>CM076403.1:12320564-12605564 GCA_038363315.1 Mugilogobius chulae
GAGTAAAAAAGGAAGAATAAGGAGAACAAAGTAACAATAAAAGTAACAATAAAAAGAATAAAGGATACTTTGCGCAACAGTAAAAATGCTTGTATGTTGCAAGCCATCTATGACGTGACTGTGTGTTCATGTGTTTATTATTTCTGTTTGTAGAAAGATGCAAAAAGTTCAGAAATGGAATCCTGTCAGGGCAGGACCTGACTGACCTCTTCAACTCCCCGGTCTACGGCGCAGAGTGGGTGGTCCGGCCCATGAGACCTCTGCCGGTCGTTGTGGGAATCCTGGCGCACTCTGGAGTCAGGTAAAGACCGTGTGACCCTGGAAAGACTGACACAGACCCAGACAACCTCCCTCATGTGCTAAAATAATCGTCTTCATTAACCTCTCATCATTCCAGCGTCCATTCAAAGGGACGTCCCACTTTTTCTTAAAAATTCCATTTTGTTCAGTATCTGAAAAAAGCAGACTATGAAGCACCTGGAAAGGTTAAATAAGAAAATACCACTGAGCCCGTTTACATGTGCACGAATAACCCGGTTATGAGCAGTATCCTGGTTATGACAATAATCTGGTTATAGTGTTTACATGCGCTCAGAGAAACCAGGTTATTCATATTCCTGTTTACATGAGCACTGGGAATATCCTGGATATTCAGACAGGTAACTATGGCAACAATGACACAGATATGGCAGGAACTAAGCATGTATTAAACTTTGCTAATGTATGGGTTTTAAACATGTTTGCTGCAACAAGCTGACAAAATACAACTAAATAAGAACATCAGACTGTAGGTCACAGTCAGAGTTTTCGGAAAAGTGATTTTTACAGTGTAAAAATATGTCTGAATTCTGAAGAGTCGGTTCAGAGTTACTGCTGTGTTGTGTTACAAGTTATTTTATAGTTTTAAAATGACGACACTTTCCAAATAAAAAAAATTATAAATAAGTATCATATGCTCCAAACCCAAATGAGAAAAAGTGCTATAAAATTAATATAAGAAAAAGAAAATAATAATTTTGAGTCATTTTGGGAAATTTACTGATTCTGCCAGATCAGTTCCTTTAGTTTGCACATGCTCAGTTTGGCTCCATCGGCGAGAAACCAGGTTATGGTGTTTACATGGCGCAATAATCTGGTTATTATCAGAAAACTCCAGTGGCAATAACCTGGTTTCTCATAACCAGGTTATTCGAATAACCAGGTTATTAAAATCAGGTTATGGTGTTACATGGACACACACATAACCAGGACATTTAAAAACCCTGATAATAACCGGGTTATTCGTGCGCATGTAAACGCCCTCACTGTTTCCTTTTTATTTAGTGCAAAATCAGCCTCTGGGATGATTCAGACTCTACTGTAAACCTCCAAATAATAAAAAAAATGGATACCTCAATTACCTTCAGCTTTTACAGAGGAATTGTCAAAACCTAAAATCTGCCAAATCTAGTGTAATTTTTGTCTCAGCTGTCAACACCAGCTTTACCATTCCTTATATCTACCAAACAAAATTTAGGCGGAATTTAGATTTTGTTTTCTTTTGCTTGGAGAAAGTTCTCACTTCTGATCAGAGCCTCTTGGACGTCAGAAGCAAAAACTACAGGGATACAGCTTTAAAAACTCTCCAGTCATTTGCCTGAGCTCCAAAGGGTTTAGAAACAGTTTCAGTTTTAAATTTAGACGATTTTTGTCAGACGTGTGAGGGAAAAAAGGCCGGAATGAGAAGGGGTTAAGCTGGGTAGAAATGAGCCAACTGAGAAAGCACCGACAATGAACATCTACATGAAATTGTGTATTTTTTATTCTGAATGCAAAGACCAAATAAATTACTAGAGATTGATCAATATATTAACCAGGCGATATTTAGAGCTTTTGTTTATCGGCTATCGGATTCGATTTTGGCCGATACCTGATTAGGTATTAGGTTATTTGTTATTTTCCTCTGTGTAAAGCCGGTCTCACAGTGATCAGCTGAGTCTGAGTTGGTTTGGGGAGAAACAATAAGACTTCTTTTACCTCTCGTCATTACTAAGTCTGGAGTTTAACAGGTCTTTAAGTTATATTCTTGTTTTATGATTTTGGCTGCAGCACAAGCTTTAATAAGTGTCTGTTTGTTTGTCAATATATGAACAATATGAATGTCTTTCATGACGTTGTGAAATGATTGTATCGTGGGCCAAAATACAATTGAGAGTCATTACATTGTGTGAAAGAGATGCACATGTACCGGGTTGAATGATAGTTTAGGTTGAAAGGTTTTTTGTTTATGCTATCTCACCTCAGAGGCCTGTACTACGAACGTCGCTGAACTTACCCAGGATAAGTTTCTCTAACCCGAGTTGACTAACCCAGATATGAGGCTCTCTGATAAACTGTCCTACGAAACGAGTTCACAACTGGATCTGTTAACCCTGGATTTTCTTAATGAAGCCGTGCGCGTTCACGGAGCAGAGGCGGGGTTAACGCAAACTGACCAATCAGAACAACCGAGTTGCGGACTTCAAACGTGAGAAAACGTCAATCATGAAGCGAAATATACGAGTATTAAAATCTAAGCGAAGGAAACGCGCTGCACTTCAAATGAAGTCTGCGCTCAATCAGCAATCACAGACAAAGAAGTTACGCTACAGAGTTCATTTAAATGTCATGCATGGATACAACAGACCAAAACTGTGTGCAGTCATTCATTATTTCTTAACAATGAAAGAATTTATTAATCATCAGACAGATTAAACAGGATTCTTCAGTCACTGTTAAGATCTCATCCTGCTCTTAATAAATAGGTTACGTGTCGTGCGCATCGCATCGATATAAAAGAAAACGCCGTAACTTTCACATTTCCTCATTTTTCCACTCTCCTCTCTCATCTCTCTCTCTCTCTTCACAAACGGCTTAATTCTCGTCTCTGATTGGCCAACGCCTCGTCTTTTTAACTTATACGGGAACTTATCCTGGTTCAGAGCAGGTTATGAGTTTGTCTCATGTTGCCATAGAGATCTGCCTCGATAGACGTGATCCAGTTTCGTAGGACCAGACCAGGTTTAACCCCGAACTTACCTCGCTAAACCCCAAATCTAGCTTCGTAGTACAGGACTCAGCTCTGCTTTTAAAACTAAAATAAGAAAATTGGGGTCACACATCGGCCTTGAAAAGCGGCCATTGATATTCGCATGAACCAAAGAAAAACCCATACTGTTCGATTTCTAGTTCTTTTATTTTTCTAAGGGATGGTTACTACAAACTGAATTGCCCTTCTGGACGAACAAAGTTTTCTGATTCTGATTCTAACAAAAATAAAAAGTGTGTCTGGGCCGAGGCACTGCACAGTTCTCTTCTTTATTCCTCTGATAATATGAGACGACGTTGTGTTTCAGGGTGACCTTATGCGACGGCTCCAAGTGGCTCATCC
Source organism: Mugilogobius chulae (assembly GCA_038363315.1). Taxonomy (NCBI): domain Eukaryota; kingdom Metazoa; phylum Chordata; class Actinopteri; order Gobiiformes; family Gobiidae; genus Mugilogobius; species Mugilogobius chulae. Next base: position 12,323,974 of record CM076403.1, read on the forward strand.
ACAAAGGGCCTGATTATGGCGTTTTATCCAAGACAGTGGTGGCCAGAGTCAGAAGCATGAAGAACTGGAAGGTAAGTGAACAAAGAACAAGACATTCCACAGTGTGTCAGTGTTATTTATGTTTGGATGTTTCTCCTTTTAGATAATATGCACCAAGAACTTCAACGGCAGAAAAACTGTGTCCCAACTGATGGAAGCTGCTGGAAAAAACTACAATTTACTCTTTAACTGCCACGTCGCGTCTATCTCTATCATGCTGCAGTGATGTGGCTGACTTAAAGAGGCGCTGTGTTCCTAAAAATCAAATATTAACATTTCTACATAACCTAATTTTGACCAGCAGGGGCGTGTTTTTAGTTTAGTTTTCCATCACCACAAGGAGCCACTGTTTTCTGCATTTATGGAGGTATAAAGCAGCAGTAAAGAGTCTGGGAAGTGGTTGATAAATGTGCTGTACATGTTATATTGACAAATAAACATTTGTGAATGGGTACTTCATTTGTCTCTGTGATTTAACGTGATAGATGATATTTGAACATTCAGAAATTATTTGACTCCACTTTAAGTTATAAGTTTGGCCAAAAGAACCTCAAAAGCGAGAAAAGACTTAACTCCTATTTAGTCACACTCTGGTCAGTTGAAATGCTGTAGTTCAGGGGTCGAACCTTTAACAGCAAAAGAGCCGCAATGACCCAATTCTAATCAAAGCTTCTTAGATTAGGATTGACCCCTCTGAGTCACCTGACGTACAAGCTATGGAAAACAAATCCTAGATTTTTAAAGGAAAAAATTAAAATTTCTGAAAATTTAAATTTTTAAAACCAAAAGGTGTGCATGATACTTGCGACCCAGGACTCTTGTAATAAGTTGGATTAGGTACTCAGAGTCACCACATTTAGAAGCTATTGAAGAAAATTACTTAAAACACCCCAAAGAGTAAATTTTTGGAAATTCAATAAAGTGTTGATTTTTTTAGCCATACAAGGTTCTCTACAATAGTTTTTCTACTGATACTAATTTGTATTTATTTGTTTATATATATTTTTCAACTGGTAAAATTCTTCAATAAAGCGTGATCAATTTGTTGACGATCCCTAAGCAGTGTACCGAGCGGCACGTTACAGACGAGCTCCCCACACAAAGTGCACGCCGCTGGTCAACATTCAGAGCTCCCGCTGTAGTTGCGAAGCTGAATATCTAACATTCAACGTGAAACTAACTTCACTACGGTCATCAACCGGGCTACGTGCGTGAAATTGAGGTTAAAAAGCACGTTTTTTGGCCCGTTATGAGTTTGCGTGGCTACGATGATCCAAAAAGTGCAGAAGGGACCGGACCTCACGCAGCACCTCGTTCTCCTGGCTTTATGTCTCCGCTCTGTCGTGGCGAGAGCTGCATTCACACTGACACTGTCCCATGTTCACTCTCACATCTGATGAAAGTCTATCACATGACAACTTTGTCTAAAAATGTGTCTTTTCTTTTACATAAAACCTATTGTCTTAATATAATATTTGTTATATTAAGACAATAGGTTTTATGTAAAAGAAAAGACACATTTTTAGACAAAGTTGTCATGTGATAGACTTTCACCAAAAATATTTCTATTATTAGACTTTTTTTTTTCTATTATTAGAAGCTGCTGCTGCAGTTCACTTTTGCCTGTGATCTTAATGCACTGTTCACTCGTCACAGACGTGAGCACATATCAGGTTCACTGAATGAAATTGTACCTTCACATCTGGCTGGAGCCACACCTTCTACACCAGTGGCCAACAGAGCAATAACTAAGATCTGCGCTAAGACAGATGGGAAAATCGCTGCTCATATAAAAGAATGTTCTTTAGTTTGCTCTTAACAATGTATTTCATAATCGTCAATGAGAGCCCAAAGAGCCACACTGGAGTTTTTAAAGAGCTGCATGGAAAAAAAGTATTCATTCACAACTAAAAAGGTTAAGTACTCCACCTTTAACGTTGTGTTGTTTTGTTGTCAGGGTGGAGAAGGACAAAGCCCCCGCCCAGTCCTCACCTCTTCATTTACTCCAACGGGGAAGTGGAAGTGCAGAATGACCAGGTGTTGGTGAGCACCTGCAGGATGAGAGTGCACCGGTTTCCCTTCGACACACAGAGCTGCAATCTGTCCTTCAAGTCGGTCATTCACACAGGTCAGCCTCTGCCCCCCATAGTCTAAAAAACAACCTGACAATAAACTGGTGGTGAAACTATAGGCTCATTATATTTGTATTGTAATCAACACATAGATTTAAATTGTACTCATATTATAGTTTTGGTCAACTTAGACCAGGGGTAGGCAATTATTTTTACCCAAGGACCATATTCGAATGCAGACGAGCGGTGAAGGGCCAAACTGTTGCGAAAAAGTCATCTTTTAACATTTGGAAATTATGAATAATTTATTATCTTAAAGTCGAAACTTTAAAACGTAACATAATACAAGAAAACATTTTTACAATGAAAAAGTCAACATTGAAGTTTTGCAAGATTAAAGTGTCAAAGCTTTAGAAAATGTCTTCAGTGCCTGTTGAAGAATAATGTTTTACTTTGTCTGTTTTCACATAGAAAAGTCGAACATTTGGATAAAAAACACAATAAATGTCAGACTTTATCATTTTGATCTTTAAACAATGTCCCACATGTTTGTATGTTATCACCATGAATAAAATTATCATTTTAGTAGTTGAAAAGTTCAAGTTTAATCTTGAAAATGTGTCAACTATATTTGTATTTTGAGAAAAATGCTACTTTTTTCTTGTATTTATATGAGTTTATTCTAGACAACGTATTAGTCTTTTCGCACAATTAGAATATTTTAAACTTCAGCTTATCATATTGACATTGTGAGCTTAATCTCCAAATGTTACAAGTTAATTCTCGTTTTTACTTCCTATTACTTTGTCATACATTTCGGTTCCTCAAAAAGTGCGCCAGGGGCCTGATTAAAACAGGTCGAGGGCCGCATCGGGCCCCCAAGCCACAGTTTGCTCAGGTCTGACCTAGACAGTAAGTGACTTTTACGCACTAAAAACTGTGCTAAAAATGTATTCAGTTTTTGATTGCTTGTACCACCTCAGTCTCTGTATAAACACTGGAGTGTATATAAAGCTTGACGACCCTTCTTCTGTTTCTGGTGTATTGAGTAGACACGCTGTGAAACCATAAAAATGCAACGCTATTTTCTTTGCATCTTATGAGGGATTATCGGTCGACATTGCTTTCTGCTCTACTCTGAATGCTGCATGCAGAAAGAGACGCCGTCCTTCTAGTTGTCTGAGGAAACTTCTTTGATTAAAACAACAAACAGGACGAGAGTAGTCTCAAGTCTGAATCTGTCTGATGGACATCTGGCTTCTGATGCTTGAGACCGTGTTTATCTCTGTGTTTTTTTACCACATTTGTATGTTTGAGTCGTAGAGTTAAATTTGTATTCACAAATGATTAATAACATGTGGTGAATAGCTTGTGTCAATCAATTTTCTTTCTTTTTCTCTTAAAGGTGGGGTAACTAACTTTTTTACTTGTAAATGAGTAAACTTTGGGCTTTCCACTAAAAAGTTTATAGTAAATACAGCATTTTGTGCAAAAATGAGACCACTGAGTACTGTCTGAACTGAATAATAAAGAATTTTGAATGCAGCGCTCTGATTGGCTGAGCTGGGTTGGTCCTCTTCAGTTTCACTTTGTTGTTTGTAAAAAAAGGGTTTATAGGTTATAAATGCAACCTAAATGAATACATGTCGATATAAACCCAGTTGTTATAGGATTCATTAGATGAAGTTGTCCGATTTAAAACCTAAATGTGTTTGCAGTGTAAAAATCAGCTACTCAGGCTTTAACAGTGTATTTCCTAATTGTCAATAAGAGCCCAAAGAGCCACACTGGAGTCTTGAAAGAGCCACATGTGGCTCTAAAGCCGCAGGATGCAAACCCCTGCTCTAGAAACACATCCACTGTATTTAAATGAATGATGAATCCTGCTTTAACTTTGCCTCTTCATCTCAATCTTAATCTGGAGTTGTGCCTGTGAGACACTATTAACCTATGATTGTTTCCCTTCTGCAACTTCCTTTGACTGTCATGTTTAGGTTCTAATATTCAAGGTGAAAAAGCACAAGAACAATACAAAGAAGTGTTTTAAATCCTGGTGTTTCTTTCTCCTCTGTTGTTGCAGTGAAGGACATTCGCTTGGTGGCCAGTGAGAGCTCCATAGAAGCCACAGAACAGTCCCTGGAAGTGATGAGGACGCAGTACGAGTGGCTTTTCATCAACATTAAAATCCAGAACATCACCACGTTTGAGGAACAGGACATGGTCGTCTACACGGTGCGTTCAAAGAGACTGTCCTCACTGTGATTCATTTGTTCAGTATTGGGTTTGGACCTGATGCTTCAATTTCGACCTAAAACAGGTTTAATCAGTTTAAAGCCAAACCCAACCCATATCAGGTTTTCCAAACGGTCTAATCTAATCTAATTTTCAGTCAGATTAGATTAGAGACCTCCATATGGTGAGTGGGGACCGATTCATATCCAACATTTCCGCTGCTCAGGGTTGTGCAACACAGCTCTGCCACAATCTGACCAAAACATAGGCCAAAGCTTTTTTCATCCATCAGTTTTCAACTTCTCAATAACAATTTTGATACCACAATAGATTAAAACATGTATTTTTTAAATTAAAAATTTTCAACAAATACAGTGTCCTTTGTGCACATTCAACACTGGCCTTTAGTCCAAATCAAGTCCCAAGCCCTCTGGTTTTAGCTTTAAGTGATTTCAAGTCTTTATATCTAACGACAGAATAAATCTTTGTTTCTACAGTTTGATTTTTATAGATTGTCCCATTTAACATTTTAAATACACGAGGAGGGACATGTCCATGTAAATTATTTTTGTGGAGAAGCCTTAAGTTGAATCCTAAGTCTCTGACTTTCAAGTCCAAGTCGAGTCTATTTATCAATCAAGTCTCAAGTCATTAAAATAGTGACTCAAGTCCAAGTCACGACACACAAGTCTACACCTCTGCTGTGGTCTTGCACTATTTCCTAAATATTTGTGGTAGATCATTCTGAAATTGTTCAAGAAAGGCCTAGTTATGTAAGTAAGTAAGTAATGCTTCTTTATCTAGCGCTTTCACAGACAGTCACAGAACGCTTCACAGTGGGATGAACCCCTCCCCACTCAGTGACAGTAAGCTCAGCAGAGACGATTCGCCTAAACACCTGGCGCCTTAACCTCCAACTACCACCAAGTATCCTTAACATGCATGTTACTGGTTGGTGGAGGAACAGCATACTCCAGGCCGAGCAGGAGTCGAACCTGCAACCTTCTTGCTGTGAGGCCAGAGTGCTATCCACTCTGATACTTTCTAAAATGAGAATCTAGTGCCAGGTTTTAATGCTGGTTCCAGGCAACTGGGATCTGGGCATTTTCCCACTTCCGGCGTATACAACAGTGTGCACCAGTTCCAACTAATATCCAGCAACTTCGCACAGCCATTGAAGAGGAGTGGACCAACATTCCACAGCCACAATAGACAATCCATGCGAAGAAGATGTGTTGCACTGCATGAGGCAAATGGAGGTCCCCAGACCGCCAATAAAGCAAAAAAAAATGCACATTTCAGGGTGGCCTTTTATTGTGGGCAGTATAAGGTACACCTGTGCACTAATCATGATGTCAGATCAGCATCTTGATGTGGTACACCTGTGAGGTGGGATGGATTATCTCAGCAAAGCAGAAGTGCTCACTATCACACATTTAGACAGATTTGTGAACAGTGTTTGAGAGAAATGTAATATTGTGTATCTGGAATGAATTTTAGATCTTTAAGTCCATCTCATGGAAAATGGGGAGCAAAACAAAAGTGTTGCGTTTATATTTTGTTGAATGTAAACATTAGCTACAGGTTATTTTATAAATGTTACTTTTGTTCAGTTTGCAAGTTAACAGCAATAATAAATATGTAAATATCTGACCTCCCAGTGTATGTATGTATAAGATCATGAAGATGAGTCAAAGCAGAGCCAAACCTTTCAGACCTAAACAGTTTTTAATCAACTCTTCATCTTCTCCTTCTTTTCCAGATAAACATGAGGCGTCGCCCGCTGCTCTACATCGTGAACTTCCTGTGCCCGGTTCTGTTCTTCGTGTCTCTGGATTTGGCCTCATTCCTGATTTCTCACGGAGGAGGAGAAAAGCTCACGTTTAAAGTCACAGTTCTGCTCGCAGTGACCGTCCTGCAGCTCATACTCAACGAAATCCTGCCGTCCTCCTCCGACCAGATTCCACTCATCGGTACGAACGGGTTTATGGTTCAAATGTCTGCAGTCCTTAAGCAAGACTTCTATCCCAACTTCACACAAAACCAGAAGTAGTACCAGTTTGAAGAGTCTTGTTTTTGTGCAACACGTTTCTCGGAGATCTTTTGTTAAAATACAAAACTATCTCAACTTATTTTCAGTCTAACGGGTCTTTCAAGTCTCTTTGAGGTGCACCAAACTAAATAATCATTCACACACGATCCCAGTGGCCACCAGTTGCCAAAAAAATGCAGAGTGAGCATGTGAATGATGTAATGCTTGACAAAAAAAAAAAAAGTTGCAAGTCGAACAGATGTCTCTAATCTTACCTCACAGATTAAGCTCAACTTCTGTTCCAGCCACAATCCAGAGTTTGTACTGCAGTTGCTGCAACTCCTCTGTACTTTCTTTTAAAAAGATTCATTCTGTCTTTTTTTTATAAGTTTCCAAAAGTGTTTTTCTTTTTGTCAGACAGGAGTGTTTCTTTACTTGCTTTACATGTTTCAGCTCCTTCCTGTAGCCTTCCTCAGAAGCGTCACTGGTTGCTATGGTGACGTGTCTTGTAGGCTGCTTACACGGTTTGCCAGACATTAGGGGGACTTGCGCCCCCTACTGTCTGGCGTCACACACATGGGACAGAATCCCATGTGTGTGATAAGGTGTACGCTCTCTCGTCACGATTCATGCTGTTAGGTCCTCGTTTGCGGATCTCAATGGCCTCCCTGTACCAGCTGTGATATTTGTTACTTTCAGCACGGATGACCCTGGCATTCTTCCAGTCCATGATGTGATTCTGTCTCTTGCAATGATCTGATATGGCTGATTTTAGTTTCTCCTGTTCTGCTTTTAGCACTTGTTTTCCTCAGTCCAAATAGTATCCATTCTCCTTATGTCCCGTTTGAACCAAATAACAACAATCCATGCTCGATTAAAAACTGTTTTCCGTAAGCGTCATTTTCAGCTTTCCGCACGATTTTCCTGCACGCTGATTCACTGGTTCTCCTGTAGCCATGAGCCAATCAAACAGCTGCATATGCAGCAACTGGTGACACAGAAGTTGAAGAAGGCGTGCAGGAGTTGATCCCGCAACTTTCTTTCTTTAAGGCAAGAACACCGTCTGCTCAGGTTAATTCTGGTTGTGGTTCTTCCTGTTTGGGTGGAACTGTCTGGAGTTCCGCTATAGCTACAGTGAAATTAAATCGAGTGGAGGCACTGGATCGCACCAGCCTGGCTAGTCAAACTCTGCTCACTTACCTGTCCTGGGTCGCTGGGACATTACCTCAGGATGACACTTACTCTTCACTGCTGAGAGCCAATTTGCCTTTGGAAGACTTGCTTTTGCCTTTTCCCCTGGAGACAAAATGAATGAGACTTGTTCCAGTGTAAATCTCTTTGATCCTCGCCAGCAATTTAGAGATGAAATGTTAGTATTTCTTTGTCCACAATTTAAGAAGACATGCTTTAAAATGCCCAGAATACAAAAATCTGTTCTCCAATGGCTTCTTTTACAGCTATTTCAAACCTTCAAACCTGACTCTTGGATGGTCCTGATAAGACATTTCTTTCTAACGCACGCCTCATTCCCCACAGCGACCTACTGCATCGGCTTCTTCGCTCTGATGTTGGTGAGTTTGCTGGAGACAATCGTGGTCATGTACCTGATGAAGAAAGACGACCATCCAGTCCCACACAGAGCAGAGGAAGAGGAGGAGAGCGCTGGATGTGTGACCGAAGACACGAGAGAGCAGGGTGTATTCAGGCAGATGTTCCACAGAGGTACGGCACACTCACCAAACAAACCATCAACTCTGAGACCTCCTTTTGTCTCCTTATGTTGTCTTTAGTCTGTACACTTATTCACTATTTAAAGTTGTTTTGTTTCAGTCGGAATCACAGCAAGCACATTTACGAGAGCTCGACCGGAGAGATGTCTCCTGGACAGACGGAAGAGATTTACTTTCACCACAACACCGCTCAAGTCAGTGTCATGGTGCGTACAGACGACAGTGTTTTCTAGGCAAATTTCCACATATTTTGAAGCCGATGCCTGGATGCATATCTTAACACACTCAAACAGGCATCAGAGTTAAATCTTCTTTGAGTTCTGCGTCTCTGCATTTGTATTTAGTGAATATAGACTTATCTAATTCCACATAATGTTTGTTTGCCAGTCTTCTCCTTCTATTGAATATGAGCGCACATGACCACATCTCAGGAAAGTCCCTATTCGGTGATCATTGGAAAATAATAATCACAATTATTCAAACGATTATTTGCTTAGAAAGTGTGCACAGCCTTAGCGCTCCTTACATGTAGAGAGGGAAGAGATCAAATGAAATGGGTGAGAGATCATATAAAAAAGGAACAAAGACTTTCTTGAGAATTTTTACAATTCTAAAGAAACGGTCTGGGAACTACTTTTACAACTAAAGCAAATATCTGAGCTCTTACAAACTCACTCAAGAGTCATGATTATCACGATTACTCAGTTACACAATTTTTATAAAGGATTACAGCAAAAATCATACTTGAAATTGAAATTCACTTAATTGCTTAGTCCTAGTTCTGCCATTTCTTAAAATGTCCTAGCAGCACCTCCCTGAGCGTCAGAACATTCTCCTCGCAGATTTAACAGTACCAGGACCTGCACAGAGCTGACACTGTTAGCCTGAGGCATCAGCCAGTTTCATTTCACTTTGTGGAAACGTCGGACATCATTGGGACTTGTTTTTTCACTGTAGACGGAGACTATTTGATTCAACCAATCACTGCTTTTACTATGGATATATGTAACCAGTGTAAACCCCACACGAGGGACCAGGTTAGAGAAGTGTGTGGAGGTAGGGGATAAACTCACTCCCTCAGTTGTAAGAACCCACAAACAAACTGGGCCAAGGGGAGTTCCCTTTGGCTCAATGGTTTAACTCCTGCTCAGGGCAAGTGAAAGACCCAACCGATCACATATATAGAGCATGAACGTGTGGTATTTATGTGGTAAACTTTCAAATTAAAAGGGTATCTCATATATATATAATATCATATTGTAAGTTAATATTTGACACAAGGTTGAAGAATCAGAAAGAGACTGTCTGCTGTCTCATCTCGTGTTTGTTCTGGCTAGCGCACCACTCCTGCTCGCTGATTGGACGACCGCACTTCCTGCTTTTTGGGAACCGTCTGCAGTCCAGTGATACCAGACCTAGAGCTGGAGTGAAATGAAACTGAGTGGATGCCTGGCTAGGAGCCAGTATTAATAAAAGAAGCCACACACAAATTAAATAGTCAACTGTATTTTCATCTTAATTTGATCTTGATTTGCAACGATTTGTTTAAAAGTGCTAAGTGCTAACCTGGCCCAACCAACCAGATATACTGTATTTCTGAATTCACAAACTGCACGACCCAGTCACACTCCAGCAGGGGTTGAGGAGGTTGTTTGCTAATACGACGGAAGTAGAGCCTGAGTTAAGCAAAACAAAGATGGCAGCTCTTGTGGTATATGTTTTTTTTAAAGAAGAATAGACAAGTGTCCTTTTTGATACATCATTACGATTCATTGCTGTGATTGGTTAAGCACAAACTAAGATAAGCCTAAGATGGGTAAGTGTTTCATTAAAAGTCCCACTTTTTCCCAAAAGCTTTTAGTGGGGGAAGTTCCAGATGGATAATGTGGAAGAACTCAAATCAGAGTTCAACACAAATCCATCTGTTGTGAAAATAAAAATAATTTTAAATAATACTACCTTTACTATGACTTGTTATCTTGGTGCTCTGCTTCCCTCAGACCAGAGCAGTAAAGTGTCAGATGAAGCAGCGTCTCTGGAGAAGATTCTGGACGAGCTGAAGCATGTGGAGCAGTCTCTGGTTCACCTGAGCGGACATCACGACAAACCCGGAGAATGGACACGCTTCGCAAGAAAATCAACAGAATCTTCTTCGTCGTCTACGTGGCAGTGGTCGCCGCCTTTCTGGCTTTTATTTACATCGAGTGGAACATGGATGAATAAAGGTGTAGAGAAGTCAAACACGGTCTACAAGTCAGAATTCTGAGGGATTTTAAAAAGGGCTAATATCAACAGCATTTATCAAGCATTTGCTCATGTGCAAAACAGGTTTAAAGGAGGAAAACTCAACGCAAGTTAATTAAATCTAGTATTATGATGAGTATTAGTCCATATACTGTATGTCACTGTCACACTGAGTTTTGATGTTCCGATGCTCTTCGTATCTTTTAGTTTTTTTCTGAAAACTTTTGGGAGTAAAATTTACTTCTGGAATCAAACTGTTCAGACAGTGTTGCTGTTGCCATAATATTTCTCAAGTAGCAGTACAAACTATGAAACTAGTAGTAGACTAATCAATTACAATGCAGCTTGGAGAGGGTCAACCCAACATCAGTTTTACATCTAAAAACTTTATTTTATATTAGTGTCAAAATGGCTTTTTATTTTCTCTTTTTAAGAAAACTGACTTGATTTGGTGTCTATTTAAAGTCTTTTCAGCACCAGATTTATTAAATAAATGTGCAGCTTGCTCGCAGGCACCACTGCATAAAGTAAGGAGAAATTGCTGCTCAAAACAAGTCGTAGAAAGAATAAACGTCAAGTTATACAAAGCAAAAAAAAATGTGTTTGCACCTGGAACGACAAAAACAAACTAACTTAAACTATGTACTAACCTAAAATATGTATTTTTAGATGGTTTATATATGTTTTAAAGAGACTATCACAGTGAGACTTTCCTGGGTAACTAAAGCCGGCTGCACACTAGAGACGTTTAAGATCTTTTCCGATAAATAAATGTCTGTAATAAATTTAAGTTGAAAAACAATTAAACTTGGGTTAAAATGTCTTTATCTTAGTTTTAGTCCCAACCAGGCTACATGAACCTCGGGTTCGTGATTAAACCAGCATTTCATGAAAACAAGAAAACACAAAAGCAACAACTGGTAGTATTCTACTAGAAAACCCATTTTTTTTATTCTAAAAAATATAACAAAATTAGTGCATTAACTGAGATTAATTAATTACAGACCAATCGGAGTTAATTTTTTTGATCGCCATTAATCTATTTTGAATCTTTAGGGCTTCATTGTTTTCCATCTGTGAGTTGCAAAGTGACATAAGGGTTGTTCCAACAAACTTGACAACTTAGCAACATTAAGACTTCCTTAAATCTTTCATTTTTTTTGCATAATAGTAAATATTTCCATCTGCAAGAATAGTGTCATAATTAAAATTGGATAAAAAACAAACAAAAACACTTAGTTGAATATTTTTCTAGCAATTCTTCGTGAGATTAAAAATAGATTAATTAGTTATTAATTACAGATCATAATTAATTAATCTCTTCAATTTTTTTAATCACTTGACAGCACTACTCAACATGTGGGACTAAATATAGGAGGTACTTTGGACAAACCACTGCTTTAAGTTACAAAAAAATCAGACAAACCATGATGCTTCCAGTTAAAAAAATATATATTTTAAATATTTAAGTCAAATGTTTGAAGAAACAAAACCTGAATTTTGCAAGACCTGACTAAATGTGTGTAACCAGTGTAGGCCCACACATACAGGTTGGAAAGTGTTGTGTTGGATATCTAACCCCTCAGGATAAAACCCACAAACAAACTAAGCTAACGGAGTGTCACTTTAGCTCAATGAGTTTGTCGGTCGACCGCCCTGCGGGAGACCCGGTTCAACTCCCGCTCAGGACACAACACACGCAGAGGAGTGAAAAACACACCTGGTTCACATGCATTATTATGTTGGTTAACAACTGATGAACCAAATATAGACTAACTAAGCTAAAAGAATGTAATAAAATATAGAAAATTGTAGCTGCAACATCGAAACTGAATCTTACTTAAGTGAATCATCCATTCCTAGTTACAATTATTTACAGATGATGAGCCAATGTTTCTTCTTTATTTGACATTTTAAGAGCCGCCGTCACAAGGAAGATGCACCAGATGCTTCTGTTGTAAAGGTCCTCGCTTGTGAGGTGAACCTCACAATAATGCTCCTGACAAACTATAGTCCTTATCGCAGTGACGCACAAACAGAGAGAAACCACAAAACATCTCTTAGGAACTCCTGAACTCGTAGCGGGAAACATCATTACTCTCTAGTGTGCAGAAGGCTTTAAGTAAAACTACATACTGTAATTAAATCATAAAACTGCATGAAGTCATTGTAAACGTGAAATAAAATGTTTGAGCCAAAGAACACATTGTCTGGTGTTTGTACGCTGGGATTTTAACACATTTACAAAGTCTTGATCACATTTCTTATGTATTTTATTAAGAACATTAGTTTGAAAACTTTAAATAATATAATAATCTTTACAAAAAGCCTCTAAGCTTAATTACCGTTTGATACAGTTTTCCCTTACACACATCATCTTAAACACAAGGTACAAGAACAATTTAGCGAGAATACATAGAAGAGACACACAGTAATAATATCTACATAAAAACAGGTTACACAACATAACAAATCAAAACAAACTTGGCTGGAATTTAAAAGCAGTCAAACTGGTTTAGAAATAAGCCTAAGAATAGAATAATAAAAACTATTTCCTAGATCAAAATACATACAATTTATTTGAATAACTAACTCTGCAAGATCTTGTGAAAATTTTAGAATAAATGTGGATATTTAATCTCACTTTTAACACTACTGGTCAGTCTAAATTCCAGCCTTCACCTAAAATCATGAGCTTTGTGTAATGACCAATAGGACACATTGTGATTGAAATGACTTTGACCTGCAGGGGGCTGAGTGCTCCCTTAGAGACAGGGTGAGGAGCTCAGTCACACAGGAGAAACTTGGAGTATAGCCGCTGCTCCTCCACATCGAGAGAAGCCAGCTGAGGTGGGTCCAGCATCTGTTCTGATGACTCCTGGACGCCTCCCTGGGAGGTGTTCCAGACTTGTCCACTGGGAGGAGGCCCCGAGGACAGGAGCGGCATGTCCCCAACAAAAAGGAGAAAAAATGTGCGAGGTGTGTAGTTTAAATTTAACCTGATTAAAATGGCTTAAAACAGCCTTGTCCAATCAGAAAAGCTTATTTTTCTGGTACGTAGTCCCGCCTCTTTTGGTGCGATCTGAGCCTTATTTCAAATTGGACACGCCACTTCCATTGAATTTTTTTAATTTAAAGTTTCAGCCCTACAATGCAAACTAATGGTACTCAGGGGCACTTGCACCTCAAGCTCTGTGGTCACATACGTCTGCGCGACGGTGTAAGACACGTTCATGTGTTAATCAGTGGTCAGGAGACTGAGCGGATAGTGATCCAACTCACTCAATATTCCTCACTCAAACAAGCTCTTTTCAACAGCTACAACCCTGAAACCAAATTTAAAGAACAGACAAGTTACAACAAAAGGTGGGAGATTGTATAATCCTGCATTTTTACCAAGTTGTATATTTTCTGTAGCCTACTTGTTTTCAACCATGTCATCCATGACCATGTTTACTGTGGCTCTCAGGCTGGTTTTATTGTCTTGAAAAAAATAACAAATAAATGTATCATTATTAATATTATTATTATGAAGCCTGCTCATGCATTTTACTGGGCTGGATCTTGACTTTGTAGTTTTATTGACAGAAGTTGGCCTCATGTTATTTGATTGCAAGTTATTGCCACCTAGTGGTGGAAAATTATATTCTATTGATTGATTAGACAATATAATTGTGGGTTTTGATAACTGGCAATGTATTGGAGTCGCCACTGCCCAGGGAAGAGTCAGGACACGATTGTGGACCATGTCACTTGGGATTCCACCAGAAGAGCTGGAGGTGGTGAGTGTGGACAGAGAAGTCTGGGCCTCCCTGCTAAGACTGCTGCCCCCGCGACTCGACTCAAAAGTAGAAAAAAACAGATGGATGAGTTATCTCTTAAAACACATTTTCTTTGAAATGTCGACTTTTAGTGTAAATTGTATTTGTTTTGTTTTAAGTCTGTGATTTTTATGGACTGCACTCTGGTCAACTGTTATTCTGTTATAAGTGCAATAGAAATATAGTTGGATTAGGTTGGATAAATCAGTGGTTCTTCATTAACATTCTATCTGAGCTCACCACAATGATCCACACCAGCAGAAGCATTAAAACTATTTCAGCTCATCTGTGTTTCCATCACATTTACATTTTGAGGCAAATGTTGTTTTTCTCCTGAGTGAATTCTCATGTGTTTATTCAAATCAGAATTGTCACTAAAGCTTTTGTTGCAGGTGGGACAGCTGTAAGGTTTTTCTCCTGTGTGAATTCTGATGTGTTTATTGTATGAAGACTTGTCGTTAAAGGTTTTCTGACAGAAAAAACAGCTGTAAGGTTTTTCTCCCGTGTGAACTCTCAGGTGTTTGTTAAAATGAGACTTGTCGCTGAAGGTTTTCTTACAGGTTGAACAGCTGTAAGGCCTCTCTCCTGTGTGCACTCTCACGTGTCTTGATAAATTAGAAGTTCGGGCAAAGAGTTTCTTACAAATGGGACAGCTGTAGGGTTTCTCTCCAGTGTGAATCCTGAGGTGAGTTTTCAAAGAACGTTTAGATGCAAATGCCTTCATACAAAACGCACACTGGAATGCGTCGTCTTCAGATCCCGCTGCTCTAATGATGTCGGCGGCACTCGTCTCTGGTTCAAACTTGTAATTCAGAAAATTATGTGTAGATGTGGCTATTGTCCCGGTCTGAACTGCGTTGTTGTTGTCTCCAGCAGATTCTGAACGGCTGAATGTTCCCCAGTCGTCGTCATTGTCGGTGTCAGAAGCTTCGCTCTCAGTCTCCGGGTGAAAATGTGTCTCTGTGCTGAAGTTCTCTCCCTGTGTTTCCTCTTTGAGTTCAGTTTGTTGAAGCAGCGACGATTCTTCTGTCTTCACACAAACAGCAGCAGTGCATTCTGGGACATCCCTACGAAACACAATACAAACACATTTTAAATTCAAGTAAGTAGTCAAGAAAGAAATCAACTTAACACTGACTCATAAGTGTGTATTTCCTTGACTGTAAAGGCAGTATTTCCATCAGTATTTTTGTGACACTGTTGGTCCAGGAAACCCCACATCGAAGGACAGAGCTATTCAACAAAATTTTCCAGAGAGTCAGATTTTTCAGAGAGCCGTGGCCACTGAGTCAGGTAGTTCCTAGAGCACTAAACCAATGTTGGCAAAAAAATGTAGGGTTGTACAAAATATTCATCCGCTTCAGTAATGTTAGTCACTACTGGGATGCAAGTTTTTATTTTTTTTCTTAGTTAGTTGGAGCTATTCACCGTCAATAATCGGTTAACCAATTACATAAAACACTAGGGCTGTAGTCGACCAAAGAAATACTTGGTCGACCAAAAACATGTCCCATCGACCAATTAATCGACTAAAAAGGGGGCGTGGCAAAGACTCTGAAGCTGAAAGTAGAGTTTTCTAAAACTGGTGTTGAAATTAGATACAAATTTTAACATTAACAGGACAATGTAATAATCTTGAGTTTCATCAAAACTGGTTTGAAACTAAAATGTTTGATCATAAACTTGCATTGTGTGTTGAAAATGTCAGTCCCTTGTATAAAAATCTGACTTTCTTGAAAGGACATTCTAATTCTCATTGTGGGATCGAGAATCAAGTTTATTCCTTTGTATCAGAATCAGGTTGAACTGTTAGTATTGTGACAACTCTGCAGGAAACTTTACTCAAAAAGACTCATAATATTCTGTAGTTCATGCAAGAACTATAGTTTAAACAGAAACTGAAGAAGAAACAGTGGGTTAGTGTAAAAAACGCAGTTCAGACCAATGATTTTGTTACTGTTGAATACAAAGTCTTTATAATCTAAATAATAGAATTAGTCTAGTAAAATTTGGTCGACCAAGACTCCATCGACCGATTAATCGACTAAACGACTAAAGAACTACAGCCCTGCACTGTTGAACTGTGTATTCAAATAAACTACTCATAAATAAGGAGTCACGTTAGCTGCTTACCTTCGATAGTTGCCCTGACCAAATCTGAACAATCCAGTCTGTTTTCTTCTCCAACATAAAATCCAAGTGAATAAATCCTGCATGATTGACATTTGTCCATAAACACTGCAGTGTCACAGGTTTGCTCAGTCCTTATGAGATTAACAGTGTTTTTGTAGTTTCAGCAATCTTTTTTTCACTCTGACAAACGCCAGAGTTGTTCAGGGGCAGTTTGCACCATCTGCCATTAGTCTAATTAAGCCATTAGTCCTGGTTAACTGGTTAATCGGTTAACATGAACATCCCTAGTCACTACTGCTATAGCCTCTGTTTGATTTGTATCGCTCTACAAAATGTCCAAACCAACACTAAACCAGAATTAAACCAGGACTAGACAAGTACAAGCCAAATCTGAACCAAGAGTAATTAGACCAAAACCAGGTCAGATCTAAAGCAGACTTACACTAAAACTAAAAAGGGAACACCTCAGGATTTCATGGGTAGAGTCTGCTCTGGCTCTTCTTCTGTGAGACCAGTCCAGTTTGTGGTTCAAATGAAAAGCCAGGTCCTTGTAGTCTCTCTCTGTCCTTTCCCTGGAACAGCTGTTTTACCCGTAGAGTTAATGGAATCCTGGAAATTTCACCTCGACAAAAATGGTGCATGTATGCCGATCATATTGTGGAAAAACGACGATTTGTAAGGTTTTATTATCGTCTATAACAGCGATTGAATATTGAAAGTGACTGAGTGAAGCATGAGCTGTGTTTTGTGTTTAGTTCGTGGACTTACCGCTGCTCTTCCTCCTGTTTGACTCGCGGTTCCTCTGGCTCCTCTTTAATCTGTGTCTGTGGAGTCTCCGGGTCCTGGTTCAGACCGGGGTTCAGACCAGCTCCAGGACTCAGTGGTTGGATCTGAACACTCTCTCTGAACAGCACGACACTCGGGTTTAGCACAGCTTCCAGCAGCTCCTGTTTCCTCTGGTTTTCCTCTTTGGAGCGGCGCAGTTCCTCCTCAAACTCCGCGATCGTTCTTTCAAACAGCGCAAAAATCTCCTCCGCAGCCGCAGTCAGCCGCTCCTGCACCAAAGCTCTCAGTAAACCGCTTTTGCACATGTTTTCTTTGTGTTGTTTTTAGCTTTAGCTCCGAGCTAGCCACAGTGACAGCAAGCCATTAGATCACGTGACTGGGACGAGATTCACGCTGCAGAGATCGTAGACGCAGTGACAGGAGGGCTCACTCTGACCACCAAAAACGAAGTACGAAAACAAACGTACTGCTCTTAGTGTAACGGAGTTAGATTTACACGTATTGTATTTTTGTTTTAAAGTCATTTTTGTGTGAATTTTATCATTTTTGTTTTATTGTGAACATCCCGGAAGTGCACACTGCTCTCTCTGTTTATTTTGACGATCCGCTTCCCCCCTCTGTAGCGCCTTTACCAAGTGTAAGGTAAGTTCGGCTCCGTGGAAAATTGTATTTTAAATCTGTTAACTTGCTAAATTGATATTGTCACGGACATATGTTGATAAGACAACGTTTTTGCAACTGTAGAGTGTATTTTTGGTTCAACTTGTGCGCTAAAATTAAGTTTTGAACACTTTTCCAAGATAGTGCATTTAAGCTAGCAGCGACATGTGCGCGGTCTTTTTCTTTTTAGTGTTGTTTTTGTTTTTCTTTTTCGTGTGAAGACATAAAATGTGCTTCTTATGTCTGTCACAGGTATGTTGTATTGTATTTTTGAAATGTAAATTGTAATTTGTGTTTAATAAGTTGTTACTCCACCGCACCAGTGTATTATAAAATAAGTTTATTGTTCACACATGTTCATACAATATGAGAGTCAAAACATAACTTGGTAAAATCCTGTGTACCATGGTGAAAACACGGCCAGTGTATAGTAACAAATGTTAATTCTCTCTCAGTAGCGCCTTTACTACTGTGTGTGGAGAGCTGTGTGCAGTGCTGTATGTGAAGACATAAAATGTGCTTCTTATGTCTAGGGCTGGGCACCGAAAAACGGTTCCTACTTGGAACCGACCGAAAACGTTCGGGAAATACTGGAACCGAAAACATGACGCATTTTTGGTGCCATTTTTCGGTTCCTTGGCTTTAAATCTCCGCGTCAACAAGCAAACAAACTCCACACATGCCACACCACACGTGCGCTCGATCCTACATTGACGCGAACTAGGCTCCACAAACAGCAAAAACATCACGGAGCCTATGTGCCAAATGCTTACTGTACAGTGTCACGGCAATTCACTTCTTTCTTTCTCCCAAACCAACCGGGTGACCTTATAGCGCCTGCACAAACTAGCGCACAATTCACGTCTCACTTCTAACAAACAGACCGTGCCCTGCAGCTGCAAGTGTCACAAACAAACCGCTTACCTTCTTAAAAAGAAGAAACGAAGAAACAACTTGTCCGTTTTCAATTAAAGCACATCTCCGGTGGAGCCTTTCTGTCAAAAGTCTGCGTGTTGAGCTTCATAACTCTTCGTAATCAAGTCAAAGCCTGAAGTTTACGCAGAAGAATGTCGCCAAACAAAAAATATAATCCAAACTTTACCGTAACGTCCTCCTGCGCATCGCTGTAGTTGAAAGCAGAATCCCAAATGTACCGGTGTGGCGCGTCTGTGCTGCAGCCAAATAAGAAATATATGTAATCCAGCCTTCTTCATTTCACCTTTTGTCTCCAGGTAACGTGAAGGGTAAAAGTGTCAAAAGCAAATCTTGTCGCGTCTTTGTTGCAGTGCTGCCACTTGTGGCGAGAAAGTGAAAGTGAAACTTAACTTGCTCCATGTGGGAGCCACGTGAGGAACAGCTGATTGATTGAATGCGCTTTTGAGTAGTAGGTTAACTGAACAAACTAAAAGTGTGTTTTAAAATATAGTTTGACAAATGTAACATTGTTAATGGATGGAAAAAATAGTTTTGGGCTTATAATTAACATTTTTAAAAAAATAAAATCGAAAAAAGAACCGTTAAGGAACCGGTCTCGAAAAGCCAGTACCGTTACTGGTATCGAAAAAAATCTAACGGTACCCAGCCCTACTTATGTCTGTCACAGGAGTAAAGTTGACTGCTCCAACACCGTGTCCTGTCTTTTGTTAACGTCAATGGATTACATGGTTAGCTACTTGATTAGTTGCTTAATTTTCTCTTCATTATTTCTTTTCAGGGCTTTTAATGGGAGCAAGTACTTCGGGAACCAAGAAGTGGGTGTTCACTGTAGAGCATTGAGGAAGAAGCGAATCTTGTGTTTTGTTTGACTCACTGTGGCTAGCTTAGAGTTAAAACTAAAAACAACACGACTAAAACATGTCCGCAAAGCTCGTGCTGAGAGCTTTGGTGCAGGAGCGGCTGACTGCGGCTGCGGAAGAGATTATTGCGCTGTATGAAACAGCGTTAGCGGAATTTGAGGAGGAACTGCGCCGCTCCAAAGAGGAAAACCAGAGGAAACAGGAGCTGCTGGAGGCTGTGCTAAACCCAAGAGTTGCGGTGCTCAGAGAGAGTGTTCAGATCCAACCAACGAGTCCTGGAGCTGGTCTGAACCCCGGTCTGAACCAGGACTGGAGACTCCACAGACACAGATTAAAGAGGACCAGAGGAACCGCGAGTCAAGCAGGAGGAAGAGCAGCCGTAAGTCCAGGATCAGTGTGATCAGTGTTAAAGAGTCTAGTTTGGTAATCTCAGAAAGCTTAAAAACGTAATATAGCAGGATCTCAGCATCAAAAAGGCGGTAAGAACATCGCTAAACTCTTTGATGGTCTTTCCCAGTGGATCATGTACAACAAGAAGAGGATAGACCCCAAAACAGAAACTTGAGGAACCCCACACACAGCAGAGCAATATGGCCTAAAGGTTTTATCACAGCATAAAAAAAATAATGTATACTAAAGCAATAATTGACAATATTAAAGGTATTTTTACAGTAGCTTTTGCACAATTACTACTTACTAATTTCAGGCTATTTAAGTTCTTTTTCTACTCCTTATGTTTTTTTGTCATTATTACACCGGGCTGACACATCTGAGTATGCATGGAGACCATGTCACTTCACGCTGATACATTTAGGAAATATTGGTATCGAAGAGCACTTTTCCTAAATAGGCCAAAATTGGTAGATGTAAAATTAAAGCATTCCAAGGGTCAAACTTAATTTTGTTTGCATTCAAACACACCTGATTTGGTGTCCTTTGATAGTTTTATCAACACAAATGTATTAAAAAAAGATGTTCCAAACAAACTTCAGCACCCATTGCAGGCCCCACTTTGGGCACCACTACTTTGGAGGGATCAGATAGAAAAAGCATTGAATTAGCTACAAAATGTGTCTGACATTGTCAACAAGTGATGAAGCACAAATATTTCGATATTCCAAATCTCAACTTTTTCACACATGTGTCATGATACAGTAAATGTGTGTGATATTGCTCAACCTTACAGAGGGAACATCAAACAAAACTAGAACTGTACATTTTACAGAATCATCAGCCTATTGTCTCTGGACTTTTTTAGCAAAGCAGCTTTGATGGAGTGACATTTGCGGAAAATTTTAGCTGTGGATCAGTTGTGACATGATAAACAACAAATACTGTACATACCTAAATTTAATCCATTACTTATTGGTAATTGTACAATAAAACCATTTCCAGTCCTTACACTGGGATAAGTTAATATTTAGGATCAGCCAATTATTGAAGACAATATTATATTAATGACTGATTAGTTGTGCTTTTTATTGTGTTTTTTTGTGTTTTCAGCCCCACCGAAGAATGCACCGCTGTTTGTGTGAAGACAGAAGAGTCGTCGTTGCTTCAACAGAGACAAACTGAGCTCACAGAGGAAACACTGGGAGAGGACTTCAGCACAGAGACACATTTTCACCCGAAGACTGAAAGAGAATCTTCTGACACTGACAATGATGACTGGGAACCATTCAGCCGTTCAGAAGCTGCTGAAGATCACAACAACCCAGTGCCTTTCCTTTGGAACGAGCTTTTACCAGAGACAAGTGCCGCTGAGAGCAATGGAGACGTGTCGGGAACAGCCGGAAGAGCTGAGAAAAACAGGTTCAAGTGCTCTATTTGTAACAAGACATTTTCATCTAAAGCTTATTTGAAAGTTCACGTCAGAGTTCACACAGGAGAGAAACCATACAGCTGTCCCATTTGTGAGAAAACCTGTGCTGCTCACGCTGCAAATAAATCTTACAGCTGTTTAATCTGCCCGAAAACCTTCACCAATGAGTCTGTTTTCAAAAGACATGTCAAACTTCACACTGGAGGAAGACGTTGCAGCTGTTCAGTGTGTCAGAAAACCTTCAGTGACAAGTCTGTTTTGAATAGACATGCCAGACTTCACGTCACACTAAAGAAACACCTTACAGATGTTTAAACAGAAAGCCTTAAAAAGTCTTACATTCGTCGTCGTTTGCTCAGGTCAATATATCTAAAGCAGAATAATTGTAATTGATATGAAAGTTCCAAATGCAGCTTATTGTTTGAAGTTCCGAACGTAAAATAACCTGCGGATTAATATTATTAAAATGTGCCTTTTGTAAACAGTTTGAGGTTCTATAGAGTGGACAATAAACCTAAAGGTTGTGTAGATGCTGCTAAATTGAGCAATATGCATAAAGAAATAAAAATAATAAAAACAACTTTGAAAAAGTTGGAAAAACACATCGTTTGGATCATAAGATGAACCACAAAAGTGCATTTATTTTGCCTTATTATATATTTTCCTTTTATTAGAAAGTATATATATATATAAAAGTTGTTTTGATATTTAAGTTTTGCATATTTAAAAGCTGTGCAGACAGTGTCTTAAAATTATTTAGTTCCAGTTTAGTTGTTGACAGAACAAAAAGGTAAATTTGAGTCAGTAATAATTTAAAAGATGTTCAGTAGTTTTCTGTTACAATTGTTTTCAAAAATGTTTGATTGTTGTAGTTTCCATTTTGCTTAAAAAAATAAACATTGTTTGAAAATGAGTTTTCTCTTCATTCTGTCAAATGTCTCCTGACTGTGACGCTGTCAAACACCTGCTTCAGCTGCGGTGGCTGCAGGAGTTGTGAAAATCTATCTTCAGACGCGTCAGCCAATCAGAGACCACACTCCTGTGACATGTTTCTCTCACATCAAGAGGAAAGGAGGATTTTTTTTTTTAAGTCTTTTAATAACTTTTATTAATGAAAGGTCACTTGATTGGGACTTTTTTTCAAAGGCTTGGTCGTTGTTGTCAGAAAATCTAATGACACGACAAAACAAACAATAGCTACGGACATGAATGGACTGACAACGCGCTAATGTGGATCTATTTCCCCACCAACCAATAACATGCAAGTTAGGGTAATATCCTCCAGCTACGGTAGTCCTGACCAAGCCTGGCAAGAACATCTGGTCCTGAGCGCTGCACTGCAGCGATCACTGCCTGAGGAATGGTCAGAGCATGAAGGATGGGTTAAATGCAGAGGACAAATTTCCCTACAGGGACAATAAAGTATTAACCTTAACCTTAAATACGCTTTTATGTGCAAATTTTGACACAAATACGCTGTCCGGTGTGAACGCAGCTTTAGTCAGGACATGGGAAATCAGTGTTTAGTTTTACAGATCTGCAACAGTCTTTCTGAAGATGTAAGATTTGGTTAGACAAAAAAAATGTAAAAACGTTTAGTCTGCACTTTTGTTTTTTTAAGTATAAATTTTATGATAGTAATGGACAATTCTAATAATTGTTGTTTTGTTTCCATGCATCTAAAGCACTACGACTTATGCTATATAAATAAACTTGCCTTGCTTTCATTATTTTATTTCCTTTATTATATGTGTTGTTTGTGTTGTAACATTATTTTTCCATGTGATTTTTACCGCTGCTCCAGTCACAAGATGGCCACCGGCTACAGCAGAACCCTCGCTCTCTCTAGTCGCGTTGTGGAAGAAACGTGAATCTCGTTCTTCGTCACGTGGTGTTCCTTGGTCCTCGTCATCGTCGCGGTGGCTAGCTCGGAAGCTAAAGCTAAAACAACAGAATAAAACATGTCCACGGGCTGCTCGCTCGGGTCTCTTCGGGCGTTGGGTCTGAACCAGGACCTGGAGACTCCACGGACTCAGATTAAAGAGGAGCCAGAGGAACGCGGGTCAAACAGGAGGAAGAGCAGCGGTGAGTCCACGAACTAAACACTTCTGTACAGCTACACACTTCACTTTCACAAATGCAATGCTCTAATAAAGAAAATATATAATTATCTTAAATAAACTTTCACTAATCATCAGTAGCAATAATCATCCGGGCAACTGGCGTCTTCTTCTTCTTCACGTTGCATCTACTGTTATTAATAAGCTCTGTTTACGACCTAGATTAGAACAACATGTTTCATCTCTGGGATACGACTTTGTAACGATATTATGTTAAACCAACAAAAAAAATGTTGTTAGTTGAAGTGTAATGATCAAATGAATAGAGCTGCAGTCGACTTAAATGTCCCTTATTACACAAATTTGACTCATGAGAGATTTTAACCATTTTAAAGAATATTTCAAATTTAAAAACTGGGACTCACTCGAGTTTTGTGAAATAACTAGTAAATATGTTAATTTCTATGCATTTAGTCAATTCTGGGCTCACACACTTAAGTAATAACTGGCTGTCCCTTTTATCAGCATAGCTACCAACATGTTATGCATATCGTTTCATATTACAAACACAATGGACAATAAACACTGATTTTGTTTTCCATGTTTTGTCCAGGTTTGTCCAGGTGAAGACAGAAGAGTCACTGCTTCAACAGAGACAAACTGAGATCAAAGAGGAAACACAAGAAAAGGACGTCAGCACAGAGCAGAGGTGAGTGCTGCTCAGATATATTTACTTAACTTTTCATAAAATTCTACTTCCTTGTCTTGAAATAGCTGCTCAGCACAAGCATGGAAGTTGGAAAAATATAGCAGAGTTGAGCAAACCTGAGATTAAGGATGTCATGATTTTGCAATTATTCATGGTATAGACTTGTTACAACCAAAAAGCAGCGTCTGAGGTAGAAAATCGAACATGGCAGCGCCCTGCGTTTTGAGAAAGAAAAACCTCCGACAGCTTCACTACTGATCGTACCTGTGTTATTTTGTCTTTAGTTTGTCTCTACAGTTCACTCGCCTCTGTGACTCTGCTCCTGTGCTGCTTATGCACGTCTGCTGTTATAAACCTGCTGTTATGTCCTGCATTGCTAATTTTGCTAACGACTACACAGAACTAATGTAAACAAAAGCAGAAATTCACTCTCTTGCGATGTTTTACAAACTGTAAATGTAACAGCAATGTCCGACATAAAGACAACTGTATTTTGGCTGTATTGGGCAGTTTCCAAGCTATTTATTACTTGATTGGCTCATTACTATAAAAGTAATCCGACTTAACCACTGGAACACACAACACTCAGAGAAAGCATCACTGCGAGGTCGAGTTCCGACGTCCGAGGACGACTGGAACGCCCATAAATTTGGGCTGAACCAATTCTGAGCATTCTCAGCATTTACCCTGCTGCTGTGAAAGACCAAATAAAAGACATAACGAGGCAAAATCACAAACCCACTATTGGTAAAAAAACAAAAAGTAAATTAATATTTTTACTATAGTGCTATTTCACCTTAAACGGGAACTGATATTTTTACTCATGTTTTATAGAATAAACTAAGAAGAATTTTGATTTTGCTTCTAAAATTGTCCCAATTATTATTCTTCTGTTGTTGCAATGATTTTGGGGCGTGAATAATCATGATTATTGATCAATCTAATAATCTTGACATCCCTACCTGAGATACAGTAAGGGTGTCAGGTACATGTACATGACTACGTTCATCACGTTCATGATGACAGCGTTGGGTGGTTTTATAATGATAAGACCTGGTTTTATTAAAGCCATCTTTTAGCTCTTTTACATCAGACCTGTGCTTGATTCTGGGCCAGTGCACATTTCAGAGTTAGTTTTTCTGTTTCCCACCCCAAAAAAATAAATAAATAAAAACTGGTTCTGACAGGGCATCACAGGGGAGACAATGAAATCAGTCCCACTGAAAAGTAAACATGAAATATATTAAATACACTGCTCAAATAATAAAGGGAACACAATGCCTTTTAGATTTCAGTCGATGTATCATGGAACTGTTCTGTGGTCAAGTTTGGACTGTTTTTATTATTTATTAATTTTACAATAAATGACATAAATGTGTGAATGTTTTCCATGTTTTGTCCAGGTTTGTCCAGGTGAAGACAGAACAGAGACAAACTGAGATCAAAGAGGAAACACAGGAGAGGACGTCAGCTCAGAGCAGAGGTGGGTGGTGCTCATTAAACTGCATTTCACTGAGTCGTTCCACACAAGTAGGAAAACATTTTTATTGAGAACTTAGTTAAAAGCAACTTCCCGATTTTAACCCCAGACGTCACTGATGTGGAGATGAACCAAAACCAGCTGATTCATGAAATTAACTTGTAATAGTGACTTATAATTATTTGATTTTGTTCATTTAATGTTACTGCATTGTGTTGTTCTTGTTATAAGGGCAACATACTATATTTGTTCACTCTCTACTCTGCTCTCTCTTTCTCTTACTCTCTGACCTACTTCTTCCACGAGTATCTGGCTGCAGACCTGTGAACCCTCCCACTGTTTAAGGTTTACCACTGTTTGCTTTGACACAGTCCCACTCTTGTTTGGCTAGGACATAGAAAAAGCACAAGCTAAATAGAGTTCCTGTTGTAATTAGGCTGTATTGTAACTGAATCAAGTTTAAAACATTTTCATTTGTTTTGTAAGTTTATAAATCTCTGAAATATATTATGACCAACAAATCTTTAATTTTATGCATAATAATAGCATTAATTTCATTGCACCTCTCCTCAAGTATCACTTGGTGTCAGTGTTTCCAAATGGGGCCCCAGCCCTGTCCCTCTCCCTGTAAGCTCCGCCTCTGTCCTCTCTTCTCTATTGGCTTTTAAAATTGGTATGGGAATTGAAAAAGCTGGGTTGGTGCATTCCTAGCTATGTTTTTTTTTTTTTTTTTTTTTTTTTCAATTTCTGCTAAATACGTGTTACTTGTTACTGAGTTTTCTTGTTAAGAATAAACATCATAAAATACGTGTACATTTTGCCAATACTACTGAGGCTTTTTGTCTTTCGCAGAGAGAAAACACAGGGAGAGGACTTCAGCACAAAGCTCCTCCTTCACCTGAAGACTGAGAGAGAATCTTCTGACACTGACAATGACGACGACTGGGGACCATTCAGCCGTTCAGAAGCTGCTGGAAAACACAACAACCCAGTTCAGACCAGAACGAATCAACAAATCAAGTCCGAACCAGAGGACGAGTCGGAAACGGCCGAGGAAACTGAGGAGAACGTGTTTGAGTGCTCTTTTTGTGCCAAGAAATACGCATCAAAATATTCTTTGCTAGTGCACGTTAGAATTCACACCGGAGAGAGACCGTACAGCTGTGCAGTTTGTAAGAAAACATTTACCCGCGGGTGTTATTTATCAGCTCATATGAGAACGCACACAGGAGAGAAACCTCACAGCTGTTTAATCTGTCTGAAAACCTTTAGGGAAAAGTCTTCGTACAATCAACACCTTAGGGTTCACACAGGAGAGAGACCTTACAGCTGTTCAACCTGTAAGAAAAGTTATGCTCACAAGACTAATTTCTTAATACATATGAGAAAGCACACAGGGGAAAAACCTTACAGCTGTCCCACCTGTAAGAAAACCTTTATCAACAAGTGTTACTTGAATTCACACCTCAGAGTTCACACAGGAGAGAGACCTTACAGCTGTTCAACTTGTAAGAAAACCTTTACCAGCAAGTCCGTTCTGAACAGACACGTCACAGTTCACACAGAAGATAGACCTTTCAGCTGTTCCATGTGCGGTAAAACGTTTGCCCGCAAATCTTACGTCAAGACACACGTGAGAACGCACACGGGGGAGAAACCTTACAGCTGTTCGACGTGTGAGAAGTCCTTTGCCAGCAAGTGCGAGCTGAACGGGCACGCCGTCGTCCACGAGGAACTAAAACCATACAGCTGTTCCACGTGTGAGAGAAGGTTTAAGCGCAAAACTCATCTGGTGTCGCACATGAGAACGCACACAGGAGAAAAACCTTACAGCTGTTCCACGTGTCAGAAAACCTTCAGCACCAAGACGCATTTGAATAGACACCTCAGAACTCACACAGAAACGGCCTTACAGGTGTCCAGTTTGCAAGAAAACTGATTAAAGTTGGGGTAACTGACTTTTAGTTAAATTACTAACCTTTGTGTTTTCCACTAAAATGTATATGATAACTGCAGCAGTTTGTGAAGAACAAGACCACGAGAAGTTTCTGAATTTAATAATGAAGAATTTTAGATCTAATCAGGAGCCAAATGCTGCTTTCTGATTGGTTGAGCTTGGGTAGACCACTTCAGTTTCACTTTGTTATTTGCAGAAAGAAGTTTCTAAGCCATAATTGCAACCAAAAATGAATAAATGTCATTATTAATTTTGTGTTGTAAGAAAGATATAAACCTAAATCGTGTTTGCAGTGTGAAAATCAGCTACCACACTTTTAAGACTAAGTAACTGTTTAGTTTTGACTGCAAATAATGACTTTAGAAAAAGATTAGTTCAGTCTGACATTTTTCTCAGCTCAGACATGTTTTAAAGCCTGTATAAAACACAGTTAATGATTATTTAAGATCTAAATTAGTTAGTAGTTAAGTAAGGTTACACTTTAAAGGGGCACTATGTAAGAAAACAAACAAAGGGATTTCCACTTTTGAACACCAGAGGGAGCCTTTCACATGCATTTTGCCTATTAAGCATGATGCCATCTAGCGTCAATAATCCACATTCCGGCCCGTAATAAAACATTTCAAATACGTATAAATGTATCACAGTTGATGTGGATTGGTTAACAGTGTCTCTTAAGTATTTATGTTGTAAAGAATAATATGATTTAAATGTTTGTGGACTATAAGTGATAATTAAAATTCCTCTCAATCTTACACAGTGCCCTTTAATGTCGCTATTTCTCCATTGCATTTGTCCCTCCTTCACTGTCTCTGGAGCTTCTTCTCAAGTAGAACTTTTAGTCAGTGGAACCAGAGACCAGTGACAGAGGGAAACACTTCATCTAGCAGGACAAGGACGTCCAATCAAAGAGAGGAAGATGGGAAGGAGAGAGAAGGGTCCAGGTTCTCAGGCATCGACACTGGAGCAGCAGAATCTAAAACGTTACTGTGGGTACTCCAGCTTCCTCACGCCACTAAAAACATGTTTAGATCAATTAGCATCACTGTAAAATTCTCCTACTCAATGAATAAAAGTGTGAATGATTGTCTGTCTCTGTATGTTAAGCCTGTTCCCCTGTCTAAGGCCCAAAGTCACTGGGCCTTCAATCACATCACAAGCCACCCCAAAACAGGAACAAGCGACACGTATGAGTTTTGGGGAGAATAATTTGTTAGCTGTAGTCATTTTGTTGAGTTTTCTTGCTTCTCTTCTGTATGTTGGCGATATTAAATAAACTATACTTGTGTCTCTGTTTGAGTATCATTTACATTTCACCACAAATTCTACATTTAGCAGCCATTTTAGCCAAAAACTCACTGTTTACAATAATAACATAACCTAGTTGTTTTTTAAAAAACATTTTAGTCAAAGGCACACCATGTAGCTTTTTGAACAAAAAATCTACTTAAATTTAAGCAAGGTTTTGTTGTTTGGACATCTTTATTGCACTGACAAAAATAAATATTTTGTCTTTCCTTCTATAGTCAAATAATTTACTATTTTTGGCCTACAAGAGAGCCTCCTCCAGTTTGTTTCCATAGTAAAGTTGCTCTTTAAGCTGTATGTCTTGACATGACAAGAAATGTATTGATCCTAATTAAAAAATAATGCAAAGTAAAGTTTTAACTTCCTATTTCAACTGAATCGTGAAGTTGACTTTCGCCTCCAAAAAGTCACTTTAAACTTTTCATGTGTTATTGCCACAGAAAGTCTTTCTTGAAAGTTATTGAAGTAGTTTAAATGGGGCTAAACATTGGTTGTAAAATATAGTGCTGATCGACATACGTATATTTCAAATGATAATTTTCATAATTTAGATGCAAATGACCAGACTCAATCATATACAGTTTTGCGCGTGATTAGAACTACAAACATATGCTAATTTAATGTCTTCAATTTATACATTATATTACCTTATTTTTACATTTTATCAAATATTTTTGTTGCTGCGCCAGTCACAAGATGGCCGCCACTGGCACGACAACTGAACTACTCTAGTGATTGGTAAAAGAGAAACGTGAATCTCGTTCTTAGTCACGTGGTGTTTGGTGATCTTCTTGACAGTCGCTGTGGCTAGCTCGCAGCTAAAACTGTTTGTAACAATGTGCAAAAGCGACGCGCTGAGAGTTTTGGTGCAAGAGCGGCTGACAGCGGCTGCGGAAGAGATTTTTGCGCTTTTTGAAACAACGTTAGCGGAGTTTGAGGAGGAACTGCGCCGCTCCGAAGAAGAAAACCAGAGGAAACAGAATCTGCTGGAGGCGGTGCTAAACCCGAGAGTCGTGCTCCTAAAAGAGAATATTCAGATCCAACCAACGAGTCCTGGAGCTGGTCTGAACCCGGTCTGAACCAGGACCTGGAGACACAGACACAGATTAAAGAGGAGCCAGAGGAACCGCGAGTCAAACAGGAGGAAGAGCAGCGGTGAGTCCAACAACAAAACACTTCCGCTCTGTTACACACTTCACTTCACTCGTGCTGCATTTGTGTGATTTAGGAAACTTTACCACCCGTAAGTAATGATTTGACTTCCCAAAACCAGAATATTCACGACCGCAACCGCGTCAATGACAAATGTTAGCTTAAAGTGAAGCTAGCTAACCTCTAAGCTCCTCCCACAAACACATTTCAAACTAAAGTTTCTCCTGGGAAAGCACGAGGACAAGGTGAAAGAGCAACAGCTTAAACGTTTGACAGCAGATGTTTGTGATTAACATAGCTTTCAGTGGACACTGATGTAAAACTTAATCTAGAAATGACTCTGGCCTTTGCAGTGAGAGTGACAGTTGCAATGCTATTTAAACACCATATTATCCATATCGTCCTAACCCAACGCAGTAATGCCACAACCCGGTTAGCATACCTTTCCTACATGGTGGCGCAGCGATTAGCGCTCAGGCCTCATAGCTAGAAGGCCTGGGTTCCACTCCCGGGCCACCCGGGGCCTTTTTATGTGGAGTTTGCATGTTCTCCCCGTGTCTGCGTAGGTTTCCTCCGGGTACTCCGGTTTCCTTCTACATCTAAAAACATGTCCAATGTGCCTCCCCTCTCCCCTCCCCAGAACTACAGATGTAAATTACCTGGAAGCTAGAATCTGGTGCAAGCATGTCCGCCTTTGTGCTAAATGCAAAATTGAACATTGTAATAAACATAAACATTCCCAAATCCCTAACCTTAACCAAATTAACTTAACGTTAACTAACTAACCCTAACCTTAACCAAATCCCAGATGTAAATATTTTAAAACCTAACTTTTGCTAGCCTAGCCATCAGTGCAAAGTGATGGTGCAGTGTTTCCCATTCATAGAGGAGACTATGGCCGCCCCCCATAGTCTAAAACATTTGACTGATGAGGATATAATATTACTTGAAGCTGGTAGCATTGCAATAAACACAGATGAGGAGTTATATTTAATCTATAAGCAATGTTTTTGATCAGAAGGGGCAGTAAGTGACTTTTTATGCTCCAAAATTTGCATAAAAGAAAATATATTCAAACCTGGACCACTTGTACCACCATGATCTCTACTTAAACTTGTGGGAAACACGGTGGTGTATGGCATAACTGGGTTGGAGAAAAAAAATCAGGCTTTCAGATGACATCACAACATTCTACAGCCCAATGTTATTTCTGTCAGATGGGGGCAGCTAAAATTAATATTGTTTAAAGTGAGTTGTTTTTTTTCTAACCCTTTGTTGTTGTTGTTGTTGTTGTTGTTTGTAATACTATAGTTTAATTGGTCTCGTCAGCCCCAGATTTACCACTTTTTAAATTTGTGAATTATGTATACAAATATTTCAATTACTCAAACTTCAATGTTATTGATAGAAAAAACTGCCTCTTGCCCCCAACGACTGCACGCTCAGTCTGATGCTCTGAGAATAGCGCTGTGCCAGGCTTTTGAAGCAGGTGCATTGTCAGTTAAAGATCACAAAACTCTCTTTAAAAAGCTAATTTTAACAAACGCCAAGCGACTCCAGATTCATGTACAGTTACTGAATGTGAGGGTGACGTTAGTAAGTGATATTTACTTGTATTTGGTGTAAAAACCTTATGTGCACAAGTGAATGAGTTTGACTGTAATTTGCAGAAGATGAGTTACCACAACATTGATAAGGATTTTGGTTTATTTGTACTAAGTAGTGGAGAACTACAGTCTCACAGTGAACTGCACTCGTGGCATTATTTTGTGCTGATTCCAGGTGACGACACATATGCAGCATTACCATTGTTCATTGTACAGTCTGACAGCTCCAGGAAGAAAGGACCTGCAAAACCATTCCTTTACACACATTTAATTTTGTAGTATTCAAAACTTTCGATTAGAACTAGGCAAAAAATAAAACCTTAGTTTTATTTTCACTTGGGACAATTTAGATTTGAATCGTTTTTTTATTCAATTTATTATGAAGTATTATATTAGCTCATAATATTTGAAAGCATCTATAAAGGATGAGCCAATGAACTTAACTTGTTTTAATTCATATTAAAACTAATACTAAGTGTTTGCTATAACGTGCAGGTTATTAGCATTTACATCTATTAGGGCCTATTAAATCATCATCCTTATGATTTTGTTGTTTCATATCTAAAAGCTTTAACTTTGCGTGTATCCATAACTTACTCCTGTCACTCAAACTGCGTTGCCATAGTTACTCACACACCGAGGGGAGAGGATGCGAGAGGAGATCACGGCGGGCTGCCAAACTTTAAAATTATCAGAGAAAAATATCATTTGTCTCTTCTTTGTAAGAGTTGCGAGGGAGAGGTCTGTAAGTCCACTGAATTTGTCCTCTCAGAGCATGCGGCTGGGTAGGGCTGGGCGATATGACAAAAAATTAACAAAGTAAATAACAATTTTTTTGGAGCCAGATCATGATTTCGATTTTATCACGATTCTCATCGACCGTTTATTTTCCTATTGTCTTTGAGGTAAATACAATTCACTATCAACAGCTAAATCCAGCTGTCAAAATCTGACCAGTGTTGCCAGATTTTCAGAGAGAAACAAGCAACCTCAGACCTTCAATAAAAAGTTAATAAAATTATCAATTAAATGGAACATTGTGTGTTGCTACAAAAGAAGTGTGTGTTTTTCTTACATTAGAAGCAAATTTTAGACATGAACACATGCTAAAAATTCATGTTTCGGTCGTATAAATTGATATATTTCCATAAATCAAACCTGAAAATTGCTAAAATTCACTCCTTTTACAAACTAAAAATGCAGTCCAAAAGAGACTTCAAAAAAGAAGCCAAAAGTTGCATAAAGATTTGGATTTGGTAACTCTAAGACTAAAAGTAATAGTTTGGAAAAAATTGGTCTATATTTAAACAGACAGATGCATCAAATAGAGAAACAGGAAATCACGATGTGACAATTTCACCAAAAAAGCCGATTATCACAAAGATGAGCTCACGATTCGATTTTTATCACAATATTGCCCAGCCCTACGACTGGGTCACAGCGCACTGACCTCGATTTTATGATGTGGCTCATTTTCATTTTTAAAGACCCGAATTAATTCGATTTATTGCCCAGCCCTACTCCA
The DNA here is from genome assembly GCA_038363315.1 of Mugilogobius chulae. NCBI lineage: Eukaryota > Metazoa > Chordata > Actinopteri > Gobiiformes > Gobiidae > Mugilogobius > Mugilogobius chulae. Next base: position 12,357,139 of record CM076403.1, read on the forward strand.
GTGACCCCAAATGATGTTAATACACTTCTTCCACTTGTAAAGGTTTTATATATTTTTTACAGTCAGTTTACCAGTTTTTCTTAATAACTTAAAAGCCACAATGTTTCTCATTTATTCTTTGAAGGAAATGTTTATTTTTGCCCATGTTTCATCCAGGTGTGACCAGGAAAATACAGAAGAGTCGTCACAACTTCAACAAACTGAGCTCAGGGAGGAAACACAGGGAGAGGACTTCAGCACAGAAACACATTTTCACCCTGAGACTGTGAGAGAATCTTCTGACACTGACAATGATGACGACTGGGGACCATTCAGCTATGCACATGTTGCTGGAGATCATAATTATCCCCTCCAGACCAGAACAATAGACACAACTACACAAAACTCCCCCAGATATATGTCTGAATCGGAGACGAGAGCTGCTGAGAACAACAGAGATGCGACAGGAGAAGCCAAAGGAGCAGAGAAGAAAAAGTTCAAGTGCCCTCTTTGTAAAAAAGCATTTGCATCTAGGCGTTCACAGATATATCACATGAGTGTTCACACAGGAGAGAAACCATTCAGCTGCCCAAGCTGTAAAGTACGTTCGCTCGCAAATCTAATTTATCAACACACATGAGAACGCACACAGGGGAAAGACCTTACAGCTGTTTGACCTGTAAGAAAAGCTTTGGCAACAAGTCCTCTTACAATAAACACATCCGAATTCACACAGGAGAGAGACCTTACAGCTGTTCAACCTGTAACAGAGCATTCATCAACAAGTCTAATTTAAACGACCACATGAGAGTTCACACGGGAGCCAAACCACACAGCTGTTCAGTTTGTAAGAAAACATTCAGCTGCAGGTCTTCTTACAACAAACACCTGAGAGTTCACACGGGAGAAAAACCTTACAGCTGTCCAATCTGCAAGAAAAGCTTTGGAGACAATTCAGATTTTCACAGACATGTCAGGATTCACACAGGAGAAAGACCTTACAGCTGTTCAACGTGTAAGAAAACATTCGTAGACAAGTCTGCGATCAATAAACACGCTAGTGTTCACACAAGGACAAAGGTAAAACCTTACAGCTGTTCGACCTGTCAGGCATCGTTTACCAACAAGTCTGTGTATCACAAACACCTTAGAATTCACACAGTATCTTAGTTTGCGTGACAAGTTTTACACGATTCTCTATTTTCATCTTTATTTGTAAAATTATGCTGAGTTGTAAACATACATTTAACAAAGTGTGTTCCGGTGTATTTGTATTGAATTGTAAAATAATAAAAATGTATGGGCATCTTCGTAGTGTTATAATTTAGAAATATGAACTCAATTTATAATCCTAACATTTGACAAACTGGGATGAGGTTTGTAAAAAATGTCTAGAACTGTTGGTGATAAAATCATAATAAAATGTAGATCAAGGTGAACACATGGATCTAGAGCCGCATGCAGCTCTTGGTCTCTCCGAGGGCGACTCTTTAGCCCTGTTTCCAAAGGCTCAGGTCAGTACGGTCCTATGCTGTTTCCACTGCATAAACTCGCTGGGTCCATAGCGAGCTGCTTTTGATCTCGCTTTCACCCTGGATCCTGGAGCAGACCTCACAGCGGTCCCGACGTTTGGACAAGAGAAAACAAATGGTAAATGGTCTCTATAGTCAGGGATCCACTCACCAGTGCACGCAGACACTGAGGCAATGTGGGTTAAGTGTATTGCCCAAGGACACAACGACACCTACACCTGTCGTTCCACTGTGGCACCTGGTGTTTCAGCGATCTCCCATCCAAGTACTAACCAGGCCCTTTCTTGCTTAACTTCTGAGATCTGACGGGATCAGGCTTTGAGAAGCAGGTATAGCCACAGGTGAAATCTGGACGAAAAAGAGCAGATAGTAACATGAAATAATGTTCCTCACCAAACTCGACTTGATCCTGTGACAAAGCGACGCATTTACACTGATAAAACTTTGTGTTGCTCCGATCGACTTAAGAAAGCAAAGCTAGCGCATTAGCATCAGCTTTTTCCTGAGGCAAAACACTGTAAAAAATGTAAATCCTGTGCGTAATGTGTCCAACATTATCCAACCTCAAAGCACTGAAAAATTGGTTTAAAAAGCAGCTCAGAATCGCAGAGATTTCAAAACGTTTTTTTTTTTTTTATTTGTTTAAGTGATGTGACCCTCGAGTCACTGCCACAGACTTCCAATTATTACACGTCTTTTTGTGAATCGCTCAGATTGACGGCAGGAAGAAAAAGTATAATTCAGATACATTTTCTTTTTATTTATGAAAGAAAGCACATGTAATGTGTGAGTGACGTCAGCTGCTACATACCTGGATGCCAGGTATGTAGAATAAACGGCAACAGAGACAATATTGTGTAATTATAACTAGTGCTGTCAAGTGATTATATGATAATTATGATCTGTAATTATTAATCTAATTAATTTATTTTTATTCTCACCTAAAAATTGCTGAGAAAAACACTCAATTTAAGTGTTTTTGTTTTGTTTTTATCCAATTTAATTAATTATATTATTGTTGCAGATGGGAAATATTAATATATTGCAAAAAGGTTTTTGAACATAAAATTCCCATTCATCAGTCCTTTCGCCTGCTACTCATCACCACTTAAAGATTTCAAAATAGATTAATGCCATTAAAAAAATTAACTCGATTAATATGTCTGTAATTAATTCATCTCAATTAATGCACTAATTTGACTCCCCTAATTATAACTTAAATGAACCAATTACATGAGGTCTAACGAAGATTAAAAAAAAAAAAAAAGCTTTCTTGCTTCTCTTCTTTGTGACGTCATGAAATAAACTACACTTGTTCCATAGTACAAGTACCATTTCCCACAAAAGCATTCTTCTTTAAATTATGTATCATGTATGTAGTTATTATATTATTAGAAATGTTATTAAGACGATGTACAATTACATCAAGCACAATGGCAGAGATGCTTGTACCAATTCTAGCTTTTACAGCTAATTTACAGCTTAAATCACCTTCAGGATTTGCTATCATTGCAACTGCTACATTAGCATAAATTACTCGGCAAGTGGTAGTAATTTGTATGAAGTCATTAATGACACACACATTTTTTTCGGGTAAATGTTTATAATAAAAAAAAGAAATGATGCAGGATCTATCATTCCATGGCACTGTTTTTTACATTCAGAATTTTGCTCCAGTCACAAGATGGCGGCCAATTTCACGACAACAGAACGTACACTCTCTCTAATCATTATTCTAGCGCATGGGAGGAAACGCGTGAATATCGTCCTTCGTCACGTGGTGTTTGATGCTTCGTGGTCGTCGTTGTGGCTAGCTTAGAGCTCAAACTAAATAATAATGTGCAAAAGCGGCGCGTTGAGAGTTTTGGTGCAGGAGCGGCTGACTGCGGCTGCGGAAGAGATTTTTGCGCTGTTTGAAAGAACGATCGCGGAGTTTGAGGAGGAACTGCGCCGCTCCAAAGAGGAAAACCAGAAGAATAAGGAGCTGCTGGATGCTGTGCTAAACCCGAGTGTCGTGCTGCTCAGAGAGAGTGTTCAGATCCAACCAACGAGTCCTGGAGCTGGTCTGAACCCGGGTCTGAACCAGGACCCGGAGACTCCACAGACACAGATTAAAGAGGAGCCAGAGGAACAGCGAGTCAAACAGGAGGAAGAGCAGCGGTGAGTCCACGAACTAAACACTTCTGCTCTGTTACACACTTCACTCATACACTGTCAACTTTCTGATCACTGTTATAGAAAATAGTAATACCTCATGGATATCTTTCTAATTTTGCTTAAAGAAAAACGTTGCAATTTAATTTAATCATTGAATCCTAAAATTGGGCAACACGGTGGCGCAGCGGTTAGCGCTCTGGCCTGATAGCAAGAAGCTTCTGGGTTCAACTCCCAGTCGACCTGGGGCCTTTCTATGTGGAGTTTGCATGTTCTTCCCGTGTCTGCGTAGGTTTCCTCCGGGTACTTCTGTTTCCTCCTACAACTAAAAACATGTCCATTAATACCTCCCCTGACCCTTCCCCCAGGGCTCCCCTGCAAAAGAGATTCTGAATTTTTGTGGAACTTCCCTGGTTAAATAAAGGTCAATTTATTAAAAATTAAATAAATTATGTATCTATTTCAGAGTGTATTTATTCTCAAACTCATACGAAGCTGCGGCCAAAATGAGTAGATCGAGGCCACAAATTTAAAATATCAGATTATGATATGAGTTTATTTAAATACCATATAAATCCAAAATCATTATATTGTAGGTTATTGTTGCGGTGTAACTATACCTATGTTACACACATAGCCTCTACATGTAATTTCAGAGAGATGAGAGCTTAAAGGAAACAACTAGTCTAGTAGGGATGTTTGCCAACGTGTGACATAAAAGTGCTCCTTTTCAAAACACAGCAAAACGCAGATATGTAAAACAAACCGTATCATTTCTCTCCAAAACGAACTCAACTGATCACTGTGAGTGCAGCTCTACCGTGTAGACGACTGCCTGATTAAATATCGTTCAAAATAAGGCCAATGGCAGATGTGGCAGATATGCAAAAACAAACAAACAAACAAACAAAATAACTCCATCCAAATATCGGCCTCAAAATATCGACTGACTGATATATCGGTCTATCATTAGTGACAAAGATGGGACAACATGGCGAACATGCCTATAGTCAAGACCGCAGTAATCAAGACTAAGACCATGGAAGTATAATTAGAACTGGAAGATGAGTCCAAAATGGCGGCCCGTTGTTTTCAATGGCTTCTGCTCAGTGGCACATTGACGCCGAAAAAGTTTTTACTTCCGCGCTCTTTCCTGAATACGGGCTAACTCCTCCCACTATCGTGACGTCAGAAAAGTGACAGCGTGATAAGTTCTGACCAATCAGAGCGATGGAGGTCTGAGCGGGGGAGCATGGATAGCGTGGGCAGAGCGGTAAGCTAGGCTAAACACCGTTTAAGCGTTTGGAGCATAGAAAAAATGGGAAAAGCTTATGTTGTGAAACTAGAGAGAAATACCTTCAAAATGAAACCTTAGAGCTGTAAGTGCCGTGTGGGCGGAGCAATAGCAGTTTGAAGTGATGAAAAATGCATTGACAGTCTATGGGGCCACATCGCCACTCGCACGGGGAAAGAGGGGCGGAGTCCAATCCAGATAATATCCATGACTAAGACCTAGACAAGACTGAGACGAGACCAAGATCGCAGTCCACTGAGACCAAATCAAGCCACTTTTGTAATTTTATACAGTTATCAGAGTCAACATTGTCTTATTGTACAGAGCTTATTGCAAATGCGCTCCTGGTGGAAGTTTAGCTGAGTGTGGTGGTAATGAAATGTGGTCTCTGTGTCCAAAACAAGACCGAGTCCAAGACAAGATCAAGACCTTAAAAGAGCAGTCTCGAGACCGGTCTTAGGACCAAGATACTAAATACAAAAGATCGTCGTTATTTTGACAAACTGTGACTCTCAAGACAAAATCAAAGCTTGACATATTGTGTGAAATGTTAAACAGCATTGCTTTAATACAGCCATAGTTGTGATGTGATTGTTCTAGTACAGGGTCTACACAAAGCAGCATTGTCATGGAGACAAGTAGAAAAGTCCATATGTAAATGTGTTTTTGTTGTGTTTCCTAGGCTTGTCCCAGAATGCACTGTTGATGTTTGTGTGGAGACAGAAGAGTCGTCGCTGCTTCAACAAACTGAGCTCGGAGAGGAAATACAGGCAGAGGACTTCAGCACAGAGACACTTATTCCCCCGAGACTGAGAGCGAATGTTCTGACACCGACAATGATGACGACTGGGAACCACTCAGCCGTTCAAAAGCTGCGGGAGAAAACGACAGTGTATCAGAGGTGAAAGCTCAGCAGCACAAAAACTCTAGTCAGTCCCAAAGCGATGTGCCTCAGTGCTCTTTTTGTCAGAAAATATTTAGGAGGAAATATGATTTGAAAGAGCATCTCAGAGCTCACACTGGAGAGAGGCCATTCCCCTGCTCCGTTTGTGATAAAGCCTTTACCCGCTCAAGTCATCGCCTGATACACATGAGAATTCACACGGGAGAAAAACCTTACAGCTGTTTAACCTGTAAGAAAGCTTTTAAAGGAAAGTCTGCTCTGAAAAGACATCTTGTAATTCACACGGGAGAGAAACCTTACAGTTGTCCAACCTGCAAGAAAAGTTTTAGCGACAATTCTGATTTGAATAGACATGTTAGAATTCACGCAGAAGAAAGACCTTACAACTGTCAAACCTGCAAGAAAAGCTTTAGTGACAAGGCATATTTTAATAGACACGTTAGACGTCACGCTGAACAAAAACCCAGCTGTTCTTCCTGTGGAAAAACATACACCAGAAAGAAACAACTAGAAGAAAATACTTTAACACAGGCAAGCCCTTTCAGCACTTCAAATTAAAAGAGACAGATCTTGTAAATGTATATTTTATCGGTTTACCCATGTTTGTTCACTTCAGGTTTGAACCAAATTGTAGTTTTGTGATGACATTAATTGGAGTTTTCTGATCTGTTTTTGAGTTCCTAAGCAAAGGACCCATGACCCCATATTTGAAACTCAGACTCCGAGACACAGTTAAACACCAGAAACTTGAGATACTCAAGATGAATTTCATCAACCCATAGCTTTGCCATCGAGGAGCTTGTAACAACCTCAGTGACTCCAGCTTGGGTGATGTTTGAGTTTCCATCGGAGTCCTCAGTCTCTGTTTCCTCCTTGAAAGACGTTGCGATGAGATTGAGGAGACCCTCAAAGTATTTCTTCCACCGTCTGAAAACATCCCAGTCGAGGTCAATAGCTCCCTACCTGCACAGTAAACTGTGTTGGTAAAGCACTGCTCCGCTTCTAAGGCATCATGTGGTTTGCCAGAATTTTTTTCAGGCTGACCAATAGTCCTTCTCCATGACCTCTTCAAACTCCTCCCAGCCCAGAACTTTTGTCTCTGCGACTGCTATACCTGTCAACTGCCCCCACGTGCACAGTAAAGCCACTCAGTGAAGCCATGGAGTCCCTGGTCAATGCGCTGTCCAGTATCTGTCACAGGGAATCGAAGAAGGCCGGGTACTGTGCACTTTTGTTTGGCTCATAGGTTGACACAACAGTGAGAGACCCGTCTCGGGCTCAAAGATACCGTGACGCAATCCTCTTTTTCACTGGGGCTATGTGTGCTCAAAACACATATGTTAGTTTGTTAAAAAGGGCTACATAACATGAATTACTTGAGGGTTATTGGACTGATGTTTATGTTACTTGAAGCTAAAGCAGAGGAGCATTTGAGCGTAAGTTTAGACACGACCCACCTGAACCTGGTGAACTTCTCTTTGTGCTGTCTTACCCACTCCAAACACCCATGGGTTACGGGGTCGATCTCATGCATCACTAGAACAGGCCCGCTCGTCGCCTCTCACTGTGAGCAGTCCCAGAGAAGAGGAACGTCCAGCCCTTCGCGAGGACAGTGGTTCCAGAGCCCAGGTTTTGTGTGAAGGTCGACTACAAGTATATGTAGCTGATTTCTGTTAAATACTTCACTGGTCTGTGATAGTTTGTGCAGTTGCTTAAATGTATTCACCTTCATTACAACTGCTTACGTAAGCATTGTAAGCTACTTTTGTTTAACTAGGAATAGTGTCAGTGTGTAATAAGAATGACTAATGAGTTTGAAGGATTAGAACAGAAAAAAATGCATATTAGTTCTCTATTATTATAGCTTATTGACGGTGTATAATAGACTTTTTTGAGCTGATATTGATATATCTACTTTAATTGCATATGCATAACTGTATCATTAAATGTATCTGTATAAATTATTTTATGATTGTGTCAACATCTGGACATATTTTTTACTGAAGGTCTGTTTTTATTTTTACACAAGTTTGATCAAAAGCTCCATCTGATCTTCTGACGAACTGGGAATGACACACCAGCACAAACAACCAAAATTACTCTGCATTTCTTTTAGATTCAGTGCTAAAGACAGGGGTATATTTGAGTTCTACATTGTTTCATCACAAAAATATAATTGTAGTTAATTTAATCTATGCACTTATGTACGGCGCTCCATTGTACTCACAAAAACAATAACTATCTATCTAGTAATTACAAGATATTTTCTCATCTATGGTGGTAGATACAAAGGTTAACACTTCTCTCCTTTTTGACCAAATAAATTGAAAACCAGCCGCTGGAGCCGTGGAAAAACAGCTGCACATTTCTAAGGATGTAACAGCCAACAGTCGAAAAATATTGTGTTTAATGAAAATGCTGCGATTACAGCTAGCTTCTCTGCATCGGGTGAACGGCTCCACACACTTTCCAACTTTAGAAGTAACTTATTTATTCAAATTAATTTAGTAATTTTATGAAATAAATTATGTAAATATTTGACTAGACTTGTGTGTTTATAATATCCATTATTGTAAGCAATAACTAGCTTGTTAACTGTAGCTTGTGTCCACAGACATTCGTTAACATCTAGTTTTATACTTTTTTGTAGACCATTGCAGTGAAGACCTCAGACTAATTTAACGTACTGAACTCCAACACAATAAATGAGAGACTTAAATAAAACGTATGGAAGCTCAGTGCTCTTTTTCTTTCTGTTGTATCACAAAATTCATGATACTATCAGGAAATAACGTGATACTGTCAGGTAATTACCTGATATAATAAAGTAATAACCGTGATCACGTCATCCCGTTATTACCTGTTAGTTATCATACAATTTTGTGATACAACTGAAAAGAGAAAAAAAAAGTAGAGATTGGCAGTACTGAGCTTCCGTACAAACGAGCACAATCTTAGTTAAAAACATCAAGCTAGCACAGAAAAGACTAATCATATTGTGGATAAGTCGTTAGCTCAGGGCTTAAAGTTCTCAGTCACTGTGACGGATTTCAGTCAATTAAAAAATATAGAACCTTTCTGTTAGTGATGTTTTCTTAAACATTTATCTGATAAATGGCAACTGTAACTAACATGGCCCGTCAGGCGTTCTGTCAATTTATTCACATTAAAAAGTGGATTCTTGTCCAAATCCGACAAGGTAATAATAGTAACATATCATATACCATGGCCAAGAACTGCACCTGTAAAAAAGCAGAAGAAATTCCTCTAAAATCCACCAAAACGCAGGAAATTACTTTTGTTTTCAGCAAAAGTTTCCAGGGGAGGACCCCAGACCCCCTTTTATGTAAGAGTTTAGCCTATACATTTCTCATCTCCACTCAAAATATCTCATCACAAGTTTCTGCTTATCACATCGATTTTCAAATGCCATAGCTAAGCTGTAATTGTATTATCAGTAAGATCAGACCTATGTCCTTAAAACATAGATGTCACTGTAATATTATGATTAAAAAGCAACTAAAATGTTGATTGTAAATATTTTCAGTCAATCATTTATTTTGCTTTACCCTGGCTTAGCTTAACAAAGTGTGTATAAGGGGAAAAATAGCCATAAATTTCCGCGTAAACTCGAGATATATATTGATTTTTTCGTGGGTACAATGGAGTTTTGGTATTAAATTAGTTTGGCTAATACAGTTACAAGATGGCCGCCGCTGACGCGAAAAAAAAAGTCTCTCTAGTCATTAATATAGCGCATTGGGGGAATGTGAATCTCGTTTTCCGTCACGTGATGTTTGATTGTCCTCGCAGTTGTCGTTGTGGCTAGCTCGGAGCTAAAGCATTTTGTAAAAATGTGTAAAAGCGACGCGCTGAGAGCTTTTGTGCAGGAGCGGCTGACTGCGGCTGCGGAAGAGATTTTTGCGCTGTTTGAAAGAACGATCGCGGAGTTTGAGGAGGAACTGCGCCGCTCCAAAGAGGAAACCCAGAAGAATAAGGACCTGGTAAAGGCCGTGTTAAGAACAAGAGTTGTGCTGCTCAGAGAGAGTGTTCAGATCCAACCAACGAGTCTGGAGCTGGTCTGAACCCCGGTCTGAACCAGGCCTGGAGACTCCACAGACACAGATTAAAGAGGAGCCAGAGGAACCGCGAGTCAAAGAGGAGGAAGAGCTCAGTAAGTCCCCAACAAAACACTTCTGCTCTGTTACACACTTCACTCAGTCACTGAACATAATGATCATTTTATAGATAATAATAGGACCTCGTGGATCACTGTCTCTGGTTTTGCTCGAAAAAAACTTTCCAATAGTTTCAATTTAAACCATTATTGAATCCTAAATTAGTTAATATTTAAAATATTATTATAATAGCCTACTCTTAAACTCATAAGAAGCTGAGCCAAAATGATCGGAGTCAGAGTTGATCGGAGGCAGCATATTACAATATCAGTCTACCTATGCTGTTACTATAGCATATACTATAATAATTAAAGGCAAAGGCAAGGCAAATTATTTGTATAGCACAATTCATACACAAGCAATTCAAAGTGCTTTACAAGGCAGAAAAATATGCATCAAAATTACAAACAACATATTAAAATATATAAATAATCAGCATAAAAACTAAAAGAAAAAAGAGTGCAGACAAAGCATTTCAGTCATATGCACAGATAAAAGAAATATTTTAAGCCGAGATTTAAACATTATTCATATTGTTTGTTATTGCTCTATAACTATAGCTGTGTTACACACCACAGAGTACCAAGACCGAGACAAGACCACGACCACTGAGGGTCTAGACAAACTTTTATAGGTCCAGACTGAGACAAGACCAAATTAAGACCACCAATGTAATTTTATACAATTATCAGTGTTTATTATGCAGGCCTTTTATGAACTGTGCTTTGGACAGGTCACTGTGCTCCTGGTGGAAGTTTAGCGAGACGGTTTAATAAATGTATCTCTTGTCCCGACCAGACAGAGCCCAAATGTGCTCAAGACAAGACAAACACCTTAAAAAGCAGTTTCAAGACCAGTTTAGTGGCAGCTGCTGCTCACTCACTGTTAGAGTGCTCAATTATGAAGAAAATAATGACAACGATTATTTAAAGAATAATTGAAATGACGACTGTTTAAGATTATTTGCTTAGAAACAGAGCAGAGCATTAACGTCATTAAACGCAAAAAGTGAAGAGATCAAATGAAATGGGTGAGATTTCTTATAAAATGGACTGTTGTAAATGTATTCTACAATTGTAAAGAAATGGTTGTAGTCGTAGTTTAGACACTTTGAAGTCAAAGCTTGAAATATTGTGTGAAATGTTACACAAAATTGTTTAATTACATCCATAGCTATATGTGCATTTTCTAGTACAGAGCTTGGTGTAACAGTCTATACAACCAACAAGTGACACAGTGCATATGTAAAGTGTTTTTGTTGTGTTTTCAGACCTATCCCAGAATGCACTGCCGATTGTGTGAAGACAGAAGAGTCGTCGCTGCTTCAACAAACTGAGCTCAAAGAGGAAATAAGGTAGAAGACTTCAGCACAGAGACACATATTCACCCTGAGACTGAGAGTGAATCTTCTGACACCGACAATGACGACGACTGGGAACCATTCAGCCGTTCAGAAGCGGCTGGAGACAACAACAACCGAACCCGTGTCAGAGGTGAAAGCTCAGCGGAACAAAACTCTAGTCAGTCCCAAAAAGATGTGCTCCAGTGCTCTTTTTGCCAGAAATTATTTAAAAGAAAATGTGATTTGAAAGGGCATGTCAGAACTCACACTGGAGAGAGGCCATTCCCTGCTCCGTTTGTGATAAATCCTTTACCCGCTCATGTCATCGCGTGACACACATGAGAACGCACACAGGAGAAAAACCTTACACCTGTTTAACCTGTAAGAAAGCTTTTAGGAGGAAGTCTGGTCTGAAAAGACATCTTGTAATTCACACGGCAGAGAAACCTTACAGTTGTCCAACCTGCGGAAAAGTTTCAGAAACAATTCTAGTTTGAGCAGACATATTATAATTCACACAGAAGTAAGACCTCACAGCTGTCCAATCTGCAAGAAAACCTTTTATAACAAGTTTTATTTTAATAGACACGTTAGACGTCACGCGGAACAAAAACTCATCTTGTCATCCTGGGGAAAAACCAACAAGAAACAACTAGAAGAAAATACTATAACACACGCAAGCCCTTTTAGCTAAATGAGACAGATGTAATTGATCTTTTATATGTTTACCCATGTTTGTTAACTTCATGTGCTGTGGGAAACTCAGAGGTACCTACGTAATGATTGAACTTCTCAAAACCAGAGCATTCAGCAGCTGTAAAAACACACGTGGAGCAGTGACACTAACAACATTTGCATAACTTCAGCGAGCCCCCATCCTGACTGGGGCCTGCCAATCCACAACAACCGGAGACTCAAGATATTCAGGACAGATCCATCCACCTGGGCGCAAGCTTGTAACAACCTCAATGACTTCAGTTTGGGTGATGGGTGCGTCTCACTCAAAGTCCCCAGTCTCTGCTTCCTCCTGAGAAGACATTACGCTGGGATTGAAGAGACACTCAAAGTATTCCTTCCACTGTCGACACATCCCCAGTCGAGTTTTACAGCTCTCACCCAAACTGTAAACTGTGTGTTAGTGAAGCACAGCTCTCCTCTCCTGAAGCGAGCCATAGTCCTCCTCCATGGCCTCTCCGAACTCATCCAGACTCAAGTTTTTGCCTCTGCGACTGCCAATACCTATCAACTGCCACACTAGACAGTAGAGTCGCCCAAAAGAGCAATAGAGTCCCTGGTCAATGCACTGTCCAGTACCTCTCCAGAGAATAGAAGAAGGCTAGGTACTGTGCATGTTGTTTGGCCCGTAGGTCGACACAACAGTGAGAGATCTGTGTCTGACTCAAAGATGGAGCGACAGCATTCTCTTATTTCACTGGGTGAACTCCAACATGTGACGGCTGAGCTGTGGAGCTATGAGCAGGCTAGTGATTTTTCTTGAACTGCCCTAAAGTAAGTAACCCAGCCCAATTTTTTTATTTTTTTATTTGCTGCTCGACCCAAGCTTTTAGAAAACTTAGGCAGCTTGGATTCTGCAGGAGGAGCTTAACTCGTAGTTTACGATGAGGATTTGTTCACGTTGGAGCACCTGTAGTATGGACAAACTCTGTGAGCGCTGTGTGCACAGAACGCCTTGTCTCTCGCTTTTTCCTCCCCTCTTACTAGTTATAAATTCAGATTAGTGACCCTATTTGCTCAAAACCCATAAGTTATAGTTTGTAAAAGGGCTACAGAACATAAATTACATGAGGCTTATTGGACTGATGCTTGACACTAAAGCAGAGGAGCATTTGAGCATAAGTTTAAAGGGACCTATTATGTCAGATTCACTTTTTGTTTTTAACCTTGTTATAATGACCTTCCTTCATCATTAGTTTACTCAAAGTTATATTTGAATTGATTCATGCATGTTTGAGTAGTCTTGTATTGTTCTTCAGCTGGAGCTCAAGTGCTCAAAATCCCCGTTCTCACCTACCACCTATCCCTCCCATTGTCTGTATTTACTTGATAATTCAACAAATTAACACTCAAAGTGAAGGATGTGTTGTTCAATTCTGTTCCATATTCTCTTTCCAACAATAATTTTTTTTTTTTTAATCTGTTGCTTTTTACAGTTACATTTTAAAATGAAGAGGCGGGGCTTATCAGATCTGCAGTTTTGAACAGGAAGTCAGTAGAGCTGTTGTCGTTTTAGATCAACTTTGTGTTTTACAATGAACAAAAGATAAATTACTGATCTACATATATGTTCTAGTTTCTTACTAAATATTAAAAAAAAACCACAATAGGACCCCTTTAAACCCGACCCACCCGAACCCGGCGAACTTCTTTGTGCTTCTTACCCACACCAAACACCCATGAGTTACGGGTTGATCTTGTGCATCCTAGAACAGGCCCACGCTGCCTCTCACTGTGGGCTGTTCCAGAGAACGTCCCGCCTAGCCAGGTTTTGTGTGAAGGTCGACTATCTCGCTAATAGTTTGTTAAATACTACGTCGGTCTGTGATTGTTCAATTGTTTAAATTGTCAGTGCGTAATAATAATGACGAGAGAGTGTGAGTTCTTTTGCAAAGGCAGGCTGGTGCTCAGGAGTTTGAAGGACTAGAACAACAGAAAAAAATGCATATTTGTTTTTTATTGTTATAGCTGATTGGACAATATATTATGGACTTTTTTGTGCTGGTACTGATATACAGTATACTCTTTAAATTACATCTGCATAACTGTATCATGTAAATGTATCTGTATGAAATTATTTTTATGATTGTGTCAACATCCGAACATATTTTTTACTGAAGGTCTTTTTCTATCTTTACACAAGTTTGTTCAAAAGACTGGGAATGACACATTAGCACAAACAACCAAAAGTACTCTGCAGTTTTTGTATCTGTCAGTCGATACAATAACCTTTCAATGGCCCATCACTCTTGTTTAACTCTGCTTTATAATTCATTTATCCACTTGTGAGCAGAATCACACCTCAGCCTTTATCCAAGTTCACACGTCATTCTTCTTTGTCTGAGATTATATAAAACATCTGCATTAATACTTTCATGGACAAACAACTGTGTTTATGTTTAATGAAAGACACTGGGGTATTCCATGAAAGTGGCTTAACAAGTCTAGGCTTATCCTAAAATCCTGAGCTGAAACTAGCTTCATCTCCAACTTAAGCCTCAAGTCGTTCCATGAAAGAAATAAGCCTGGGTCTGAACAACGCTAATTCAAGCTTGAAGATTAATCTGGGCTGTGAGCGCGCTCCCGCTGAATGTGACGAGGCCAGATCAATGGAGCGAAGACATCACTGAGAATGAGAGAGAAAAACGCTTATTTTACATGATCTGACTGAAACACGAGAGGAGCCAAAGTGCACACGGACTATAGTTTGATTTGCATCGCAAAAGTTTTCAGTTATAGTGGTTTATTCTGATGCGGGGAGCGAGAGGCAGCCCCTCCCCTCCTGTACACTGCTGGAGAAAGACGAGGCGGAGATCCAGAGGATTTATCATCGTATTTGTGAGTAGTAGGCTCATCGTTTTTTAATGCAATGCACAGTTTTCCACTCCGCATGTGGAACTAGTCCCGGTGCGTAAAGTTGTCACAAAGTTGTAGCGTAACCTGAGCGTAAGTCTTCACAACCAGAACTGACCAATCAGAGCAGAGGATGTGTGTCCGTGGTGTGAGGAGAGACGAGGAAAGGAGATGCGATGAAGCGCTTTTGAGCGTAAAAGCAGCAGCACGACTCCACGGCTTGCTCTCATACTTTAGTCATGCTTTCATTGCTTCATCCTTAAGAGAAATATCTGCATGTCTGTGGGAAATCTTACTTAGGTTAGATGCACGTAGGAGTAACCTACAAGTTAATTTTCCAGTTAAATATGTGGCCAATGTGACGTTTGCTCTTACAAACGCGTCTCTCCACAGCGAAAGCGGCTCAAAAAAGGATGAAAAGAAACGGTCAGAGCGGTTCTCTGGTGCCAATGCCAAGTAAATAAAAGTAAATAAAAAGTGACTTTATAAGTTGTGTTGGGACAGACAGAGAGATTTCACACAGTTGTGGAAGTGTGTGAGGATAAACATGTGATTTAAGTGTTTTTTAAACGTTTTTTGAGACAAAGCTAAAATAATCTTGACAGTTAGCCTGGTCCCGACCAGGTTTATGTCTGTGCACTTGTTACTGCGGCAACTCAGCGTCACCTCTGGTTAGCCGCGTTAGTGGAACGGAAATGGAGATTTCATAAGCCTAGATTGGCCAAATAAACCAGGCTTTGGCTTTAGCTCGCTTCATGGAATACCCCCACTGTGACTGAAAATAAAGAACTCTACTCACACCTCTGGTTTATCTTTGTCTGCATTTGTCACAGGAGGAGCTACATTTTATTATGTGGCACATATTTTTGTATAGATATTCTTGATTAGATGGATTTTAAATCAATCAATGAAAGAGAAAAATATATTGTTTTATTTTTATATAGAAACAGTCATGAAATAGACACAACAAGGTAGCTGTGTCCATAGTTTAATGAAACATATATAGTGTAAATCTGCATGAATTTGAACAGTGAATGTTCATAATTTAGATGCAAGCCTTCAGACAAAGATCGATTTAAGTTCTACAATTATTATGATCACAAAAGTATAATAATGTTTTAATTTATCTACTTAATCTCTGCATGTATTGCCGTGTTTTGTATTAAATGAGTTTAGCTGCTACAGTCACAAGATGGCCGCCACAGACACTGCTTGAATAGTTTCTCTAGTAATCATAGCGCATTGGAGGGAAAATGTGAATCTCGTTCTTCGTTACGTGATGTTTGGCTGTCCTCGTGGTCGTCGTCGTGGCTAGCAAGGAGCTAAAGAATTAGAAACAAAAATGTGTAAAAGCGACGCGCTGAGAGCTTTGATGCAGGAGCGGCTGACTGCGGCTGCGGAGGATATTTTTGCGCTGTTTGAAAGGACGATCGCGGAGTTTGAGGAGGAACTGCGCCGCTCCAAAGAGGAAAACCAGAAGAAACAGGAGCTGCTGGAGGCTGTGCTAAACCGAGAGTTGTGCTGTTCAGAGAGAGTGTTCAGATCCAACCAACGAGTCCTGGAGCTGGTCTGAACCCCGGTCTGAACCAGGACCTGGAGACTCCACAGACACAGATTAAAGAGGAGCCAGAGGAACCGCGAGTCAAACAGGAGGAAGAGCCTCAGTAAGTCCACCAACAAAACACTTCTGCTGTTACATATTTTACTTACATCTTATCTCGTTTTTTAAATATAATTATTTTTTTATTTCTTGTAGCAAACTAACCAGAAAAAATATATAGGCCTAATGTTGGTTTGGAATTTGAAGTGTATTTGACTGCCTTTATTTTAAACTATCAGCAATACAAATAGTTTTAAAATATAAAATATATAAGTTTAAATGAACTCTGATAAAGTAATTGTCTCATTCTTATGCTGCACCTCAGTGGTCCCTTTTTCCTTGTAAGGACCCGTAAAGTCACAATTTTGTTTTCCCAGAGACCAGTAGTGCCAGTAACACAAAATGTTTACAACTGATTTTTCTGTATATTTTTTATATTACTTGCTGTATATTTTATATTACTTTCTGTATATTTTTTTATTACTTGAATCAGCTGTATAATGGGTTAAGTTGCTATATATTTTCATAGTATTTAAAAATCAAATACTTTTAAAAAGACCTTCTAGGGCCTGGTAGCAGATGGCTCAGACTCATGCATTCCAACCATTATTTTTTATTCGCATGGTTTCCGATTCCATTTGTCCAAACATAACATAAACATTCTCGGGTCGGACTAGCGTCATTGTGACGTTTTGGCCAAACGCCAGTGTCACAGGAGGGGAAGTAACTTTAAATTTAAACTTTCACTCACCACCGCACATTGGTTGTTTACACTTTTCAAACTTTAGTATTTGAGCTTCTAACTCCAGTTGTGCCAAGTATTCCTATGTACAGCTAGTTTATGTTTTCACCTTTGCGTCGTCGGCAACCAAACAAAACGTCACGTCACGTGATCAGTCCGACCTCAAGAATAGATAAATTGGCTCTTTGGCCAGACCAGGGTATATGCAGGGATCTTGAAGTGAAATTTAAGATCTTTTTAAGACTTTTAATACCTCTAAAAACAAAAATTAAGACTCCATCGCAACCGTTGCAAGTAATTTTTGTATGGTAAATAATTTAAAACGGCTATTCTTGTGAGTCCTGAGAGACAAACTAGAAACAATAGGCTAGTTAACAGTGCTTAGTGGAAAAACTTTTTCTACAGCTTGATCAAGAAGCACCTTATATTTTTAGGCACACTTTGCTTAAAACAATATATATTATCCCTAAAAAACAAACTTGTACATCAGACAAACTCAGTATTATGGACAAGACAGGTTTTCTTTCCTCCTTTAGTGCATTTAGTCAGATTAAAGACAAATAATATCTGTAATTCCTATTGACCTGCTTGTCTCTTTGTATCTTAGTTTAATGTGAAACTGTTTGTTTGGTTTATCTTGTCTATTTATTAAAGCAGGGGTTCCAGACATTTCAGCCAGAGAATCCCCAAAGAACCGTGCAACCAACTCGCGATCCCCACAGCAAAAATTATATAGCCTACTTTTGTAATAATTCATTTCAATTAGGCTTAATTGTGTTTATTTTTATAGTGTGTTTCTCTATATAACCCCCAATTCCCCCAAAAAACTGATTAAAAGTCATAATTGTAAAAATGTTGGGTTTTTTTTGTTGCTCAAAACCAGCTTAATAAAACCATACATTCTAAGTATAGGAGGCTCACTTTTCCACAGATATGACTTGTGATCTGTCCTGGTGGCATAATCTGCCAGACTCCAAGCAGATACAGTTATACTCCTCACTAAAGAAGTTAGTGCTCCTTTAATTCCCTTACTGCCCTATCCACAAGCTCTGAATGGTGAATAAGGAAGAGAACGAAGCATAAATACAAACATCAAAACAAATTTAATAGGCTTTTTTAATTAAAGATAGATCTAGTATTATCAGCTCATTTGATCTAAACTTTATCTAAATCTTTATTGGGTTATTTTAGAAGTCTATCAAAGCTGAGAAGAACACGTGTTTTAGTGCTATCAAGCACTTTTGAAAACAGCTGTATTGTGAATATTTAGCGACCACATGTGTCGTTTATATTTTGTGAAAGTGATACTTTAAATAGGCTACATCGTGAGACGGTGATCTTGGTTCATAGTTGGGTTTCAAGCACGCAGCGGGGAAACGTATCCAAGCGGTCTCGCTTGGATACGTACAGCCACGCAGACAATGGCGCAAAACTAACCAGCGCAGGTTCCACACAGGTCTACGCACATTCAAGTAAACACAAAGATCGTGTCTGGGATTTGCCATAGAAGCTGCAGGCGCTTCTCTTTAACACAGTCTCTGCGCTGCTCTTGTACCAGAGCTAAAGAGTTGGTTGTGGACATGTTTCGCTAAACTTTCACCAGGCTTTACCATTTATGAAAATTGCAATGCATACACAAGACATTTCAGGCCGTCTTAGCGCTAAAATGCAGCTCCACAAAGCAACGACGAAATAGAGCCCGTTTACACATGTAGCTAAATATGAAGACTATTTTAACGTTACCTGAAGAGCTGATGGGGAATGCACGAACACGTAGCCTGTGTTTATTCCGTGTAAAACTTTGTACAATATTCCACTCTTCACGTTTGTGAACAATCCAATACAATATTTGAATGCTGCTGCGGAGGTTTTCGTTGCTGATGCATGGCTCTGATCCAACTTGCTCGCGCTTTGGTTGTTGAAGTTAAAGTTTTGCGGTTTATTTCCAGTATCCTGAGTTACTCGCTAGATCCCGTAAACTCAAGACACACTGTATATTCTTGGGTGCTCCGGGTCTTTGGTGGTCCACCTGTCCAAAATATAGGCCACGCTCCTTCTCGCTCTCGGGTCCTGTGCCTCCTCGACCTACAGCTGTCACTCACATAGCCTGGTCATGTATCACTGCGCTCTCAGAGCGGCGTCTGACCGCAGCACCGTGGTTATTTATTTTGCCTATTTCACGCTCTGAACATTTTATCAAACAAAGACGAATTATCAAGATCTATTTGATATATGCTTTGCAAAAAATTAAGACTCTCAAATTGGAATTAAGACTTTTTAATACTTTTTAAGGGCCTTAATTTTGGCAAATTTCATTTATCAACTTTAAGATTTTTAAGACCCCGCGGACACCCTGCAGACACAGCTCAGGGGACCTCACCCTGCAGATTGTGAACCTCTAATTAAGAGTTCTAAAAGTACTACAGTTCACACTTAATCCTTGTATTCTGTTTGAAAAAAGTTCTAATCTGATGTTAACGACCTTTTTCTCCACTTTTTTGGTCAAATTGTAGTAAATATTTATTTTTCAAACTTCCTTGCTTAGATCTGGTAATCATTTTCCGTTCTGACTAAAATACCAAGCTTGGGAAAAAAAAAAACCTCAGTGTTTTATTATATATGTACATACTCATAAAAAAGCAGATGAAAAGATAATTTTAATTTTTCATCTAAAATTGATCTAAACTGGATTTGTTTGGACCTTTTATTCCAGCCTTGGACATGTTCAAATCAGTCCCAACTTTGACTTTGATTATTGGCAGAAGCTTGAGCCTGTTGGAGCCATTTTGTCCCATTGACTTCCATTCTAAACACTTTTTATTATTGCTCTGAAAATCTCTATTAAAGTGTGATTTCCCAACTTTTGTGTTTGTTCCTTTTCAGAAGAGCTGAAATGTGTCATTTTTTAGACTTGATGATAAATTGTGTGTATTTTCCATGAACCAGGCCTGTGAATAGTAAGACACAGTTTCTCTATGCAAACCTATGAAGCCACCAGGAGACAAACATATTTGGATTTGGACAGCTGAGGTTTTACAAGTTTACATGTGAAAACAGTGGCTTATGTGTGCAAGTTTGGACCAGATCAGGCTCTGATATGCAGGAAATAACTTGAGTTTTTATCCCCTACACTGACTTTGAACAATGCAGAAGAGCCCGATTACCGCTCTAATGTGTTTTGTTGTGTTTCTCAGGCCTGTCCCAGAATGCACTGCTGCTGCTTGTGTGAATACAGAAGAGTCGTCGCTGCTTCAACAGAGACAAACTGAACTCACAGAAGAAACACAGGGAGAAAACTTCAGCACAGAGACACATTGTCACCCGGAGACTGAGAGAGAATCTTCTGACACCTGACAATGATGACGACTGGGAACCATTCAGCCGTTCAGAAGCTGCTGGAGATCACAACAAACCAATTCAAACCAGGACAAGAGGCACAGCTGCACAAAACTCTCCCCAAAAACAGTCTGAACCAGAGACGAGAGCCACAGTGAACAACGGAGACGAGTCAGGAACAGCTGAAGGAGCTGAGAAGAACGAGTTCAAGTGCTCTGTTTGTAAGAAGAAACTTGGCTCTAAATATACTTTGAATGAGCACCTCAGACTTCACACAGGAGAGAAATTACTTAGCTGTACAATTTGTCAGAAAACGTTTACCCGCACAAATAATTTATCAAGACATATGAAAATGCACCCAGAAGAATGTCTGTTGAGCTGCTTAACATGTAAGAAAACCTTCAGCAACCAGGCTTCTTACAATAAACACCTTCCAGTTCACTTTGGACTTACCTGTCCAACTTGTAAGAAAAGCTTTAGTAAAAAGTCTCATTTGACTAAACACCTTAGAATTCACACAGAGAAGAGACCCTACAGCTGTTCAACCTGTAAAAAATCTTTTAGGGACAAGTCTTCTTACAAAATACATCTTAGAATTCACACCGGAGAGAGACCGTACAGCTGTTCAACATGTAATAAATCCTTTTGTGACAGGTCTGCTTACAATAAACACGTCAGACTTCACAGGGGCGAGAAACCATACAGCTGTTCAACCTGTAAGAAAACTTTCTGTGACAAGTTTCATTTGAACACACATTTCAGACGTCACACAGGCGATAAACCTTTCAGCTGTCCAACCTGTAAGAAGGGATTTACCGCAAAGTCCTGTTTGAATACACACCTCAGAATTCACACAGGAGAAAGACCTTACAGCTGTCCAGTCTGTGAAAAAGCATTTGTCTATAAGAACCAACTACGTAAACATACTTTAGAACACAATGGACCTCTCAGCAGTTCAACTTCAAGAGCTGAGAGAGGAGAGCAGCAGTGTGATTAGTTTGACAGCCGGTGTTTCTGATCAGTATTGAGTGGCCAAATCAATGCTGATGTCATATGAGTCTAGAAATGTCACAGCAGTGAGACGCAGAAGAAGCAGAACTGTTTGGACCTGAAACTTTCTCATTTGCTCAGTTTGTGCTAAAATTGCCAAAACATGAATCAGGACAGTAGACAAAGCCATTTAAAAGCCGTACACAGTTTAACAGAGGGAAAAAAAGTTGTTTTGTGTTAGCAGGGCTTACAAAGACTAGTCGACTAGAAATGTCTAACACGATTACTTAAAGAGAAAGTCGAAGGATAAACACACAAATCTTGAAAGTAGATTTTGTTCCTTAATTTTGCTTCTGTTATTTTGTTACTGGAAGAGCTCAATTTTTAAAGGTTGTGTTTTTGACTATGTTGAGGGTTGTTTTTGTTTCAGTTCTGATTGTAAGTAAAAAAATAAAATAAAATATGCAAAACAGTTGGAATTCCTCATTTTTGTGCTTTTAATATGTCGTGTTCATGTGACATCACTCTTTCTACAAACCAAAGGTATAATACAAATGTGTATTGCTGAAATAAAAATTTTGAAATTTATTCTGGATGTTAAGCACAATGCTATTGTTTGGGAAAAAACACAAAACGAAAAACATGCTTACTCAGTCCATTTTGTAAAGACACAGTGCATCTTAAGGAAAGGTTAATAAATAAATAAATAAAAACACACAAAGCAGTGAAGTGGTTTCAGGCTGAATGTTGATCCAGACATAAACGGTCCAGCTCGGCCTTATTAAATAAACATTTATATCATTATATCTTAATGCACTTCCTTTAATATTTATTTGTTCTACACAGTTTTCAGTTAGTTTTGCTGCTGCTCCAGTCACAAGATGGCCGCCACAACTGCCTCTACAGCGGAACACTCTAGTCATTATTAAAACGCATTGAGGAAGAAACATAAACATGAATCTCGTTCCTGGTCACGTGGTGCTTTGTGTCGTGCACGACGCTGTGGCTAGCTCGGAGCTAAAGCTAAAAACAGCTAAAACATGTCCGCAAACGTCGCGCTGAGAGCTTTGGTGCAGGAGCGGCTGACTGCGGCTGCGGAGGAGATTTTTGCGCTGTTTGAAACAACGATCGCGGAGTTGAAGAGGAACTGCGCCGCTCCAAAGAGGAAAACCAGAGAAACAGGAGCTGCTGGAGGCTGTGCTAAACCCCAGAGTTGCGGTGCTCAGAGAGATGTTCAGATCCAAACAACGAGTCCTGGAGCTGGTCTGAACCCCGGTCTGAACCAGGACCTCGAGACTCCACAGACACAGATTAAAGAGGAGCCAGAGGAACCGCGAGTCAAACAGGAGGAAGAGCAGCGGTGAGTCCACTAACTAAACACTTTTTACTTGTCAAATGAGACTTGTCACTAAAGCTTTTCTTACAGGTTGGACAAAACCCTTATATGTATGTATTAGGCTATATGTATTTATTTATCTATGTATATGCATTTATATGTGTTTGTGTGAGCGTGTATTCATCACTTGTCAGGACCAAAAGTTGTATACACACTCACTTTCTGGGGACCTGCCTTCCTTATGGGACAAAAAGTAGGTCCCCATGATGTAGATCCTTCATTATGAGATCAGCAAATGGTTTTAAGTTAAAATAAGGTTAGGTTAGGATTAGGGTGAGGGTTGGGTTAAGTTTAGGCAAGTGCCACTAAGGTTAAGGTTAGGGTAAGGGTCCAGAAATGAATCTATGTCAATGTAATGTCTTTCCTGTTGCGTTCTCACGTGCTGCGTTCTTCTCTGACACTCTCCCGTCTCATGGCGCACTCTTCTGTTCTGTATCTCTGCTCCGTGCCACACAGATCAGTTTGTTTGTATCTGAACGATCTCTTATTCATATAAATGAGCTTCCTCTATAATTCCTCCAGGTATGACTAGACACAAGTGGTTTCCGACACTGCTGTATTTATTAACATCCATCTTGCACAGGAAGTCATTAAACACAACCAGTGAAAACTAAAATACAGACTAACAATAATTAAAAGTAAAGACATTGACTAATTACAAAAATAAAACAGACCAATACTAACCTCATTGGCCGTATATACCTAAGAGAGATTAAGCTTGGTGTGTTGTCTTTCTTCTTAATTCTCTCTGAATTTTTAGCCGAATTTTCTGCCTTTTCTCTGTCCAGACCGGGTTAGGGTTAGGCTTCTTCTTTTTTGCTACCCTTTAATAACGTGCCTCTATAACCCTCAACGCAAACTTACAAGCATCCTCTAACGGCCTTCCAAAGAATTACACCAAACCAGCAAAATTTAGAAATAAAACACAGGGATAAAAATGTGGCAGTTACATCTTTTGTCAATCAAATCCAACATGAGACAGACGAGCCTCAGGAGCAGTGTATTATTTTCAATAAATCAAAACCTAAATCAATCCAAAACGCTTCAGTATAAAATATTATACCTATTTGACCATTAGATGTATAAGTGGGGTCAAAAATGACCCCAGGTGTTGTTATTTTGAGAAGTCTTTGAAATTAATTGTAGTTACAGTTCATGTTTCCTCAACAAACTTGTTTGTGACATGAGGCCACGGCATTTAAACATTTGTAAATATACTTTTTAAGAAATTTCATTTTTGTACCACTACCCCACTCTTCCATAAGTGGGGTCAAAAATGACTCCAACTGTTTCCCATGGAATTTCAGGGGTAAGCACTAGGACATTTTAATTCTTATCAATTGTACTTGTGGGTTTACATTTACTGTGGCACTTACACATCTGATAAACAGTCAGAAGGCCATTTTGACTCAGCATCACACATGTAAGGTTCATTAACGTACAGTCATGCTTCTCACAGAGCTGTCAAAGGAGTCTGTGACTCCTCACATAAAAGTCGAACTGGAAAGTACCCAACCTACCAACCTACATCACCGTAGCAATAGGAAGGTGTTTCGTGACAAAATCCACAATCCACACACATGAGAAAAGCTCACAGAGCCAATAAAAGAGAAAGACATGTCTGATTTGTCCAAGAAACAAGGACCACAAAGACACCGACTACTGCTGGAAAAGCAGTATTCCTGTGATCTGATCACAGCCAAAAGCAAGTAGTTTGTAACAGCTGAACACAGTGAGACAAGAGAACATGTTTTATGTGTGTTCATGTGCGTGGACAATGTTATAGTCCCCAGTTAGAGTTGTATTTGTTGTTCGTTCCTCCATAATCAAATCAACAGTCACAAAACAAATTTTTGACATTTTTTGAAATCTGACTAATTTGTGTTCAATTGTGAATAAAAACTGATAAAATAACATGTCAGGATGTTCTTTTGTTGTTCAAAATAAAATACAAATCATAATCTTTAAGCAAAATAAAAGTGTTATTGCAAAAATGCTTTGATTTTAAGTGGGTCATTTTTGACCCACTCATAGAAGAGTGTATGTACTGGTCGGCCATGCATCTAAGGGTTAAGCTAATTGTAGATAGACTGTTTGAAAATAAAAAGGGCTCTTATGAATAGGACTTATTCAGCGTGACTAAATTAACCATTTAAAACAAAGAAAACATTTTAACGAGGGTATGCAATAAATAATTTTGTCGCAATTAATTTTTTTTTTCCATTCCTTTAATAGGCTTTATGTAAAAGAAAAAAACACATTTTTAGACAAAGTTAAAGCCTGTCTTGTGAATAGACTTTTATTATTAGACTTTGTCCAAACTGAAGCTGCTACAGTTAACCTTTGCCTATGATCTTAATGCACTGCTCATTTATCAGACGTGACACATCTCAGGTTCACTGAATCAAATAGTGCCTCTCATCTGTCTGGAGCCACTCATCCTAGACTGATAAAGACTGGTAAAGCGCCTGGAGAGAGCCCACTAGCAGCCAACAGAAGAGAAACTAAGACCATGCACTAGGTCTGGGGCAGAATTGAACTCTCAGAGACAGATTCTTCTGGAGCCTCGACGCACAGCTGTGATTTTAGGAGTTTACTTGTGAAACAGCGACTTATAAGTGTGAGCTTGGACCAAGTCAGGCTCAAATATACAGGGAATGACTGGAGTAAAGTTTGAACAGTCCATTTTTGGGTTCGTTTACAGTTCTCATGTGTTTCTGTTGTGTTTTTCAGGCTTGTCCCAGAATGGATTGCTGTTTGTGTGAAAACAGAAGAGGAATCACAGGAGGACTTCAGCACAGAGACACATTTTCACACGGAGACTGAGAGAGAATTTCTGACGCTGACAATGATGACGACTGGGAACCATTCAGCTGTTCAGGAGCTACCGGAGATCACAACTACCCAGTTCAGACCAGAATCAGAGCCACAGCTGCACAAAACTTTCCCCAAAACGAGTCTGAACCAGAGACGACAGCCGCTGAGAAAAATGTAAACCTGCCAGGAACAGCCGAAAGAGCTGAGACGAACAAGTCCTCTGTTTGCAACAAGAAAGTTACGTCTAGTTATTCAATAAAGAAGCACGTTGGAGTTCAGACAGAAGAGAAACCATTCAGCTGTACAGTCTGTAAGAAAACATTTGCCCGCACATCTCATTTATCAACTCATATGACAATTCACACAGAAGAAAGACCTTACAGCTGTTCAACTTGTAAAAAAACCTTCAGACTTACCAGTAATTTGAACGAGCACCTCAAGGTTCACACAGAAGACAAACCTTACAGCTGTTCAACTTGTAGAAAAACATTCAGGCACAAGTCTACTTACAAAGTACATCTTAGAATTCACACTGGAGAGAGACCTTACAGCTGTTTAACATGTAAGAAAGGGTTTAGCAGGAAGTCTTATTTGAATACACACCTCAGGGTTCACACAGGGGAAAGACCTTACAGCTGTACAGTCTGTGAAAAGCATTTGTTTTCAAGACACAGCTAGATAGACATACTTTAGAACACAATGGACCTCTCAGCAGTTCAACTTCAAGAGCTGAGAGAGGAGAGCAGCAGTGTGATTAGTTTGATCAGTATTGAGTGGACAAATCAATGTTGATGTCACTATGAGTTTAGACAGTGAAATAGATCCTTGTTCCTTACTTTTGCTTCTGTTATTTTGTTACTGAAGGAGCCCAATCTTTAAATGTAAAATGTTTTTGTTTTACTGCCAGTTCTGATTGTAATTAAAAAAAAAAAAAAAAAAAAAAAAAAATTGGAAGTTGTGTTATGGGACATCACTCTTTTCTACAAGCCAACAGTATTTTATACAGATATTTCTCAGCTAAATTGTGTATTGTTTAAATGTTGCTTTTGTTGTAATACAAGAAAAAAATAAAAATACCGTAATTTCTGGCCTATAAGCTGCTACTTTTTTCTCATACACCTACTATTAATAAGTGCGGCCTATGTATGCACTTTTTTATTTTCTTATTTAAATCTAGTGGGTGCGCTTATATTCAGGTGCGCTCAATAGGCAGAAATTAGGGTAAATCACTTATGAATGGTGACTGTGTGAAATAACCTTCTGAATATTAAGCACAATGCTATTATTTAAGAAAAATGTGTGCATCACCTTAAAAACAAAGGTTAATAAAATAAATAAAAACACACAAAGCAGTGAAGCGGTTTTAGGCTGAATGTTTATTTTGATCGAACACAAATAGGTCCATTTCGGCCTTATTAAAATATTCATTTATATCATTATATTTCAAATGTACTTTCTTTAAACATTTGTTTGTTCTGCTCAGTTTTCAGTTATAGTTTTGCTGCTGCTCCAGTCCCAAGATGGCCGCCACAAATGCCTCTAAAACGGAACACTCTGGTTATTATTATAGCGCACGTGACCAGGAACGTGAATCTCGTTCCTGGTCACGTGGTGTTTTGTGTCCTCGTGGTCCTGAGGTTAGCTCGGAGCTAAAACGAAAAACAAACTAAAACATGTCCGCAAACGTCGCGCTGAAAGCGTTGGTGCAGGAGCGGCTGACTGCGGCTGCGGAGGAGATTTTTGCGCTGTTTGAAAGAACGATCGCGGAGTTTGAGGAGGAACTGCGCCGCTCCAAAGAGGAAACCAGAGGAAACAGGAGCTGCTGGAGGCTGTGCTAAACCCGAGTGTCGTGCTGCTCAGAGAGAGTGTTCAGATCCAACCAACGAGTCCTGGAGCTGGTCTGAACCCCGGTCTGAACCAGGACCTGGAGACTCCACAGACACAGATTAAAGAGGAGCCAGAGGAACCGCGAGTCAAACAGGAGGAAGAGCAGCGGTGAGTCCACGAACTAAACACTGCTTTTTTGACTCATGTCTGTAGAGCAATTACCTTGCTTTTGAATGAACAATACAATTTATGAATTGTAGTTTTTAAAGTGTCGTTTTGTTTCAATCACTTTATTCATGCTTTCACTGAGTCAGATTCATCCTTTACATAAACAGGCGACATGTTTGTTTTGCATGTTCAAGTTAATTTCCCAGATTTATATGTGGCTCTTTGTGACGTCTGCTCTTACAGAAGCGTCTGTCCACAGTGAGAGCGGCTCCTGGTGTTCCTTGTTAAAACAGACAGAATGATGACACAAAAGTGTGGAAGTGTGCGGGAGAAACATATGATTTAAATGTATCTTTAGACGTTTTTTGTGACAAAGTTCAAATAATCTTGACAGTTAGCCCAGTCAGCCTGTAAGGTTAGATAATTGTAAAAATAGTGAATTCAAAATGGCCTGATAAAATGATAAATATTGAATAAAACCAGTGAAATGAGAGCAACTGTCATCAATAAAAACTATGATAAAAGATGCAAGAAGAAAATTTATTACAAAGTTAAAATATTTCCAGTTAAAAAATCACCACAATAAAATAAAATGCTTGCTAAAATCAGTATAGTGGGCAACAATAAAAACTGGGTTGAAAAAATTAAAAGGCCGCCGATAAGGTCCATCACGTCCAGCAGCGCCTACACATAAAAACACAGGACCAGCAGAGAGGCACACACACAAATGTCGCTGTAAGAGCACGCTACAAAATAGAACTTATAGGCATGGCGGGGTTTCTCCTGCCTCTGCTGTAGTGTCGGCTCCTGGGATCCTCCCCTTCCTCTGGGTTCCTCTCTGCCGGTTCCTGCACCACAGTAAAACAGAGACAGCACACCACGCACACACACTGGAGGGTCACGGCCGAAGCCCGCCTCTTTAAATCACACCTAAAGAATTACCAATTTGACATGACTGGATTACGATCTTTCGATTGATTGCCCAGCTCTAGGATGGCCACACCATCAGTGCTGGATGTGTGTGTGCACGCTCAAATGCACATGTGCGGCTTGAGCGTGCATCTGCACACTCAGTCAGGACTATATTCTGCTTGCCTGCCCAGCCAGTGCCTATGCGCTTTGACGGACACTTTACAAACCGTGAAGGTCTGGAGTCAGAGAGCGCGCTTTCCGAGCGCTGAGTCAGCCAATCACAGAAAACCCGGAAATTCCACCAAAACAGCGACACGCTAAACCGGATGTATTTGTTAACATGTAGCGCAGGATTTTTTCAGTATGAAGCCTCTCAACACGGTTTGCTGCTCAGGTTTTAAGGACTTGATACGTTCGTTGTTCAAAACCGAAGCAAAAGTGTTTTGAAATGGGGCTTGAAAGCTTTTTAGTGTCACGTGTCAAAATGGCCAGGCTTGATTGGATCATCCTAACATTAGACAGAGAAATTATTGTCCAGGCTGCAGTTTCAGACCCTTCTGCATTCAAACAGAATGTAGGAGGGGCTGACTGGTCAGGCAAATTTTCTGCCCCCAGTCTTAAGAGATGTTTTTGTGTGTTGGCCGCTATGAGCTCCAGAGCTCAGCTGACGATAGATACATGAGCCTATCCTCCAAACATTCACATTAATGGAGGAAGCTTACCTCCATGTTGCGCTGGTGCGTGAGCCGCCCGAGCGCCACATGTACATGCCATATTGTTGTTTCTTCTCTCTCCTTTCCTGTGCGCGCTGTGCGTAAACGCATTGTATCCACGTGAATTGGTGAGAGGCTTAAAAGCTAAAACTTGTGCTTGAAATTAAACCGAATGTA
The DNA here is from genome assembly GCA_038363315.1 of Mugilogobius chulae. Lineage (NCBI taxonomy): Eukaryota > Metazoa > Chordata > Actinopteri > Gobiiformes > Gobiidae > Mugilogobius > Mugilogobius chulae. Next base: position 12,386,788 of record CM076403.1, read on the forward strand.
ACAGCCCAGCGTGAGGTTGAAGTTTCCGCAGTATTTAAAGGCACAGCGGCCCAAAGCGGCATCGATAAGAAGAATCGATAAGAGAGGAGACAAACGATTCCAGTGGATTGCTAAAAATAGAACCGGTTCTCAAGTAAAACCGGTTCTCGATACCCATCCTTAACTTTCACCAAATAGATTTCCATTATTACACTTTTTTTTCCAAACAGAAGCTGCTGCTACAGTTAACTTTTGCCTGTGATATTACCACATTACTCACTCGACTGGAGTCAAGTTTGAACAGTCCATTTTTGTGCCCGATCTGATGTGTTTCTGTTTTGTTTCTCAGGCCTATCCCAGAATGCACTGCTGCTGTTTGTGTGAATACAGAAGAGTCGTCGCTGCTTCAACAGAGACAAACTGAGCTCAAAGAGGAAACACAGGGAGAGGACTTCAGCACAGAGACCATTTTCACCCGGAGACTGAGAGAGAATCTTCTGACACTGACAATGATGATGACTGGGAACCATTCAGCCGTTCAGGAGCTACCGGAGATCACAACAACCCAGTTCAGACCAGAACAAGAGCTACAGCTGCACAAAACTCTCTCCAAAACGAGTCTGAACCAGAGATGAGAGCCGATGAGAAAAATGGAAACGCGCCAAGAACAGCCGAAAGAGCTGAGGAGAACAAGTCCTCTGTTCGCAACAAGAAAGTTACGTCTAGATTTAATACGAAGGAGAAACTCAGAGTTCAGACAGGAGAGAAACCATACAGCTGTACAGTCTGTAAGAAAACATTTGCCCGCACATCTTATTTATCAAGACATATGAGAATTCACACAGAAGACAGACCTTACAGTTGTTTAACTTGTAAAAAAACCTTCAGAGATGTCAGTGTTTTGAACGATCACCTCAAAGTTCACACAGAAGACAGACCTTACAGCTGTTCAACTTGTAGAAAAACATTCCGGTTCAAGTCTTGTTACAGAGTACATCTTAGAATTCACACTGGAGAGAAACCTTACAGCTGTTCAACGTGTAAGAGATCTTTTAGTGATAAGTCTGCTTACAATAAACATCTCAGACTTCACACTGGAGAAAAACCTTACAGTTGTCCAACATGTAAGAAAACTTTCATTGACAAGTTTCATATGAATTTACACCTCAGAGTTCACTCAGATGAAAAAGTTGTCAGTTGTCCAACCTGCAAGAAAGAGTTTAAGACGAAATCTTATTTGAAGTTACACCTCAGAGTTCATACAGGTGAAAAACCTTTCAGTTGTCCAACATGTAAGAAAGGATTTAGCACGAAGTCTAGTTTGAATTACCACCTCGGAGTTCACAAATGAGAAAGACCTTACAGCTGTCCAGGTCCTGTGAAAAAAAACATTTACCTTCAAGGCACAGTTACGTAGACATACTTTAGAACACAATGATCCTCTCAGCAGTTCATCTTAAAGAGAAGTTAACCCTTGAACTCAAACCCAAACACGTTTCAAACTAAAGTTTTTGAGGAGAAGGTGAAAGGAGGAGCTGAGAGTGGAGAGCAGCAGTGATTAGTTTGACAGCAGGTGTTTCTGATCAGTGGCTGTTTCCCAAAGCTTAGGTACATTGCCTTGCCTTCAAAGTCAGTTTCTTCTAATCCAAGGCAAGTGGCTTTTCTCAGCTCAAACTGACGGCTAATGGAACAGACTTCAGAGGAACAGGACACACCTGCATCAAGTGAAGATAATGAAGCCCCTGAACACACATGAGGGAGGGGCTCATGTTCTGAGGAAGACTTAATAAAAAAAAAAGATTAATACAAAATGTGTTTGTTTTACCAGAGAAGTATTTTCAAAAAAATATTTTTGCCTATTTTGCATATTAAGTATTAAAAATTGTTTTTATTTTTCCCTCTAAATTGTTCATGGTGCATTATGGGTAAATTCCCCAGAGCAAGGCATCGAAGAATACACTTGTGTATCCTTGATAAATTAGCCACATGCTAACCAAACGAAGGACACTGCCTGTGGAGGACATGAACATTGGAACATGACTTGGATGATGTCAGTGCCTTGCCACGCCCAGATCAGACTAAGACAAGGCAAGGTACCTTTCATTCATTCATTCATTTTCTACCGCTTAATCCCGTTAGGGGTCGCAGGTGACTGGAGCCTATCCCAGTGACTTTGGGCCTTAGGCGGGGAACACCCTGGACAGTGGCCAACTTGCCGCAAGGTTAGGCAGACAAACATTCACTCTCTCATTCACTCACAGGGAAATTTACAGTGATGCCCAATTAACCTAAACATGCATGTTTTTGGAGGTGGGAGGAAACCACCCAGAGAGATCGTGAGATGTTGATATGGTCCGACCCGGGAGTCGAACCCACGGCCTCCTTATTGGGAAGCCAGAGCTCTAACCACTTGGCTACCGTGCACCCCGGCAAGGTACCTTGGCTTTGGAAAACACCCAAAGGCCCTTTCCGAAACCGCCTCCTCCTTCCTTTTCCTACGCACTATTCCTCTCTTTGCGCGTTCCCGCGAAGAAGCCGACAGGTAAGTGCTGTTCGAAACGGAGCGAGGAGAGAGGAAAAGTGTCTTATAAGCTCCTTCAGAGGCCCTTTCCGAAACCAGTTCCTCCTCCCTTTTCCCCCTCACTTCTGCTAACTCCTCACTGAGGACTCCTTCACAGCTGAGAGGAGGTGGCTTCATTAGCGCGCTCAGAGCTGTGGCTTTCGAACGGACTTTCCTCGCTCAGACTTCTTAAAGTTTGAGTCAAATAAAGATAGAATAGACTCTTATTAGGAGTCATTTTTATGATAATAATGATACTATAGCACTATATCCTTCTCCAGACTAATATTCATCCAGGTTTTCAAAACGCACTGATTTGGTCAAAATATACTTTTTTATTTAACTAGACATGCCATAAGGATTTACACTGCCACAACAGCCACAACAAACATGAAAAACGGCTTTGTAATCTAGGCAACTGTCATTAAAATAAAAAATATGCAATATTTATCAGTGTTTCTGGTGTTTATATGCATTGATAATATGTTTTTAAACTCCAAATAAGATGACACATACAATGCAGACGTGCTATGTTTTTTGTTTAATCTGCATTACTGATGCTGTGTCTTTGCTGCTGCTAAAAGTAGATCATATCAATAAAAACACAGTTATAATGTCGAAATGTGTTTAGGCATTATTTTCTCATTATTTATCAAAGCCCTTCAGTCTCTAACAAATGCACAAATAAAGTTGTTTGTTCTTGTGAATAAACGTGGAAATGTGTGGTGTGTTGTCCACGTCGAGCTGCTCTCAGGTGTTACACACAAGTGTTTAGTGTGCAGTGACAGCCGACTCGCTCTGAAGGAGCTTATAAGACACTTTTCCTCTCTCCTCGCTCCGTTTCGAACACTTACCTGTTGGCACTTTCGCGTGAACGCGCACAGAGAGGAATAGTGCGTAGGAAAAGGAAGGAGGAGGCGGTTTCGGAAAGGGCCGTAGTCACTGTGGCTCTTTCCGAAACCGGCATTAGATCTGACTAAACACGTGTGTGTAACGGCCCGAGAACAAACAAGAACAAACCGCTTTATTTTTTTGCATTTGTATGAGACTGAAGAATATCATGCTGAGACACAGTTCGACATTATAAATGTATTTTTATTTATAGGCTCTACTTTTAGCAACAGCAAAAACACAGCATCAGTAATGCATGTTAAACAAAAATCATAGCATGTCTGCATTGCATGTGTCGTCTTATTTAGGAAATGAGAAGTTTGAAAACATTGAGAAACACTGAGAAATATTGCATCTTTTTTATTTTAATGACAGTTGCCTCAATACAAAGCTGTTTGTTTGGGCTGTTGCAGTGTAAATCTTTATGGCTTGGCTAATTAAATAAAAAAGTATGTTTTGAGAACTGGGATTGATAATAGTCAAAAGTAAAAATAATGCTAGTATCATTATTATCATCAAAATGCCTCTTCATAAGAGTCTATTATATCTTCATTTGAATCAAACTTTAATAAATGTGCGTCAGTAGGGGGCGTGTCTCTTCAGTCTGAGCGAGGAAAGTGTGTTCGAAAGCCACATCTTTGAGCGCTCTAATGAAGCAACCTCCGCTCAGCTGTGAAGGAGTCTTCAGTGAGGAGTTAGCAGAAGGGCCAGTGGCTCCTTCCGAATTCATCAAATTGTCCCCATAGCCACTAGCCACTTAAGCCCAAACCGGATGCACGTGACCACACGCCATATTAAGAGCTGTCCGGATTGAGCAATTGGGAGTTAGTAGTTAGGAGCTAGGAGCCTCTATGCTAACTAACTTGGCTCCTTTAGCATAGGAACCTCTGATGCTAACTTACTGCCCGGTAAGGAGCTAGTGGACATCCCACAATGCACTGGGCAGATCACTCCGCAAATGAATAAGCATTTATGACAATATATGATCTGTGAATGATGAGTTTGTAATGAATGAAAAGTTTTACTGCCTCAGACTTTAGACACACAAAACATAAAACAAACTTTATAAACTTTGAAAATATAAGGTTTTAGTGCCACATCGCCTTCATTAATTGTATTGCCACATCACTTAACACTATTTACGTGTGAAGAAGTGAATCTTACGCCGGGGCACAGGCTCATTTGCATAAAGTCCGCTGGGAGCGGGGGAGAAAGGAAAAGGGGAGACGCGCTGCTGCTGCTGCAGGCAAAGAAGGATTGGAATATATCTTTTCTCTCACAGACTGGTGATGGTGAGTCTGTTATATTTATTCTGTTCTGTCCTATGCATATGTAGGGTAGGACTACAGTTTGTGATGAAGAGTGCTGTTGTTGAAGCTTCGTGTTTAAACTTTGCACAAAGATGGCTCAGTCTGAGGTTTATTGCATTACTTTTATTAAACAGCAGCAGATTCATGTCCAAATGCGTTGTTTCTGTATAACTGTCGTGTCATTCAGACGTGCGTGTTTTGTAGTCCGTTGGTGGATGTTGTAGTTTTTTATAAACAGCTGTAGAGTCGCGTCATTTCCAGCGTTGTTTCCCGCCGCTGGTTAGGACGTTCGGATTCACCAAACAGAGCTAAGAGCTCTTCTCTCAGATGTCTAGTGCTCTTACTGTTGACCTCCTGACGACCTCCACTGGTAAGGAGCTAGAGGCTAGGAACTAGAAGCTAGTGGCTATAAATTAGGGCTATTCGGAACCAGGGAGTGAGTCTAGACATGACACTGGCAACAGCACAGCAGAGAAACACTGAAACTTGCTCTGTTTGCTCTAAAATTGCCAAACAGGGCTTACAAAGGTCAAACACAACTACTTAAAGAAAGAGTCGAAAGATAAATGCACAGATCTGAAAATAGATTTTTGATCCTTATTTTGCTTCTGTTATTTTGTTACTGAAGGAGCTCAATCTTTAATTGTTAAGTTGTTGACATTGTTGAGCAATGTCTTTTTTTTTATTATAATAAAAAAAAATGTTGGAATTTCTCATATTTGTGATTTTAATCTGTCGTGTTCATGTGACATCAATGGTATTTAATACAGATATTTCTCAGCTAAAATATGTATTGTCTAAATGACGTTTTTGTTGTAATACAATAAGATAAATGGAACTTGTATGAATGTAAAATGTAAAATTATGTTTTAAATATTTAATGACAAAGTACAATGCTATTATTTGGGAAAACTTGTGCACCACAAAACGACAAAAACATGCTTTTACTCAAGTCCATTATTGGTCAGAAAGTTACAGAGTGCACCTTTAAATAAAGGTTAATTAAAATAAATAAAAACACACACAAAGCAGTGAAGTGGTTTTAGGCTGAATGTTTTTTTTGATCCAGACACAAACAGGTCCAGTTCGGCCTTATTAAAATATCATTTAATCATTAAATTTTAATGTACTTCCTTTAAACGTTTATTTGTTCTACACAGTTTTCAGTTACAGTTTTGCTGCTGCTCCAGTCACAAGATGGCCGCCACAACTGCCTCTAAAAGGAACACTCTAGTAATTATTAAAACGTATTGAGGAAGAACGTGAATCTCTTTCCTGGTCACGTGGTATTGTGTGTCCTCGCTGTGGCCAGCTCGTAGCTAAAACTAAAAACAGCTAAAACATGTCCGCAAACGTTGCGCTGAAAACTCTGGTGCAGGAGCGGCTGACTGCGGCTGCGGAGGAGATTTTTGCGCTGTTTGAACGAACGATCGCGGAGTTTGAGGAGGAACTGCGCCGCTCCAAAGAGGAAAACCAGAAGAAACAGGAGCTGCTGGAGGCTGTGCTAAACCCGAGTGTCGTGCTGTTCAGAGAGAATGTTCAGATCCAACCAACGAGTCCTGGAGCTGGTCTGAACCCCGGTCTGAACCAGGACCTGGAGACTCCACAGACACAGATTAAAGAGGAGCCAGAGGAACCGCGAGTCAAACAGGAGGAAGAGCAGCGGTGAGTCCACCAACAAAGAAACCACAGTTTGTTATGAACTGTACTTTTCAAAGTATTGTTTTATTTTTTATGCGGTCAACCACTGTGGTGAAGTTAGAAGGATATTGGATATTCAGATATTTGAAAGATATTCGCGTAAAGAAAACACAGCTTCATATGCACCACACATGTATCTTTGGCGGTTTATTTATTTATTTGAAAAGGACAATGCACAATAGTGAACATCAGTACAAAAATACATGCGTAAAATAGCTTTTAGGTCATTTGTCCCGGTAACCCCAAGTGACTTTACAATATTACTTCTAACTCAAGGCTATGAGGCTCAGCCATTTATATTATGCTTGTCAATGTTTTATTAATTTTATGCATTTACTTTTTACAGTTACAGTAATTTAATTTTTTTTCTTCAATAGCTTTAACTGCATTTGACTCAGTGACCCCAAAGTAATTCATAAAATTATGTTTACCCCAGGGCTATAAGACTCAGCCATTTACATTATGCTTCTCATTATTTTGTTAATTTTTGTTGTAGAACAATTGTTAAATTATTTTTGAGTTATTGTCTGGCAAAATTTTATTTAGTGCTTTCAAGAACAAAAGAAAGATGTCTTTTGGTGATAATTTCTTTAACGCTAGAGGAGTGTAAGATCTTTTGCAATTTTTAGATGCGTCAAAGAAAGACCAAGCCACAGACATGATCAGACATATCCAAGGATTATTAGTTTGACAGTGGCATCATGTGGCAGAAGAACAGAGACGACATAGACTTTTTTTTTCTTTCTTTTTTCTTGGTTTAAAAAACATGTACGTGTTCAATTACAGATAATGTTCACACACAAAAAAAGACAGTGGAGCGCAGCAGAACAGTGTGTGTGTCACGTGATCGAGCGAGTGTTTTCTTTTACAAACGTGAAACAACAACAATGATGAAACACCAGTGGATTAAAGCAGTTTTATAAAGGTCACAGGAGAGCAGAGCCGGAGGAGCTGTTACACTGACACAATGTGGAGTCAAATGAAAAAGTATAAACAAACAGTATGTCCATGTTCTATAGACCCGTTCAGAGCCTATGTCATTTTGGGGGCGGAGCCACACTGGTGCCCTCCGCAGAGTTTCTCCATAAGTTTCTATACAAAACGAGTAAGCTGTACTAATGATATTAAACGGTTAGAAAACTTAACAATGACTTCAAACGAAGCTCTGACCATTCCTAATGTGTTCCTTGGGTTTGCACCAGTGACACATTTTATAACTCGTGATTTTTTCGGGCTAACTAGCTTGCCGCTAAAATCTATAGAAAAAATGAGGGATCACTATCAAAACAAATTCATGGCCTCAGAGTCATGTAAGTATATCCTTGGAGTCTTTTATACAATAAGCTTCTGTAGAAATCAGCACAAAATAATGCCACAGGTGCAGTTTACTGTGAGTCTGATTCTCCACTGATAATTGATAAATAATTAACACAACTTGCACAAAAATCTTAAGCATAGTCATGGTAACTCACCTCCTAAGCTTTTCCGCAAATTACATCGTCAAACTCATCAAGGGATTTGTTTGCTCAAAACTGTTCTCTTGTGCACATGAGTTTTTCCATCAAATATAAGTAAATATGTCGGGACACTTACTAACGTCATGCTAACATTCAGTAGCTAACTGTACATGAATCTGGAGTCGCTTGCTGTTCGTTAAATTGAGTTTTTAAAGAGAGTTTTGCAATTTTTTTTAATGAAAATGCACCTGCGTAGCTTGAAAGCCTGAGACTGGGCACCACTCACAGTGGATTTACACTAAGTGCAACTTGGATGCGAGTCGTGACTTGCGCGAGTCACGCAGAACTTAGAAAGTGCTTAAAACCAATGCGTTGATTTACACCGTGCTCCGACATGGCCGACTGCGAGTGCAAGAGGCGCGCGACTCTGCGGAAAGAATCCGAGTGAAGTCTATTTTTTCCGGAGACCGCAGCGGTCTGGTGCGGCTTTCAATTCATTATACGAGCGTTCTCGCGGGAATCTACGTGACTCCACGTGGCTTTGGACGAAACCGGACCGCAGTTGACAGCATCTGGTGTAACAGGCACTTAGCAAGAAACCCGCACGTGTCCCGACCCGCACCCGCCTCGCAGTCTGTGTACATCCAGCGTCAGGGCACCAGTTCGCGTGCGCAGCCATCTTTGTTTACTAACAGTAAATAGGTCTATAGTCTAGTAAAGATGCTTCTCACATCATTTAAGGAGCAGATGTGTTGGAGATGACGTGTGTAATGCTCGTAAAAAAGAATCTGCACTTTAACTACGAGCACAAAGCATTACATTTATTTACAGATGATGAGGCGATGTTTCTTCTTTGACAATTGAAGTCACAAGGCAGTTACACCAGATGCTTCTGTTGTAAAGGTTCTCGCGCCCATGCAGCAGGTGAACCTCATTTTGTTGCTCCTGTGACACTGATAGGACTATTTAGTCCTAACAGTGTCGCAGTGACGCACAGACAGGAGAGAAACCACCAAACAACTCTTACTCTGGCCACACCTCCTGAACTCGTAGAGGGGCACATTGGGTTTAAAATCAGGACAAAACTCCTGCAGTGTGTAGAAGGCTTAAACAAACTTTTAGACTCTGCTCTTTAACACAGAAAACAATCACATTTTGTCTTCCAAAGTCCAGAGGCTTAACTGTGGAGCCAATCATTCAAAAATCACACCTAAATAATTTACAATTATTTGACATGACTGGATTACGGTCTCTCATTTAATTGCCCAGCTCTAGGACGACCACCCCGTCAGCTCTGGACGTATGCGCACGCTCAAGGCCTCGTTTATCCAGGCAGTCAGTGCCGTGCACAGATGTGCGGCTTGAGCGTGCGCACACTTAGACACAGATTCTGCTGGAGCCTCGACGCACAGCTGTGGTTTTAGCAGTTTATATGTGCCATCTTGGACCAAGTTAGGCTGAATTATACAGTGAATGACGGGAGTCAAGTTTGGACAGTCTGTTTTTGGACTCGATTACAGTTCTGATGTGTTTTTGTTATGTTTCTCAGGCCTATCCCAGAATGCACTACTGTTTGTGTGAAGACAGAAGAGTCGTCGCTGCTTCAACACACTGAGCTCAAAGAGGAAACACAGGGAGAGGACTTCAGTGCAGAGACACATTTTCACCCGGAGACTGAGAGAGAATCTTCTGACACTGACAATGACGACGACTGGGAACCACTCAGCCGTTCAGGAGCTACCGGAGATCACAACAACCCAGTTCAGACCAGAACAAGAGCTACAGCTGCACAAAACTCTCCCCAAAACGAGTCTGAACCAGAGACGAGAGCCGCTGAGAAAAATGGAAATGTGCCAGGAACAGCTGAAAGAGCTGAGAAGAACAAGTCCTCTGTTCGCAACAAGAAAGTTACGTCTAGATTTTCAATGAAGGAGAAACTCAGAGTTCACACAGGAGAGAAACCATACAGCTGTTCAACTTGTAGAAAAACATTCACGTCCAGGTATGGTTACAAAGTACATCTTAGAATTCACACTGGAGAGAGACCTTACAGCTGTTCAACGTGTGAGAAATCCTTTCGTGATAAGTCTGCTTACAATAAACATGTCAGACTTCACGCTGGAGAGAAACCTTACAGCTGTCCAATATGTAAGAAAACGTTCAGCTACAAGTTTCATATGAATGTACACCTCAGAGTTCACACGGGTGAAAAACCTTTCAGCTGTCCAACCTGTAAGAGAGGGTTTAATAGGAAGTCTGGTCTGAAAATACACCTCAGAGTTCACACGGGTGAAAAACCTTTCAGCTGTCCAACCTGTAAGAAAGGGTTTAGCACATATTCTTGTATGAATACACACCTCAGACGTCACACAGGCGATAAACCTTTCAGCTGTCCAACCTGTAAGAAAGGATTTAGCACGAAGTATTATTTGAATATACATCTCAGAATTCACACAGGTGAAAGACCTTACAGCTGTACAGTCTGTGAAAAAACATTTGCCTACAAGAAACAGCTAGATAGACATACTTTAGAGCACAGCGGTCCTCTCAACAGTTCAACTTAAAGAGAAGTTAACCCTTAAAATCAAACATTTCAAACTAAAGCTTTTGAGAAGAAGGTGAAAGGAGGAACTGAGAGAGGAGAACAGCAGTGTGATTAGTTTGACAGCAAGTGTTCCTGATCAGTATTGAGTGGACAAATCAATGCTGATGTCACTATGAGTTTAGAAATGTCACTGGCCACAGCAGTAAGACGCAGAAGAAGCAGAACTGTTTGGACCTGAAACTTTCTCCGTTTGCTCTAAAATTGCTAAACAAGACAAAGCAATTTTAAAAAACATACAAGGTTAAACCGAAAAAAAAAACTTTTTGTGTTTGCAGACTAGACTTACAAAGACTAGTCGACTAGAAAGGTCAAGATCGGTTAGTTAAAGAGTCGAAAGATAAACGCACAGATCTTGACATAAGAAAATAGATTTTTGATTGTTACTGAAGGAGCTCAGTCTTTAAATGTTGTGTTTTTGACAATGTTTTTTTTACTGCCAGTTCAGATTGTAGTAAAATAATTTTTATATATATATATATTTGTGCTTTTAAGCTGTTGCGTTCATGTGACATCACACTTTTCTACAAGCCAATGGTATTTTATACAGCTATTTCTCAGCTAAAATATGTATTGTTTAAATGTTGTTTTGGTTGTAATACAATAAAATTGATGGATCTTGTATGAATGGAAAATATAAAATAATCTTAGGAATCTTATGGCAAAGTACTATTTGGGCAGTAACTTGTGCACCACAAAAAGACAAAAACATGTTTTTACTCAAGTCCATTTTTGGTGAAAAAGTTACACAGTGCACCTTTAAATATGGGCACTTTGTGGCAAATGTATAGCTTTTCTGGACCAGCACACAAGTGGGCCAAATATAGCAAAACAATTTGGACATCCTGTTACAAACAACTTCATATCTTAAGCAATCGTTGACACCTTTCATATACAGGAATAGTGATGTAACTGTAGATTTCTATGTGCTGGCATACTAATTTAATTCAGGCTAGTCTTATGTCTTAATAAAAAGAAATTAAATAACATTAAACACTACATTATTGTTTTGAGGGTAGCCTACATGTTTAGTTTAGGGTTATGAATTCCTACGGGTTTTTATTTTTTGGTTCATGACTCATCATGACTGAAAAAAGGTTGAGAACCACTGTTTTAATAAGTCCAAAATGCAGCTATCAACATTGGTCCATGCGTGCGTGAGAGGTGTGAAGTATGCATGTAATCTTCTCGCCTTTCTAAGAGCAGTTACCAGTAGCAACCGGAAACACAGACGTCTTACGCTCCGTGATTCAGCTAAAATAAGTAGGGATGGACCGATATGGAATTTTTTTTTTTTTTTTTTTTTGAGCCGATACCGATAACCGATATTTGGCTCTCTTCTCTGGCCGATAACTGCCGATACCGATAATCATATTTTAAAGCAGATCTAAGTAACATTTTGACTTTGTTGAATGTCTTTGTTAGTTTGTGTGATGGTCACAAATGTATTTTTTTCACATTTGAAGCAAACATCTGCCCTCTGCTGCCTCCTGCTGGAAAAAACTGCACTTATAATTTGACAGCTCTTCTGATAAACACTGGCTCTTTTATTTTTACATTTGACAGTGTGAAATATTTCAATGTACTTTTCTTTGCCTTGTTTGAAAAAAAATAATACACTGATAAAAAAATAACATAAGGAAAAAAGTTATGTTGTATGTCTGATGCTGGTATTTACAGAAGAGAACTGTAGGGGGAGCTCTACTGCTGAAGTTGCTTGGTTCTGCTTTAAAATCCACAGAACAAAGATCAAAAACTTACAAACAAATATATTTATCTGAGAAAAAAAAATATTTTGTGGTTTTATTATGTAAATATAAAGACTGATTTTAGCTTAATTGTTTGTTTATATATACTTTTTATTCTTTAGTCTGTTCAAAATTGCAAATATGCTGCTTTTAGAGCAAACTGAGGCTGGTATATGTGCACAGAGAGACTGGAAAAACTCCCCCCAAAATATTCGTTATTGGATCGATACCGATATGTCAAAATAACGTGGATATCGGCCGATGTCGATATCAATACCGATATATCGCCCATCCCTAAAAATAAGGGTACGTTTTTTCAATAATGTTGCGTTATTCACTGTAAATGAAATTTTAAAGTAATTGTTTTTAACAGTGTTGGCCAAAACACTGTTAAAAAAATTTGTCATACACTGGGGTAAACGACATTGGAGCTAAGTAGAAAATTCCAAAACTGTTAACTAGTTAATGTTAGCCAAATGTGACGTTAGCAGTGTCACATTCCTTATTAACTAAGCCTACATGGCAGCTTTAAGTGAATCTCCAAAATGCCAAGGAACCTGATATTTGTTGTTTTCACAATCGTATTTCAGCTTCCCTCTCAACAATGCCACAATGCAAAGCCATAGCTCCAGCTAGTTTGTAACGTCCAGTCTGCTTAGCTGCTTTTTGACTGACGCGACGATGGTAAACTCCTGAGCACGGTCAGGTCAGTGGTCCCTGGGGCTTAAGTTACAGTTACAAAGCTGTTTTTGTTCTTTTCTATCGTGTTGTAGAGTGGTGGACACAAAAGAGACCGAGCGAGCACACACGCAGTAATGACATATATAAATGTATATCTTTTTATGTATATATATATTACCATCGCTTGGTATTGCCACATCCACCACCACGATGTCTGGTTGGTTCACCATTACCATTCTGTCTGTCTGTATCTGGAAGTCCCACAGGATCTCATGTTATTACCCTGCCGTTGAGAGTACACTTTCGCTGGTTCGTTTGGCTTCATTCTCTTTCGTGTATCTCTTTAGGCGGCTTGGAGCCTTTGCTTGGCAGTTTCGAGTGCTTCAGGTATGGACATCTGGTTGTACCTCTTGAGTACTTTTCATCGCACCTCTCTGGGCCTCTGTCAACTCACTTCCCTCTGAGCTGCCTTGATTTTAGCCTCCAATGGCTCCCAGCACCTCTGATGCTGAAGTTGGTTTCAGTGATTGTCGTGGTAGGTATCGCTCTCACTGCAGCATTCACATCTTAGCCGTTGTAACTGGCGTCGGGGTTGCCTGGAGCTCAGCGTGATCGCAGTCATTGGCTTCGTACCCAATCTCTGAATGGGGAGATGATATTATCTCCCCTCTGAACTGGCGTCCTGGCTTCCCCTTGCCCTAGCATTTGTGTTTGTGTTGTGATAGCAGTTGCCGTTTGTGGATGTTGGAACACTGAGCTACTAGCTGTTTTGCCGTCAGTCTTGAATGTGGGTTTTGCACTGACCATTCATTCTACATTCTTCGCATGTAACCCCTCTGACTAGGGTTACTTGAGTAGTAGCATTCCAACAGAGCCTTGTTCTCGCATCTCAGCCATTTCCACTTTGTTCCAGTAGCCCATTTCTCATCAGGGTGCTCTGGTTCTATATATATATATATATATATATATATATATATATATATATATATATATAGTATAAATAAATCACGAGAGTCTTAAACACTGTCTTTATGCAGGCCTATATTTTAAAACAAAAGTTTGTAAGCAAATGTTGTGAATGTGGTCTGGACTTTTACTGGGGTGAAATGATGTTTAACTTAATCAATCTATTCTGAATATTGTTCATTACATTATCCTACTGGTTTATAATAACCACATTTCACACATGCTGCTTTGATCAGGAACTGGAATGAATTTGCTCAATTACGACTTTAACCTTCACGCAGTCAAACAACGTGAAACGTTTGTTCTCTTTAATAAAACAGACTGTTAAAGCAAGAGACATAAAAAACACTATGGCCCACCTTGTTCTTTTGATTCCTGTTGTTTCCGCGGAGCCTCCACATAACAATGTTCACAAAAATCCATGGTCATGAATCACAAAGTTATAGAAGTGTAAATACATAATCCATAATCATGTGCAGAGGCTTCTGTCAGTGTGACTCCTCACATCATTGCGCAGATCGTCCCGCTAAAGCGTGTAGTGTTACCCCGGTCTCACACTGGATCCGGTCCGTACTCCGGTCTGTCGTACGGAGGCTTTCTGTTTCTTGAAAAGTAATGAGAGGCTCTCACACTGCGATCCGTCCGGTCCGGTGAGCCGCACGGCTCTGCACCGTACGTCCGAATCGTTTCCGTTTCAAGATAAATCTGCCGGAGCGCTCTGAAGTCCTTTTTGGTAAAGTTGTGACAACAAGACACGACAAACAGGAAACCAAGCGAGCGCGGGTGAAGAGAATCCGGTGGTTTTCAAGTAAAAACATTTCGTTTCTGTTACTACAACAAATACGGCGAAATACTCGACATATACTCGATTATTGAACACACAGGATGTAAATAAGCGTCCCGTACTTACCCATTGTGCGGCGAAAAATCCAACAGAAAATGAAGTGAAATAAGCCCAAAACTCAGCGCAAGTGTTCCTTGTTTACATATCCATGTGCCAGAGATCACGTAAACTCCCTGAAACTCCCAAGCTGAGCGTGAATCCCCGTGAACTCGTGGTCTCGCGAGGCCAGCAGAGTCCGTACATACGCATGCATATTCTGGAGGCAGTGTGAGTGACCAACCGGACCCAGAAGGATCCGGATCTGGATCTAGACTGGAGGGAGTGTGAGCCCGGTGTTGTGGAGAGGTTTATTACAGTCTGCCTTAAAACAAGAACGTAAAAGGCAAAAACACGGAGCCTCTGAGGCGGACTGAGGCAGAGCGGAGCTGCGTGTTTACTGGGATCAGCGCATTATGTTTCCTCATCGCAGCAGAAAAGCAACGTGGATGAAGGACGCTTTGAAACGGAGAAACAAAAATATAATTTTTAGCTCATTGGTCATTATCACGTTCGCCGTCGGAGGAGCGGGACTGAAAAATTCGGAGGACAGGGATGTCGTAACTGCGGGATTTTGAAAATAAGGGCTTTCGGGGTTACGGCATGTCGACAGACAGGGACGTCGGGAGAACAGGTGGACCCCATGTGGGCCAAATCAAAGTACATAATGTGGGCCAAATGAGGCCCAGTATATTGTGCCTACTTGTAGCGCACTGGTACTGGGCCAAGTGTGGGCCCTTTTGGTTTGTTTGGTCTTTTTCCGGTTGACATACGGCATTGATTTGGCGCGGATGTGGCCCTGATGCGGCAAGCGGGTGTGGATCGCATCATCGCTGGACATCCAAGTGGTATGTTCCAAATCATTTTTCTTTCTGAGAGGTTAATAAAAATAAATAAAAACACATAAAGCAGTGGTTTTAGGATGAATATTTATTTTGATCCAAACACAAACCAGTTTGGCCTTATTAAATATACATTTATATCATCATATTTTAATGTACTTCCTTTGAACGTTTATTTGTTCTACAGTTTTGCTGCTGCCCCAGTCACAAGATGGCCGCCACAACTGCCTCTACAGCGGAACACTCTAGTCATTATTATAGCGCAGTAAGGCAGCTGGTGGTCACGTGGTTTTTTGTGTCCTCGTGGTCTACACCGCTGTGGCTAGCTCGGAGCTAAAGCTAAAAACAACTAAAACATGTCCGCAAACGTCGCGCTGAGAGCTTTGGTGCAGGAGCGACTGACTGCGGCAGCGGAAGAAATTTTTGCGCTGTTTGAAAGAACGATCGCGGAGTTTGAGGAGGAACTGCGCCGCTCCAAAGAGGAAAACCAGAAGAAACAGGAGCTGCTGGAGGCTGTGCTAAACCCGAGTGTCGTGCTGTTCAGAGAGAGTGTTCAGATCCAACCAACGAGTCCTGGAGCTGGTCCGAACCCCGGTCTGAACCAGGACCTGGAGACTCTACAGACACAGATTAAAGAGGAGCCAGAGGAACCGCGAGTGAAACAGGAGGAAGAGCAGCGGTAAGTCCACCAACACTTATGCTCTTTTAACTCATATCTTTAGACCAATTGTAAAAAAAAAAAAAAAAAAAAAACATAAAAAAGGACATTTATTTCTAGGTAATAGAGTCCACAGTAAAGGAACCTACGGAAGCTTATTGCATTCATTTGAATTAAAGTTTCTGTTTTAATGTGAAAAGTTTCTGTTTTAACGACTAAAGTTTCTGTTTTAACGTGGAAAGTTTTGTCAAGAACAGACGTGATGGGGAGATCTGCTTATTCAGCTCCAAACTTGCTCTAGCGAAACTGTCTGAGGTATTCCATTTATTTTTTTTATTTTACATTGGACTTAAGGCATTGGGATGGCAAGTGTCAAACAGACACAGAAGACATCTCTGTCACTGCGCTTGTTCAGACGTAAAGAGAAGTCTCACCTGCTGGACACAGCCATGTTTCTCCCAGATCAACTCAGACAATATGGTCTGCTCCAGGGTTGCAAGAGGATATGTCTGAAATGCACCAGGCAGGAGCAATAAAATAGATCCATGGGCAGGACGTGTAGTGACATAGGTCAGTGGTAGTGACACTAACAGTCCGGCGGGGGACAGAAGTGAGCTGGTTGCCATGGTAATGCTGCTGCTAAACGGGCCAGAGCTGTTATATTTGTTAACTTAGCCTTTACCCGCACTTTGGCCTAACTTTACCCATTACTCCAGCCCTTTTCCTAAACTTACCCGTTCTCCTTAACTTAATCACCGTCCCTCCAGACCAGACTATCTAGTATTTATCATATTGGATTCTCCTGGAGTACAACTGCGTCGCAGAATCACCTTCACTGTCGCGTGAATTCATGGCAGGACCTGGGTCAGAAAACTTTTCTCGTTAAAACAGAAACTTTTCTCGTTAAAACAGAAACTTGTCACGTTAAAACAACATGACACTAATTTGCATATTAACACAGACCAAAACGGCCCAAAGTTGTGCTAAACTTTGTAGATGCTCAGATCGTTTTGTCATTTAAGTCCAGCTACTTTTTAGTGCTTTTTATTTCATTTAGTCTGACAGACTATACCTTTTTCACAGTGAATATGAGACAGATTTGAATAAATGAGGACAAATAAGAAGCTACAGTTCTGTGGAACAGCAATGAAAGTTGGAAGTGCTTCTTAAAATACATTCTGCCTGAACAACACTCTGCTTTGAGTGAGTGAGAGCGAGCAAGAGGGAGAGAGAGTGAGTGCCTTGTGGCCATGCAACTGTTTATGGGCTCTGTTCTTATGGGCTAACTGCATAAACTGGATGTAATAAAAAAATACCCCCTAAGTGGTTGTGGCTCTAAACATTTGTTTATAATGTTTATAGGTTTATAGCGGTGCCCTGCCCAAAAGGGCCGCTGGACGTGATTATTCCAAACAAAATGCGTGGGATGTGGTGGGGTTAGCTTCACGTGTCGGTAAATGTTCTGGTTGTTTTTAAAGGACCGTCAACAAGTTACAGTTCACAGAAAAAAAAAAAAAAATACTTTTTTTTAACAGCTTCTTGGTTTTATGAAATATTCAAATCAAATCCAACTTTATAAAGAGCTTTTCATACAAACCGTGTAACACAAAGTGCTTCACAGCGCATTAAAAACAATCCTGCATGCCCTCACCTGAAAAACCCATACTAAGTTGAAGTGAAAAGTGGAATATATTACAGTATCTAGTTACTTTGTAATGAGTTACACCCAACACTGGTAGTTTAGTGATCATATAATGTTAGAGCTGGGCGATATATAGAATTTTAGATATATTGTGATAGTTGTTTTGAAGATATGCATAAACAAAATATCAAGGATATCATTCATAGTAAACAAAAATAGTTTAAAGATGCAAATGAAGAAAGTTACAACATTAAAATGTTTAAACAAGTGTAGAAAGTGATAGTTATTGCAATGTTTATTAGGGCTGGTTATTGCCAAGAGCCTTCCGATATGATACGTATCCCGATTTTTCTCAATGTCAGTATCAAAACATATTTAGAAAAAAATCATAAAAATCTGCTAAGTAGGTATTTTTAATAATGCAGAAAAAAAAACAGTACATTGATATTTACTTTTTGACGCGACTGTCGCGGCGGCCAAAGGTTCCTGCACGACAGGCGTCAATGTGCGACCAACATGTGAAGAGCAAAGTGACAGTGGTCAAAACGACCAGGACTCCAGGTTTCAACATGATCAGACTTCTGAGGTAATAACTTATTTGAATCAAAAACTGCAGAAACATAGAAAACACTGAACATTTGTGACTGGGACTTACCCTGTGGCTTCACAAAGTAAAAAAAAAAAGAAAACTTGTATTGACAAAGTTTAGTCCAGGTATTCTTCTTGTTTGCGTGTCCTGTGCTGTCAACAATGTCTATGATTCATATTCCCCGATTCTGGCAAAAACAAGAGGCCTTAAAATACAACAAACAAACTTAATGTTCACAGCAAAACAAATGTGATTTCCACAATAAAAATAGCCTGTTGACACGACTGAACCACAATATATACAGTCATTTCAAGTGAAAAGCAATGTCTACCACAATGGTATACGGTCTTGCACCCGGGAGACCTGGGTACAATTCCCAGGTGAGGCAAAAGTTTTTTTTGGTTTTTTTTGCACTTATGCATAGACTAACAATTTTAAAAAGACATGGTGTTTGTTTTACACTCACTCAGTCACAGATTTGCTGGAGCCTCGTGAAACAGCGGCTTATGTGTGCGAGCTGGCCCAAGTCACGCTCAAATATACAGGGAATGACGGGAGTCAAGTTTGGACAGTCTGTTTTTGGACTCGATTACAGTTCTGATGTGTTTTTGTTGTGTTTCTCAGGCCTATCCCAGAATGCACTACTGTTTGTGTGAAACAGAAGAGTCGTCGCTGCTTCAACACTCTGAGCTCAAAGAGGAAACACAGGGAGAGGACTTCAGCACAGAGACACATTTTCACCCGGAGACTGGGAGAGAATCTTCTGACACTGACAATGATGATGACTGGGAACCATTCAGCTGTTCAGAAGCTGCTGGAGATCACAACAACTCGGTTCAGACCAGAACAATAGCTACAGTTGCACAAAACTCTCCCCAAAACGAGTCTGATCCAGAGAAAAATGGAAACATGCCAGGAACAGCCGAAAGAGCTGAGAAGAACAATTCCTCTGTTCGCAACAAGAAAGTTACGGCTAGATTTTCAATGAAGGAGAAACTCAGAGTTCACACAGGAGAGAAACCATTTGCCCATACATCTCACTTATCAAAACACATGACACTTCACACTGGAGAGAGACCTTACAGCTGTTCAACGTGTGAGAAATCCTTTCGTGATAAGTCTACTTACAATAAACATCTCAGACGTCACACTGGAGAGAAACCTTACAGTTGTTCAATATGTAAGAAAACTTTCTTTGACAAGTTTCATATGAATTTACACCTCAGAGTTCACACAGATGAAAAACCTTTCAGCTGTCCAACCTGTAAGAGAGGGTTTAAGAGGAAGTCTTATTTGAAGTTACACCTCAGAGTTCACACTGACAATAAACCTTTCAGCTGTCCAACATGTAAGAAAGGATTTAAGACGAAGACTAATTTGAATACACATCTCAGAGTGCACACAGGAGAAAGACCTTACAGCTGTCCAATCTGTAAGAAAGGATTTAGCACGAAGTCTTG
Organism: Mugilogobius chulae; assembly: GCA_038363315.1. Lineage (NCBI taxonomy): Eukaryota > Metazoa > Chordata > Actinopteri > Gobiiformes > Gobiidae > Mugilogobius > Mugilogobius chulae. The sequence goes on from CM076403.1 coordinate 12,406,754, forward strand.
TATGAATGAACACCTCAGAGTTCACACAGGAGAAAGACCTTACAGCTGTCCAACATGTAAGAAAGGATTTAGAACGAAGTCTTCTTTGAATATACATCTGAGGGTTCACACAGGAGAAAGACCTTACAGCTGTCCAGTCTGTGAAAAAGCATTTGTCTTCAAGGCACAGTTACGTAGACATACTTTAGAACACAATGATCCTCTCAGCAGTTCAACTTAAAGAAAACTTAACCCTTAAACTCAAACACAAACACGTTTCAAACCAAAGTTTCGTCAAACACAATTACCTAAAGATGGAGTCGAATCAGATCTTGACTCTTCAAAAAACCCGCCTCCACAACCTGCTTGTGACCTCTGACTCCCGACAAACTCATTCACATCAAACGCACGTGAGCCACTTTTCGGCAAAGTTGCCAAACCGGTTCAGACAGCGACCCTCAGCTTGGTGTGAAAGGCCTTAAAACGCACGGACCAAACACGACACTTCTCAAGCTTCAAAAAGCTTATGTTCGTTTTATAACAGTGTATTAAGACATAATGTTTCCTTAAGATGTTTCTAATTGTGCCAAAGCCTGATCCCGTCAGATCTCAGAAGCTAAGCAGGGTTGGGCCTGGGCAGTACTCTGATGGGAGACTGCGGTGGAACCTCAGGTGCCACAGTGGGCAACAGAGGAGAAACTCGTTGTTGTGTCCTTAGGCAAGACACTTCACCCACATTGCATAGTCTGGTTCTGGTGTGTGTGTGAATGGTTGGTGGTGGTCAGAAGGGCTGATGGCGCAAAATGGCAGCCTCGCTTCTGTCAGTCTGCCCCAGGGCAGCTGTGGCTACAATAGTAGCTTACCGCTACCCAGTGTGGAAAGAATGAAAATCATAATGTGAAGCATCTTTGGGTGTCATGAAAAAGCGCTGTATAAATCCAGTCAATATTATTATTTATAATAGTCTTGGCAAAACCATTGCACCTTTGGAGCTTTTTTTTATTGACATCTTTAACTAGTCGGAGTCGACACGATTCTGTAATTGTGCCAAAAAAAAACCACTATTCTACTTTTGGTTTAAATTTTTATTGTTCTGACTTAATATAAAATTATTTTGTGTTGAAAATTAGTTTTAAATTGGTTTGTCTTTTTTGTTCTCATTGTATTAGAATTAGTATTGAGAATCAAATACATTTCTTAATATTGAAGTTGAATTTGAAGTTGTTCTATCATGACGACCCTTTTTAATTGTCCTGCTTAAGTTTCTGTGATAAATGCCGACTTGAGTATTAAAAACAACACTCAAATTATAGTTTTAAGACGTCATCAATGAAAAAAATGAAGCTTCGTGAACCACATGAAAGTAAATCTTAATTTTGTTTCTTATTTTGTTACTGAAGGAGCTCAATCTTTAAATGTTATGTTTTTGACAATGTTGAGCAATGTTTTTTTCTGATTGTAATTAAATACAATAATACAGTTCTCATATCTAATAAACTAAAAAAAAAAAAAATCTCACTTTTCTCCAAGCCAATTGTATTTTATAAAGATATTTCTCAGGATCTTGTATGAATGTTAAATGTAAATTAAGTTTTTGATATTTTATGGCAAAGTACAATTCTATTATTTGGAAAATTTGTGCATCACAAAACGACAAAAACATGCTTTTAGTCAAGTCCTTTTTTTTTGGTGAAAAAGTTACACAGCGCACCTTTCAAGTTAATAATAATAATAACTAAAAAAAAACACACAAAGCAGTGACGTTGTTTTAGGCTGAATGTTTACTTTGATCCAGACACAAACAGGTCCAGTTCGGCCTATTAAATATACATTTATATCATGATATTTTAAATGTACTTCCTTTACGTTTATTTGTTATACACAGTTTTCAGTTACTGTTTTGCTGCTGCTCCAGTCACAAGATGGCCGCCACAACTGCCTCTATAGTGCAACACTCTAGTCATTATTAAAACGCTATGAGGAAGAACGCGAATCTCATTCCTGGTCACGTGGTGTTTTGTTGTGTCCTCGCGGTTGACGTTGTGGCTAACTCGGAGCTAAAGCTAAAAACAACTAAAACATGTCCGCAAACGTCGCGCTGAGAGCTTTGGTGCAGGAGCGGCTGACTGCGGCTGCGGAGGAGATTTTTGCGCTGTTTGAAAGAACGATCGCGGAGTTTGAGGAGGAACTGCGCCGCTCCAAAGAGGAAAACCAGAAGAAACAGGAGCTGTGTGGTTAGAGAGAGTGTTCAGATCCAACCAACGAGTCCTGGAGCTGGTCTGAACCAGGACCTGGAGACTCCACAGACATGAGAATTCACACAGAGGACAGACCTTACAGCTGTTCAACTTGTAAGAAATCCTTTAGTGACAAGTCTGTTTACAAAAAGCACCTCAGAGTTCACACAGGAGAAAAAATCTTTCAGCTGTCCAACCTGTAAGAAAAAGTTTAGCAAGAAGTCCTCTTTGAATGGACACCTTAGGACTCACTCAGGAAAAAGTCCTTACTGCTGTCCAGTCTGTGAAAAACATTTGTCTACAAGTATCAACTAAATAAACATGCTTCAGAACACAAAGATCCTCACAGCAGTTCAACTTAAAGGGACTATACTTGATTTGTTGTTTGTTTTTTACAAAATTAAATAACCTAAAATCTATTTAATGTATCTATTCCATTCACGTGGAAATTACTCTGCAATGTCTCCTCTACATCTAATACTGTCCCGTTTGTTCACCCATCTCCGCTAAGTTTGTCTTTTGTTGTGAATTAGCATTGTGCATATTGACACTTCTCGCTCCTAACAGCTGTGGAATTGCAAAACACAAAAATTTATTAAAACAGTTTAGAAAAAGAAACGGGTTCATTGACTTCTAGTTCAAAACTGCAGAACTGATAAGCCCCGCCTCTGTATTAATACATTTAAATGTAATAAGTAACAGATTTAAAAATGACTATTTTTTGTTGCCGGAAGGAGTCACTTGACATTTCTGAACCCTGTATGTTTTACTCGCAATTTTTTGAGTAATTGCAAATAAATACAAACAAGTGGGCGTGGATAGGTGGTAGGTGATTTACCTGTGGCTGTATGTTATGTTACTCAATGAAAAATAAATAAGTAATCTCAATGGATGTTACTGGTTAAAGTCAAACGTTGAACTTAGTTCCAGCGTTGCACCAATGGAATTTTCACACTGTGGGACAAAGACGGATTGTTATTGACACATATTTTTAACGAAGACGTGGTGCATCAAAAACATCTAAATGCTTTTACTGAAGTCTGTTCTAGTCAAAAAGTTACACAGTGCACCTTTAAAAAAAGATTATTTGAAACACACAAAAACACAAACGCCAGACAAGTCCATTTAGGGTCAATGTTTATTTTGATAATAAATAAGAAAGATGACCAGACACAAACAGGTCCTGTTCAGTATTGTTACATAAATGTTTTAATGTAATCCCTTTAATTGTAGATTTGCTTTTCATAGTTTTCAGTTAGTTTTGCTGCTGCTCCAGTCACAAGATGGCCGCCACAGTTTCCGCTACCACGGAACACTCTAGTCATTATAGGATATGGTCCGGTTGAGCCAAGATGGCGACAGGCGGCACTCAGCGTGTGCACGGCTGAGTGAAATGTGCTAGTTTGCGCTAGTGATGGGCAAATGGCGCTTCATTGTATACTCGAACCATTTGCCAGGTGTACCGAAACATGAGCCGGAGCTTCGCAGAAGTGGTTCGTTAGCTCTTCTGCGCCATCTTGTGGTCAAATACATGAATGTATGTAAAATGAAACCGTGTCATGAACAAATAAACACTGATATTATTGAAAATTAACCAACAATACTGTAATTAGTAGCTTAACTGTATAAATGTTTGCATTTCATCTGTTTATTTTTCACTTCTAAAATAACATCCAAATCCAGACACAAATGTACAAAAAAGTTTCGACTTGCGCTGGGATCGAACTCTCAATCTGCGTCTCTCTAGGCTGACGCTCAGCGCGTTGAGCTATAGTGGCACACGTATGTATTCCACCCAAAATCTATTCATCCTACATACACACCAGAAGTTTTTTTTAATTGATAAACGGGGTCTAAGCTTATTTTTTCATTGAGAGTATTTAATAATTGTTAAAACAAGGTCCAACATAAACCAGCTCAGGTCTATAAAGTGTCCCAGATCCAGGCTCTGCTGCGGATCACGAGGCGATCCTTTTGCTTCAACACAGCTCGGCCCAAATGAACCACTTTCCGAACCACTTCAGCCAAACGGCGCTTCATTACGCGCTGATGACGTCACTCCCTGAAAACAACACAAGCTCCGGTACGCGCTTCACTCCCCTCCCACCAGGAAAAGCTCGAAGCGTGTACCGAAGCGTCGTTCATTTCGCCATCACTAGTTTGCGCACCTTCTGCACCTGAATTGCTGACTAAATGGACTTTACTGAACAACCTGAACTCACTTAACGCCTAAACGCCGAGCTTTGTCTGAACATTGGCTTTTTTGCTCAGTTTAAAGACTAACTAAGCGCACGTGGATGCAGCCTTGCCACGCCTGCTGTAATGTCTTCAAAGCGAAACCGCTGGAACAAGTCCCAGCTCTCACCGACTACAGCTGCATCCTCAAGGAGCTCTACTAAGGATATAACCGATTTCCACAGCTATGCTGCAGTGGCCGCCGCCGATCCTGTTGCCGCGGACCAAGTTTCTCTCCCGAGTTCGGCTGGATCTACTCCAGACCCTAAAAAGGGAAGGATGGAGCCAAACTGGCTGGAACTGCAGGAAAACATAGTGCGGCTTGTGGGTCAAAAGATGGACGACTACAACACAACTTTAACTGAGAAGATTGACTCAAGCACAAAAAGTCTTGCAGATTTAATCAAGACAAACGCCCAGGCAATTCAAGAGCTGACTGTGCGTTATGACCAAATGTTTAAAGACCAGGAAGAAACCCAAGCCAAAGTCGAGGCTATCCAAACGGTCACTGTTGACCACGAAAAAAGGATCACTTACCTGGAGGAAAAACTCAACGCCATGGATCGATACAGCCGGAGGATGAACCTGCGACTCTATGGGCTCCCGGAGCTGGAGGGAGAAGACGTGAAGAAGCGGTTCATGGAGCTGTGCCACCAGGTGGTGCCCGACGTCCGGGAGACTACGCTGCCGTTCTACGTGGACGTGTGCCACCGACTGGGCAGACGTCTGGACAGCAGAACTCGGCCCGTGATCGCCCGATTCACCTCCGTGCTTTTAAGGAGAAGCTTTGGAAAAGCGCCAAGGGCTCCGAATACATGGCTGCTCGGAAGCTCAACTTAGGGGAAGATCTGACTGAGCAAGATAAGGACACCCGAAACCGGCTGTGGCCGCACATTGAGGCGGCCAGAAAACAAGGTAAAACGGCGTTTTTTGTGGGCGCCAAAGCCATTATTGATGGAAAAGAGTTCAAGCCTTAATTAATTATATAAAAAAAAAAAAAACTTTAAACTAGTCCGCCATGTACTGAATACTAGTTCACATAACTTAGGTGAAAAGGTGCCAATGAACTAGCACTGTTTTTTGTCTTTTTATGTCTATTTCTTTTTGTTCGCTGAATGTAAGGGGTTTAAGGGACATATTGAAGAGGAAAGCTACCTTTCTATTCTGTAAAAAGTTTAAAGCTGATTTTGTGTTTTTACAAGAAACCCATGCTTTGCAAGAGGACTACAAGTTCTGGAAATCCCAATGGGGAAATGATATGTGGTTAGCATTTGGTAATAATAAATCCGCGGAGTAGCTATTTTGAAAGACCAGTTTAAGGGTAAAATAATACACATATTTCTCATATGCATGGAAGATGGTTACTCTTAGTAATTGAATTTGCTGATAATACTTTTATTTTGGTAATATATATGGTTATAATAACAGTCGAAAAAATTTAAAACTTTTTCATGAATTCCAAAGTCAAATAAAAAATAAAATTCAGATGTTTCCAAATGCAAAAATTATTTTAGGGGGTGATTGGAATTCAATCACTGACCCTCTCATTGATTGTTCTCCACAAAGGTCACAGGGGACTTTTGGTGAAGCCAATGATATTTGTACGCTTCTTAACTGTTGTGATATATGGAGAGTCAAGAATCCTGGGAAAGCCCAATTTACATGGTGTAACAAAACTCTCACCTATCAGTCTAGGTTGGATTATTGGTTAATTTCTACAGAACTAGAAAACAAAGTATTTGATGTTAGCATTGAGCCCTCTGTACTCACAGACCACAAAATAATTACACTGTGTATTAATCTGACATCTGATTCATCAAGCCCCAAATGTAAAAGTAATTATTGGAAACTAAATAACTCGCTGCTAAAAGACGATAAACTAAAAGAGACTATTAAAAAAATCATTAAAGAGCGATTTGAAGCTGCCCAAAAAAGCCAATCATATGGATGTGAGTGGGAATATGCTAAATTTTTAATAAGAACTGCAGCTATGGCTAGAGGAAAAGAATTGACGAAAGAAAGAAACCTAAAAGAGGAGACTATACTAAAGGATATAATAGCCTTTTATGAAATCCCAAGTCCTACTGATGATGAAAAAAATGCCTTACATAAACTACAGTTAGAACTAGACTCTGTATATCAGTATAAAGCAAAAGGTGCATTTGTAAGATCGAGACAGAAATGGCTGGAGGAAGGTGAACAAAACACAAAATACTTTTATAACCTGGAAAAAAGAAATATAAATCACACATCCATTTTGAAATTGAAAATTAATGATGTAATCTCAGAAGAGAGTAAATTGATTTCAGCTTTTGTAACAGATTTTTATAAGAAACTGTACTCCACAAACAATAGTACAAATGCATTTGCTTTGTTAGCTGCTATTAAAACAAATACAAGAGTAATAAGTGAAGACTCCAGGCATTTCTGTGACCAGAAGTTAACCATAGAGGAACTCGATCAGAACTTTGCAAAACTAAAAAATAATAAAGCGCCAGGAAATGATGGTTTAACCAGTGAATTTTATAAGGAGTTTAAAGATCAGCTATTAAAATTTTTACTGTGTGTTTATTGTGAGGCATTAGATAAAGGTGAGCTCCCTCCATCAATGTCACAAGGATTGATCACTTTGATCCCAAAAGCCAACAAAGATCCTCTAGTGTTGGACAACTGGAGCCCTATAACCTTAATAAATAATGATGCTAAACTTTTAGCTCTTATTTTTTCTCAGAGAATTAAGGAATGCCTAAATGAAATAATTGATGATTGCCAGTCCGGTTTTATGAATGGGAGACATATTAGTAATAACATAAGATTAGTATTAGACATCATTGATTACAGTGACTCACTCAACTTAAATGGTATTATTTTGTTTGTTGACTTCTATAAGGCGTTTGACACTGTAGAACACTCATTTCTATTTGATGTATTGAAATTCTTTGGCTTTGGAGAATACTTTCAAAACGCGATCCATACAATGTATAAAAACTCTAATAGCTCTATTAAATTGCATTCAGGCACCACCTCCAGGTTTGACATCAACCGAGGTATTAAACAAGGTGACCCTATCGCCCCCTACCTGTTTCTGTTGGTAATGCAGGCTCTTTCAGCTTATATTTATCAAAGTAATATTCAAGGAATCACAATTGGTGACAAGGAAATCAAATGTAGCCAGTTGGCAGATGACACAACTCTCTTTCTACACGACAAAAGTGACATTTCTAAAGCAATTGATTGTTTGAAAGAATTCTCCAAAGCCTCAGGTCTGAAAGTGAATGTCAATAAATGTGAATTGTTCTCAGTAAAAGAAGGGAACCTTGTAGAACAAACAATATGTGACATTCCAGTAAAAGAAAATGTTTCTTACCTTGGAGTTAAAATGTGTCGAAATCAAAAAGCTAGAGTTGATTGTAACTTTGAACCAATACTTCAAAAAGCAAAAAATAGACTTAATCTGTGGTTATTAAGGGATCTTACAATCTATGGACGATCTTTACTAGCAAAAAGCGAGGGCTTATCAAGACTTGTATACCCTGCAATGGTGCTCGATGTACCAAAGAATATCATTCGATGTATAGATAAAGAAATATTTAATTTTGTATGGAAAAAAAAGTATCATCATTTAAGAAAAGACGTCTTGTGTAATTCGATTAGCGATGGAGGAATAGGGATGATTGACTTTGGTACATCGAACACCATTTTGAAAGCTAAATGGATAAAAAATTATGTTCAAAACAAAAACAAAATGTGGTACTACATTCCTAACATGATCTTTGAAAAAGTTGGGGGCATTGAATTTCTGCTAAAATGTAATTATGATCCTGCTAAATTACCTATTAGATTATCTAATTTCCACAAACAAGTGTTATTATCATGGCTTGATTTACATAAGCACAATTTCTCACCTGGACAATCTTTTGTTTGGAATAATAAACTCATTAACACAAAAATAAAAGTTTATTCCAACATAATTGGATTGAAAAAAATATTTTACTGATATCGCAAATTCTTAACCCAAATGGAAATGCTTACTCTTATTATGACTTTGTGCAAAAATATAATTTTCCAGTTGCTGAAAGAGAATTCCTTATGGTAAAAAATTCAATTTCTAACAATTTATATCAAGGATCATATGTTCCAAGGACTCCAAAGATAGACTTTCGACTGTTAATAAATGGAGTAAATCTAACTGACAAAAAGTGCAATAATAAACACCTTCGCAAAGCTTGTCAGACTAAAACTACCAGCGTTGGTCAGTACAAATGGAACACAATCTTCGAACAAATTAACTGGAAAAAATTATAAACCAGAACTCTAAATACTGTATTCTTAACAAAACCAAAGAAGTATCCTTTAAAATAATGCACAATATATATCCGACCAATGCCTATTTAAAAAGGTTTAACAAAGAAATTGATGTATTATGTACCTTTTGTAAACAACAAGATGAAACCATCTCACATTTATTTTTTGAATGTCTGCCTGTGCTCTTCTTTTGGATTGAGATGGAAACTCTTCTCAACAAGAAAATGCAAAATCAAAAAATACATTTAAAAAAAGAAAATGTATTGTTATTTTTCTCTCAAAAAAATGTTAATGTAGATATTGGATTTATTCTACAACTGTTTGTGTTACTTGGCAGACACTATATTCACAAATGTAAATGGGCAAACAAAACCCCAAACATATTTCAGTTTAATATAGATTTAAAACACTACAGGACCTCATTAATTGGCAGTAAAAACAAAAAAGCCATGAAGACTTTAGACCTTCTTGATAAACATAATCTAAATGAAATATGATCTTTTTCTACTCTACCTCAGTTTATACTGTACACACAGCAACCCCTGCATGTATTGTTTATATTCTTATTGTCTTACGCTTTTTTTTTTTTTTTCTCTGTGTCCGTTTTGTGTCTTGTTATTGCTGTTTGTTTTTGTGCTTGTATATATATATATGTATATGCATCCATATCTATGTATATATGTAGTCCTCTCTTGTCAATGTTGGGATGCAATAAAAAAAAAAAAAAAAAAACTCTAGTCATTATAGTATCCTTATCGCGAGAGAGAAACGTGAATCTCGTTCCTTGTCACGTCGTGGTGTCGTGGCTAGCTCGGAGCTAAAGCTAAAAACATGTCCGCAAACCTAGCGCTAAAAACTTTGGTGCAGGAGCGGCTGACTGCGGCTGCGGAGGAGATTTTTGCGCTGTTTGAAACAACGATCGCGGAGTTTGAGGAGGAACTGCGCCGCTCCAAAGAGGAAAACCAGAAGAAACAGGAGCTGTTAGAGGCTGTGCTAAACCCGAGTGTCGTGCTGGTCAGAGAGAGTGTTCAGATCCAACCAACGAGTCCTGGAGCTGGTCTGAACCCCGGTCTGAACCAGGACCTGGAGACTCCACAGACACAGATTAAAGAGGAGCCAGAGGAACCGCGAGTCAAACAGGAGGAAGAGCAGCGGTGAGTCCACGAACTAAACACTTCTGCTCTTTTAGACATTTCACTCACTCACTGTTAACATTACGAGCACTTCTAGAAATGGAACTCAAATGACTACTGTTATGGAAATAATATAACATCCCACTTTTCTGTTAGGTTAGCAAAAGGTTAGTGTTAGTCGGGTCTGGGGGGACGGAAGTGAGCTGGTTGCCATGGTAATGAGTTTAAGCGTGTTGCCAAACTGGTCTAACCTGTTATATTTTTTACTTTAACCTAATTTTCACCAAACCCTTTTAAACAAAACGGCGCAGGAACAATCACATTAACTGCTGGGGTCACTAGTACACTCACGTTTTAATTAACTCTAATTTCGGTATTTAAAATCCAGCAGCGCCGAGATCCGAAAATGGCCAATGGTTAACCAGTGCATTGGCCACTCCGTTAACCACCTCCAGAGGGCGCACTAGTGGCCAAAAGAATGGCCAAGAGAATGGTTAACCACTAAAAACTGGCTAAAACAGTGGCCAAAACCGCGGCTAACCAGGAAAACCTGGCAAAGCATCGTTTCTGCACATAGTAGATACTTTTTCTTTTAGTAAATTTGTAATAAAGACAGATCTGCTGACTTATGTTTAAGTTGTGGACGAAAGAAAACATGACAAATAGCTATTTGCGTGATGAAAAAAAAATGTGATCACATTGTAGAGCATTTTATTTGTGAAAAGAACAAATATGAAAACACCCATTCAGGAATTTTAACTAAATAGATAGAAACGAACGTAAAGTGTGGGCACTGTCGGGAAAGTTGAATTGGTAGGAGTTTTAACACGTCTTAATGACAGAGCGCGTGGCCTATCAGGTAAGGTGCTGATCTCCGGTGCCGAAATGCGTTGGATCGATTCCTGGGTGCAGGAGTACTTATTTTGAATTTTGTTATTGAGCGTAAGTGGCATTTAAAGATAAAATACAACTTTACCAAGGTACTGTTTTATTGTTATATATTTATTATATGAATTTAACTTATGCGTGCTAAATTTTAGACATTGTATTTTATCATTAAAAATATCAATAAGCATATCAACTTGATTTTAAAATTTTGTTTCTCATACCTTGGGATTAATCAAACAATTTTCAGCAATAGAGCCTTGCACATTTTCTGTTGAGCCACCACACTATTGATTATAGGTTCAAGCCTGGGTTATTGTGAGGAAACATTTTGAAATCAAGTTGATTCATTTGATTAATTTTAAGCACATTTTTCCAAACTTTAGCCACATTTCATAGAGAATTGTCACTTTCCAAGCCATCGGCCACTCAATCGGCCACTTTTTAGTCATCGGCCATTTGGTCGGCCACTTTTGAAATTGGCCAAAATGAGGTTTTAACACCTTCTGTGCATGCTAGGACTATAAATAAGCACTTTTTAAGCCATCGGCCACTCAATCGGACACTTTTTAGTCATCGGCCATTTGGTCGACCACTTTTGAAATTGGCCAAAAGAGGTTTCAACACCTTCTGTGCATGTTAGAACAATAATAAGCACTTTTTGAGCCATCGGCCACTCAATCGCCACTTTTTAGTCATCGGCCATTTGGTCGGCCACTTTTGAAATTGGCCAAAATGAGGTTTTAACACCTTCTGCACGTGCTAGAACAATAATAGCACTTTTTGAGTCATTGGCACTTGATCTGGCACTTTTTAGTCATCGGCCATTTGGTCGCCACTTTTAAATGGCCAAAATGAGGTTTTACACCTTCTGTTATGCTAGGACTATAAATAAGCACTTTTTAAGCCATCAGCCACTTGATCGGCCACTTTTTAGTCATCGGCCATTTGGTCGACCACTTTTGAAATTGGCCAAAATTATGTTTTAACACCTTCTGTGCATGCTAGGACTATAATTAGCACTTTTTAAGCCATCGGCCACTCAATCGGCCACTTTTTAGTCATCGGCCATTTGGCGACCACTTTTGAAATTGGCCAAAATTATGTTTTAACACCTTCTGTGCATGCTAGGACTATAAATAGCACTTTTTAGCATGGCCACTCATCGGCCACTTTTTAGTCATCGGCCATTTGGTCGACCACTTTTGAAATTGGCCAAAATGAGGTTTTAACACATTCTGTTAATGCTAGGACTATAAATAAGCACTTTTTAAGCCATCAGCCACTTGATCGGCCACTTTTTAGTCATCGGCCATTTGGTCGACCACTTGTAAAAATGGCCAAAATGAGGTTTTAACACCTTCTGTTAATGCTAGGAGTATAAATAAGCACTTTTTAAGCCATCGGCCCCTCGGTCGGCCACTTTTTAGTCATCGGCCACTTTTGAAAAACCTTCAACCTCAGTGTTTGGAGGACTAAGTGGCCGATGGCTAAAATGTGTCAAAACTCAGTAAAAAGACTAGAATAATAATTCTGAATGAACTACAATGATGAGAAATGTGATTTTGACCACTTTTTGAGGGTTTTTAAAAGTGGCCGATGGCTAAAATGTGTCAAAACTCAGTAAAAAGAGTAGAATAATGATTCTGAATGAACTACAATGATGAGAAATGTGATTTTGGCCACTTTTGGAGGGTTTTCAAAAGTGGCCGATGGAGTGGCCGATGGCTAAAATTTGTCAAAACTCAGTAAAAACAGTAGAATAATGATTCTGAATAAGTTAAAATTATGAAAATATGATTTTGGCCACTTTTGGAGACAATTCAAAAGTGGCCGACCAAATGGCCGATGAGTAAAAAGTTACCGATCAAGTGGCCGATGGCTTAAAAAGTGCTTATTTATAGTCCTAGCATGCACAGAAGGTGTTAAACCCTCATTTTGGCCAATTTCAAAAGTGGTCGACCAAATGGCCGATGACTAAAAAGTGGCCAGATCAAGTGGCTAATGACTCAAAAAGTGCCTATTATTGTTCTAACACGTGCAGAACGTGTTAAAACCTCATTTTGGTTAATTTCAAAAGTGGTCGACCAAATGGCCGATGACTAAAAAGTGGCCGATTGAGTGGCCGATGGCTTAAAAAGTGCTTATTTATAGTCCTAGCATGCACAGAAGGTGTTGAAACCTCTTTTTGGCCAATTTCAAAAGTGGTCGACCAAATGGCCGATGACTAAAAAGTGGCCGATTGAGTGGCCGATGGCTCAAAAAGTGCTTATTTATAGTCCTAGCATGCACAGAAGTGTTAAAACCTAATTTTGGCCAATTTCAAAAGTGGTCGACCAAATGGCCGATGACTAAAAAGTGGCCAATTGAGTGGCCGATGGCTTAAAAGTGCTTATTTATAGTCCTAGCATGCACAGAAGGTGTTAAAACCTAATTTTGGCCAATTTCAAAAGTGGCCGACCAAATGGCCGATGACTAAAAAGTGGCCGATTGAGTGTCCGATAGCTTAAAAGTGCTTATTTATAGTCCTAGCATGCACAGAAGGTGTTAAAACATAATTTTGGCCAATTTCAAAAGTGGTCGACCAAATGGCCGATGACTAAAAAGTGGCCGATTGAGTGGCCGATGGCTTAAAAAGTGCTAATTTATAGTCCTAGCATGCACAGAAGGTGTTAAACATATTTTGGCCAATTTCAAAAGTGGTCGACCAAATGGCCGATGACTAAAAAGTGGCCGATTGAGTGGCCGATGGCTTAAAAAGTGCTAATTTATAGTCCTAGCATGCACAGAAGGTGTTAAAACATAATTTTGGCCAATTTCAAAAGTGGTCGACCAAATGGCCGATGACTAAAAAGTGGCCGATTGAGTGGCCGATGGCTCAAAAAGTGCTTATTGTTGTTCTAACATGCACAGAAGGTGTTGAAACCTCTTTTTGGCCAATTTCAAAAGTGGCCGACCAAATGGCCGATGACTAAAAAGTGGCGGATTGAGTGGCCGATGGCTCAAAAAGTGCTTATTATTGTTCTAACATGCACAGAAGGTGTTGAAACCTCTTTTGGCCAATTTCAAAAGTGGTCGACCAAATGGCCGATGACTAAAAAGTGTCCGATTGAGTGGCCGATGGCTTAAAAAGTGCTTATTTATAGTCCTAGCATGCACAGAAGGTGTTAAAACCTCATTTTGGCCAATTTCAAAAGTGGCCGACCAAATGGCCGATGACTAAAAAGTGGCCGATTGAGTGGCCGATGGCTTGAAAAGTGACAATTCTCTATGAAATGTGGCTAAAGTTTGGAAAAATGTGCTTAAAATTAATCAAATGAATCAACTTGATTTCAAAATGTTTCCTCACAATAACCCAGGCTTGAACCTATAATCAATAGTGTGGTGGCTCAACAGAAAATGTGCAAGGCTCTATTGCTGAAAATTGTTTGATTAATCCCAAGGTATGAGAAACAAAATTTTAAAATCAAGTTGATATGCTTATTGATATTTTTAATGATAAAATACAATGTCTAAAATTTAGCACGCATAAGTTAAATTCATATAATAAATATATAACAATAAAACAGTACCTTGGTAAAGTTGTATTTTATCTTTAAATGCCACTTACGCTCAATAACAAAATTCAAAATAAGTACTCCTGCACCCAGGAATCGATCCAACGCATTTCGGCACCGGAGATCAGCACCTTACCTGATAGGCCACGCGCTCTGTCATTAAGACGTGTTAAAACTCCTACCAATTCAACTTTCCCGACAGTGCCCACACTTTACGTTCGTTTCTGTCTATTTAGTTAAAATTCCTGAATGAAGGTGTTTTCATATTTGTTCTTTTCACAAATAAAATGCTCTACAATGTGATCACATTTTTTTTTCATCACGCAAATAGCTATTTGTCATGTTTTCTTTCGTCCACAACTCAAACATAAGTCAGCAGATCTGTCTTTATTACAAATTTACTAAAAGCAAAAGTATCTACTATGTGCAGAAACGATGCTTTGCCAGATTTTCCTGGTTAGCCGCGGTTTTGGCCACTGTTTTAGCCAGTTTTTAGTGGTTAACCATTCTCTTGGCCATTCTTTTGGCCACTAGTGCGCCCTCTGGAGGTGGTTAACGGAGTGGCCAATGCACTGGTTAACCATTGGCCATTTTCGGATCTCGGCGTCTCTCAGAACTGTTGCATCTGAGAGACCAGTGTGACTCACTAAAGTCAACAAAAGTGCAATATAAAATACTATAAACATAAACATAAAGTGTAAGAAATCTGTATTTTAGTAATATATTGACATATTTAGAGTTAGCAATAGTACTCCCTGCTGGTAAACCTGCCTCTGCTAGCTAAAAACAATTAGCTTTGCAACAAGTCTCCAAATACACTGACAACCAGAAATAACAATGTAGTGAATAAAACAGCCTTAGCTGTCTCACTAGCATGATCGCACATTACTCTAAATTGTGTTTACTTTAATACTTAACCTGTGAACAGATAAAATACTTTCAGTATGTGTATGTGTCATGCTTTCTGTACTACTGGAGTCTATGCTAACAACGTTAGCCTCGCTAGCTAGCACCAACTTTGCTCTGCTACTGCCAGGGGCGTAGCCAGAGATTTTTTGCTAGGGGGGCCAAGCAGGGCCAAAGCAATTGTAAGGGGGGCCGGAAAAAGCGGGGGGTCTGGAGGTCCACCCCCAGGAAAAATTGAACCAAAAAGAAGACATTTCCTGCATTTTGGTGAATTTTAGAAGTCTGAGAAAGTGAACACATTGGTATAGCAAACATGAAAATTAAGATTTTTTGATAAGGTAGCATGTGTTTACACCAGTTTTATGTGCTAATGAGGTAGAGTAGGGCTGGGCGATCTATTGCTATATATCATTATATATGTACTGGACAAGATATGAAGATATCGTACATATCACTGGTGAAAAAGAGCTCCTAAAACTAATGAAAAGCAGTTACAGTTACAAAGAAAAGTGACAAAGACAAGGAGAAGATCAATAAAATGTTCTTTTTGTCGTTTTTGTTGTAAAAGTCAAAATAGTTTTACTCAGCAGAAGGCATGACTAAAATGAATTTATTCAATAAAAATGTACATTTCTACTTTCTAATTAGCAGACTAAAGGCTTAGAAAAAATAATTCACTTTAAACAATGTTATTTAAAAGACAGAGACATATATCATATAACGAGATATGAAATATATTGAGATTTACATTTTTGTTCCTATCACCCAGCCCTAAGGTAAAGTAAACATTACTGTAGATAAATAATACCAAACTGCAGAGGTCATGATCTTTCTCTTGTAGCTCAGATAGTATTGCTAAAGGTTTGATTAGTATTTGTATTTTTGTTATTCAATATTAATTATCTTTATCATAATCATGAGGATCTGACTGTTAAAGTAAGTTATTTTAATAATCCTTCTAAGTATAATGCAGTTTTGTGTTTTCTGACATAAAGACATAACACAGCTTATTAAATTAAGAATCCAGTTGCAGCCGGTGTTGGTGGCGTAAGTTGTTGGAGAGCAATTGTCAGACAAGCCCACTGTATTTCAGAAATATAAAAGAGCCTGCTAAAAACACCAACCCACAGGCCACAATGCCAGAAGCCTATAATAACTAATAGGCCTACATGGAAGAGGCCATTCTTTTTGTTA
Organism: Mugilogobius chulae; assembly: GCA_038363315.1. Classification (NCBI taxonomy): domain Eukaryota; kingdom Metazoa; phylum Chordata; class Actinopteri; order Gobiiformes; family Gobiidae; genus Mugilogobius; species Mugilogobius chulae. Next base: position 12,423,185 of record CM076403.1, read on the forward strand.
CTAGTCTAAATTGTAAAGAACCAAAATAAGTCTTATTTCAGTCACCTACTTAACACAGCTTTTACACTTGTTTGTTATCCCAACCTCAGAGCAGCACACATAAACACGATGTTTACACAATCCAACAGCACTAAATCCTAGTCCTCACTCAGAACAGCTTAACAACGTCTGCACAATTCATCCACAGTCAGGAAGAGTAGGCACGATGCACGATCATAACACCAGCACATGGCATCAGCACAGCGTGAACACCACACACACACTGCAGGATGAAGCACACAACCAACACCGGAGCGCTGTGACAGCCAGGCCACCTTGCAAACAAATTAACTACAGACATATTTGATCCAAACTACTAAGAACAAAGGTCTTACCTTGCTTTACAGTGAAATAAAAAGTAGCTGTGCACGGTCCGTTTTGTTTTGATCATCATGCAGTTCAATCCAAAAGGCAACGTTACCAGTTAAACAAAGTCCCATCGAGTCAGAAAGGTCCTCAGGTTTAGTCGCATAGATCCGTCTCTCACCCAGCGTGTTAAAGCTGAAAATCATAGTTCTTAACTTTCTTTTTCCTCTTGGCAACTCGTGGATACCAATCACATACATTACCTGTTTTCTCTCGAAATCAGCTCATTCGAACGGCACATTGCATAAACGACAATGACGACTAGCGTCTCACATTCTATGACCTGTAGAAATAGAACATTGTTGTCAGAATCGCTAGACATAGGAGTAAAATAAATAGTAGTGGTGCGATATGAGTTCTTTTCTATGGGATTGCATGTCACTTATAAAGAGTTATGTAATGAGATGAGAGATAATAGATCGGCTATAAACTTAAGACAAATCTGTTATAGTATACTAGGAATTATTTATAATAAAGGTCTCTGCGCTATTCTTTGTTTTTCATTTTGAAAGGTGCAAATAAATTTCATTGATTTTTAAAAGAATATTTTATACTATTCGCTTAGGAAACATTGGATTTTATCATATATAACTATTGGTGTCCCTTGGCATCTGTGAGAGACAATAGCATCTGTATATATATAGTCTGCAATGACTCTCGAGAAAGCATACAGAGTCCAACTGCGTGAAGGTGAGATTATTTTAAAGGGGCCTTATTGCTGATGACCGCTCAGTGGGATACTTCCACTGGTAATTAGGAAAGACTTGATAAGATGAAGAGGTAGGGTGATTGGGCTTACGCTGGTAACTACCCCACACGCTGAGAGCGCCTGACTCCTAAACCCATGCCCAGCCTTAACAATGCCCACATATATCAGGCATATCTCTTATAAGGCTTAAATATATAGTGAGTTGCCGATAGAATTCGTGTTACTAACACTCGCAAGACACGACTACACATGAGGGCGATTAGACTTAAAATTAGGTACCAAATGAATATCCAGAAACGCGGATGTAAACTATCCACTGCAGGTCTCATTTGAGAGATGGTCCCGCGACCTCCCACATTAGAAATCTACTTTGTCTCTGGTGAAAGATCGATGACGTTCACGGAAACACAAGCCCCTCCTGTGCAGCCTGTTGTGGCTCACTTCGGGGCTGCTGTTTAGAGAGCCGGTCCCTGACTCTCTCATCGCGTGTGTCAAGGCAGCGGTTACATCGTGTCTGTCCCGCCAGGTTGAATGTTGGCAGCTGACAGTCTATAGACAGTGATCCCAATCTATTGTATGAACAGTAGGCGGAACTGAGCCAAAGCCGACACGTTGACATTTGCGAAATTGCCCTAAATCCAGCAGGCTGGTGCTGTGTGTCAACAAAAGACACTGCACTATCGTGGACAATACAACCGACCTCGTGTGTCCTTGAGGCGAAACTGCCGCACACAAACCACCACCTCTAGTCCTCCACACAGATGACGATATGTCAATTTGTGCGATAAAGTGATGTGTCAAGTATTAAAATATAAAGAAGTACAGAACTTCTAGAATGCTCCACTGCTTATAATTTCCGTCGCCAATATGTCCGTGTGTCTCTAAAGATTACAAATACGAATGATCTAATGAATGTCCAGATCTTGACCTATCTCTCAATTGTTTTGATAGAGCAAGCTTAATTTTGTCTATATCTTAAATTGTTAGAACACCAGACAAAGTTCTAACTATTTGCGATAACTCTCACCAAAATGATTGCTCCTTGAAATATAACACCTATATACAAATCTGTCCTGCAATGCAGCATAGGTCTAAATGTTGTCTCCTTAATTCTACAACCATACGCTCATGGAAAAATAACGAAACACGTATGGTCTCAGTGTCGAAGGTGAGAAATTGCGAGTTAGTATCATTAATTATTCCTCGAGTATTCGAAGGCATATTGTGACCAAAAAATTGATATCGATCGAGAATTTTATAATAATAAGAGTACGAAGTAATAAATTGCACCAAAATGCCTTTTTAAAAGAAAATAACACTCATTAAAATTATTGCCCACAATTGACATAGCTCACGTTTTTAAATAGATGCATAACTCTAATGTGAACGGGAGTAGATTCATTAGTCTAACAAATTGTAATAAACATCTGTGTCTATGTCTGAAACCGAGCCATAATAAATGCTGCTATAAGACAAACCACGTGGCATCAGAATGTGGTAATATCTATGCTCACTTAAGTGTGAGAATAAGTTGACTGCCAGGCTAAAGTCCATAACAGCTAACACTCCCAAACATACAGTGCACGTATCCTCTCTAGAATTTCACACCAAATGAGAGCGATTGTCCTCAAAATATTATTATTTAAAAATCACTAGACTTCACAATGCAATTTTTTAAACAAAGCACAATTAAGAAAGCTCAAGATTGCTACCACAGTTTATTGAACCTAAGGAATTTCTCATTTTAAAATATTGCAATTCTAAATATGTTAAACAATATGAAATTCATCATTATTGAATATTGAGCACCAAAAAACTTACTTCATAAAGGACCTGCTCCGCGCTCCTCTGACCCCCGATAATTCCTCATTCTACACCAAACACATGTGAGTCGCCTGTCAGCAAAAGTTGCCAGACCGGTTCAGACGGATGACCCTCGGCTTGGTGTGAAAGACTCATGAAATGGTCTAGGGCATGGGTGAAGTCTTTTTAAAATGGAGTCAAATCTGGTCACCACCAGGAGGGAAAATGAATTTAAATATAATTTTAATTCACAACACATAACCTTATATCCATAAACCCTTTATTACAAATATATGTCATATAACAAGGCAGTCATCATTCAGGTCCATTTTTATGTTGAAGTCTCCAGGTATAGTTATTTATGTTCCAGTCTAAGACTCAGCCTGATATAAATTTGAGGATTCAGAGGATAGATTCAGAAAGACCAGGAGGTTAATAAATTATTATAAATATAACATCTTTTTTTTTTTTTTTTTTTTTTTAACACTGTTAGTTTTAGGACACCAAGTAAGCTAGAGTGAGAAATAGCTGCCTCACCACCACATCAGCCTATGCTCCTAGCAGTCTGACATGACTAGGAGGTATGAATTCATTTAATCTTACATAGTCATCAGGGTGAAATGTTTCAGTCAGCTAAAATATCAACATTTTAATCGTGAATCAATTCATCACATAAAGGAATTTAGAGGAAATTGACATGGTGTTTAGCAATCTGTATTTTACAAGCTTATTTTTTAGAGCAAATTTGAAATTTCCAAGTACCAACCTCAACCACAATAGCAGTGGTAGCCAAGGCTTATTAGAGTAAACATATTAAGTAATGGCATTGGCTTCAAGCTGGCCATAATCACCTGCAATTGTAGCATCATTATACTAAACCTCTTATTAGCAACGATTCAAAGTGTCATTCCAGTGATGGAGGGTGACTGAGGACACCGTCTCTATGTTTGCGATCATCATTTTGACCTCTGATATAAAAAAAACATCAGTTTTCTGTTTGTGGCATTTTGTGGTTAAATCACATGATTTGTGTTACATGATGGTTAAGTATTAAAGGACATCTGTCCTCATTTGTCTGTGTCAAGCCCTGATGAAGACCACCACAGTCGAAATGCGCTGTTGTCCCTTCTTACATTGAAGAACTTTTAATATGGTCAATGTGCCTCGGATTTTTTGGCATTTTGTACAGTTTTAACCAGGCAAGTTACCTGCAGTTTCAGATTTAGATATGAGCTTGACTTATGGCTTATACTAAATCAAAATGAAAATTTGACTTTATCTTATTGTTGTCTTCAGTCACAGTTGCAGATATCATTTTACACTATGCCCCAAAATCTGACATGTGCTATACATAACAGCCCAGAAAATACTGCGAGCAGCACCAGCGGATATTCCATTTTCTCTCTGACATAGTGGTGTCAGATGTTCTGTTTTGTTATATTTCATTGTGGTGTGTTGAGAGCTTTTACATTGGGTTTTGGGCATAATGTCAGCTTTCCTTGGTTACTGTCAATCTTCTGAACAACACAGAACAACCGTCTACATAAGAAATTAATCCAGTCTTATGACGCATGTGTTATTTTAGACTAGGTGATGGTGAACTGAAGTGCTGAAATGTTTTTTATGAGAGATTTTATTAAAGGAAATTTAAAGGAGATATGTTATTCAGTTTAAAAATCTTTTGCAATATTAAAATTGTTGTTCTATCTTTTAATATTTTCATGTATTTAATACTTAACTATAAATTCACATTATGAATATATATAATGATAATAATTTTAAATATGACTTATTTTAGCCTATTGTAACTTAACTCAATGTTCTCAGCTTGTCATGATAGACAGGGTGAAGAACAACTTAAATAATGTAGGAAGGAATTTCACTGCTCAGATGTTTTTCTGAGTAGACTATATGACACGTGTTTAATTAAGCAAACTAAAAATGCAATGAAGCATATAAAAATGGGGGTATTGGGAGTGAAAGGAGATGAATACAACTACAACAATGATAGCAAAACCTGCTGTAACACCATGTTGAAATGCTTGACTCTCTGACCTTTATTGTTGAAGTGATGAAGTGCAGATGGCTCACTTATAAAGTCCCCACCTGTGAAAGGCTTATTAATGACACGATGCTCTGAATGGGCTGTGTTTAAAGAGCTTTTTGTGGAGTCCCCCTGTTGTGCACCTCATGGTGCTGCAGCAGGAGCTCAGAGAGGACAAGAACAGCTGGTGGTGGTAACGCTCTGAACTGCACTGGCCTCATTCTATCTGTCTATAAGAAGACTGCATTTATGGTGCAGGTATGTCTCAGATTGATTTCAATGAGGAGGAACCCCATTAGGATAGAACAACTGTAACATCCTTTCCTTTACTATACTACTGTGCTTTTGAGTGTAAAAGACAGTGTTTGGGCTGTTGTTTGTACACTGACCTCTAAAGAATGAGTTAAAAGCTGTAGTCTTAAGCAATTTGTACCATTGTATCATTACAGTACATATTTTTTTCAATTATTTTTTAAATCATGTAGCAAAAAAGTTTTTTGTTCAGTATATACACAGAAGAAAAACTTGTGTAAAGTTGGTGAAGTTTCCTCCCCCACTGTCTAATTTTGTCCTTGTCTATCTAGATCGCTGTGTTGGACGTGCGAGCGGCCCCAGTTGTCTGACTGATGTGTAATTCTGGACAGGGAGCTGTGCTGCGCTGTATTTTCTGTCTCACACTCAGTGGGGATGTCTCAGTCAGTTGCCAGTTTCGTGGCCTCTGGGACAGTATTGTCCAGATGCTTCACTCCCAGACTAGGAGAGTTCCCTGCCACAGGGACGCACTGCTCTAGTTTTATACAGCTATATGTGCCACAGTGCGTGTGTGCATCTAAGGCACCACACTGTGGGCTTGACTTGTACAACCACAGGGTTTAGATAATACTGAATACTAAATACTCTGCTCTTTGATAGAAGAAAATAAAATACAGTATTTGGTATCACTTGCCTTTGTCAAATTAAAATCTCGTATCATGCCAGCCAATTTTATTTAAAAAATCTGAATAATATATGCCTACTGTTTTGCAAAGCACACACACCCACACACATGCACACTGTGCATTTATCATAAAACTATATTCTTTGTCTCTAACTGATTTTAATATGAAAGTGATTGCCATCATATTCGATCTTTTGCTGCTTGCTCTTGTCCCGTATCTCTTTGATGCTTTCATTGACAAAAACCCGCTGGTGCTTTGAAAAGCATTGAAGAGCTTGTCCCAGCTTTAATCTGTGACTTGGGGCTGTCATTATCCATCAGAGGTGGATACTCTGTCCCTTCCAATTTTCCTCCTCTCACCATTTCTCCATTTTGTGTGCCGAGACTTTAAATTCTCCCTTTGCCCCTGTCAGCCTCATAAATATTCAGTGTGGTGGCCGGTAATTTACACACAGTCTGCCACTCCCCATCATTTCCTCACCTGGATACATGAGCTCTGACACCACTATCTGTCCTAATCTGCTTTCATGTCCTTTTTTGGGCTGGCTCTTGTCACTTCTCTCTACTTTGTGCATCAGCTGTCTCCTCTGTTCTCCTGGCCCACACATGGAGCGGAGATGACCTCATACAAACTCATACTCAACAATGAAGATTAGAAGAGATTGCTGCTGACCTCACACAAACTTCATATTGGTTTTTCTTTGAGATATCTTTGGCAATACTCTTTATTCATGCTTAGTGAACATTGGTAATCTTTGCTAGTAATTTAGCAAAGTATAGCATTAAACTACAATGGAGACAAAGCCCTCTCAAATCGAGCCATTCGGGGCCAATTGTCAGAGAGTTGTTCGAGGGCCGTAATTTTAAAATGTAGGTCCTTCTGAGTTATATTCAAATATGGCAATTGGCTAAATAAAGCTAATAATAACATTCACTGTAAGTCCAGATTTATATTGTAACACAAGAAATAACGTTGCATTATATTATAAATTAATGAATGAATTATGAATTTATGTAGCACATTTACACAGACAGATCCTCCAAAGTGCTTCACATAGTAAACCCCTCCCCACTCAGTGATGGCAAGCTGCTCTGGGGCAGCTCAGCAGAGGCGATTTGCCCAAACACCTGGCACCACCTCCGACCAGCACCAAGTGTTCTCTAACATGCATGTTATTGGTTGGTGAGGAAACCGGAGTGCCCGGAGGAAACCACCCAGACACGGGGAGGAACATGCGAACTCCACACAGAAAGGCCTGGACCGTGCGGGAGTCAAACCTTCTTGCTGTGAGGCAAGAGCGCTATCCGCTCTGCCACCGTGCCGCGTACAATCGCACTGTACTTTCAAGAACACTTTAGACAAATTGCTTGCAAATTCCGGCATTCCAGTGCATTTTGGGTTTTAGTCACATCTCAATTTCCATAGGCTTACTATCCATTTTCATCTCTGTGGCTCCTCTCTTCAGTGCTAGACTGCAGTGCATTCTTGGACCTGTAGTTCAAATTGTTGCATGCCAATATCAGTGGGCAACTATAAACAATATCCAGAAATCATCCTGGGGGCCATTTGAAATCATCTTGGGACACATTTAGTTTGCGACCCCCACCCCTGGTATAGTGCAATGGTGGTCTCTTCCTTTTTGTTTTTCCTGCCAAGAATTATCCATTTGTTTTTGTATGAAGCTAAGATTGAGAAATCAGTTATCTTTCTCTCATTTAGACAAAGAGTCATAAAAACTCCATGGATATTGACACAGATGAGTCATATGCTTTGGGAATAGAATAACATTTCTTCACTGTATTGCCTTTGTACTAGTTGTCATGTTTTGTTTGTCTGAGATATATTCTTAACTAACCTCCATCTGCTAGTGCTCTGCCAGTGAGTGCCATTCAGTCATGCTTACTGGCTTTACTTTTGGACCAACAAGAAAACTAATATTGAGAGCTGTTGTGTCTCTGCCTGTCTGGACCCTTCTATGTCTGATGCAGGTTTCTGACATGAGGCACAGCCAGTTACTCCCTGTCACCGGAAAGCCCAGAATGCCTTAAATTTAGACGCTAGCCTGGTAATTGACACATTGGACTGGAACATATTTTTAGCTTTTGGTGTCTTATTGAAAAGATGCACAGTTCAAATGAGATCCAAACGTGTTTTACTGGATGTGCTGTCACAAAGAATGTTATCTCAACACAACCTTTGTCAGCCATAGCAACAACAATTTGTTACAAATAACTTACCCCAAATGTTACAATATAACAGTGTTTGGCTGATGTATTATTGTTGTTTTCAATCAATAAAGCCAGTGCTAAAGGCATGAATTTGCCAAGATAGTGTTTTAAAGAACCACAGTTTAACTTCATGGACAATAGAGTTGTTTTTCTAATCTGGATGTTTTTATTGGACTAAGCTGTGTCCTTTGTGTCCTGGTTGTATCTCCACCTGTAAGGCCAGTGGAAGTCTTCCACATTATTACGTCTATGAAGCATGCTTAAAAGTATGGCTTCAACATCCAAACTATAGAATTATTAAGGGACTTTCTTCCTTTAAAAAGTTACACAGTGTAATTTTAAGGTGTCTAAAATCAAATCCCAGATCATTATCATCAATATGGCAATTCTTCAATGAATATTTTAAACAACATTGAAAATACTGTGAAATGTTGGTCTGATGAGCAGAGAGAAGGTGCAGTGGAAGTGTGGCAGCCCTGTGTGTCTCAGCATGTACCGCAGAAGATAAATAGAGCGAGCAGTCTGGAGGAGCCCGGCCTGTGGTCAGACAATACTGCATCATGTCTGTGCTTGTTTCTCAGGTCCAGCGCTGTGCAGGTCACAGGCAAGACATTTACACTCAGCGTCTCACACATAAATCATGTCACATGGATGAGAGCACAGAGAAGACTTCTCCAGAACTTACATCTTCAGAAACCACAAGAAGCTTTTAATTTTTAACTAAGGCAGCTTTGTCCTGCAATAATACGCTCTTTAACATTTCAGCTAGTACAGGTTATAGGTTTGACTCCTGTCTTTAAAGAGTTTGCATGTCACAATATTCTTCCACTCCAACTAAAACATGAAGAATAGAGTCCTCTCTGCAGGCCGAAGTTGCATAAAAATAAGATTCAAAATATCTGTGGGACTTAAAGAAAGATCAATCAATTCAATAAATAATACAAAGGAATTACTGAAAAATAATGTCCCACACAAAATAATTGTGCATTTTACGGTACATGTGAAATACAGTAGACTAGCTCTCAGTCTGTAACCTTATATACTTTTGGGTCAAGGGTCAATCATTACAGTGTAATTGTTGTCAGCATAAGCTGTGGGAGCTTTTTTATTAAGTTGAAAATCATTTAGAATCTGTTCCCCTAAGCACGCACATGGGGACATTACAATGACTTGCATTCATTTCATGGACCCTTACACTCCCTTAACCTTAGTGACTATACCCTAACCCTAACCCTCACCCTAATCTTATCTTTAACCTTATTTAAACTTAAAACAGTGTTTTTGATCTCATATGAAGAATTTACATTATGAGGACCTATATTTTTTGTCCCCATAAGGACGGCAGGTCCTCATAAAGTGAGTGTGTATACAACTTTTGGCAACACAGTCTCTGAAGAAAACATTAACAATTTTTTAAAAATGTACAAAAAGCACATTTTCATACCTATTTTACGACAATATGTCACAAAAAGCCAAAATTACCACAAATTTTGGTTGAAGCCGCGTGGCGACATTTTCTTTGAATTTATTGGACAAATTTAAGCTTCAAAATACTAAAATGGGTAAGTTTAGGGCTGGGATTTGGGGTAAGTTAAGATTTACCTGAGATTCACCACGAAAAGGTCACCACAAGGCTTCAACCAAAAGTCATGGTTGTTTTGCGCTTTGACTTTTTGTAAAATATTGACGTAAAAAGACGTGAAAAAGTCCTTATCGTACGTTTATGACAATTCTTTCTTCGGAGCTGCGCTATATAAATAAATATTTTAATTATGTTGTTTGCATTTGACTAAGTGACACATCATGGTAATTTATTTGAAGGCTCAGATTATATTAGGTAAGTAAGTTTGTTTACATTTTAAGAAAGAAAAAAATTACAATAAATTAAAAAGCATTTAGAGATTAAAAGTATGTGTAAAAAGTTGTCAATATGGATGAGTTTCCATACAGCCAAACTTTATGTGTGCATTTTTTTTTTTTTGTCAGAATTTGTTGGTTTTATGGACAGAGATAAACAAAAAGACATTCTTCATTCCCTGCTGTAGCCGCTGATATCTGAAACAGGTTCCAGATGCTGCGGCTCGCTCCCTTTGAAGCGTCTACAAACACAAGCACAGAGGAAACAGTCGAGAGTGCGATGACGTGTTTAGCCAACAGAGTGTGAAGCATGGAAACCTTTGTAGGCTTTTACACAATGCTTGAATAGTGTCGACACAAAAGGATGCACAGATCAGTGAGTGGTGTCCGTGTGTCTCTGCTCACGCCAGTCTGTCTTTCTGAATGTGCCACACGCAGGGCTCACACAAACTTTGTAAGAGATGGCACGGGGATAAAGGAGGCTCTGGAGGGAGATGCTCTGTCCTGCAACCGGCACAGACTGAAGGGCACGTTCATAAAAAGAGGTTTATAAAATGTTCTATTGAATACAGCGGAAAGGTCAGCCAGTGACAGACGGATTGATAAAAATCCACAAGAGGACATGGTCAAAATGGCTCTGGCACACGGAGAGTTTGTTTATTATAACTGCGACGTGGGGTGCAATACTGAATTCAGTCTGCTCTTCAGTCATTGCTTCAAACTTATATCAACAGGTAAGTGCTGATAACTTTTAGACTGTAATATAATGTGTGCCTGTTCAAATGTTTTCTCTTTAATCTGACTAGTGACAATGATATCATTACCCAACATCATTGACAAATCTCTAACCTGCATCTATAATAATCTAAAAACTCAAACTCCTTGATGCAGCAGTAAATTGAACAACGGCATGTAGTTTTTTCAATAATCAGTCCAAATCTAATTGTGTTGCCCCCACAAAATCTGTGCTGCTGAAAGACCAGGCCCTGTGCACTTGGTGAAACAAAAGCATTTGGAATTGTATTTTGGAAACCTTGACCCTGTCTGTGATAAGGGCTGTGTAGCAACTAGCACGTTACATAAATGGGGCTGCACCGTGGCACCATTGGGACTTCCTTCTCGCGGTTAATTTAGCAGCAATAAACAGGCCGACGCCCGTGGCAGCGCTAAAGAGGAGGGAAAGGCTGAGCTGAGAGAGTGAGAGAGCAGTGGGAGAGAAAGAAGAGGCACAGTAAGCAAAAGTACTGAGGAGTGAAAATCAGCAGGCCAAAAGTGTTTGGTGAGCTAATTCCCAGATATCGACACTGCTTTGATTAGTAACTGGAGGGAACCTTTTAATGAGACACGTTCTTTAATCAAACCCCAACATAACTTGGCCCACCGAGTTATCTTCTGTTCAGGAGCGGGGGGCGAATGATTAGTTGCTCTTCAAACTTCTTCCCTACTTGAGTCAAACACATGATGATCCCGCTGCTTCAGCTCAAACTGGGAGGCTAATCGTGGCACAGCACTATTCAGATGTTGCTGCCAGAATAAAAGCTCTTCTCCTTAGAAGCTGGTTATTGATGTTTTTTTGTGCTGCAATGTGGCTTTGTAAAAAGACTGCAATTCCTGAGTGTCCGATGATATTTGTTAATCTGTGTTCCAGAACAGTGGGAAACCAGAAAGCCTATACATAATGCTGAAGGGAGACTGAAAACAATGACATGCTAAAACATCTGGGTGCCTTTAGGGGACAAAGTGAGGAAGGTGTAGAGGTAAAAATGTGTTGTGGCGCTTTGTCTCAAGTGCACTCATTAGGAGGCAGGGAGAGTGTGCTGGACCCCCTCCTTTCCCCAGAGACACAGCAGCTAATTAGAGGTGTGTTCTCCTTCCAGACAAATCCACAGCGCCACCAGAGCACAACAGTCACACTTACCCTCCCAGAGCAGTCAACTAAAGCCTATGGCTGGCGGGGAAAGATGATTCTCACAAAATCATGTCAGTTATATCAATGTAATTTTTATAATTCAATGTAATTCAAACATTTGGTTTAATCATTGTTTTATTCTCACAGCGGTTTTAACTCTCTTCAAACACTATTCTCAGTATAATTATTGTGACAGCATCAAACTTGTTGAATGTGTAATTGAGGCATTAGGTTTGTTTGATGGTATTTGTTTAGCATGGCACACAATGGAGATTTCAGAAACATTGTATTGCACACAGTTTGTTTTTGCTTTTCATTTATGGACGTTCTATCACAACAAAGCAAAGCTCCATAGATCTAACTCATTTTGTGATTGATCTTCCTCGCCAGGTTAAGATTGTTGAATAGTTCTTTTCCTCTCTCAAAGTGCATTCTAAAGACCGGGGGCCTGTGCATGCTCTGGGACCTCTTTCAAAGAACCATCCTCTCGTGCCGTTTTCATTGATTGTGACACTAAACTACACATTTAGCACAGCAAGTCTCTTACATCTTCCTCTCCTGCCCAATGAATCAAATGCTGGTGTAGGAGGGAGGAAAGCGGGTCTCGTTAATGGTGCTTTCCAGGGAAGGGCTCCCTCAAACATCTGACAGCATTTCGACTGATCGATAGCTGTCTTTCTACTGGAGCTCAACATCAGGCTAAGTGTTGCACTACTTCAAACTAGATTGGCTGAATTACTGTGTACACCACAGGGATGCCTGACTCCCTATTTTATGTAGACTGGTGTGTATGCAGTTTCTCATAAGTGGAACAAGCAGTGAACACCTACAGTATGACATTTCCCCTGAGAATGTTCCCAAGTTTAGTTTTAAAGATGGAGAAATTACACTAGTGCATACTGTATGTGTCTGACCAGGTGAGCACAAGGTGAGTCTTGAAAATCTATGTATTTTTATTTATTCGACCAAAAGTGAGTGAAATGTCATATAGCATAATAATCTATAAATGAACCCCAATTCTGAATGGTTTTACAACTTGAAAGTATTAAAAACATCTGTTTCATTGGGCCTCAAGTTGATGACATGGTTATCTCTGAAAAAAACTTGGGAATCCCTGCAGTAGAATACATGTAATATGCTACTTTTTGACATATTTCCTCCGAGGCCTAAGCTGGAGGATGAGGAAAAGAGCAGCCCATGACGTCACTATCCGAGGCCTGCTGTCCAGAACCTTTCACTTCCACACAAACACACTTTCCAATATGAAAGCACTTTAGAAGTTTGAAATTCATGTATATTTCATAAATCTACTCCCATCATTGTCTTGGTTTTGGTTCTTGGTTCTAGTTGTAGTTACAATTAGTCCAATGACAATGATGTATTTTTAAACTGTTGTACATGAACATGAACAACTCTGTATAATATTTCCAATTTAAAACTCACATTTTAAAAGAGTCATTCACTTACATTGAAATATACTGTATCTGAACTGGAGTCTGTTTCCAAGATTATTGTGTGGAGCAACAACAGACTATTATATCCCTGGTAAACATGCTTTTCATAACTTTTAAATATTCTACATGCTAAACAAAATGCCCAAGACCATGCTATCATGTCACTTTGAAAGATTGAATGGTCTTATAGGTTTGATGTCCTGGAGAGGTTTGACTTTGGACATAACATAGTGGATCAAGCTTCTTTGCCCTGATCTGACAGCTAAATATTAACAAATAACAAAATCTCCAAACTCAATAACATGATATTGTCCCTTGCAATTACAATCCACTGGTGAAATCAAAAGAAGATTTATTTAACTCTTCTATTAAGCACATAACTTCTTTCTTAGAAACATTAACAATTTGGCACAAAGCTCACTCTTTATTTGATAATCCAATTAAGTTATTTTATCCTCAACTATATGAGTCAATGTGAATTTTAAACCCGGTAAATGACCTGGGTTTTAAAAATGGGAAACACTTGAAATACAAAAAATGGTGATTTATACCAAATTTCGAATTCATCCAGCAAATAGTAAAATTTGTAAAGAGTTCAAACCCATTTGATCAATTTTTGAAAGGAAAACGAGGTCAGATATCAATGTTCTATGGATTTCTTGATTCATCATCAAAACATGCTTCCTCTGCCTATTCACCAGCATGGGAAAAAAAAATCTACGTCATTTCCCTTGAAGAATGAGAAAGGACATGTCCTCAAGTACAGACTCAAACAACTAATACAAAATGCAGATTGACACAATATAAATGGCTTTTTGGGACCCACATTTGCTAAGTGCTTAAAATGCTATAAATGTAATATTGAAATTGGAAGCTTAATTCTTTGTTTGGTTTGTGGGAATGTAGAAAACGTAAACACTTTTGAGATGAAGTGCTTGGGTATATATCTTTACTATTGTTTGTGAAATTCTTTTAGATGCAATAGTGTGTCTCCTTCACATACTGTATAACCACAAAGTCTTTCCTTGAAATCTAAAATAACTATTTTGCAAAATATCTGTCTTATTCAGGCAGAACGGGTTATAGCCTTGAAATGGAAAGATAAAGAATGGCCTAAAAGTGATCATTCCTCTACAATAGCACTGGAAAAATTAACATTTGTTATAAGAGACAAAATTGTGAATTTGGTGAAATTTGGCAGTCATTTATATCCATGTGAAGGTAGAATAGAACAAAGCATTAAATCCATAGGCTGGTGGTTTGCCAGTTATTTTCTTTTTTTTTACTTCGTGTCTTTTTTATGCACAGTTATTTTTATTTTCTATAAGTGAACTACTTTTTTCAATTGGTTCAACAACTCCCAAACCTTTCATACCAAGTCCCACCAGGTCTGGTGCTTGGTTGCTGTACAGTCTGATTGGAAAATGATTGGTCTTGGTATTACTGTCAATGTTAATGCTATTATGAATGAAGGTAATGATGATTATGATTATGATACATATTGATAAATATAGTGGTAATGATGGTGATCATAATAATGATTATCATTATCATTATCATTACAAATTAATTAATTAATCAACATATAAAAATATTTGTTATTTTTGTGATGATGATAATAATTTATTAATATTGTTGTTAATAATATGGTTATTCATTCATTATTTTTTAACCTATTAGGGGTCGCGGGTGACTGGGGCCTGTCCCAGTACCTTTGGACCTTAGGCGGGGAACATCCTGGACAGTGGATAACTCGTCACAGATTAGATAGACAACCGTTCACTCTCTCATTCATTCATGGGGGAAATTTACAGTGATGCCCAATTAACCTAAAGATGCATGTTTTGGAGGTGGGAGGAAACCGGAGTACCCAGAGAAAACCCACAGTGACACGGTGAGAACATGCAAACTCCACCCAGAGAGATCGTGATGTTGATAATGGTCTCTATATTGGGAAGCCAGAGCTCTAACCACTCGACTACCATGCACCCCGTTATTATTGTTATCAAATATATATATATTTTTTTATTAATACATGTATTAATCAATTTAAATGTATGTATTATTTTTGATAGGGTTGAGATCTTCAGGAGTAAAGTTGTTTGTCTGTTTATTATTGAAAAAATGCAATAAAATATTATTTTTTAAAACATTTATGAAAAAAGATTTACTGAGAAAATAATAAAAATAATAAGAATAATAATAATTGCACAATTTTGTTGTCATAGAAGAGAAAAAAAGAAAAATACAAAATAATACTCATGGCCCTGTTTGACGTGACTGTTAAGGGTGAGAGAAGGTTAGATTGGACTGAATATTAAGTGAGATGTTTGGCCCAGACTTTGAGCTCAGCCCTCGGCCTCTGCCTTTGCTCTGCAGATTGTAGAAGGAGGTGTAGACGTCCTGCAGAGCCAGCCTGGCCCTCTGTCATGCTGGGCAGTAGTCTAAATAAGCAGCCGCTCACTGTGAAGGCCTGTTTATTATGCTTCTGACAGGAGAAGCTGCTCGCTGGAGTGGAGGTATCAGGAGGATGAAGCACTGTGAGAATGAATAAAGCTAATAGAGGCTTCTTTGCTGCATAAGAGAGTGGTGAGGAGCAGAAGATGCTGCTGCATAGTGGAGAGGGCAGACCATGCAAAGCTAGAAGTGCAACAAAGGGTGTGCGAGAAAAGCAGGAGATAACATGAAAGCAGAGAAACCAGAAGACAGAGGGAAGAGCCAACTTCAAGGCCTATATTGAGTTGGCAGTGGCAGCGCCAGAGGACCTGAGCAGAATAGCCTTGGCATCGTCTCCTTGGCCAATTAATGTGAAGCTGTCTGGGTCCAGGGAAGCTATTAGACTGTGCAAGAGAAAAACACATTAAAAAAGAGCAGGGAGAAAGTTGAGCGCTACTTCCCCACCGTGGAGCCTCCATGTAAAGCCCCTTGTTTTTCCTGACTGAATAATAGTCCTCATCCTGCTGTACCCCTCCCTCTCAAAGCCTGTGGATGTAGGCAGAGCATCTCTGCTTTATTAACCATCTCACAAGAGACAGGACACCCTCACCGACAAGCGGCAGCCTTTATTAAAGATGCCGCCGAGTGGAAAGGAGGGAGCATTGAGATTCAAATTGGGAGAGACAAGAAACAGTGTGGCCATAGCTTTAGTTAGATGAGAAGCAGAATTTGTATTGATGTTAATCAAACAAGCAACAGTTTTTCTTCGTGTTTAATAAGGAGTGCTTGCTCACATACATCAGCTATCAGAAATGTGTGTGAGCATGCATATAGAGAGCTGAGCATTCACACAATTAATGCACAAACACACAAAGTGAGGACAAAGACTGTCAAGTGTCTGATTAGACCACAGGAAAACCAAGAGAGCGGAAATGAGATGAAGTGCAGCACAAATTTAGGGCTTTGAAACTCTAAGTCTGATCTCAGGTTGTTAGCACTGACTTGCACATTTTAGATTTGTTATGTAATTTCTTTTTGCATAATGTTTCTTTCTTTCTTTCTTTCTTTCTTTCTTTTTTCTTTTTTTTTTTTTTTTTTGGATTAGATCAAAATTTTGTAACATGCAGCAGAAAAATTATTGCGAATAATGACTCTCAATGTAGGGCTCCCATATCTTTCCCATCTGTCTTCATCGCTGTGCCCATCTCGCCACAGTTGATTGGTTTGGCCACTCTGCTCTGATCATAAGAGGTGCAGGAGGTTGTGTAGATGAGGTCAGTCTCAGCTCACAGCAGCCACAGCAGATTGTGCTCTTATCTGGTCAAGTGTATTTACCACAACAGTACACCTTGAGCGCACGCTGCAGGTGGCCAATATTTTGTCAGGAGATTATTGAGGGGATTTATGGCTCAGGTATACTTTTTCTGTTTGTATGGCACATTTTGAGATAAGTGCTTCAAATCAGGACGGGAGATGAACGTTTTATCTATCTGCTCAAACAATATTATGGACATTGTGCTCTCCGCGTAAATATAGTGAGTTAAACTAAAGAGCCCATTAAATCCATCCATGTACATAGATTTATAAGAACTTTGTCTTTAAATGCTCTAAACTGTTCATAGTAGTCACATAAATCCGTGGGCACATTGCTAATATTTACATGCACGAATCTTCAGACATGTGCAGCTGAAAAACTTTATTTCATCTGGAGAAGTTAATGGGTAAATGGTCAAAGTCAGGCTATTTATAACTCTTCCATCTGAATTCAGTTGTTATGCAAATAGCATGTTCTTGCCTGATTTTGTCACTGCTTTTACACTTTACTGTGAGCAAAAACAGGTAGAGCAGACAGCATGTGAGCATTGCAGATGGACATGTGTTTGAATGTGAGGCACAAGGACAGTCTTATGCAGTGACACAATGATTAGGCCTGTGCCGTACGCTACCTCCTCGTGCTGATGTTGATGTGTGTCTGGTGCTGAAGCTGCCAAGTGCTGGACAAATGATGACTCCACTGTGGTAAGGAGCTGTCAGTGATGTGGAGCCAACACTATAAAAAGATCTATCACTGCCAAGCCGGCTACTCTTGGTCATTTCTCAGCCACACTTCATTGACAAATAAGCTCAAGTCAGCGTGACACCTAGACCACGAGATGTAATAATGCATTCAAAAAATTTATTAAAGAAACAAAAAGTCACAACATTTAATTCTAAAACTGTAGAAACCAATCAGATATTGACATTAAAACATTTATTCATGCATGTTTGAGTAATCCTCTTTTGTCGGATATTTAT
Source organism: Mugilogobius chulae (assembly GCA_038363315.1). Lineage (NCBI taxonomy): Eukaryota > Metazoa > Chordata > Actinopteri > Gobiiformes > Gobiidae > Mugilogobius > Mugilogobius chulae. The sequence continues at coordinate 12,441,263 of CM076403.1, forward strand.
GGTGACTCTGAAGGCAAAATACGTGCAAGTTATAAAACTCGCATGCAAAAAAAACATGAACAGAAAAGTCAAAAACAGGGACCCAAAACAACGGGTTAATTCATTCTCTCGGAAGGCTAGCTCAAATGCCGTAAACAATTAAATAACTAATAGACACAAACTGGTCATTTTCAGCGAGTTCAGAGCTTCACATACGAGGTAAATACTTCACCATGTGTTTATAAAATGTGCCGTTTTGTCTCTGAAGCTAATGTTAACCTGTATTTAATTTATTTATTAATTTTAAAATAACTCTACAAACTGCACTAGCTTATACAAAAACACTCAGCCTAGGATGTCATGTATTTGTATTAAATTGTCTGATTTATATTTTCGCTATTTTATTTGTTAGCATTTAGCATTGCGCCACTTACGCACTTTTATAAACACACAGTCTTTCTCTGGTGAAGTATTTACCTCGTATGTGAAGGTCTAAACTTGCTGTAAGTTGTTATCTAGTTGAAATTAATATAGCGCATCTCGGCAAATTCCCCATAAGGAATGAATGGAACAAGAAGGAACTATCCACAGGTATCTCGCAAACCGGAGCTAGCATAGCCGCAGGGTGAAAAGGGCCCATTGAACACAATGACAAAAGTTGCACTAAAACAGGCTGATTTGTGTCTTTTCAAGGTTTTTTTTTATTACCTTGGCTATGTTATATTTCCCAAATGAATGCATTCATAGACACAAAATTACACAAATGTGGCTGTATTTATGTAATTTGTCTGCTGTTTTCTCTAGTTTTGAGTGAAAGAGGATGTTTGATGGTCTTTACAGTCTCCTTAAAATTCTCTTCATTAGCTAAAAGACCAAATTTACATTTTTACAGATCAAGTTTATTTTTTATCTACAAAAGAACATCTAAAAGTGTATAAACTTAACACGGACCTATGTGGTCGATGAATTTGTTTCAGACACTCTCTGGATTATTCCAAACGTATGTGGGGTAATGCTAACCACTATCAGAGTCAAACTGCATGTCTACTATTTATATGACCTTTCGGTCATAGACGTTTTTAAAACAGACACCTTTTTGAATTTGCGCATGCGTTTTTGATTTCATGTGCATGTTTTGAAATGTGGGTGCGCATTATAGAAATGTGTTTTGGACTATGCATTCGTCTTTTTGAATTTGCATGTGTGATTTTGGGCGTGTGGTTTCTTTCTATCATGGCAATCTTAGATAATGAGGCATGGATGTTTTCGTTGCTGTCCTTGTCTTGTACTAACCAGCAATTATTTAAAAATGTATAAAGACTCATATATGTGGTTCAGAAATTTGACATGGGCTTCTTTCAGTAATAAAAAAAAACATGAATTCAATTTGCAGTGGTGAAATGCCACTGTGAAAAGTCAGTGGGCCTGTTTTTGTTATTGTAGTTAAATACTAAGTAGATTATAACGAATGAATGCTGTCTGAAGCTCTTTCTACTTCACATTTTGTTGTTATTTCCATAATACAGAGGACAAATGTTTATTAAATTATTTCACACAGTTAACACAGTTTAAAAAAACAAACAAACCAAATATATGAAACTTTTGGAAAAATCAGAGAGAGAGAGAGAGAGTGATTTTTTATTCCGCTGTCAGCAATCTTTATGAATCACGGTAGAAAATAACTTTTAGAAAGAACTTGTCATTATGGTTGATTTAAATGCCAGTATTTGTAAAAGTTTGCTTTTTTTTGTCATAGTGGTGTTGGACTGTGATACCAATTAGCACAATAATCCTTTCTAACATGTGCTTGAACAAGTAACACTATATTTTACTTTCACTTGAGCTCCAGCAGCGGACAGTCTGAGCCAGATGGCCCAATCAAAAAAAAAAAAAAAGAAAAAGAAAAAGTCTGGCAGTTGCATCTGGAGCCAGCAGGCCAGATGGAGCGCAGAGCAGAAAATGGGTTGAGTAAAACAACACATATCCAAGGAGAGCAGACAAGCATACTGTCTTTTTGATAGTTTCTCATTTGCCATATTTAATAACACAAGAACCTGCAGTTCATAGATCACTGCAGTAACAATAGACTTCGATTTCTTGGTTGTTGACATAACTTCTCCTCAAAATGGATTTTGTCCAACAGTCCCTAATTTAGATTTGAGCTCCACAACAATTGTTTTCCTTTATTAAACAAAACTTGTAGTGAGTTTGAAACTTTTTTTTTTTTTGCCTTTACATTTTATTGGACAGAACAAGACACTAATTAATAAATATCAAATGTATTTTTTTTTTTTTTTTTTTTTTTTACAGTGGGACCAGGTCTGGGTTAAAATTCTTCTGAGCTGGATGGCCTACCAACATGGTATTGGATGTTTAAATGTAAGTAAATAAGTCAGTAATAAGCTTTATTTGTAAAGCACTTTTCACAGACAGAGTCACAAAGCGCTTCACAGTGAGATGAACCCCTCCCCCACTCAGCCCTGGTGCAGCTCAGCAGAGGCGATTCACCTAAACACATGGCGACCCAACCTCTGATCACCAACAAGTGTTCCCTAATATGCATGTTATTGGTTGGTGGGGAAACTGGAATGCCCGGAGGAAACCACCCAGACACGGGGAGGAACATGCAAACTCCACACAGAAAGGTCCGGTCCGTGCGGGGGTCTAACCTTCTTGCTGTGAGACCAGAGTGCTATATCTGCTCTGCCACCAGTGTTCGGTCCTTTTCAAATAAATCTATAAATAAATAAATTATATAACATAAGACATTCTCAAGATTGTATTATATTAATTCCAACATTTTCTAGAGAATTTTTAAGAAGTCAGAGCTCACAACAAAACCAAAGAACCTTCATTAGCCAAACAAATCTGCCATAGTACAAGACTGTTCGACTAACACTGGTGCTAAAAAGATGTAAATAATTGGTTGGGCATTCCGTTCAATAAATTGCTTGTTGCTGTTTCTTTAATAACAAATGATACTGCTTGCTCTTTATTTATTAGTACACTTCCTCAGAGAGAGGCTCAACAGTTGAAAGCATTAAAGTTGTCTTGTCCTCTCCAGGGACATGCTGGAGTGTTCTGTGTCAGGGGACCTCTCTACACTAACTAGTGTTCCCTGATTTCTCCTAACCTCCAAAGGTCAGTGTGGTAAGACTTTGTTGAGTGTGTGTGGATACTCGCAGCTGAGCGCTAATTAATCCAACCTTTGTTTCACTCACGCGTCAGCCCTTCATCAGCACCAGTCGGCAGAGATGGTAAAGGGTCAGCGCTTTTCAAATGTTCGATGCGGTGGAGCGTGAATGTCCTGTGGTGGAGGCACACAAAGAGAGAAGCATGCTGTATATTTTGAAAGCTGCAGCAACGTATAAAATTGTGGCTTATTATTGCTTTTATACATTGTTGTAATCAGTAGGAAACAATAGGATTTAGTTTCTTTTCAAGCAGCACAACACCACACTGCTGTATGAAGCTGTTTTTCACTGTACGTATGAAGTTTAAGAAATATTGTGTGAGCACTATGTACTGTTTATACATAACAATGTTTTGTAATATAGACAATTCTAGAAAAAACAACTTTATCAGAATGTTCTTCTAATAAATGGGTGTAATTAATGTTCTTTTTTTGTTTTTTTGTTTTTTACTCATCAAGGCTGTGGCGCAGACGTCTGACACACAGATGAGAATAGATAGAACCGGTGCTAAAGGTGCTAAAGAGACCAAGATGTACAGCAGGGGCTGTTACACTCTAGCTGTGTTTTGTGGCCATATTGATTGCTGTCAAATTCCTGCAGTTGTGAGCTCTATCAGACAATTTAGTGAGGAAATGTGAGCATCGAATGCCTGCCATCGACTTGTTCTTGTTTATAGGCCTAACGTTTCAAACGCACTCATAACACAATAATATACATTACAGGCAAAACAGACAAGTGTGTTGAGGTATATTTTGAGCAAATTGGGGTATTGGTTCTTCATCTGCTGTAAAATTCATGACAGGAATAAATTGCTTAGGTAGACAGAAATTGGTTGTCAGGCTGATACATACTTTTACATAATACTGTCTCTGTGTGTTATTTTGAATCGCAGTTGCCATAACACCTTTGAGGCTCTCTGGGCAGTAAATCCTCTAATGTCAAGACTTCCACTTGGCTATGCATTCCCTGACAAGGCATTATACAGTCAGGGGTAGCTGGCCTTCTATGTGGAACCATTATGCAGGATCTTTGCCTCCTGCTGAATGCAGGTGGGATATGGGACCTACTTATTACAGCCCAGATGTGGCTGTAATCCATCACTGTCTCCCCTGCCTCAGCAGCACTCTGGAGGATGTCTGGAGCACGGCCCACAAATGTGCCAGGGTGTGCCTCGCTATTTATCTCATATATGTTTACTCAACAATCATTTGTGTTTTGTATCACAAAGGTTGATGTTTAACAGCACACCATATTTTAGATTTAACACATTAAACAAAACAAGCTCTCAGACAGGTAGATTGGCAGATATTGGCAGGAAACCCCTATATAATAGGCAGCTGTTTGATTACTGAATGATGAATATTGAATACTGTGTAACTTGCCCAGCTCCCAAAGTGCAATTCAAATCAAAACCATAGAACTATCTTTTGTTATGTTTGAAGAGTTTCGACTGACTTCTGTGTTAAAGCTATCTTTAATTATTTATTATTGCTAAGTGAAACCCATATATCCTATAATCCAGTGACAACACAGAATATGCAATGTCCCTCTTTGTCCCACTGAAGTTGGAATTTTGACTCAGATGAAGGTCCTTAGAAAACAATGCATTTTATATAACATTGGTGAAAAAGAAATGTATCATTCAACAGGTTTTATAAGTTTGTAGATACAAAAATGTTCATTAAAACTTAAGGTCTGCAATTATAATATCTTTACAGTCTCTTGTGCATTTCTATTGCAGGCCTTCTGATCTCGATAATTCACTGTATAAATCACCAAGCTCAGTGTTTCTCACCTCTGTACAAAGCCAGCATTAAGTTCATTTCCATTTCAACTGAAGCCATCGCTTTTCTTGCTTTGTTTACATTATGCTTCACATTACCTTGCTCTGCTCCAGTCCCAATCAATAGCCAGATGTACCAGTAGATTGCACTGCCGTTCGACACACTAATGAACAAGAAGGAGAGTTGGAAAGAGGCTGAGATCAATTTCATCACGTTCTCAGTAAAGCTTAAGTTTGCTGATACATGTTATCCTATGGCTAAGGGGGGCAGGTTTTTCCCATGTGATGAAGCCACTGTTCTGAAGCTGTACTCGTCAATACACAATGATTTTACTGTTTCTCTGGCTCTACCGCCCTGCAACCTCTCTAACCCAGGCTGTCACGACGGTTGCTATAATTGTCCAATCGATACACTTCATGTCAACTGCATCATGCCACGAAAGCAGGAAGTAAAAACAAAAATGTGTGGAGTTCAGTCTACACTGCTCCACGAAGCTAATGTGTCAACTCATCAATATGAACAATGACACCCGATGATGCTACACAGTGACAGAGACTCGGTGATATGAGGACAGTTAGTGAACTCGTGTGATGGGTTGTAGGTTTCTTTTTAATATATGAATTAGCTGTTTGGACTACTCAATACTGACTGACAATTTATGGTTCCCAGAACGTTCTGGGAAAGTTGTTTTTTATGCTAGCAAAAGGTTTTCTGTTAGTTGTGTTAGTTAGTTTTCATTATTTTGTTTCGGTTGTGCAGAGATGATCTGGTCAAACGTTCTGAAAGGCCTCTTTTGGAGACAATTAAATATTTTGACCAAAGAGTCCTTAACTAATAAACTAATCGTGTGACTTAGCCATTGTGGCTAATACTGCTGGCATCTTCAGTTTGATTCTTTATCATTAGGGTCAGTAAAAGAGACACTGTAGAATTCTAGCTTGTGTGTTGTAGCACTTTTTCAGATTAGAAATTGCATGCATCTCAATTGCATTTTTAGCACAGCCAACAGACAGCACTACTCACGGTTATAATCTGAACTTTGAAACAGTGATTCACTTCAAGGCAGAAGCCTCCCTCCGCTATCTGGGAGCAACCTCTCAGTACAAGCACCTCTTGTTAATGACAGACCATATACTATTACCTTTTGCTTGAAAAGGTAATTTGGCTAATATTGCAACTTTTTGAAAAGTAGAGAGTTGCTAAATGGGCATCAGTATAAGGTTTGCAGCTGAAAAGCTTCAATAATATCTAATAATTCACAATGGGTGATTACAAAATTTACAACAAAAACAAATCACAGAAATATTGCTTACATTGTTTAACTTAATTTGCTTCTAACTGTAGTGTATCTCAGAATCAGAAAAGATTTTATTGCCATTGTCAGTGAACAAACAATTCACAAACTAGGAACTACGATGCCAATGTGCAACATACAGTATAACACAGAAAATACACATAAATCTGATCACTGACATCAAGTTTCAGCATTTTGTTCAAATATTGGAAGCTGGATTTGTCCCCTGAAATGCAGAATAGGAAACTCACACACATTGTTGATTTTGATTTACAACATGAGCACAAGCAGTGACAGTCACACCAACCCCAGAAAGACTGATAAGTCGCTGTGTATGAGAGAAAAACAACTGTTTTCACAGGATGAATTACTATATAAAAGTGTGACATTGCCAATAATATATGCTACATATTGTGTAAAGTGCCTTATGAACTGCTCCAGGCTCACGTCCAGAACAAAAATGACAAAGAGAATTGATGTTTTAAGGCTTGTCCACAAAGCACAAATATTTGATCTAAACCACTCATTGTCCACACAAAGTAGGAGTTTCAGGACACTGCAACGAACATTTCTGAAACCAGGTCCCAGAGTGAAAAGATTTTATAACTCTGTTTTAGCTTTTCCACAGTTTTGCTGTATTCGCATTTTTATTCATTTTAAAATTTTGGTCTGGCTCTTATATATTCAATAAAAATAAGGTTATTAGGTTGAACCTCCAATATAGAGCCTGCAATATAATAACAGTTTTTCTGGCCTATATAATGCATTTTACAATACTCGCTCCTACGTAATGAAAAAAGTAAATAAAAATGTTTAACCAGGGTCGTACTGTCTTCCCCTGGAAAATTTTGACCAAATTGAATGCAATTTACTGTATTCTGGTGCATTTTAGAGGTTTTCACGTCACATTTCAACAGTAAAAGCCTTTATATTTCCATAGGTTCATTTTCCAGTCTGGTCTGTGTGTCTGCACTTGTGCTCTTCACACTTTCAACTTGTCTCACAAACACTACAGAAGTGAGCCTTAGTCAGGCACGTTTATATTGATGACGATTAGATAAAGCGGGTGTGTGTTGCCGCGTGCGTGTCACCGCTCTGTCCGTTTTATTTTTTGTGGAGAGTTTAAAAGTCACTTCTATGAGTTTTCGTTCATCTTGTGTTTGCTGCAACTGCGGGGCAGAGGGAAGGAGCAGAGGCTGCGCTACGCTGTAGTGCATTGTGGGACCTGTAGTTGAAATTGTTTCGTGCGGGCCACTGACTTATATGGTGCGGGCCGCATTCAATGTTACCCCGGGGGCCGCAAAAAATCATCTTGGGGGCCACATTTGGCCCCGGGGCTGCGACACTCTGGTCAGTTACAGGCATTACACTTGTTTTTAAAATTGTCATCGTTTTGTCTTTGTGTGGACAAGGCCAAAGAGGGTTTAGGCTTTTCTCAGATTTCATATGTATTGGCAAGAATGTAACAAATTTGTAATAATTCCGTGTTTATTGACACACATAAATCATTCTGCTTTGACAAAGCTTATACTAGAAGATGTAATTTACAGTGCCCAAATGTGCCAATCTGATGTAGCTACTGCGTGGGGATGTTTTTAGAATAGAGATCCGGGGCTCAGCCCAGAGAATATACTTAAATCAGCGACATACAGTATATCAAACGGAGTTCCTCCCCCAGAAGATTCTGAAAGAACAGACATTATTTACTCCATTCTGATGCATTGTAAGAGCTCTTGAGCTCAAACTAGTGCAAGTATCATATATATCTGATATTTCAAAATTCTAACGCAGAGCTGTTTGTCCGTGGTAACTCTGGGTACTGCAGTTACTTTTACTGTGTAGATTATAATATGATATCAGTGTACTTAAGATCCCTTAAGATGACAGATTGAACAATCATTCATTTTGCCATAGATATTTTGCATTTAAGCACATTTTTTGTATTCTCACAAATGTTTTGGCCTGCCTTTTTTGATCACTATTTTCTTACTATTTATTAAATTAACCTAGGTTTTTTAGTTAATAATAGAATATTTTATGAGGGTAGATCAAGTAAGAACAGTTTTTCGTTTATAATTATTGTGGCACGAGGATCAGGCTGGTGTAAACAACATTCTAGTTCTCTCTAAAACCATGATCAGTGGATGGTTTGTTTATTCACCTTTATATATTCAACTATTAATTCCATTTTGCTTTTTGTGGAATGGTTTTTTAAGTTCCAAAGTAGTATTACTGCTTTTAGTCATTCCAGGCTCTCCAGGCTCCAGGTTCTTTGTTTCTGATAAGCTTCAGTTTGGAAAATGTACAAGCTTCACTCTGTAACATAACTTTTCTCTGCGTCTAACTAATAGGCCCTTTTCACGCTGCGGCTTGGCTAGTTCCGGTGTGAATATACCAGCGATCCGTTGTTTCCGGGCAGTTCATTTCCTCGGAATGCTAGCTCAAATGCCGTAAACTAATTAAAATATTTAATCGACACAAACTGGACAAGTGACAGCCAGACAATCATTTGCAGCGAGTTCAGAGCTCACATACGGTAAATACTTCACCATGTGTTTATAAAATGTGCCGTTTTGTCTCTGAAGCTAATGTTAACCTGTATTTAATTTATTTATTAATTTTAAAATAACTCTACAAACTGAACTAGCTTTATACAAAAACACTCAGCCTAGGATGTCATGTATTTTTATTAAATTGTCTGCTTTATATTTTCGCTATTTTCTTTGTTAGCATTTAGCATTGCGCCAAACTTACGCACTTTTACCAGTCTTTCTCTGGTGAAGTATTTGCCTCATATGTGAAGCTCTGAACTCGTTGCCAGTGGTTATCTAGTTGAAATCCGCTCACTGCTTTGATTTTTTTAAATATGAATTAATATTTGCGCATCTCGGCAAATTCCCCATAAGGAATGAATGGGACAAGAAGGAACTAACGACAGATATCTCACAAACCGGAGCTAGCATAGCGCAGTGTGAAAACACGTTGATAACTTACATAATCTGTTCATTTTTCTAAATCTTCATCTGGCAGATCAATGGTGACAGTGACACAAGACAAATTAGTTAATAGGCCTTTGGGCCAGTGGCTAAATCATAAAGTGACGTTAATGATAGTGACCGACAAGAATGACAAATAATTTGACAGATGTGTTTTAAAATATATGACAGTCCTGCTCTGACTTTTACCTGCTCCTCTTCATGAGGGATGTTTTAATTGGAAACTCTGCAATGAGAAAGTGTAAGAGACACGCACATCCAAGCTACTAAAACTGCGTGCTGGACACAAACGGTAGAAAATCTAAATGAGTGATAAGTGCTGTGCGGACCTTTTCACTCATTTAAACTCTGCAATGACACATAAATTAAAGCACCATCTACCTTTTCATCAAAGAAAATATCTAGGTCTCACTGTAACACATAGTTGATAGATAATCACTTCTGGAAAGATGAAATGATTTAGAGCAGCACTTTTAAATTCAATCCACCTGTTGAAATTGTACTTTTCTGCTGTGTGAATTATCAAACACACTTGGATCAACTACTTGGAAAATGATTTTCTAGACAAATACAAGAGTTAAGACGACTCACAATTACTTGCTACCTTATATCCAGACAGATTTGACCTGAGGGTCTGGGGAATACATTCTGCACGGGTCAAGTGCATTTCACCCTCGTCACCTCTGGTGAAGAATCACTAAATTACTTTTTTGGCTCCCTGTGAATCATGTACTGATTAGGAGAAGCTTTATGTTCTTCCTAAATCTTCTAAGCAAAAGTAATGTGTGCATTATGTTTAAGAACTGTGTGACTACATAAGGATAAACCTAGAAGTAGGCACACACACTAACCCTGCTGCGCCGCCTCAGAACTGGACCAAAATGAAAGTATATGAAAAAAACAACTTCAATTGTGGTTCACAAGCAGCAAATTCATTTTTTTCTCCAGAAAGGCATTACTCCTCCATAAAGCCCTGTCAAAATGAAGAGGGCAGCTCATTTATGTTAGCAGCACGCACACACACCCACACACACCCAGGTGCAGGTGGCCGCTCATCGATGCTGCTGTTTATTACCATTATCTCCAGACGAGGGACACAAACGGGGGCAGCTTGCATTGGCTCTGTGACGACGACATCATCGACTGAGTCTCAGGTGTTTATCGGCTTGTCACATCACAGGAGGCCCAGACACAATCACACCCTCCTCTCCTTCTAGAGCCTAAACTCCTTTATTATAGCAACCATTTGTTTCTCGCTGCTTTTCATGGCCAACACATTCCTCATACATTGTCAGAATTAGTGTTATTTTTATTTATACACTTGTTCCACTTTTGCAGCTTCAACAGGGCAGCTATGTGGCTCAAAAGTGCCATAACTGAGTTGTAAGGGTAAATTGCCCTGTAGAGAATGATTTATTAAACAAGGCAGAACAAATTTAGATATTGAGCTTATCGCAATATTGGAATAGTAATAGCTTAAAGTGAAACTGCCATTAACACAAAATGAATGAGTTAATGGCAATAAAAGTGGCAATTATATGTGGCTTGTTCAGGTTTGTGTGGATAAACTCAGTGTTGTTATGTGAATGTGTGTGTACAATAATTATTGCAATCACCATTGTTTTGAAATAAAGGTGGCACTAAAACGCATCTAACAGGAGGAAATACACATTCCTTCCACGTTTTAAGAGCTCTTGACCAAAATAACCATGTGCTTTCAGAAGGTGGTTGAGCTGAAATCAGAACAGAAGCTCAGTTTGGCTCTACATAAAAAGCTGTTCCCAGGCGAGATTTATATTTACAGCAGCAGCATGAGAGTGTTTTTAGTGACCACTGTGTGTTGGCCCTCTGACTGTGACAAGAAGTCGAGTCAAGTGAAGTTACAAGTGCTACTACCACAAGGGAGAACAAACTTTAGAACTTGTTTGCTAACATTAAATCTGCTAAATAGTTCCACTGGTACAATGTTATTTTGACCCGCTGCACCAAGTTGTCCAAGTAATAAAAAAATGTCTGTAAAGTTCACATGCAAACTTTTACAAGACTGACGCCTACAATAGAGAAATTATTAACTGTACAGGCTAAGTATTATTTTAGCATAAGATATGTCAGCAGTTATTTCAGCAACTTTCCAATTTCCTCATGTGTAACAGACATGCCCTCCCTGACTGTAACAGTTCATCACTGGACCTAATTGCACTAAATGTTTTATTTTTGTTGCGCTCTGTACTTTCCAAGCTGTCCTAAGTAGAAATGGAAAATGTGCTGCTCTTGCTGTAACTACTCATGTTTTGCTCACTTGCTCAACATGTTTTCCTCAGATCTGAATATTTTTAATTAAGTTTAGTAATGTAATTACCTAATTAGTTTGCTGTATAAATGTCAAAGTTGTGCAGCACAACACCGTGAGTAATTTGCAAGGTGCTAATTAGTCAACAGAAAGAAGTAAAACTAAGACACAAGAATGTTTTTTCCCTCTTTAATCACTTTTGGTTCTTTGTTGATAGATACACACATTTCTAGTGATACATAGTTTGTGCTGGAATGGTGAATGGGTGAATGATACATTATTTCTTAACTTGGAGCATTAAAGATGATGCACATAATGTTTAAGCTCTGAATAAGGAACTAAGCATTTCTAACTCACTGTCACATCAACAGTTTCCACAAGCATGCACTATCACAGCTTTACACAAAAGTGAAGCAGACTTACCTCCTCCAATCACCAATCAGCTCTCATCCTGATGAGTCAAATGGTGATTCACATATTTACGAACTTGAAAAATCTTACAACTTAATCTCTTAACTCTTTCACTGCCAGCCCTATTCTGGCTTTGACCCTCCCTCCCTGCCAGGCCTTTTTGCCAGTTTTAACCAATATTCACAGCTCCATAAAAAACTTTGTGCAACTGGAATCATGACATGTTGTACATCAAATGAGACCTACAAGTATCTACTTTCAGTAAAAAAAAATTGTTATTCTACATTAATCAGTTCCCTTTTTATAGGCATTCAAAATTCCTTGTTTTCATTGGATTTCAGCATTTGACGTAAAACTTGAGATAACAGCTTTTCTAAATAAAATTTTTTGTCAGTATTATAATTCAAGAAGTAATGTCTCTAGGATAAAAATAAGAGGTTTACATGATTATAACAATGAGGACAAGTGTCTTTTTTATCTTTAAGCCAGCTGTGTTATAGACATAGAGAAAGCACAGTAGTTTACTTTCTGATGCAGATTACATAGATTCAGCCTCTTTCATGGAGCATAAAATATATTGATCCCTCCAAACATGAAGAAATACAGTAGTTTTACTTACTCTAACCACTTTCGTATTGCTCACGGAGGAGGAAGTTTGTTTTTTTTCTCCTCTAGACTCGCTGCATGTGCTGTTCTCCTCAGAGTTGTAGTCCAGTAGCATCGTCTTTTCTTCATTTTAAAAATAAATTATCTGCTCTAAACTTACTCAACAATGTTTTTCGTCCAAGATGTTTTGCCTGTATCTATTTGAAAAAAAAAGTCAACCCTATAGAATCACCTGATCACCTAAAACAGAGCTGACTGCGCTCTGTAGTGTCAACCACTGTCAATAATAAAGCATGTTTCCTTCCTGTGACTTCCTCTGCGTCCTTGTGCTCATCCAATACACCCCTCTGCTGGTGAATTTATGAAACTGCATCATGTTGTTGACAATACACAATGTCAGCATGTGTATCAGAAAGCCCTTCATCGCTGCATAAAATAAAAGGACTATGGCATAAATAGACGTCATTGGCAGGCTTGGTTGGGTTTGCAATGACAGATTTTTTCGTCATTTGGCAGGGAAAGAGCTAATAATCGTATTAATGATCTCAAATTGACTCGCATAATATTTTGTCACTCTTGATGACGTGTCTCATTCCCTCAGTAGCACTTGTCCTTTACCTGTATCATTCATATTCACTTAAAATATTCATCTTCTTTCTACTATTTCTTTTGACTATATCCTCACCTTGTACTTTACATTGCTATTGCCGACTTCAGTTGGCCTCTGGCAACACAAAGTCAATTCTCATGATAATATTTCAAATCTCAGACGGTGCATGCACTTCATGTTCATGTTTTGTGTCTCATTTTACGGCTCTAATCTTTTCTCTGTCTCCATCTGTTCCGCGCCACATCTCGTTTCTTCTTTGCATCTCTACAGGTCCAGAAGGAAGCCCATGCAGAGATCTAGCTGTTCTCACTGTCACTTGCTTTCCTTACTTTTTCGCTATTATTCAATCCCAGCGGTTTCACAGTCTTACTCTACTTCCTCTTGCTCTCCTCCCTCTCCGCTCTCTCCTTTTGCTGGGTCCCATGGGTGCAGGTGGTTGAGGATGACGCTGGCTTTGATTGCTGCATGGCTGCGGGCGTTCCCGGGGCAGGGTAGCGCTGGAGCTTGAGTCTGCTGGATGTACTGGTAAATAATCCCGACTGGGGAGAGAGGAACAGAGAGAAGCTCTGGAGGCGAAAAGGAAGAAAGAGTGGATGTAGGTGTAGCATACTGTACATTAGTGCCAAGGACCTTCTATTACTAAGATCTTTAGACACAAAGCCTAAATGAATGCATTACACACACTGAACTATGGCATTGATGTCTACTACAAATAAATTGCTCTAACCATTTTTTCTTTGACACATACAAATCAGAACTAATTCCTGTACTTTGCAGAAGTTTACCTTTTGCGATTTTACCTAATGCATTCTGAGGATCGAAATGAGATGAGTTATTTCAAAACTTTCAAAAGCTCATTTGAGTTTAGCCATCAGGGTAAAGCTAACAACAACTAGCATGCAAGAAAAAAAGTTATCATTGGATGTAAAAAGCAGATATGGCAAAAGTACTACTCAAGTTCACTACTCAAGTAAAAGTACAGTTACATGTGTAAAAAACAACTTTGGTAAAAGTCAAATTCCTGCTAAAACACCTTTATTTGAGTAAAAGTATAAAAGTAAACGTGTGTATACTTACTTAAGAAAAAAAAGTAAAAAGTACAATCACCCTGCCAAAAGTTATGATCTAGTCTCGGTTTAAACAACTAGAATACTAGAAATTTGGCATCTTATTTACTTGTTTCTAGACATTTCTGATGTTTTCCAGAGATTTGAGCTTGACCTAAATTTCCCAATGAGGTGAGTAAAAATGTCCTTCTTCATGAGCAAATAATTTGACTTGAAATAAGACCAAATTTATTGAAACAGAAAAAACACCTCAAACAAGTCATATAATTAGGTGCATCAAGTAAAACCCATCATAATCAGAAAAATGTCAAAAATAACAATTAAATCCAGGTTTAAGACATTTGAACTAATCTGGAAATACTGTATATTTTGGCGGTGCATAAAGTTGTTTTTTAATGTTGTGGAAAGTGATGGCTTTAGAGTAAATTAATTATAATTCATTATGTGATAAATATTAATTGTTAGAAAATATTAATTTTTTTTTTTTTTTTTTTTTTTTCAATTTTCACTTGTTAATTTGTTCACAGAGCACCAATACACAAAAACACAAAGTAGTTAAAATGTAGGAAGTAGAATTTACAGTTACTTCTTCAAAAATGTAAAAGTGAAAGTCACCAGCTTTTGTAATACTTGAGTAAAGTACAGATACTCAAGAAAAATACTTAAGTACAGTTCTTGAGTAAAAATACTTAAATACTTGCTGTTTCTTTTAAAAAAAGAAACTCAAGAGGCCTTTACATGTAACTATGTGTCCTTAAAATACCGACTAGTGAGGTATTTATCAAACTGGATCAAAAAGTTTTTTTTTCCCATTGAATTTGCAAATTTACTTTGACAGAGGACAGAGAAAATGCAGACTAAAACCTTAATCTGCAAGTACACAATATGCAGCCACTAAATCATAAAATTTGGGTCATCACAGTATTGATGATTTTGTAAAACAATGCTGGAAAGCCTTTTGTATTTTTCCACAAAACTTCTAACACAGTAGTTGTTATTTTATCATGATTGAAATAAATGTAGTGTTGGAATATTGTGTGCCACCCCAAATTGTGCTAGCGCTTTATAAATAAAGTTTGGTTCATTAATTGATTGATTGATTATGACAGATATTGATTATGGAAATCATAACACATCCCATTTACCCACTGTACATTTGATATCTCTAATAACACTATGCTGTTGTTTTTTTAATATTTTGCTCTCTCTCTCTATCCAGACAAAAAGTATGTAGTGCTACAGATGAGAAAGAGGCTTTTATCCCATTTTACACATTTCCTTACACCAAGTATAATTCAGACAAAATGCCATCACTGTGAAGTGTCTCCTCACGGCGCCGCTACTATTGATCAAACCTTGTATTAACACTCCTCGTATTGTAATTGGCCTGAGAAGCACTCCTGATTTGTATGCTTAGTCTGTAACGTTTTTGTCTCCCAATGGGGCCATTAATGTGTGAATGTTATTGTCCTGGCTTGTGTTCAGCTCATCCACTCACATCTGTCTGGAGCACCAAGAAATGTGCAGATGACGCTTCATTGGCCAATAGTAAAAGCAGCACATTTATCATTCCTGAGGCAGATGCAAAAAGAGTCTGCCTGGCCTCCACAGCTGTGTAATATAGTACGAAGACGGGACACCTGAGTGCATTTTCCTTTCTCACACTAATACTGCTTCCTAAAGTCCTTAACCCCTTATGAGAGGTAAGGGTCATTTTTATTAAAACGCCTGACTAAAATCATCTAATATTCAAATTTAAACTGTTTGTGAACCCTTTGGAGTACAAACAATTGGTTGGACTTGAATTAGTTGTGAAGCTGAGGCTTTGTATTTTAAGCCTCTGATCTCTGAGAGACTCCATTAAGTGAGAAGAAGCTCTGCACAAAAGAACATCAGGTTTTAAAGTCACCCTACGATTTCTTTGGTGAATATAAGATATATCAGTATATATCAGTATAGCTGGTGTCACTTGCCTGGGTCAGAATGACACTAGATTTGGTGTTTTGGAATTTGGACAATTCGTCTTCAAATGCTGTAGCTATTTTTATTAAAATACATTTTAGAGTCCTTTAAAAAAGTTTAGGCGTAACTAAAATCTGATTCTGATCAATCCCAGATATTTGATTTGAAAATACAAGAGAGTTCCAATTTTATTTTTATTTTTAGCATGTTTATCTTGATAGATGATTTTTATTAGATGATGGAAAAAAGAATTAATTGAGAAAAATTGGGAGCCCTCCACCTCATATGGGGTTTTAAATAAGAAATTTGTGAAAGGAACAATTTGGAAATGGTTGAATCGTACAAAGCCGTTACCAATCTATACAACTTCTTTTGAATGAGTTGGACAACAACAAATACATAAAAAATATATACAATTTTAAAAATTACTCTATAAAAATAAAATGAAGTGCTAAGATCTTAGTAATTTGTGAATTGTCCTACAAAACATCAAGAATGTTTGGTGTATTACTTTCCAGTACACGTATACTTAATGAAATTTTAAGTTTAAAAGGCCTAGCATTGAGATCAGCCAGTTTATAGGAAGCATATTGTGCAAAATTCACATTTAAGCTTGTTTTAGTAGTGTTTCCTCATCATTAGCTTACTTAGTTATTTGAAGTTATTTTATGAAACATATTGTATTTTCTTGTTTTCATCCAATCCCTAACCTGGAGTACTCCATATGGCTTTAGCACTCTGAACGGAGTTCTACAGTGGGGAAGAAGTTGACCCATAAAGATGAGAGAGGTCCATATTTTTTATCATATGTGCACTTTAACTATGAGAGATAAAACCAGATAAAAGAAAACAGAAAATTAAGTCGTATCATTTTTTAAAAATGTATTTGTATATTCTGGCACAAATGACGTTCAAATACTTTTCCCACTTTGCTTACTCATTCATTTGGAAAAAACTCTCATCTAAAGTCATCAGTAGAAGCCAGAGCATCATGACGAACATTTGAAGTTGATTGGTTGAAGTGTCGCAACAGCGCAACAAGAAGTCCAAAAGATCTAAAATCCAGTTGAGAGAAAAACACAGTTTTTAAATGCTCCTCTGTGCACATTGTAAACAAACTTGTTCTGCTAGATTAACCAAAGTTTGTTTAGGTCAGGGCTGGGCAAGTATTTTTTCCCCAAGGGTCATATTTGAACCGGCACAAGTGGTGAAGTGCCGGACCGCAGTCATTGTGTGCCGTAATCATTATTACGGCACATTTTTATAAACTATAGGGTTTTAATCTGCAATTTTGACCATTTATTGTGATATTAGGACAACAAGCAAAAATACATGTGGTGGTTCTTTTACCCAGATGCATGTGGTTAGTCTGCCACTCTGTTGTGGTTGGTTGATCCACCATTCACATTCAAAGTTAAAAACTTCCAATTTACAATGAAGAAAACATAAAATTATTTACCTACGTATGTCATAGTTTTAGTACATTTTTTTTTTTTTATGAAACAATCTGTGAATTTACGTAATTCTATTTTGTTCAAATAATTGTGTTTTTAATAAGAAAAGATTCTAAGAAATGTATTAGGCCTGACTCAAGAAAACACTGGATTTTAGTCCGTCAGCCAAGATACCATTAGAATTACTTAAAATGCTAAACCTAACCCTGTTTCAAGGCAAAGTGACATTGTGATTGCAAAGTATGCTATCTTATAAACCTATCACACTCAATTTACAAAACTGACTCCAGACATGCTAATACAAGCAGAATATATAAACTGAGGTGTATTGCATCTTTTAATAATGCTTTCTCAACACACCAAAAGTAAAGTTAATGTTTATTAAGGACAATGTACAATTACATTAAGCACAATGGCAGAGATGCTTGTACCAGATTGTAGCTTACAGCTAATTTTCATCTGTAGTCCTGGAGAGGGGGGGCACATTGGACATGTTTTTGTTGTAGGAGGAAACCGGAGTACCCGGAGGAAACCTACGCAGACACGGGGAGAACATGCAAACTCCACATAGAGAGCGCTAACCGCTGCCCACCGTGTCGTCAAAACATTCCACACTTCTGCCAAACCAGCCAAAGAACATCAGCCCATGCTTTGGTCAGCTTGGACAATGCTTTCCACATTCTGTTGGTCTGAATTCTTCATGACACAATTGGACTTCTTGCATTACCATAGCTTGTCCAGCCCTTGTAAACCTTAGAGGATGTGTTTGCCAAATGGGCCCCTGTGGTCGTCCCCTGGGGGTCAGTGAGCTAAGTAGTAAACCTGTGTCCTGTCAGGTGTCATTAGAGTCTGGCGGGAGTCTGAGAGGACTTGTCACGCTCAGGAGTAATGGATGTCTTCTTTACTGATTGCTTGCAGGGATGGAGTCAGCACAAATAGCAAATTAGAAGTGACATCTTGATGGAGGCAAAACAGGAGACACAGCTGGTCTTACAAGTTAGATTGAATGAAAGTGATGCACAAGAGAGAGAGAGAGATAAAAGGAAAAGTGAGAGCCCTGCACAAAGTCTTTCAAGAGGATTAAAAAGAGTGTGTGTCATTGTGAATCTGTGTCTTAAAATGGCATTTGAATATTCAGACAGGTCTTTGTGTTGACTAGTTCCAGCCAAATGCTTTCGATCACGTGTTGTGCTGTGGTAGACCCCCTAATCTAAGCATAAACTGATTACTACTAATTGTATGACATTATGTTAGTTTCAGAAATAGTGGTCCATTTCTTCTGAGGATAGTAGTATTTGGATAATTTTTTCTCTTTGAATGAGGCAATCGTGCTGCCTGCTGCAGTGAACTCAAGTATGCTGTTCGGCTCCTGCTTGAACAACAGCCACTGGCACAGTTCCCACAAACATCCTCAATCACTTGGGGCAATGTAATAACACACAAAGCAAACAATATCAGGGGAATCGCTTCATGTCACTCAGCCACCGCAGGGCCAGAGGAGCAGAGGAGCTGACATTATGAAATGGATTAGATTTGAGACCAATTAAAAATGAATTGCTTGAAATGAGCAGTGACCCTCAGTGAATGGGATGCCAGTGATCTCATTAGGCTGGTTTCTCACTCAGAGAGCCAGAAGCTGCAGAACAAGGCTTCCTGACACACACTGTCAGAGCGCCACAAAACCCAAAAGGCGATTGCATGCAACGGGGCACAATATGTGCCTTCAAGACAGCTCTCCTCACAGTATCTGCAGCCCATGTTTATGGTGAGGCATCAAATCATTGTGCAAGAATATCATGTTTTTAGGAGAAATTAATGTTTTGTTTCAAACTGTAAGCCTATTCACCTTAGAAGAAAACAGAAATAGTGTTCTATGAGTACAGACTTCCAGCTGGTCGTTGCTTATTTATATTCACTTGCTTTGCCGGCCCGATCAGTCATGTTTAGTATCAGCTGCCACAGAGGCGACAACTCAGAAAATGCATCATAACAAAATAATGGGCAGGAAACAATATTTGTACAAAGAGGGAAACCAGAGGATGCATTTTCCGCAGAGGGCTGTGCCTCTGAACCCACAGAACATATCAGTCAGTGTTGGAGAACCACCTTGACATTGTGATTTGTATTATGAGAGCAGAGAGCAGCAGGAGGAGCGAAGTCTAAAGGTAGAAAAGAGGTGAAGATGATTCAGACTCAAGTGCAGGGCACACTAGAGAATTTCCAAATCCGTGGTTTTAAAGCGTGTCAAATAATAATATAATAATAATAACATAAATAAGGACCACAGCCACTGTTGGAACCTTACAATCTGATAGCCTACAGTTGTAAGAGAGTTGCACTTATCCAGCAGGCATGACTGAGACCATACCTTTCTCATGTCAAGGAGAGCTAAATTAGGCTAAAATTAGACAGTAACTACTTAAGTGTGCAAAAAACTTTATTAAAGAAGTAAGAGTTTTGATAGAAAAGTTAAGCTGGAATCCTGTGCCATCAAATCAGTATTTATTTATAAACTTCTTTACATGCAAACAATGTAATTTATTCATCATGAATTTAGTAATTGCTCATGCTTTTATGGTTATTAAACGTGTGTATAAAGTGTTTTAATAAGAGTGAAAAGACAGGCATAGAGTAGTGCTTCCTGGTTTGCAGTGGAGACAGAGCTGAGTTTAAGACAGGCCACAGGAGGTAGCAGAGCTGGAGATATTGAGGTTATTTTTAGGAGTGTTGAGGGAAGAGATTTAGGGAGGGGAAAATACATCAGATTGCATGTCATGTTAGATTTTTCTGGATCAAGAAGAATGGCTTGAACATGTACAGAAAATATAGGAAGAAGGATGATAAGTTTGAAGCTATCAGACAGGAGGTCAAGAAGAAGACTGAAAAGGAGCTTTACAGATATAGTAAAAAAAAGATAATGGTGTGAGAGCAGACAAAACAGAAAAGGTCCACCAAAAGAACAACCAAATGCAAAGAAAGCCATATCTGTTTCTGTTTAGAAGACATTATATTTTCTATAACTTGATTGCTTTGGGGCTGATTAACTTTTAATATCTCTCGGCGTATTTACTTTTATCTGTTTTAACAGCTTGACATTGGAGCTGTTTGGATTTGGCATCAAACGTCAAGGCCTGTGCTGAAGAAAAGCTTCAAAGAGAAAATGTGTTTGCAGAGAGGTGAATAGAAACAAATCACTTAAGCTCTTTCATAATTCAATGAGTTTTATCAACACCTTCATAATCACCGTCTCCCTGTGACACGCAGATCTGCTGTGTTTTGACACTATTTTAATGTGACACCATACATTTGAGTAATTGCTCTCTAGATATCAAGGCATTTTATTTTACCATCTGTCAATTGTAAATAAATACAGTTGTGGTTTGTATAATTCCCATTTGAGACTTCTTTCATTTTAAATACAGGAAAAGTACTGCTCTGATTGAAAAGTACGGCAATAACTTTTCTAAACGGCCATGAAGATTAAGCTTCAATGTAGGTCTCTATATTATATTAGTAATAATCTGTCTGATTTGTCCAAGGTGCAATAGTCAGTTAAAGTCTGCTACACAAATGATTGCAAAGCTTGATTTTATTTTACGGCAACAGAGGGACTACTGACTCAACTGGTAAAAGTTGGCTAACAGTCATTTTACATTTTTATTGCTTCATAAATATTTTAAGCACAGTTCATGAATATATTGCCCTGTATTAACAGTCGGTAAAAGATCAATTAACATATCCTCATGGAGCCCTGTGAGATATGGTATGGCAGTAAAGGTCTGCACATTTTACTTTCACTTCTAATCTTCTCTAAATGATTCTGTCAGAGGCTCTATCTGCTATGCATGAACTTTGATCGGCTGGGTCAATGTGAACATGAATTATTTAATGTATCTCTCAGTAATTAAGGGTTTGACAAAAGGCCAGTCAGACTGATCAGTCAATCATAATGAAGCTATAGGCCAAGAAAGATCTACGGTTCAAAAGGATTTCTTTTCCCTTTTAAGATTATGCATTTTACATGAGTGTTAGAAATCTTTATCTAAGTTAAGACTAATTCTTTGTGAGATACTGCGATAATGAAGAATTGTGTTTTTTTTCCCTACCAAATTCCAAAACCTAAAATAACCACAAATTTTGATTGAAGCCACGTGACAACATTTTCTTTGGGTTTCATGAGTACGTTTAGGCTTAAAAACGTGCTCATATACATGTTTGACATGCCGTTGTGTATCTATGTTTTCTTTGGAGACTCAGCTGAATTTTATGTTACCTGCAACAAGATTTGATGTAATCTTTTATTTGCAGAGATAGTGTGGTTTCTAACCTAATCAAATGAAAATCTAAAGGGTCATTTATTTCTCAGACAGACTTATGCAGATGTATATGCAGAATTTGTAACTAACTAATTTCCATCTGTAGTCCTGGAGATGGGAGGCACATGGACATGTTTTTAGTTGTAGGAGGAAACCGGAGCAGACACAGGGAGTATATACATGCAAACTTCACAGAAAGAAGTCGAACCAGGACCTTCTTGCTATGAGGCTAGAGCACTAATCTCTGCGTCACCGTGTCGCCCACAAGCATAAGATTGGACCAATACAGAATGTGTGCTTCTCTTAGCAAAAAAACAAAATCTGATGATTTGTATTTTAAACATCCTACAGACTAAATCTACAATGCAACTTAAACAAACAAATCTATAAGCAGAAAAGAAATACTGCTCAGTGACAAGATTAATATCTGTACAATCAACTATAAAATATAAATAGGCCTTGTATAAGTATGAGAACAAGCCCACAAAAAGGCCTTGTCTTGAAAATAATGAACCTATTGATTAGATGGCTTTCATTTTCAGACCACCTCTGGAAAGCATAGTTAATCCTTCACATACACACACATACACATAATCTGTCCTGTAGTTTTGACTAAATCAATATTTGACATCACCTCGTTGCATAAGTGTGTTGCTATTGGAATTGTGACTAGATAACACATGCGTGCTAAACAACCTTGACAAGGTGAGAGGCTCCATCATCATCTCCATCTCTCTGACCTTCACTGGGCCAACATGAGATACAATAGCTGAGATTCTGAGCGCACTGCTACTATCAAAGCACATGATCTGTTTTGAGTGACATTTCATTCATACAAGGATGTCAATGTGCTCTCTGTGGGTGATGCAAGTGCACTGCAAGATACACATGCTTTTTGTTGCAGCTGGAAGTAAACAATCCACTGTATGTCTGCGTCCACATTAAGTTGGTTCTGATTAAATTAAAGGGTTTAAAAGTCTTGCATCTCATCTACTAACACTATTTTCAATGCAGGAGATTTGGTTGGTTGGTTATATTGATCAGTATAGAGTCATATGTGCAAGTATGAAGTTTGTGAGAGGAAAAGGTTTATTTAACTAAAAAATAACAGCAAACAAAAGGCCAACATCCTATAGACTTTTTTTCTTCAGCTTTCATCATAACCAAGAACATGTTAGCCTCTTACCAATGGAAGAAGTGTACTCATAGGAATGCAGGGATATGACGCAGAGATATGATATTGCTTGGCTGTTCCTTTAATTGGATGCAGACATTCAGACATTACTTGCTTAATGAATAACAGTTATAAAACTGAATTTGATTTATCACTCACTGATAATAATACTGAGCTTGTTAACAGTGGCTCCATATAGACATTAGCAACAGCATGGTGGAGCATAACAGGCATTTCTAACTGCAGTGTGTCGAAGGCAGCAGGTTTAGCAGCAGTACTGACCCAAGACTTCAGTAATCACTACTTTAACATGATGCTTAAGGTGTCCTAGTACCTCTAGGTCAAGTTGCCATTTCGTGGTAAAGCTACTTTACTCACTGTTCAGATTAAATCTAAGCTAATAGAGAACACTTGTAGATTGGCTTTAAAAGATCTAGAATAATATCCTAATGGTGATAACTTTGTTATGTTTATTATATTGAATTATGCTTTAAATAAATAACATTTTAGAATTCATTGTTTCAAAGATAATGCTGTGCAACAAAAGACATCAAAGTTACTTTGTTGCACTTGGTTCTCGAATGGTTTTCCTCCTCAGTGTCTTTAAAGTCACATCAGCCATGACCTGCAGCAGTAAGGGTGAGGGCTTCACCCCCCAGCTCCACTCTAATCACTCAGTAATACCACCTGAGTCATGATAAAACTGCTCAGATGGAGGCAAATCCTTTTATCTGAAGCGTCAGGGCCGGAACGAGAGGCGGCCTTTGTTACAGGTGTGTGATCTCCTCAGCTAAAAACAGCCCATGTGTGGATTTGAGGATTAAACTCAACATCAGTGTGTATCTGTGTTCATCTGAGCTCAGAGAAAGATAAACTGTCCTCTGCCACTGCCTCTTTATGTTTTTTACTATGTGCACATTTTTAAGGCCAGGGAAGGTTCCTAATGGCAATGCTTTTCAGCTGCTGCCACACCTCATCTCCTATATTGCTTTTCCATTGAAACGCTGGAGCTCTTTGAGTAGTGAGAGACGGGCTTTTGTGGGCCTTTGTTCAAACTCTTCCATCTCTTAGAGGAACACATTAGCTCTTTATCTGTGTAAAAAAGCAGGCATATTATTTCCCATCCATCCCATTTCATATTGCACTCTTATATTCACGCCCTGTAAAAAGAGATACGAGAAAGCCTTTATGTGGTGTCTTTGCCTGTGAGAAAACACAGCTCTGTTGCAGTGATATCTTTGTGTGTCTATTAATCATATTGTATTTGAATTTTTAGAACTAGTAAAAGCTTCTCTCTCTTTTTTTTTAATCCTTTAAGCTCAAGCAAATTGTTCACCATGAGAATATTAGAACTATGTCTTATGTACAACATTAATCAAGCTCTGTAAAACCATAATGACGCTCTTGTTGCCATAACCTGGCTTTACTGTGTGGTTTCACATTGTGGGTTAAGTAATTTGCTCACATCACAGTCGTGATACATGGTCGGACATGGTTAGTGCTTTCACTTTAGAATACAACTTGATATTCACACAAACTACACATAGCTCCCTAAATGAACATGTCAGATAACTATACATACTGTATGTGTGTCAGCTGAGCTCTGACTGAGCAGACAGTGACTCGGGCTACTGGCCAACCGCCTCTAGCCTGTGTGGAGCGCTGCTGAGACTGTTGTGTGTGTGCTATGATAGCAGGACTGAACCCTCCACTTATGGTGTCAACAGGCTGTTATTAGGCCTGACAGCGCTGATGAGCTCTGACTGCTGCTGACTTATTGCCACAAACCTGGAACAAACCGATTTCTGTGGAACTCATTATGATTTGCTTAGCTGTTATAAGAGAAGACACACGCATTTTTGAGCCTGTGTTTCAGAAACTCCAAATAGTCTATTATTTAAATCTGGATGATCCAGAAAAATCAAAAGCTCCTTATATCAAATGTAATGGTCTGCATCATTGTGTTTTTTACAGTAATCCTTGATCAAATATTACAATGCAGCTATGCATTTGGATAGAGTAAGCCTGGAATAAAAATGTGTCACCTGCTACCTAATCCATCACCAGAGAGTATATTAAATCTTAATCCTGGACCGGGAGAGATGGTAAAAATACTGTGAGATAAATTGTGAAAAGCAAGGCTCAATAGTGGGCAGAAGGCTGAGGGTAACAAAAAGTATTACTGTTACTGTATTTATGTTTTCCAACTTATACCGTAAAGCAAATTTTTAATGACAACAACAACAACAACTACATTAATATTGCAGTGGATTTATCGTGACACTCAAAGATGCTTCAGATTGTTAGGGTTAGGGTTCCCTGACGGAAGGGGGCGATTGTTTGCCATCGGCCCCTCTGATTACCACCACCCATTCATGCACACACCAGATCAATACTAGGCAATGGGCGTGAAGTATCATGCCTAAGAACACAACAACACACTCCTCTAGTCGTCCCACTGTGGCGCACAACATTCTAGCGCTCTTCCATTCAAGTACTACACTGACCCAACCTGCTTAACTTTTGAGATCTGACGAGATCAGACCATGACAAGCCGTGTTGCCAAATTTTTGTTAAATGTACTTTATAGGAAACAATGTATAGCAATACAAATTTTTATGTAAAAGCTGAGGTATGCTGCTTTCTTGTTTTAAATGGTGAACATGAATTCTGCCAGGACACGAGAAGGCAGCACAGGATCAAAGTACTTGATCTGCCACACATTTACATCATAAAATATAACATTTAAATCAAAGAACAGTGCAAATGTTTTCCTCAACTTGATAAACACATTTCCCTTAAACTATGTTGAATGGAAATCGGGGCAGATGCACAAGTGAACCTCTGCAGAAATGCCTCCTGATTTTGCAATAAAAACAATGTAAACACACTCCTACTCTGTTCTAATAAATCTGTATTTAATAATGACTTATTTATTTAGGTTCTCAGTGTATTTCTTATTTGTAGACAGGAAGCAGATGCTGATGTGTAGAAACAGTCCCCTGCCATATCCTTTCCTGTGTACAAGACAAGAGGCAGACTCACAGGAGAAGGTAGCAAGTGAAAGTGACGGGGACAGAGAGGGAATATAAGAGTGTATTGGATGAGGAGAACATGACAGATCAAGGGATGAACTAAGTGAGGCAGCACACAAGTGGCTCCAGACAAAGAGGAGCAGCTGTTGGGAAACTTGTTTGACATGAAAAGCCCAGCAGAGTCCAAAAGAGATGAGCAACACAGCTCTCAAATGTATGTCTTTAACAGTAAAGTAAATTAATCAAGTCAGGGGATACTTAAAGCTACGGTCACAATGACCCGTACGACCTGCTACGACCTCTCTGCGAACGATTTTTTTCTCATTTCCTACGTCATTCTTGAGGCGTTGTTACGAAAAAACAGCGCTCGCAGCTCGTTCGTAAGTTCGTAGACAGGTCTATGGTCTTGTTAAAGATTTTCTACGACCAGTCTACGAACGCAGAGACTAAAGCCTGTACAATGTGCCAAAGCGGAAGAGTCAAAGTGGAGAGAGACGGGGGCGCTCGTGAGATGCTTGAAGATTAGACGTGTTTTTCCAGGCTCCTCAGAACACGACAACTATTTTTTTAAAAAAAGTAAAATTTGCCATATTTTATGACTCTATAGCTATCCCAACACTAGCTTTGTTTGTTAGTTTACAAGTTTTTACTTCAGAACAAGAGAATGCATAGAAAACGTCAAGAAAAAGAAAAAGCACGCCAGCCTGCTGATGCTACGGTTGCTAATGCTAACGCTGGGGAACTTTGCTCAGAAATGCCAGCACCGGCGACGAGGAGGAAAATCTACCCCTTGTGTAGCAAAAGATTGAACAGAGCATCATTCGGTCCATAGATGTCCGTTTCAACGAGTTTGGTGACAAACTCGACAATCTTATCGCAGGTCAGCAGATTTTGGAGGAGAGGATTGGCGGAGTTGAAAACAAGGCCGTAAACCACGAGCAGCGCATTAAAGTAATGGAGACATCACTGGAGGAGCTACGCCAACAAAACAAGACGCTCCGGTCAAAACTTTCAGATTTAGAGGGGAGATCGAGACGCAACAACCTAAAAATTGTGGGCATCCCGGAAGGAGAGGAGAAAGGGAGGCCAACTGATTTTGTATCCCACTTGATTCCTAAGCTGTTTGGAGCGGAGCATTTTGACAAGCCGCTAGCTGTGGACATGGCCCATCGCTCACTCCAACCCAAGCCGCCGGACGGCTCCAAACCCCGCACCATCATCGCTAAGATTCATTCTCTGCAGGACAAGGAAAAGATTATACGCCTTGGAAGACAACGCACCGTGGATACGGTGGGAGGAGAATTTTTATTTTCCCCGACTACACCGCAGAAGTTATGGAGCAGCGACGGAGCTTCAAGGAAATACAACAAACGCTGCGGGAGAAAAACATCCAACATTCCCTTCGCTTTCCGGCGCGGCTCCATGTTCACCACCAAGGGCAGGTAAAAGCTTTCAGCAGTCGTGCTGAAGCCAAAAACTTTGTAGAAAAGGAGCTGTGATTTTTTGACATTCACAACGCACAAGTTTTATTTGTTTTGTTGGAGGACATAACATTTATACTGTTACATTAATGTTAACAATGGCACATAATATTTTAGTGTTCCTGAGGTGCTGATAAGTTTGTGTTTTGCTTGGCTTGTTTAATTTTTTGGCCGGGTGTTCCTAGAGAGTATGAGGGAAGCTCAGCTTCGATTGGGGAAGCTACGGGTGGGGGTTTTGTTCTGTGTTTTTGTTTTTTTTTATTGTATGCTCTTGACTGCCAGACAAGCACTAAAGTGTATTTGTTATTTAAAAGCAGCTACATTTGGTTTGATACTTTTTATTTACTATAATACATGAATAATCCCTGTGCTACGTTGTCTTTGGTCTCGTGGAATGTGCGAGGTTTAGGTCACCCTATCAAACGTGGAAAGGTGTTTGCACACTTAAAATCATTAAAAGCCGATATAATGTTTTTGCAAGAAACGCATATCAAGGTCACTCAGCATACAAGACTTAGAGCCAACTGGATTTCACAAGTGTATCATGCACCGTTTACATCCAAAGCTAGAGGTGTAGCAATCCTTTTTCGGAAATCAGTACCATTTAGTTTTCAGTCTAGCATAATAGATCCTAATGGTCGGTTTATTATTGTCATTGGGCATGTTAATAAATTTTTTGTGACTCTAGTCAACTTGTATGGCCCAAATTGTGATGATCCGGCTTTCTTTCGTAAAGTTTTTGATAAGATCCCAGATGATGATGCCAATCATTTAGTGATCGGAGGTGATTTTAATTGTTATTTAAATTCCTATTTGGATAGACTTTCTACAGCACCACCTCCTAATATTCTTTCAGTACAGACGCTCAATAATTTAATAAAATCAAAAAATACTGTCGACATATGGCGGCTTCAGCACCCATCTGACCGTGAATATTCTTTTTATTCTCATGTACACAAGTCATACACACGTATTGATTACTTCTTAGTTGACTCCAGGTTAATTGGTAATATTGAATGTAGTAAGTATCACAACATAATAATCTCCGACCATAGCCCGGTTAGCATTAATGTAAAATTCTTCCTTCCAAAACCAACCTATACTTGGCGTTTTAATCCCACGTTGCTTGCTGAACCCGATTTCAACAAACACATCAGTGATCACATCTCTTTATTTCTTAAGACCAACGATAATGGTGAGGTCAATGATTCAACTTTGTGGGAAACATTGAAAGTTTATATTAGGGGACAAATCATTTCTTTTGAGGCAAGGCAAAAAAAAGTTAGAAGTAATCGACTTAAAGAAATTGAGGATGAAATAAAAATAATAGACGAGGTTTACAAAAGCTCTAAATTACAATCAGACTATAATAAAATTCTTAAGTTGCAATATGAATATAACACCATAATGGGAAATCAGGTTAACAAAATGATTTTAAAACTAAAGCAGAAAAACTTTGAATTAGGAGAAAAACCACATAAATTATTATCTAGGCAATTGAAAGGGGAACAGACAAAGCGAGCTATTTATAAAGTCAAATCGGAAACAGGAATGATCCTGACGGATTTGCAAGATATTAATGAACGATTTAGAGAATTTTATTCTGATATTTATTCTTCCAAAACTAAAGCCACACAAGAAGATGTAAATAATTTTTTAGAACCTCTATCTCTTCCACAGTTGCATGTAGAGCATAGAAAATACATGGATGCAGATTTTACTATAGTTGAAATTCTTGAGGCAATTAAAGCATTTCCTTCCGGAAAACTCCAGGCCCTGATGGCTATAGCCTGAGTTCTATAAAGCCTTTGGGAGTAAGCTTGCCCCGTTGTTACTGAGAATGATACATCATGCCTTTGCAAATAAGTCATTGCCTACATCTTTAAATGACGCAAATGTGTGTGTACTTCTCAAAAAAGGCAAAGATGATACAGACCCGGGAAATTATAGGCCAATTGCCTTATTGAACAATGATTTAAAAATTATAACTAAGGTGTTAGCTACAAGATTAGGAAAATGTATTTCTTGCATTATACACCCTGATCAAACGGGATTTATTCCTGGTAGATATTCGTTCTGCAATGTCCGCAAGATACTTAATATATTATACACCAAGCATAATAGGTGTGAAGGGGGTGCCATACTCTCCTTGGATGCGCACAAGGCTTTTGACACCATAGAGTGGCCATACTTGTTTAAAACATTGGAAAAGTTTGGTTTCAGTGACACATTTATTGAGTGGGTAAGAATTTTGTACACCAATCCCAGATCATCTATTATAACAAATGGGAATAAGTCTAAACCCTTCCAATTAGGCAGAGGAGTAAGACAGGGTGATCCTCTGTCTCCACTATTGTTCGATATTGCACTAGAACCTCTAGCTATTGGAATACGTAAGAATCCTCACATCAAAGGCATTACACTGGGTGAAATTGAGACATGTGTGACATTGTATGCAGATGATCTTTTGATATGCCTAGCTGATGCAAAAACTGCTGTTCCTGTCCTACTTAATTATGTCAATTCATTTGGACAGATTTCTGGGTACACAATAAATTGGACTAAGAGTGAGTTTATGCCATTGGTAGACAACTTACCACAACATTTTCTAGATACTGTCCCATTTAGTATTGTAAGCAATCATTTCAACTACCTAGGTTTGAAACTGACAAGAAATCCTTCACATCTGTTTAAAGCAAATTTTGTTGAATTTTTGGATAAACTAAAAATAAATATTGAGACTTGGAGAATATTGCCATTGACTCTGATTGGACGAGTCCAATGCAATCAAAATGGTTAGCCTACCAAGATTTTTGTATTTGGTTCAAAATTTACCAATCTACTTAACTGCATCTTTTTTCAAAAAAATTGGATTCTACTATACTACCCTTTGTGTGGGGCTACAAATCTCACAGAATATCTAAAGCTCACATTCAAAATTCAACTGACGAAGGGGGTCTTGGTCTCCCGAATTTTAAATATTATTATTGGGCAGCCAACTCAAGAGCTCTTACTTACTGGAAACAAGCAGAACTTTCAAATGTGAAAGATCAAGAAAATATTCCCTCCTGGGTAAAATATGAGGCACTTGATCTTGGGAATAATTCATTGTGTTCTTTGTTGTTTACAAATCCAACCTTAGATAGAGGTATTAAAAAAACATTTGTTTTAAATAACTCCTTGCGTATACTTCAACAAATTAAAATAGGAAAACTTTTGCCTAAAGTTTCTATACATGCTCCAATTTGCCAAAATTCTCAGTTTGTACCCGGGCAATTAGATGCAACATTTGCAAATTGGAAGGAAAAGGGAATTGGTACACTGGCGAACTTGTATATTAATGACAAGTTTGCTTCTTTTGCTCAACTGCAGGACAGGTTTTTTATTCCCAATGCACATTTCTTTCGCTACCTTCAAATTCGACATTATGTCAAACAAACCTTTGAACATTATGAATCTATTCCATCTTCTCACAAATTTTATGATACACTGCAACTTTCTCCAGACTCCAAACACTTGATCTCCAAGTTTGTGAACTGTTTCACTACTTCAGCTTCCACAGAACATTTGCGAGAAGCGTGGATTAAAGATTTAAACTCGGATGTACCAGTTGAACTCTGGGATAAAGCTTTGAAACGGATTCATTGTTGTTCAATTAATAGTCGTTATCGACTTATTCAGTTTAAAGTGATTCATAGATTGCACTACTCAAAAACCAAACTGAATAAAATGTTTTCTACAGTGTCATCCCAGTGCGACAGGTGTTCCTTGGCCGAGGGAACGCTTACACATCTTTTTTGGTTTTGTCCCCAGTTGTTTGTTTTCTGGTCTAGGATTTTTGAATGGTTTTCAAAATGTTATTCTAGAAATATTAAACCAGATCACAACTGGCGATATTTGGGTGCTCCACGGATGATTTGGGACTGTCATCTGACATATGGCTGGCGCTACAACTTGGAATGGTAGTGGCCAAAAAACTAATTTTGTTGGCCTGGAAATCTACTACACCGCCACATTTTGAACACTGGCTCAGGGAGATGATCTCTGTGATTCAAATGGAACGTTTGCGACTGGACAATTTGAACAAACATCAGAGACATAAAGCAATATGGGGCCATTCCTTGCTCAATGTCAAATAACAGCAACTTGATAACTGAGGTAGACACATTATGCTGTTGTAATTTTTTATTTTTATTTTTTCTTTATTATTGTAGATTGCTTGCTCTCTGAATGTGAATTTGTCTGGCAGTGTGTTTGTGAGTTGTTCTGTTATTTGTCTGTTTTTACTTGAAAACTTTAATAAACATAATATAAAAAAAAAAAAAAAAAAAATTACACAGAAGGTTTGTGATGTTTTGACCTGAAAGTTACACTGAAGTTGCCAGTAACTCAGACTAGTAGGTATATTTAAACACTGCATACACAGTAATAATAAAAAAAGTTGTGTTTGTGTTAAGCTTAGCTTTAGCTCACGATCACATTGGGCGAATCTTTGGGGATTGAAAGAGTCTGGAAGGATAAGAATAGAGGTGAGATTTTGACTCTTTAAAAGGGTTTAAATCATAACAATTAATCTAAAAAATCTACTTTTTTTATGCATGTTTTGTTCATCATTTTGTCTATCATCAGTCAACCCTGGTACTTATTGTAATACACCAGGGAACACATGTGTAACTATGACTCTTAGGAGAAGCAGAGAAGATGTGTTCATAAAAAAGATTCACATAGCTTACCAATAAAACACTGGGTTTGAATATCGGCACCACAACATGAAATTTTGCCAGTTAAAGCAACAGCCTTATTATATCAGTTCTGCCGATGTCGATTGTAGTTGGTTGTGTGTATTGGTCGTTGTTTCAGTGCCTACAGTAATACCGGTTTATTTAGATAGTCGGCAACAAAGGCTAAGGCCACGCCCACTAACAGACCTGCGAGGGGGAAACTAAACAATGAGAGTGAATCAGAACAACAGCTGTCAGTTTTATCGCGTTAACGCAAAACTATTTTAACGGCGATCATTTTTTGACGCAAATTAATCGCATGCTTATTTTTCACCAATAGAACGCTCCAATGACGCGAGGTTCATAGAAAAACACAGAGCACAAGCAGAAAGAGCCCTAAACAAGGCTCTGCTGGCTCAAGTCTGTAGACTTTGGTAACGTTTCTAGTCGGTCCCACGACTGTCTGAGCGGAGCTGTGTTTGTTTACCTCGGCTTCATCCATGTGCAGATCGATCAGCTGATGAGAAGGAGTCTTTTTCCCGAGGCTCCTTACGTGTTTCCATCTTCCCGTGTCTTGATAAAGTCGCGGTCCTCGGTCACTAAAATAGGCTTTCAAAACTCCGGCAAAAACTTTCGTAGTTCTACTTTTAGCTTCACTAGCTAGTTCTAACTAACACTTCCTTTGAATCCTTCACAATAAAAGCCTCATAATCTCCAGCTGCAGAAAGTGCTTTATTGTGAAAGAGCAGTGGAATGAATGCTTATAATCAGTGAGACATCTCACCACGATTTGGCCTAATGTTTTGGGAAAGCCTACAAACATTATTTTACACTTCAAGAGTGTAACAGATTCTACATACTAAAGACATAAGAAACAGGAATTAAAACTAATATGTTATCAGAGTGCAAAATACATTTAAAAAATATAAAATAAAAACATTTAATTAAATTAACTCAAGACAATCATGCGATTAATCGCAATTAAAATTTTTAATCGCTTGACAGCCCTAAAATATATCTAACAATGCTAACGATAGCTGCAAGCTAAATGCTAACGTGATGCTAGTGCCACCTGGCGTATCTTAGCGTCTTTTTTTCTTGCTATGAGCAGTAACAGCAGTGCCATGTTGTTAGAAAATGTAACTGAAAGGGCATCTCTTTCACAATTGAACAAGCCAAAAAATAGTACATTTTGTGGTTATTAAGTCTCCTCAAAGTAAAGAAACCATTTTTTTAGCACAACAAAGACAGCTAAATTACAAAACCATGCTTTTATTCAAGTGAGTTTTTTGGGTCAAAACGTGACACACTGCACCTTTAAGCGGTTTGAAAACCCAGTGCTACTTGAGGGTGTACATTTGCATGGATAAACACGGTGTGCTAGTTGTGCGCCGCCTACATAGAATCCTCATCATTCCTGCTCCCTACAGCAACTTTCCTGAGAGCCAGGAGTGAGCTGCTGCTGCTGCTGCGTGGGGGGAACAACTTCTTCTCAGATCCGGTGAGCATTGCGCAGTGTTAGCTCCCCCAGGGCTTCGCTAGCAGCTAACTCCAGGTTAAAAGGCTCTGCACACAAACCATCACAATGCATTTACATAAACATATACAAGAACCAGGCACCTATATACACGTTCTTTATGTATCACGCTGCTCTTTTTGGCAGCTCGAAGGTTGGAAATTATGCACAAATAAAACACCTTGATTTAACCCGCTCACCTTGATTTTGACAGTCTAAAAATAACCTCATGTTTTATCTCGTTTGCCCACCAGCATGATTCAGTTTGTGGATTATTTTTGACCACGTTGAGCTTAGAAGAGTTGTTTTTATAACTTTCAGAAGCTCAAGTGACTTTTGCCGACATTGTAAAGCACGAACAACAACATGGCATGCTAACATAACATTTCTTGTAATAAATAAAACAATAAAATAAGTGAATGAATTAATAATCAATATCTCCAATCTGGGTGCAAAATTAGTTTAAAAAAAGACACAATTTGCTATGTTTGTTTTGCTATGTTGAGAATTTTGTAAAATGGTAAATAATTTAACAAACTCCATTCATCTGACATCTTATCAAGAGGATATGTTATAAATGAAAAAACTAGGGATCCACTTTTCCAGCTTTTCAGTTCCAACACTAGCTTGTTTTTCTCTTCAAAACACAAGACAATTGTTCATATTGTGTTGTGGAACTGATATTTATAGTACAAGGGAGAATTTAAAATATTATGAACCATTCTGGATCAGCATCAGTCAGTACAAACGGCTCACTATATCCAATTAAAGTTAGGGTAAGTAACTCTTTTAGTTGTAAATAGTTGTTTTTCCAGTAAAAGTCTATGATGAAAACAAGACCACTAAGTACATTTTAAACTGAATAAAATATATTTTTAGTTCTAATCAGTGTCAAAATGCAGCTCTCTGATTGACTGAGATTGGGTGGTGCACAAGTTTTACTTTGTTGTTTGTAAAAAGAAGTTTATAGACTAACCAAAATGAACCAGGATTTATTAGAGGGAGTTGTCATATTTAAAACCTAAATTGAGTTTGCTGTATGATAATTAGGTATCTCATCTTTAAAGACAGAACCAATATCATAAGGCCAATATCTGATCCATCAAAATTCATGTATCTATCCCTGTATTTGATTGGTAAGAGACGTTGCTTTACTTCTTTCATGAATCTTGTTTATGAGCACATCTCTGCTCCTTTTATGAAACTGAAAAGCAGTTTCAAAACCCAGATTTGTGAAATCAGAGATAGAAAGCTACAGACCTCTGGTTAATTTGAGCATGTGTGCTGTCAACAGGCTTTTGTACAGTTACATGTTGCTGCCAGTATATGAAGCTCTAAAAATTAAATATGGGATCATTTTAGAAAACCCTGTGCCAATAGCCTGTATAATTATATTACGTTATAAAACCAAAAGTTATTGAGGAAGTACACACAGAGGCAGGTGTTTGAGTGTGCTAGTGTTGGGGATTGTTGGTGGGTTTTCTGACTGTAGATAGGTGGGACCGCCCTTCATATTAATCGATTGATTGTTTCACAGGCATTTGATTGATTCTTCGTCTTTAATAAGCCGGCCTCAGAGAACTAGTTGTGTTTCTGGTAAAATTTACTTTTTTGAGTAAAAAGTATCAATATCACATTGCACAAATCTTCAAAAGAAACCCATTTTACTTGGGCTAGCAGATTTAATCATGTTATAGTTGTTTTCTTTCTTGGATAGTTATTTTTGACAACATTCTGCATACAATTTTAGTTTGGCAGAACAAGATTTGTCACTGTGAGGAGCTGTAACTATTCAGTTATATATAATATATATTTATATATTATGAGGGCTGTTTCAATAATAAAAAGCCCATTAGGAAGCAGCCCAAACTCAAGTTCACTTAGAGCCCTCAGAATACTAGCTCTTGAATGATTTTTCTGCTAGAACTTTGAGACCATTACAAGCTTTCTTCAAATAAATATCAAAATTGTCACCTTCGTCCTTGTAAGAAAGAGAAATGTGAGTCACTATATGGCTCTTTGAAATGAGAGCAAGGTTCTGCGAGGTTTGCTGAAGACAGTACTTTTCCATCAGGTACCACAGCGTTAATTGTGCTGCCAGTCGCTCGAGCAACGGAGAATAAAACATAATTTACTAACGCAATAATGAACAGTAGTGACTCGTTTAGCTCGTCAATTGAAATCATTCCCCGACGACAGCGCTAACCCGGCGAGCTAACAAACGTCCATATGTTCTGAAGTCGGCTATTCCCATCAGCAGTTAAGTGTCAGATGGAGTCAGTTACGGGCATTAGCAGTACACAATGCAAAGATCAGTCTGTTTTCATCATGTACACAGGCCCATTACAGTCACTGAGATGGAGGGATTCTTTATATATGTAGTTCTCAAAGCAAGATATGTTATTGCCATTACATTCCAATCCAAACAACCAACATACCTTTAACACACTTTTCTTTAACACTTATAATTAAGAATTGTATAACAGTGTGAAGATTGTCTAAATTATTCATTATGAAGTGCCTCATCCAGGCTTTTAACATGTTTGACAAACTTGGGACGACTCGTTTCATTAAAACACGGTTGAATTTCTGTTGTGGCTTAAATGACAAAGTTTAATAATAAAATATAATAAAAACATACTAGATTATTGCATTCCAGTTACCAAGCACTGGAAATACATTCTTTAAAATGTGATTATTGTTTTTTCCTAGCAACTTGAAAGTGTCAGCTTGTTTCCGACTTATTTCTAGCCATTTGACTGATTTGGGAGAAAAGTGTCCCAGCTAACGATGGCTGCTGCGTTAAAACAAAAAGAGCTTATTTCCTGGATTTTTTAGAATGTTTTTCACTTCATATAGAGAGTGTGACACTACATATCTGCTTAGTCACTTTGTAAAATATACTGTGTTATTATAAAGTGACAATAACTTGTTGAGTTTTAGGGAACAAAAGTGTCTGTTATTAGACATAGAAGGGACACGACAAACTAATTCCATACAGAGATTTTTTGTAAATATACTGACAAAATAATAAAAAGTGCAATAAATAAATAACTAAATAAAATTCAAGGTATTTCATTTATTTTGATTGTCAGACATGGAGCCTTTAGGTATTTTGTTATACAGTGATTTTTTTTAAATTTTGTGCTTTACTAAACAATCTGTGGCAAACTTTTCACAATTTCAGAAGCTAGTTCAAGTTCACACTTTGCTGAAACTGTTTCAAGCTGTGGACTAATTAGTGCATTGCAGAGTGGTTACAGCTCTGACTTCCCAAAAGGAGATGTGGGTTCGACTCCCGGTTCAGAACAAATCAACATCTCATGATCTGTTGGGTAGTTTGCATGTTCTTCCTGTGTAACCGTGGATTTTCTTTGGGAACAGTTTTCTAAAAACAGGATGCAGGTTAACTGTAAACTGTAAAATCACTGTAAACTTCTCCTAGTGAATGAATGAGAGTGAATGGTTGTTTGTCTCTGACCCTGCAATGAGTTCCAGGGTGTTCCCCCGCCTAAAGCCCAAAGTCACTGGGATAGGCTCCAGTCCCCCACCAGCCCTAACGTGAACAAGCAGTAGAAAATGAATAGATGCAACATAAATGTGCGAATGCAAAACTGCTTTAGCTTTTTTAATAATCTTAAAGTGCTTATGACGGGTTGGTCCAATAATAAATGTATTCTTATTTGGAAAAATCATACTTGTTATAAATATGGATGGCCTATAGTTTTACATCACACTGAAGTAGAGCAGCGTTCTATACTGCTTACATCACACTTAGAAATGAGGACATTTTGAATTTTCTCACCAGAAACACATTTCATGATCTTGTGAACATAATTTAACATAATTTATACATTTTATTTCTGTAGAAATTACAAAACTGGGATGACATTTGTAAAATATTTCGTAAAATCTTAAGTATAATGATATGAACAATGTAACCTTTAAAATGAGTAGTTCAATACACAACTTCTATACAACTTGTTTAGATTTGAAAGTTTGTGTGTCACTTAAACAAACCAAACTTTATCTTTGCAAACAGTTCTATCATCTTGTCCTTATTTTCTCCCCTCACCTTATAGCCTCTTAAAGCGAGCGTGTATTGATTTCCCATGTTCTCCATTTCTTCTTTCT
This sequence comes from Mugilogobius chulae, assembly GCA_038363315.1. Lineage (NCBI taxonomy): Eukaryota > Metazoa > Chordata > Actinopteri > Gobiiformes > Gobiidae > Mugilogobius > Mugilogobius chulae. Next base: position 12,479,287 of record CM076403.1, read on the forward strand.
CATATTTTATGCAGCTGCGTATGAAAAGCGCGATCTGATTTGTATTCAGGCCTTTTATGTTGGAAGCGCGCTGCTGTCTCTGAGCTCTCCCAGCGGTAATGTGTGCACAGACCTGATCCTATAGGAGCGTATATATGTTTGTGCAGATGTATGTGTATATGTGTGTGTATATGGAACCGTGACAGACAGTGCAGTCATTTACACCTCACTCAAACTCTTATGTTGATTCAAGAACATGCTGCATGGGCTGAAGTGCTCTATAACAGGGAATGTGAAAATTGTGAGGTAGGTACATGGAGGATATTTGTATTGCATGTGTATATACAAGTTGGAGATTGTCAGTTTTATTGGATTGTGCAATTGAACTCCTGCCTCTACATTTGTTTTTTTCTTTCAATATTATACCGTGATCTTTGATAGCACTTTGTAATTTATTGGATGATCTGAACAAGAAACAATAAAACACAATCAATAAACCAACTTTTCAATCATCAACTCAAATGAATGTATTATCTGTTTGAGTTTTTGCCAGCAGCAAAAAAAAAAACATCGGTAACCACTGGCAGCAAGCCTGATAATTAGCTTTGGGAGTTCATCTTTGTCTTAAAATCAAGTCAAATTGAACCTTGGTGATCATGTCTTGGCCCAAGTGTGCTTAAACATGTAAACATCTGACAAACTAAGTGTTATTTTATGACACAGTTAGGGGTGCACAACCTTTTTCAGCTTGCAAGCTACTTTTAGCACAGTCCGTTATCTAAATGTACATTATTTTACATAAGTAATGTAAAAAAATATATAACAAATTTAGACTAGTCTACATTGAAACAGTGTAGGCCCATAGACAACGTTCATTTTGTCTTCATTTATTTCACGACTTTTATTTTCTTTTAAAAGACAATGTGTTTGATGTATTTACCTTGTCGACTTATTTCGGCTGCTATCAGCGAGCCATCTTCACTGTCCTGTCCTGAAGATGGCTCGATGATAGCAGCTGAAACATGTCGACAAGGTAAATACATCAAACACATTGTCTTTTAAAAGAAAATAAAAGTCGCTTCATCACCTTGCTTCGAACTATTATAATTGAGTGGTGATTACCATAGTAACACTGAGGGGAGGGCCTGAGAAAGTCAGCTTTCTCTTTTGACTCTCATCAACAACTGAACTGCAGTAGGTTGGACAAGACAGCGTGAGCAGGTAGGATTCTGCGTTACTTGCTGTCTTCTCTCCTGCTCTTCTCTTCTTGATCTCATCTTTCTTCTGAACATGTGCATACAGATGCTGTGCTGTCACTTTGCGCTGTGCACTCCTGTAAACAGTGGGGCTTTTCCGTCGCCACATCCAAAACTATGATGCATGCGGCAGCAGGAAAATGTAGATTACACTTGTAGATCACATTTACACTTACATTAAAGTTTATATAAACAGATGGGGCTTTGGGATCGACTTTCACTGCCTCAAAGATCGAGGATGGGCTCAACTGTTTTATGACATATGATTCAAATTCCACTTTATTAAATTCTAACACCCTACACATTTTGCCAGTATTGATGAATTAAGCCATATGATCTTGATAAAAATGTGAAAATATTTGGAGCTCTGACTAATCTGAAACCTTTATATTACAGAAGTTTTTTTTTTCTTTGTGCTTTCTCACCTCTGTTTCAGTCTCTCTTTTTCTGCTTATTGTATTGATGAACTAAAAATGGAATTGCTAGCACATAGTCTAAAAGTAAAGACTTTGCCATAATTTAAAAACGATTCCAACCCATTCTTCAAGCAAAAGCCTATGCAACATTTGTAGTTTAATCATTTATAGTCTATTTAGTTGCAGAAATCCCTTGTCCAATGAAATGCTCTGACTTTCTTCTGTTTTGATCATTTGTAAATTCCAGTGCGCTAAAATAATCACATTCTCTAGCAAACACTGATCTTGAACTTAATCCTATAGCTTAAATAAGAAAAAATCCTCCCCCAGCCTAATTTTTATGCAATGTATTATTGGTTTTAATTAAGTTTGAGATTTTGTTCAATTGTGAATTATGCAAAGACTGTTGCAATAAGTAAGCATGAGTTCTGGTTTGCTATAATCTCTCTAAATAACAAGCCAAATCAATGCCAATGTCTTGACTCATTCTAGTTCATTTAACTGCAAAATTCCACTTCTCTTGTCACAATAGAGCTTTGTCAACCCAACAAAATGCTCTGACTTTGATCATTTGTAAAACCCGCTGTCAAAACTCCAATAAAGTTCAACAGAAAAACCTTCCAGCTTCAGTTCCTGGACAATATTTAGGTCAGGTGCATGCTGGGATAGCGTGACCACGACTGCAGGAGCTCAGGCGTGTAGCAGCTTCTATAGAAAAGTTATCGTAGAGAATAAAGTGGAAGCAACATGACTCACACATGCCACAGTCGCCCTCGGAGCATGTTTAGCGTTCACATGTTTCTGGTGCTGACAGCTGGACGGACACTGGGAGATGTTAGATAAAAGGCGAGAGCGGGTGTTTTGACGTGAGCGCCTCTTCACAGCAGCAGCAGAAGCAGAAGCAGACATGTCGAGATGCCACATGGGACACTGCTGAAAATCCTGTATTCTGCTTCAGTCTGTACCAAAACTCCAAATATAGGCCATGTCCGGCTACACACACGGAGCAAGACTTCTTCGACTGGCTTTTTAGGGTTTGTTAGAATGAGCCAGTATTATTTATGGTAGAAAGCTTTTCGTTGTACTGCAAAATGTTAATGGGTCTAGTCAATAAAAGATCAGAAATCAAAGTGAGATTACATGTTTCTCCCTGTGCCGTATTAACATTATGAGGGAAACCAAATAGAGTTTACATCTACAAATATGAATATACAAAGAGTTGTTTCGGATTGTGCCATTATTTGAGCTGCATTTGAATCCAGACAAATGGCAAAGGGCTGGACCATGATTGTTGGTGTAACACATTTTAATTATGGCATGCACATTTCTGTAAAACCTATTATTATAATTTTTTTTTGCGATTTTACTGCTATATTCATTGAGAACACAAATGCATATATTCCATAGCTAAATAATAAAAGAAAACATGCTTGGGGTCTGAATAGAACTGGTCGCATCTGGTCCCTGGGCCATAGTTTTTGAAGGTTTGTTTGTTTATTTCAAACATTGACAGAATTTACAACAAACTTGCAAAAATTATACGTACCAACTAGGGCTGTACTCAATGTATCGATACGGGGATATATCGTGACAAGCTCATTGGCAATACGCGTATCGTTACAAAAAGGTGTATCGGATACGTATCGGCATACTAAAATTCATATAATTTACAGGTATGAACCTGGACAGCAGCTTTAAGGTTGTAACTATTGAGTTAACCAATGGTTTATTTGTAAGATACTTCTATCAAACATAAAGAGCAGTGTGAAAATTTATTTCCTCTGCATTTAAAACTTGATACGTGACATATTGCGGAAATTATATCAGGATTTGCATGTATCGGGATACGTATCGTATCGTGTCCTCTGTATCAGGATACGTATCGTATCGGAAGGCTCTTGGCAATACCCAGCCCTAGTACCAACATGGCTTTGTATGAAATGGAAGATGGTGGAAACTTTTGCTTTAGATAATTCACCCCTCCATGTACTTGTACAAATAATGTTAAATAGTTCTAAAGTACATTGAATACACACAGAACAAAGACAGGCCCAAACACTCACAACCTTTACCTCCGCAAATAAAACTTACTTACTATTAAATGAATCAATCCCTTTCATTCAGGTATTTTGTCATTACCTCACTTTTAAACTTTTGTTTAAACTAAGTAAGATTTGAACAATTCTTCATTCCCTCGTCTAACCTTATTATTAGGCCTTAAACATAAGTTGTGCAGTTTTATATTGCATCAGGTCAAATAATTTGAAATAATTGCTTCTAAGAAAAAGATTATTTGTGTGTTCATTATATGGAACTTGAAATACAATTCAGGTCTGTTTTAATGTAACGCAAATGTGTGATTGGCTAAAAGTATGTCAAAGTAGTGTAGCTCAGTTACATTTTAGAGACAGTAAGGCAGGTCACACCCCCAAATATGATGCATTGCCGGCTGCCTCTATTCACTTTTTTCTGCCACACCCACTTTTCCTGGCAGTGCACTTTCGGTTTAGCTTAGACTGTAGAATTCTGTTACATATATTTGAGATCGTCCTGCAGGACAGACAAGCAAACATGTGAGCTATAACTGAAACTGAAATGAGTGGGGCAGAACAAAAGGATACAGTCACCTGGAATTACCTCAACCTGTGTCACATCTGATGCCCGAGGAAACCAGGAAGTACATACATAAACATCATCAAAATACTACATTTTATTGAAAAGTGTAGACTACATGTTAAATGTCAGTGGCCTTGAATCCCGTTCGCAGATTTAATTGTCAATAGACCCCATTAGTGCCCAAGAGAATTTAAAGGTTAAATTATAAGACCTTGAACTCCCAGTACAGTATTTCAAGCAAACTTTCTAAAACGTCGTTGAACTGTAAAACCAATTCTCCTTCGCTTTATATTATTTTAAAGCTATAACAGACCGGCTGTAGATCTGAACCGAGCTGAATGGAGAGTGTCAGTAACGTCATCCGCTCTTAGTCCCCGGCTGTTTGAATGTGTCTGCGGCATCAAACCTCCAGCTCCGTGCATCATCAGCCTCTGCTCTGCTCAAAGGCACGCCGTCACATGAAAGAGACGCACTTCCAAGAGTTAACAGTGTGTGAAGTGTCAGTTCAAACTCTCGGCTCATCTGCGCTTTGCTAGATCATTACTCTTTGAACTGATGGGAAACCGTGGTCTTTCATATTAAGAGTTTCATGGGTGGATTATGCAAGTTTTGACCATCTTATTCTGTAGAGACGTTGTATACAAATATTGTCTTGAATGGCAATAGCTTCTACCCACAAAACTGGGGCATTCAGACAAGTGTTTTCTGAGTTTCAGAGGTTAGACCTTACCTTATAGACAGAACTCCAACTGTGATTTGATGAGGAAGGACTGATAGAGCAGGTTTAGAAATGTCAATTTAAGTTCTTTTCCATCTTCAAGGAACTCAAATTGCTTTACATCAAAGAATCACTCACTCATTAGTGTACACAGACAGGAATGGGTTAACTTTCTTGCTCAAAGGTGGCAACTGACCCTTTGCACGTGTCATTACGCCCACTTGATGGAAGGCAAAAGCGCTGCCTTATGCATTAAAGCAATGGAAATTTGCAGAAAACTTGATTGTTGATTGTAAGCTTAATGTAGCTTTTTATCTTATACCTTTTGACAGTGCTGCAGTAAATCAAAAGAACTGGAATATCCCTCCAAGTTGTCACTGATTAGCAGTGAACTCTTTATACAAGGTAGGTCATGCTACTGTGGAAAAAAATGCAATGAATATCTGAAGCATTCATTAGCTTTTCCAAATACCTTGCTTTGTGCTTTGCCTAAAAGATGTCCTACTTGCAGAGACATCTGCTCTGAACATGCACTACTAGTCATTGCTTTCTTTACAAAAAATTGGAAAATCAGAGAATTTGTCAGTTTTGTGCTCCCTATAATGCTGCATTCATGCACTTCTGTCCTCTGTCATATCGCAGCCACTTGATCATGTGAAATGGTCAATAGCAACTAAACCACCAACTTGTGGGTTCATTAATGTGGCCACTCTGTTTATGTCAGGAGTGGGATTTGAACCACTGAACTTGTGAGGACAAACTGTTTAGCTGAGCTACTACTGCCAGTAAGATCATGACAATCAGCGGTTTGAAATACCAGACTTATTAGTTCTGCTATTGTGAACAAGTGTTAATAGTTTGTTGCTGATACAAACTCGTTTAAGGTTGGGTGTCCATTGCTCAATTTTGTCCATTTGCAGGATAACATGTGATTGCTTTGAAAACCTTGAGTCTTGGCTTAGAATTGTGAGTGAGACACAAACTAAACAAAGTCTAAACTTTGAACTACTGTACAATCAGTTGCAAGCTGTGATTGATATTAAACTCAGTTGAATGTTTATTGATTGTAGAGTGACATCTTGTCACTTTATCTACAATTGACCTTTGTCAAAACCAGCGCTGCTCAAAGTAAGGCTATAACACTTCTGCATGAACCCTATTTCTCAAATACTCTCTCATTTAGTAACCTTTACAAATACAAAAACACTGCTGTCATGTACCACTAGCCTCAGTTGAAACAGATAAAACTCTGACTTCACCACACAGAGACTAGGATCTGATAAATTTTGTTGAAGCTACGATTGATTTTGTAAAACATTATAGCAGATTTAAAATTCCTCTCCTCTGTGAGAAACCACCACCACAATATTACAAAGGACCAAAAAAGTGAAGTGGACACCAGGCTTACGTCAATATTATTATAAGAATTTTCAGCGCATGCCAAACACCATCGTGATACGACCGTTCACAAGGCGGCCAATTCGGAGTACAGGTGAGATGATCACACGCCTCGGTTCTGCATCGTAGATCGATATATACAATTTCTGTTTATCATTGACTTGAATCGCAGTGGTTATCTGGCAACTCTCAACCCACATTTATCAGCGTCAAACGGGCACAGCACAAGACACACTTATCGCAAAGTCGCAAGACAGACATACATACAGTGACACGGAACAAAACATCTAAAATTCACTAAAGGAAAACCACTTCAAATGTATAATACGTGAGATACTACACTCAGGACACATCATAAACATTAGTGCTTTACGAAGCATAAAGATTTCTATTCTCGAGCTGAGAAGTTTCCTCATCTACACCCTTCGTTTAAGTAAGGCTTTTGCATAAGAGAAAAGAATTAATCTATGGGCAGTCATCACGAATAATCTAAACATTTCTTCAGTTGCCGGGTTTACCAGCCAAATGAATGGACCTTTGAGGCCTGCCTTCTGGCCTATCATTCAGTACTTCTTTTACTTAATCTCAAAAAACACGACAGCCAAGATTCGTACAGATATTTCAACATGTCTTACCAACCATCTATAAGTCAACTCTCATAAGACATAATGCAGTCTATCTGAGGGACATAGATCACTATTGTTTGACATTGATTACAGTGACCTGGCACAAACCACTTACAAGTACTGGACATGTCGTGTCAATGAATGATGGGGTATCTCCTGCGTAAGTTGATTAGTTCCTCCCCAGTCTACCGTTTATTATTTTCGGACAACACTCACCGGGCGGCGGTGCTCTTATGTAATTGGTACATTGCGCGTCCTAATCAGCACCATGGTGATATCCAGATGAAAATTCAAACACTAGCCTACACACACACAGTATAAGAGTTGGGCAGAACGCTATTCCTTAAATGATAAATTCCAAACTAGAATAAGTACTATAACCTATTAAAAATCAAACTGGAAGGTCATAGTGAGCTTAATCTCTAGCTGTCATTGTTCATAACAGGTGACGAACCGATTGCTATATCGCAGTACTACAAGAAGTACAAGCACACTGAAATGAATCGAACACATCTCAATCAACAATGTGGCACAAACGTGAGCTAAGATCACTTAAACGATCAGCTGTATCATTTTTTTAATAAGCTAAATATTATTACATAATACAATATAGACATGTTGCAATGAACGTAATCAGTTACAGATAAATGTATTTTAGTGCTCAACTTATTATAATCTTGGATTAGAATGTGGGAATGATTTCGATCTGACAAGGGGCTGACCAGTGCCATTTTAGAAAGTTCAATTTTTTCAGATTGAATAAGAGCAATAAATGTGAGGCCTCATTAAGTATGTGTTTTGGGAATTCAATATTTCCTACAAAGGAACTTTACGGGTTGTAACCTAGTCCTCCTCGCTTCAACACTTAGTAGGAAATGTAACTCTCCTCTACGACACACCAACAACATAGAAAGAATATGTCAACTTTTAAAATATTGTTGCATTTCACACTTTTGAATATATTGTATAACAGGCACCATGCCAAAACGGTATAGAGACTGCACACGAATTTGTAGGATGAGTAGCTGAACATGAATGGCAGAGAGCGCCCCCACATCTAGATAGATATATAGTATGACCAAGCTGGATGTGAAAAATTGGAATGAATCTAGGCAGAAAGAGCCACTATGAGTGATGCGACGCAGTAGAGAGGCTGGGCCCTGCTGGCTGCGGGAGCTGACTGGGGGGCTGAAATGGGCGTAGGAGGTATGAGTACTGAGCTGGGTGCCTTGAATTTTTTGGCACGACGTACAGCGCTGCTCGCCCATGCTCGTTTGGCGTAGGCAAACCGGTATTTCCAGATACTCGGGGTGAGGAGTAGATCCACCTTTAAAAATTCAGGCTTAACACTAAGTCCAGTCCAAAAAAAACAGACGATAGCTAAGGAAAATTCAACCCTGATCATTAACTACCCAGCATGTATTGATTTAAACTATCGCAAATCCCTTAATCAAATTAACTCACCACCATACTACACTTATCGTATTCAAAATAATGACGTTGATTATCTAATATTGTTTATTGGTAGTGTAGAGAACGTTGGAACACAGGAAAAGTTGAAGGGCGGGGGTACTTACCATTTTGAATGTGTTGCTTATTGGCGAGAAATGCAGTTATGTGATAAAACCTGAATAAGTATACTGTGGCATAGATAAAATTTAAGTAATTAGGGTGGCTAAACTCACGTTTCGTACCTTAGACATTAGATATTGAGTAAAACAATATATGGCGAGATGAGTAGATTTCCTTCATTTTGTTTAAATAATAAAAAAATTACTGCAACCGAGTAGGTCCATCATTATTGGAACTTGAAGTAGTATCTTACGTTTCCAAGCATCTCGAGCCAATCAGTAAACTACAGCGATGTTTTTGTGCAGATGCTCTATGGCTTCGTTATAAACTAAATCTAAATAGGCCTGCGTTGTTCATTAAAAGTATGTTCCAAGTTTCGAACTAGGTCGAGGAAACAGCCATCATGAACAAGTAAACAGTGATCAATAAATGAATAATAGAGGTTTTTGGGGTCAACGAAAAGATCGTTTTATTTTGGATCTGGGCGCCACGGGCAACAAGGACGCATTTCGCTGCTGATACTATGTACGTGTGATAGAGCTAGGACATTAGCATTAGGGTGCAAAGTCAAGTACCTATAGTCACTCACTCTGCTTTTTCTTACTTGGCGCCACAGAGCACTACGGCACTCAGGCTGTTGGAGGGCCGGTTTGATATGCTTATTGCATGTCAGGAATCAACGCCTTTGATAGGGACCCATCACCAACTGAGTCACGGGCTGAGTCAATCATCTCATCAACTATGATCCCTTGCGGGATAATACTCATCCTCACACAACCACCGGTACAGTCTGTGTTTGTGTTTGCCGTGTCCAAAAAATCGCCTCATAGCTTCTTCGGGCTGACGACTATCCACCTAACATTAGCACAGTCTAAATGGCAATCATACCATCGCATCTCGTCTGCATGGAGATGACAACCCTTACCGTGTGTAATGTATAGCATAATCGAGATAGTACCGATTGGATTCGGTTCTATATAAGGATTCCGTGCATCGCACGCTAATGTGGAGGTGTTTTTTGGGAGAGAGGCTAGCGTTTTTGGTTCAACTCCAACCACCTATCCCAGAACATAAAAAAACCCCTAGCGATGTGGTCTGGAGAGACTCTTCTCACCAATCCTAAGGTTTCATGCTTAAATGTGGCTACAGGTGCAACTTAATTTTCTTTAATTTGACAATCTATCTGCTAGCATGATATAACCAATTGGAACAGCAACAAAAAGGTTTTATGTGCAGCACTTTTGAAACCTTTGATTAGAAAATGGGCTTTTCAAGCAAAAGTGGTCAAAGAAAAAAACAAATAAAAATTGCAAGTCAGCAAATCATAGACTAATCTGCCTTTTTGAGTGCAGTTTGGGTCGATCATGGATACTTTTACTGATGTGTTTTACCATGCCCCTTTATAGTCGACAGAGTAGATCGACCAAATTAACAAAAGTATTTGAGCAGCAGCATTGACTTTTTTTATTTGGTCCTGTCAAAATGTTAGCCAGGCTGGCACCACCTATGGAGGGATTTTTGGTGGACTACACTTTCCACTCTGCTGTGCATGCTCCATGCAGAAAGAGTTGCTGTTTGTCTGAGTAGCTGGGAAACTTCTTTGATTAAAACAACAAACAGGAGAGAACTAGCTGTTTGGATTAGGTATGAACTGGTCTGATAGACGTCAGGCTTCTGAAGCTTGAGACTTGTGTTTTTCTCAGAAGAAGAATAATCTCACTGTCTTCACTCTTGCGCAATTTATTTGCATGGCGTTTCAGTCCCTCAACCTTCTCAGGTAACTGAGACAGTGTGCAGGAGTTTTTCTTCTTCTCTACAACTCTGGCCTTGAGCCTTTTCTCCTATGCACCTGTTGCTTTTTTAGGTGTGCAGAGTTTACCTTCAAGCAAGAAACAGTGTTTTTTTTTTTTTTTTCTCTCATTTGAATGTAACGTTTATGGATCGCAGAGTTGAATTTCACTCACAGTTGTTGGTTTAGCAGCATAACTTTTGTCGGTGATAAACTCTTGTGGTTGACTGACAACAGTGCTGGCTCGAATGTTTCCATGGCTTTGCATACCGGGTGGGCGTGCATCGCCTGGGCGGATAAACACATAATCCCTCTATAGAACCTCTACTTACTTTCATTTCACTCTAGCTATATCAGATATGACAGGACTACAGATGGTTTACCAAAAGCAGGAAGTATGGTCGGCCATTCAACAAACAGGAGTGAAGTGATGTGTTGGGCCAAAACCAACTTTAGTTGAGATGGCAGACTTTGTAGGTTCTCCTCCTTTTACCTCATTTCAAATTTTAAATTAGACGTGATATATTCCCGTTTAATTGATAAGGTTACCTCACAGAAATGACGACACGTTTATGCTCTACTTTCTGGACTACAAAACGTCCAGAAAGCGGCAATTGGCTTAAGCAAAAAGTCCCCGCCCACCGTGGAATGAACAAACCCAATGATGAGATGTCAGACTGTTTCCACACAGAAACAGATTCATCAAACTATCAAAACGGAAAATTTAAGCTAACTTTGTTTTCAATGTCACTGTTGTAGATTGAGCTAGGCCTAAAGGTCTAGACACCTTTCATTCAAAGCTATAGTAATGGTATGATCTTGCATTCTCATAGCCACTGAATCCGGTTGACTTGTGATTCTATTGCCATTTTAAACCAGAGGACACGTTCCATCTGCCCCTTTTAACCCATTGAAATAACATGTCCACATTTAAAAGCCTCCGTGTCTCCATGTCTACTTGTAGTTACATTTAAAGCTCGGCGGACCATGGGAAATGTGTCCGTTACCCTGTTGTGATCCTTCTAGCGTTACACCTGTGAACTAAAACATTGGGTTTTTATTTTTATTGTTGTTATATAATATACCTCAATAAACCATTTTTATTTTTATTTTTGAAGCCTATACTCTAATTTTATAACATTCCATCAATATTCCAGCTCTAAGTCTTTTGGGCTGATATTTTGTGTTTAAAGCACTGTTTCGCCCTACAATTTGTCAGGAAGCATGTTGTCACTTTTTGGTGTTGCCTCTATGTTATTTTCAAAGTGTTAAAGAGCAAATCACCCTGATTTTATTTTTGTCAGGGGGCATCTCAACAACAAACAACAAAACACACAACAAACATTTTACCCTAAAGCTTTAAAATTTAGAAGCCAATACTGCTGAAAGCGCGCAAATATACACAAGTTTATTTGTCGTGCCTAAAGACCGCCAAACTAGTTTTGAGTGTACTTGGACTGATACCTGCTCCACAGTCTGAAAATCCTTTCCTCATCCTTGTACAAAAATGCATTGTTTTTGGTTGTCAAAAACACAAAATGAAAATGAAGTATTGTTTAAGCTGTTACCCTTAGCTTACTTATTTTTCTCAATTTATTTTAGTTTCTTAATCAATGCAGATATATTTTTGAAAGTATTTACAAGCCTCTTCAAACATCTTCATTGCTGTATTGCATATGCTAATATCAGCGGAGAGCCCAGTTGCTCATTTAATTGATTTTGTGTTGTAAAATGTTGCTTTAGTTTTCATCTGCCTTGCTTCAAACGCTGGACACCCAAGTGCACCACTGTCCAATGAAGGTTGACAAAATAACAGTTTTTATTTGAGAAAAGAAATGTCCTTTTAGCCCCTGAAGGACACACATTCACTTCATGCCCGCCCACTCACCGCTCTCAGTCTGTCTCCACACAGCTCCTCCTCAGACAGTAGTGGACACGTGATGTGCTTTTGCGTGTTGGTGGGAGGAAAGATTAGAGGTCTGCACTAATGTTATGGCTCTGTCTTAACTAGGCAAATGGGCTTAATGTCAATATCAGTCAGTGGCCCTATCTTGATTTAGAAGAGCAAAACAAACATTTCATTTTCACATGGAACCTGCGATGCATTTCCAAAGTCTACTTATGCTAAGATAATTATGTGCAGTACATTGCTATTAACGCCTGTTAAAATGTCAGATGGTAATGGATTTAACATGTGATGATGTTTAAAGCAGGAGTGAATGAAATGCACACCATACAGAAATACAGGCCAAGTGGACTGCCAATAGAAGGCTATCAATGGCTTGCTGTCACTGTTAATCTTTTAGATTTAGATCAAACATATTGGACTGAATCTTCAAATCTTAATTCCGACTAGGAATTTTAGGGTAATCTTGTTTTACACCCCTGGCTTATAGTCTTTCATCCACCCACTGCTGTTCTTGCATATTTAATTGAAACTCTGCAGTTTGTTCCAGTGAAATAACAGTTTGTAGAGGCAGGTCTTTTCAGCTCTGCAGTTTTGAACAGGAAATCAATAGACTAATTTTTATCCTTAAGTCGAGCCTGTTCCTTTTAGCCACAATTTATGTTTGGCAATTAGCAAAATGTAAAATTATAGTAGTTACTTCAACTCTAAAAAAGTGGATAGGTTGCAAATACTACTGGGTGATCAAGCATGAGAGCAAAGACAAAGTGTGATGGCCACAAGAATAGGCAGCTTATAGGAGGTGCATTCACAAATGTGCGCTGTGGTCAATCTCAATCTGTAGTGATCTTGGACAGGTCCAATCGTACCATCGTAATTGCTAAGGATTTAATGCATTATACAAGGAATGTCTTTGCACTGAATTGTTATTGTTATGTTTGGTGTAACTTGGACAAAAAAACTCTACAACATTCCTGTCATAGTACACAAATAGTGTAAATTGCGCAAATTTGACAAAGCTTGTCTTAACTTTTATGTAATCTTATTTTTTGTGGTAATTGTGTTTTTGTGGCCTTCTTGTACATTTAAGTGCCCTGAAATGTGAATAAAATGTACTGCCAATAAACATTGTGTATTGCAATGTCTGCTGATGTATGCTTGTTGTTTTTTTTATAAGATTTTAGAAATTGTATTTTTATGGTAACTATGGATAGAGGCATTGAGGTGAGTGACAGGAGCATTTAGGAAACACAGGCTGGTAGGGCAACACAACAGGTGTCCAGAGCGGCATTAGTGACGCTTAGTAGATCAANCAAGTATGAAGTTTGTGAGAGGAAAAGGTTTATTTAACTAAAAAATAACAGCAAACAAAAGGCCAACATCCTATAGACTTTTTTTCTTCAGCTTTCATCATAACCAAGAACATGTTAGCCTCTTACCAATGGAAGAAGTGTACTCATAGGAATGCAGGGATATGACGCAGAGATATGATATTGCTTGGCTGTTCCTTTAATTGGATGCAGACATTCAGACATTACTTGCTTAATGAATAACAGTTATAAAACTGAATTTGATTTATCGCTCACTGATAATAATACTGAGCTTGTTAACAGTGGCTCCATATAGACATTAGCAACAGCATGGTGGAGCATAACAGGCATTTCTAACTGCAGTTTGTCGAAGGCAGCAGGTTTAGCAGCAGTACTGACCAAGACTTCAGTAATCACTACTTTAACATGATGCTTAAGGTGTCCTAGTACCTCTAGGTCAAGTTGCCATTTCGTGGTAAAGCTACTTTACTCACTGTTCAGATTAAATCTAAGCTAATAGAGAACACTTGTAGATTGGCTTTAAAAGATCTAGAATAATATCCTAATGGTGATAACTTTGTTATGTTTATTATATTGAATTATGCTTTAAATAAATAACATTTTAGAATTCATTGTTTCAAAGATAATGCTGTGCAACAAAAGACATCAAAGTTACTTTGTTGCACTTGGTTCTCGAATGGTTTTCCTCCTCAGTGTCTTTTAAGTCACATCAGCCATGACCTGTAGCAGTAAGGGTGAGGGCTTCACCCCCCCAGCTCCACTCTAATCACTCAGTAATACCACCTGAGTCATGATAAAACTGCTCAGATGGAGGCAAATCCTTTTATCTGAAGCGTCAGGGCCGGAACGAGAGGCGGCCTTTGTTACAGGTGTGTGATCTCCTCAGCTAAAAACAGCCCATGTGTGGATTGAGGATTAAACTCAACATCAGTGGTGTATCTGTGTTCATCTGAGCTCAGAGAAAGATAAACTGTCCTCTGCCACTGCCTCTTTATGTTTTTACTATGTGCACATTTTTAAGGCCAGGGAAGGTTCCTAATGGCAATGCTTTTCAGCTGCTGCCACACCTCATCTCCTATATTGCTTTTCCATTGAAACGCTGGAGCTCTTTGAGTAGTGAGAGACGGGCTTTTGTGGGCCTTTGTTCAAACTCTTCCATCTCTTAGAGGAACACATTAGCTCTTTATCTGTGTAAAAAAGCAGGCATATTATTTCCCATCCATCCCATTTCATATTGCACTCTTATATTCACGCCCTGTAAAAAGAGATACGAGAAGCCTTTATGTGGTGTCTTTGCCTGTGAGAAAACACAGCTCTATTGCAGTGATATCTTTGTGTGTCTATTAATCATATTGTATTTGAATTTTTAGAACTAGTAAAAAGCTTCTCTCTCTTTTTTTTTAATCCTTTAAGCTCAAGCAAATTGTTCACCATGAGAATATTAGAACTATGTCTTATGTACAACATTAATCAAGCTCTGTAAAACCATAATGACGCTCTTGTTGCCATAACCTGGCTTTACTGTGTGGTTTCACATTGTGGGTTAAGTAATTTGCTCACGTCACAGTCGTGATACATGGTCGGACATGGTTAGTGCTTTCACTTTAGAATACAACTTGATATTCACACAAACTACACATAGCTCCTAAATCAACATGTCAGATAACTATACATACTGTATGTGTGTCAGCTGAGCTCTGACTGAGCAGACAGTGACTCGGGCTACTGGCCAACCGCCTCTAGCCTGTGTGGAGCGCTGCTGAGACTGTTGTGTGTGTGCTATGATAGCAGGACTGAACCTCCACTTATGGTGTCAACAGGCTGTTATTAGGCCTGACAGCGCTGATGAGCTCTGACTGCTGCTGACTTATTGCCACAAACCTGGAACAAACCCGACGCTGATTCACTTTGTCACACGGTTTGTTGCTCTGTCAGGCTGATTTCTGTGGAACTCATTATGATTTGCTTAGCTGTTATAAGAGAAGACACACGCATTTTTTGAGCCTGTGTTTCAGAAACTCCAAATAGTCTATTATTTAAATCTGGATGATCCAGAAAAATCAAAAGCTCCTTACATCAAATGTAATGGTCTGCATCATTGTGTTTTTTACAGTAATCCTTGATCAAATATTACAATGCAGCTATGCATTTGGATAGAGTAAGCCCTGGGAATAAAAATGTGTCACCTGCTCCCTAATCCATCACCAGAGAGTATATTAAATCTTAATCCTGGACCGGGAGAGATGGTAAAAATACTGTGAGATAAATTGTGAAAAGCAAGGCTCAATAGTGGGCAGAAGGCTGAGGGTTAACAAAAAGTATTACTGTTACTGTATTTATGTTTTCCAACGTATACCGTAAAGCAAATTTTTAATGACAACAACAACAACTACATTAATATTGCAGTGGATTTATCGTGACACTCAAAGATGCTTCAGATTGTTGGGTTAGGGTTCCCTGACGGAAGGGGGCGATTGTTTGCCATCGGCCCCTCTGATTACCACCACCCATTCATGCACACACCAGATCAATACTAGGCAATAGGCGTGAAGTATCATGCCTAAGAACACAACAACACACTCCTCTAGTCGTCCCACTGTGGCGCACAACATTCTAGCGCTCTTCCATTCAAGTACTACACTGACCCAACCTGCTTAACTTTTGAGATCTGACGAGATCAGACCATGACAAGCCGTGTTGCCAAATTTTTGTTAAATGTACTTTATAGGAAACATGTATAGCAATACAAATTTTTATGTCAAAGCTGAGGTATGCTGCTTTCTTGTTTTAAATGGTGAACATGAATTCTGCCAGGACACGAGAAGGCAGCACAGGATCAAAGTACTTGATCTGCCATACATTTACATCATAAAATATAACATTTAAATCAAAGAACAGTGCAAATGTTTTCCTCAACTTGATAAACACATTTCCCTTAAACTATGTTGAATGGAAATCGGGGCTGATGCACAAGTGAACCTCTGCAGAAATGCCTCCTGATTTTGCAATAAAAACAATGTAAACACACTCCTACTCTGTTCTAATAAAATCTGTATTTAATAATGACTTATTTATTTAGGTTCTCAGTGTATTTCTTATTTGTAGACAGGAAGCAGATGCTGATGTGTAGAAACAGTCCCCTGCCATATCCTTCCTGTGTACAAGAGAAGAGGCAGACTCACAGGAGAAGGTAGCAAGTGAAAGTGACGGGGACAGAGAGGGAATATAAGAGTGTATTGGATGAGGAGAACATGACAGATCAAGGGATGAACTAAGTGAGGCAGCACACAAGTGGCTCCAGACAAAGAGGAGCAGCTGTGGGAAACTTGTTTGACATGAAAAGCCCAGCAGAGTCCAAAAGAGATGAGCAACACAGCTCTCAAATGTATGTCTTTAACAGTAAAGTAAATGAATCAAGTCAGGGGATACTTAAAGCTACGGTCACAATGACCCGTACGACCTGCTACAACCTCTCTGCGAACGATTTTTTTCTCATTTCCTACGTCATTCTTGAGGCGTTGTTACGAAAAAAACAGCGCTCGCAGCTCGTTCGTAAGTTCGTAGACAGGTCTATGGTCTTGTTAAAGATTTTCTACGACCAGTCTACGAACGCAGAGACTAAAGCCTGTACAATGTGCCAAGCGGAGAGTCAAAGTGGAGAGAGACGCGCTCTGGAGACTGCGCATCTCTTGAGGCGCAGTTTAGCCTGTACAGGGATCTGTGTGAAAGCCCACGGGCCTGGAGCACGCGACGGAAACGCAGCTAGCTTTAAACACGAAAGGAATGGACAAGGAGCACACGGGGAGGACAGGACAAGGAGCGCACGGAGGGGACCGGACAAGGCGCACAGAGACAGGACGGAGCGCACAGGGGGCCCGGACCCAGAGCGCGGGGACCAGACCCGGAGCGTGAAGGGATGAGATCGCTTGAAACACGGCCGGACCGGACCAGGAGCGCACGGAGAGGAACGGACCCGGAGCGTGCAGGAATATCGCTTGAAACACGGCCAGACCGGACCAGGAGCGCGCGGGGGAAAACGCAAATCGCCTGGAGATGGACACAACCACGGGGAGAACAGCTGTAAACAGACATTTGGACAACTTCTGCTCGCTGGCGGTGGATATTGTGCTGGATATTAAGTGCTTCAAACTTTTTATATGAACACAATGATGTCAGTGGATTAGTCTTCAGCATCCAGCGACGCTTTGGAAGTTTTGGCGTCTCCTCTGCAATACGCAGGTAAGAAACAAAGCGGTTTTGATGTTTTTACGGAGGTTTGACTTTGTGAGTTTGTTGTGTTTCGAGTGAGAGAGACAAACAATCAGAACAGATTTCAGACAAAGCCTACACAGAATATACATAGCTATTCATAAGCATATTTGTGTTTTGCTGGTGTGCAATTAGGTTATTGCTATTCCGTAATACATGGTTTACGAAAGGTTTAATAACTAGAAACAACTTGATAAAGGCTTGCGTTGGACGCAGGGACATCGCGCAGCTCCTGTGCGATACAAAATAGATGTAGGATTACCGTAAAGACGCATTAAGCAAACTTTAGGGCACGCGCAAGGATGCCGTACGGCTTCATTTCCCCAAGTATGTCGTGAGTTGTTGGTGAGAGCTGAAAGTCTGCCGTAAGAAGACTGTAGGAAAACAGTTTCCACTCCACGAGCCACGTACGAACTCAGATTTCGTACGACCTGTAAGATTCGTACGACCATTTTATTCGTACGGGTCATTGTGACCGTAGCTTAAGCTTTCAGCTCTCACCAACAACTCACGACATTCTTGGGGAAATGAAGCCGTACGGCTTCCTTGCGTGTGCCTTAAAGCTTGCTTAATGCGTCTTTACGGTAATCCTACATCTATTTTGTATCGCACGGGAGCTGCGCGATGTCCCTGCGTCCAACGCAAGCCTTTCTCAAGTTGTTTCTAGCTATTAAATCTTTCGTAAACCGTACCGGAATAGCAACCTAATTGCACACCAGCAAAACACAAATATGCTTATGATTAGCTATATTCTGTGTAGGCTTTGTTTAAAATCTGTTCTGATCGTTTGTCATCAAAAACATCAAAACCGCTTTGTTTCTTACCTGCGTTTTGCAGAGGAGACGGCAAAACTTCCAAAGCAAAGACGGATGCTGAAGACTGTTGACATCATTGTGTTCGTATAAAAAGTTTGAAGCACTTCCAAAAACAATATTCCACCACCAGCGAGCAGAAGTTGTCCAAATGTCTAAGTCTGTTACAGCTGTTCTCCCCGTGGTTGTGTCCATCTCCAGGCGATTTGCGTTTTCCCCGCGCACTCCTGGTCTGGTCTGGCCATGTTTCAAGCGATATTCCTGCACGCTCCGGGTCCGTTCCTCTCCGTGCGCTCCTGGTCCGGTCCGGCCGTGTTGCAAGCGATCTCATCCCTGCACGCTCCGGGTCTGGTCCTCGTGCTCTGGGTCCGGGCCCCCTGCGCTCTCCGTCCTGCCTCCGTGCGCCTTGTCCAGTCCTCTCCGTGCGGTCCTTGTCTGTTCCTTTCGGTGTTTAAAGCTATCTGCGTTTCCGTCGCGTGCTCCAGGCCCGCGGGCTTTCATACAGATTCCTCGTACAGGCTAAACTGCGCCTCAAGATGCACAGTCTCTAGAGCGCGTCTCTCTCCACTTTGACTCTCCCGCACAGGCACATTGCACAGGCTTTAGTCTCTGCGTTCGTAGACTGGTCGTAGAAAATGTTCAACAAGACCATCGACCTGTCTACGAACTTACGAACAGGCTGCGAGCGCTGTTTTTTCGTAACAACGCCTCAAGAATGACGTAGGAAATGAGAAAAAAATCGTTCGCAGAGAGGTCGTAGCAGGTCGTACGGGTCATTGTGACCGTAGCAGGTCGTACGGGTCATTGTGACCGTAGCTTTACATAAAGTATTTACAGCACACATGACAGGTTACCCTTTTTTCACCCAAATTCACTGCATTTTTTTTTTGTAGATTTTGTTCACAATCGTTTTTAACAGTTGAAAATTATGTCATAACTGTACTTACTTTTTATATTTTTAAAAATATTTTTCATTATAATTGATATGTATTCTGTGTTGTTATCACCATGCTGCACATAAGCATCAAAGTAGATCCTAGAATTTTGTTCACTGACAATGGCAATACAATTTTTTTTATTCTGACTCACCAAGGAATCTGAGAAGGACAAATTCTGTAATAGTTCAATGGCGTGCATCATATATACAGATAACTTCATCATAATGTTAACAATGTGGAAACTGGAGGTGACCTTGTTAAGACAATGCACGAGATAGAAATTTCTACGACACACTACCTTGGTTGTGGGGAACAAAATGTTCTATAAAATAAGACACGGCAAACATTATTTTCAGCTAAATATGCAATATGCTTATATATTTATAGACAAAACATATGTACTAATTAGCTTTTAAGACACAGTGGTGATGGTGAATAATTCGGAAGGTCAGAATGTTTTAGGTGAATGAGCAAGACATGTGGACTGGTGCAAAAACATTTTAATGAAATATTTCTGTTTGTTTAACTTTTTAAGAAAACAAAAATGAGGTATATTGTTTTTAGCTCATTCCTAGATTCACTGGCACCACTAAAAAGTACTAGATTGGTGCCATTACTCCGCTATGCGACTTGGTTCACACAACTGCTTTTCAACTAAAATCAAACGTCTAAACACATTGTAACTGCCATTTCCACCACTTACTGACTACGTACTATTATTGCAAGCTTATATAGAACAACCCCAGACATTTTCTTCAACCACATCCTCACTTCATTGACTTTTTCTGTCTCCAATGTTCAAAACTGCTCACAGGTAGTTACTCATACACTGCCCCCAAACAGACCCCCACACGCATCTTCACTTTCTAACTATTAACCTCACCCTCGGGTTAATTTTTTAACTATATATTAATTCTCTACTCTGACTGAAATATTGCCTCTAATAACTAAATGTAATAATCTACCAGCTTACTTTGAATCACCGTAGCCTCTTATTACTGACATCATTCACTCCTCTCTCACTTCAAGTTTTCTTCTTCTTCTTCTATCAATCTGAAACCTTTAAAATCAGTGCACCGACAAATAATTCCTTTACTATGTTTCTGTTTGTTTAACTAATGAATGTATTTGTGTGCTTTATCTAAATTTTTTCCTTAGGTGCTTTTGCACACCGGGTCATCATTGTAAATACATTTTTGTCCTTAATGTTTTGCCTGGCAAAAAAAAAGTTCAAATAAAATTCTCACTGAGAGAAGCCCCCTCTGTAGGGTCAATGTAAGCCGGACCAATCACAGCGCATTATTAAGATTTGAGTGGAAGTGAACATTTGAACATGGTGGTGCCAGCAAATGTACTTTGTCCTATTTGAACAGAGAGACAGGCTACTTACCATCTTGTCAGAGCCTGATCCCAGTAGATCTCAACGTACTTGGATGGAAGGCGGATGGAACCTCAAACACCCACATTGCAGAGCACGAATCTAGTGTTGTGATCAGAGGGCCGATGGCGCAAAAAGACAGCCTTCTTCTGTCAGTACGCCACCAAAATCACCACCCACCTCAGTCACCAGTGGTGTGCTCCAGGGTTCAGTCCATGGGCCAGTTCCACCTTTCATTTGTTACTTTGGGCACGGGAGGGTTTTTTGGGTCTTAAATAACTTAAAATTTTACTTAAATTAACTTAAAAATAAAAATATATATTTATATATTTGTATCCCTTGTGTCCTGTGTCCTCCTCATTTTATATGTTTGACTTGTCATGGGTCATAACAACCCTTCAGACCTGCATTAAGGACACACATAAGAATTTCCGTTTTGTGGTTTCCAAAACTAAAGACCTACTGACAAAGTCCAATAGTTTCTCAGTTGTAGATTTTTTATTGTCAGAACAAATCTTGTATTTTATAACATTTATATAAAATGTATAAAGACACAATCTGTTGTTTTGACTATGAATATTGAAGAAAGGGAGATATTGAGACACAAATGGATGTTTTCATTGCATAAGCACATGTAATATTGTTGTGGAAGCTAAAGAGATGAGTGGGTGTGCCCCTGATGTTTGTCGGGCAGTTAATGCATGGCCTAATTTGTGCTGAGAGACACATTAAGGTGCTCCTTCATCACTCATGCCCCGTTTCTCTGCACACTTTATACCAGCTCCCCTTGCTGTAGTCATTACCCTAGGTTCACATGTGACGCTCCATAGACTTAATTGCAATCACAGCCTGTTTTTACACAGACACAAACCTCTCAATCCAGATAACCATGAGAGTAAATTGTGAATACTTCATAACCGACACTGTTAGGTCTGCCCCATTAGGCACGGCTCATTAGCATAAACTGCACTTTTGTTGACTATAAATCATAATGGATTTGCTGCTGACTGTAATAGAAAACGGCTTATGTTCTCCACATGTCTGGATATTGCTCATGTGGTGATTGACCATGGTGGCCTTCTGTTAACATAGGGAAAACAATTCTGCTATGAAGTCTAGTAATAGGCTGGATTTTTACAATAGTGCACGTCTTATTGGGACAGGTAATCTTGACCAAACCCAAGAGGTAATCTTGTTTATAAACTTAAGCTGCTGGTTGTCCCATTTGGCTCTGAAGGATAAGTCGATCAGCTTTAGTCTTAAAACTGGAGTACTGTGGAATTCTGGGGTGCACGGTAACAGAGAGGTTAGAACTCTGGCTTCCCAACAAGGAGGTTGTGGGTTTACATGTTCTGTGGGTTTTCTCCGGGTACTCCAGTTTCCTCCCACCTCCAAAAACATGCATGTTTAGGTTAATTGGGCACCACTGTAAAATTCCCCTTAATGATTGAATGAGAGTGAATGGTTGTCTGTCTAACTCTGCAACAAGTTGGCTACTGTACAGGGTGTTCCCCGCCTAAGGACCAAGGTCACTGGGATAGGCTTCAGTCACCCCTGACCCCTAATGGGAATCAACAGTAGAAAATGAACTAGAAATGAATGAATTAACTCTCCCATTCTGTCACTTTGTGACACTCCCTTTTTGAGGAGTGTAACTTTCAGACACTGCTACTCCAGTGATTTCGGCCTGACTGCTGAGGCCTCTCATACCAAGGACACCTTCCCTTCTCCTGACCTTGGATTAGCCCATCACTATCATATCTATAGCCTGTCAATTCTCAGGAGTGAATATCTCCTTCTGTGGTTCTCCTCAAAGTTTTTGTTTTCAAAGTCTTTCCTTGCCAAGAAAGAGGGCCTAGCAGGCTGTGGATGTGAAAGTTCCTTCCAACAGAAAGAATCCGGAGCTCCTCAGCACCACTGCGTGGAACACCAGACTGCACAGTGTGTCCAGTGAGTGCCTCTCGACTTTTAAAGAGAAGTACGAGAGGCACTGCATCAGAGCCGGACCAAAGCTAGACCGTCTGACCCCGGCCACACACTGCATACATTACAATTGTAGTACACGCTAGGACCGGATGCATTCTGAGTCGAGTGTAGGGGTAAGGACAAAATACATCGGGAAGGTAATTGACATTTCTGTTTGCTCAATCCACAATCTTTTGAAGTTCTCAGAGGCGGCTGTTGTTGTGATTTTGGGCACCGTAAAAATAAATTGAATTGATTTTGACAAATTAATCCTTTTTTTCTTCAAACTTGCAAGACAGAGCCTGAAAGCCATGTCAATCACTCCTTGCTCCACTTTTGTGACTGAAAACACCATTCTATTGAGAAACAATATGAGATAAAAGGACGAGGACTTATTTCCCTTTTTCACTGTTTGGGAATGTTGAGTCAACTTCAGACTATCCATAGTTACCTGTTGTTCTGTCTTACCAGCAGTAAGCCACAAAATTAGTCCATTTATGCAAGTGCACTGCTTTAAAATGAAGTAAAGTGTGAGTAAAATAAAAGCACAACATGCAACAAATTAAAAACATGCACTTCAAAATAAAACTATAAACCTCTGCAGACTCACATTAATACATTCTTCCTTTTGGTGCATTGCATGACAAGGATGTTGTGTTATTTTCTAAAGCTAGCCATTTTCAAGTACACTTTTATCACCTTTTGTGGTACAACTTTATTGCTAAACTAGCTTTTCTGTACATGAGCCCAGACAAAAATACATGAAAAGCGTATCTTTCTGATAGCTGATGTCAAAATAACAGAAGCCCCTTTTTAATATCACCGTGGCTGTCCCTCGTCACCTGGGCCGATCGAGCTTTAATTGTCTCCACTTCACTCCCTGCAGTGAAACTCAACACCTCATTAAAGCCGCTCTAAACGCTGGATCATTACAGAAGAACAGGTAATTAAAACATGTTGGCAGGGACTCCTTATCAGAGCCATGTATTGATTTGTTAGGACTTTAGCTTTCTACTAAAAATGTTTTCTCGCTTTAATTGGTCACTTCCTTTAAGCTAAAATTGACATCAATTCTTGAACCTGAATTCTTCTGGTACAAGTTCACATGAGAATAGAACTCATTATGTCCCATTATTCTGAGCCCATATTCAAACTTTTTCTATTCTATTTCCATGTCAATAGGAACATATATCCCAACACTTGCTGGCAAAGATGATAATGTTTTTCTTGTGCACTTTCATGGGTCTTCACAGGTGATTTAAAGGTATAATAATCCTTTGCTATATTGCTCTGTGGTTTGCAGGCCATTATAATAAGAGCAAATGTGTCAGTGGAACACAAACAGTTCATTTAAAAGCGATTGCTGCTGGACTAACATGGGACCTGGAGGCGGGAGCTGGGGAGCCATTTACAAAGTGTCACTTCTCCTGTGAATCTCCAGCAGGACAAATGGAAAACAGTTAGTGCCTCAATCTTCAGGGATAATCCCAGTGATTACGTGTAAAATATTGTTCTCGTAAATCACATTCAGTGTAAAGCATGGTAATCTATGTATAGTCAAAAGTAGCAGTGTATTTTTATTTAGTGTTTTTAGGATAGTTGACAAGTTACTCTCATCCCAACACCTGATTTGGAAACGACTCTCTTTTTTAATTTAGCATATTCTTTTTCCAAGTGTGGTAAGTGTCTAATCCAGTTGCTTCCACACAATTTTCTCATTCATACTGGCATCATTTCTTTCTGATTAACTACCTCCTACACAATGTTATTCACTTACCACAACAGCTGTGAGTTATTGCTGTACGTATACTGGTCCCAAAGACAAATTACATGGCTCTCATTATGATTATGGATGAAAGTGTGTACTGAGATGGCTGGATTAAATGCGGCAAGAGTGCGAGCAGAACATATGCATGATTAGGAGAACAAGATTAAATTTATGGCTACTGAAAGGTGCGCTTTGTGTTGCAGTTGACTATACACTGGAAATAAAAAATATACAATTCCACACATATTTTTTTAAATATTGGCATTTTTTGTGTGTGTGTTTGTCTGATCCATGATAAGGCTTGGCAAGCAAAGACGGTTACCAAAGAAATAACTTGTCAGGTTTGTAGAACTAAGATAGGAATACATTAGCCAAAATATTATTAAAAAGTGAACAAAGCAGTTGTAGAACAACCCAAATTTACTAATGGTAAATTATCTATGACTGTAGTGTCAGAATAAGATTTAATTAATGCTATGTTCTGTACTTAAATATTTAAAATCTCTATAAGGCTTGGTATCATAACATCACACATCAGTAGAATGTTCAGTTAGCTTTAAAGGTGCACTGTGTAATTGGCAAAGGTTTTGAACAAGAGCGCCATCTTTGGGTTGTTCCATGACTGTTGTTTTGGCTAGTGTATTCCTATGGGAGTTCTGCAAACCTGACAAGAACCATGTTGGATTTACCATTATTTCCAGACTAACCATTGTCACTTCCCGAGCCTTACTGGTTTAACATTAGACCAATTGAACATTGTATTGTTGTGTGATGTCACAATTCCGAGCCTTATACATACTAATGATCTTATGTTATAAAAAATCTATAAGATTGATGTGTCCAGCCTTTTTTTGAAAGAAATGTAGATGCTGCTGACACTTTTAAAAAATTGCTCCTAGTTGCTTTTAAAGGTCAATTTACAACAAATTGTCCCATTATTATTTGTATTCCTCTATCTTTTTGAAACTTAGAGTAGAGTCCATCTCTTTAGTTTTGGAGGAATTGAAATCCAGGTAGTTTTCCTTACACCATTTAAAAAGAGTCCTGCAGCTTTGTTTTATGATGCCCTTAAATATTGTTTGTTTCAATAATAATTCTATCATCTGTATATTTCAAATATTGTAGGTTCTGTTTGCCTTTAAGGTCATTTATGTATAATGTGAAAAGAACAGGAGATATTGCAGAACCTCGAGGACTTCCTGCAGAGATGTTTCTGATTAAAGTGGCCATTAAATCTCACCACTTGCTCCCGCTCTGTCAAAGTGGACCACCCACTACAGAATGTAATGAGGATTGACATTCAACTTATGCAGCTTCTAGCCTATGAAATATGACTGGACAGTGTTAAAAAGCACTAGAAAAGTCAACAAAGACCATTCCACTGCACCACTGTCATATTAGCATCATCAACCCCCAAGTTCTTCCTCCAGAGAGCTTACAGGTACTTTTGTTAAAACTTGAATAATTATATTCTCAGCTTTATAACTCGTCCTGAGTCATCATAACTATGCCGACAGATGTATTTTATGTTAAAACATCTGGTGCTGACAGCAAAACCTGAACGCTAAATAATTCCCAAATCAACTAGATGAATTTTTATTAGCATCAGAATCAGAATCAAGCAATCTCTCTGCAGGTGGAGTGTCTGCATACCACACCATTGAAGATGACTGTGTTTCAGTTCTGAACCTCACTCAATATATTCTCATTAACACATTTGCCATGGGTCATAATATTCCCATTCTCACATAATTGACTGGCTTCGTTATTTTGCTGTGTGCTGTTTTCCTGCTGGGATTTGCGTCAAGCTTGGTGGCAGCTGTGAAGCTGTACATCACTGGTTCCTGTTGGATTTATGTAGGTGTTTGATCTACAAAAGTGAGCACTAGAAGGGTCGAGGTTCTTTCCTTCAGGGCTGGGAAAGTATCCTGTTGTTCCATTCCTGTATTAATTAGGGTCCGGTTCATAGTTGAACATGAAAAATACTGAAGCTGATCATAACATATGTATTGAAAAAGTCCTTGATGTTTGGTCCCCCTTACAAGACAATATATGATGTGAAAAACAATATGTGCACAATAATAATATGAAAGCTCAATACAGACCAATGAAATAATGTTGTATAATTCATCTTTAATGTTCAAGCCAATATGTATTACTTTTGTAATCAATTTCCATATACAGTATTTGTGTCTATAGCTGTGATAAGTCAAGGAATGCAGGGTGCCTCAAGTACAATTTAATCCTTTTAAAATACTTGTTAAAAATGAAGAAAAAAGAAGAAACATTTCATTATGACTTAAAGCAAACTAATAATAAAAATTGTGTTTCTTTCTTCTTTCTTTCAAAAGGTTTGAAGAAAGAAAGCAACACAAAAATTGCGTAAATAAAAGCAACTACTAAGAATGGTTATGTCCTTGTAGATCTTTTGCACTGTTTTAAGTCTGTCAGTCATTCACATTTGATTCGACCATTTCGAAAGCATTAGCATATCAGGCTAATGTGTGTGGTTCCTACATCAATTCATTATGTAGGAAACACACACAACCCATGCATGATTTTCTACACTGTTTTATTGATTCTGGTGCATGAGATTCCAAAGTGGAGGTGCTTCAGACAAGGTTTGAGGAAAGAAAGCTACACAAAAAACATCATATTCATCCTTAGTTATAGAATAAAAGTAGCTTTCAATTGAACATGCAAACTCAGAACTTGCAATGCTAGCAAGCATGTCCAAGTTGAACAGAATATCAATAACCCACATCTCAAGAAGTAATGGGCACCTCTGCTCCGTCTGAAGGTGACTTTGTTTTGGTAATGGCTGTCAGTGGAGCCTGTGTTGAAACTTAAATTGATTTGCAGTTATATTTTCTCCCTCTTGCTCTTAAAACCCATGCATCAGTTATTGCTGTATATGCTGATGCCAAGGTCATTTTCAACGTAAGAATGATTGAGTCTGACGTTAGCCCCACTGCCTCTGAATGGGCAGATGCTTCACTGTAGAAAGTAGGTTGCCAAGTGTCTGCTTTGATAACCCAGCAGGGCAGTGGAGAGGAGCTGGCAGTGGAGGACTCCCTGTGTGCAAACTTTACTGTGGGCCTGCGGACATATATACTGTATATACAATACACTGTGCACGAACACACATGAATCCTTTGGTTTATTATAAAGTATTATTTTACTTAACTTTGTGTATTTCTTCTACAAGTTCTTGTAGCTCATTTGTCACAATTGAAACAACCATGCCTACCCCAGTTTCCCTCACATTTGTTTGTGTGTGTGTGTGAGAAACTGGGATATGCATGAGCATAGGGGTAATTAGATCACGCGTCCAACAGTTAAACTGTCTGGAATGGCCTAATTCAAAATTCCACTAGCTATAGAACTCAAACCAGCCACAAAAATATCAACATCCCCCTGATTTCATTGGACTTCTGCCCTAATATTTTTGTGTAACTTACAAAATACATTTCAACGTATTCTTTGGTTTTCTCTCTGGTTGATCAGGAGCTTGTGCTGCACATCTATCTGCTTTTACACAAAAACATCAAATGAAAATTGATGAATAGTCTTGATACATGGTTGTTTTTTGATGCTCATGCCTGCCTGTATTAAAAATCTGTCCCCATGGGAAATGAAGAGAATAATACTGCTGGCCTTGCATTATGAATCTGCTTCTTTTCCACTTCCTTTTGTTCCGCTGGAGAGTTTTCCATGCTGAGGCTTTTAAGAGCACTTTTTCTGACCAGGCATACATGTGTTTGTCCTGCCGGCTCTGACATTTTTGTTGTCAAATTAATTAAATAGACAGCGGGCTTCATTCAGATTAACCCTGGCGGTGTGTGGCTGAAGAAAAAGTCCTTGCACCCAAAACAGTTAGATTGTTATCTAAAATCACACATGTTCGTATGTAAAGTTTTTTTTTTAGTCTAAGGACACCAGTGTGAGAGCCACCATTCTATGACTCACAAATCGATGGTCATACAGCAGAGCTATCTCACAGTATCAGAGTTATTGGGATTGGGTTGAGAGTAGAGAGTGTGTATCTTGTCAAATGTCCTTGCACTAGTTAAGTTTTGAACAAAATCCTTTTTTTTTTTTTTTATTCAAATTTTTTTTTTTTTTTTATTGAAAAAATGCAGCAAAATACGTCCAAGCCCATTGTACGTTACCAAATATGAAAATATAAGAGCCAAGATTTCTGAGGAGAGCACAAAAATTGCTCTGAATGGGACGGCATAGGCCTCAAATGCCTCATTAACAGCTATGCAACCATCAGAGAAACTTGAAAAGCCCATTAACGATGTAAAATGTTATTAAGTTCTGCTTTACCTGGAGCAGTTTGTGGATTTTTATGGGCTGAACGGACATATCAGTACAATAGTCTTGTGACCACTGCAGTAGCAAGTTAAAATTTACTCTCCAATAAGTGCTGTAATTTTAAATTTGGTTGTGGTTTTCAATATGTGTAATTTTTATGTGTGCCAACAGTCATGTTTTCTTATAACTGGCAGCTGTGTGGAGATGAAAGCAGTCTGAACTTTCCCTCTCTAAAAGTATTGCTGAATGTAGAAAGTTAAATGTAGTTATTGACGATAGCTGGATCATTGTGTTGTGCTCTCTCTCTTGGCTTGACTCTGAGCAGGTCCAGGTCGGTCTGAGGACTTGTCGGCTGCTCTGCTGAGAAGTGCACTGGGTCACAGCACGAAACCATAGAGACACCAGAGAGAACCAGGCTAGCTTCTTAAGCCTGGAGCGCTAGCAGAAAAGCATCTTCTAAACAAAATGAAATACAAATAAAAAACTAACTCTACTTATCTATCTCCGTTTCAACAAAAGTATTGTAACTGATTAAGGATTTTTAGGCTTATTTGTTTTCTTGATTTTGGTGGTCAAGAACATAGGGAATGTTTATTAAATGTGTTAATCATCATCTTCAGTATGTCGAATTGCTCTCTCCAAAGTGCAAAGGCCGTTTTATTTCCTATAACTGCATGATGTCCTTATTCATGCATTAAACCTTTTTTTTATCATGACCTGTTTAGACAAAACCAAGGCTAAAAACAAATCCAGACTGTTTTAACCTTTGCGTGTTTCTTATAAAACCGAGTAATAGTCAATTCAACTTACACAACAGCTCTGTAATAAATGGATTTCTCTGATTAAACCCTTCATATCATCCCATCTACACAGTTCAAGGCATGTTCAGTTTTTAAGTGGTCTACGTGGCCTGCTCTATTGTGCCTAACCCTGGAGACTCATTTTGCGGTGACCCTACAACAACTAGAGTGGGCAGTAATAATCAAGGCTTGAGCCGAGGGGAATGAAAACAAGGGCGCGGATAAAGTGGAGATTGTCTTTTATTTGCTGCATGGACCTGCTGTGCTCCTCTGTAAGGCCAGGTAAGACCCACATTATGAGAAGAGCTCAGAGACAGAGGCCAGCCAGTGCTGCAGGATTTACTCGACCAATCATATCACGTCAGCTATTTATACTGGGGATGTCTTGGAAGACATGAGGTGGAGGTTTTGGCTCGGTGAAGAATAAGTTGGATTTGGATTACAGTTGTGGATATAGTATGATTTGTCATTTTAAGGGAC
The DNA here is from genome assembly GCA_038363315.1 of Mugilogobius chulae. Taxonomy (NCBI): domain Eukaryota; kingdom Metazoa; phylum Chordata; class Actinopteri; order Gobiiformes; family Gobiidae; genus Mugilogobius; species Mugilogobius chulae. The sequence goes on from CM076403.1 coordinate 12,509,624, forward strand.
CTACAATATATAAAATACTATTTAAAACATGTTAAATGATTTTAGATTGTAAAATGTGGTGACATATTCATTCAATGTATTTTTACAATATTTTCTTTGTGGTATTAGTTCCCTTCTGGATCATTTTTGTAAAAAAAAAAGAGAAAATACCATGGGCTCTCACAGTGCATTCGGCCAATTTTAAAATAATACAGTAGGTCTTTTTTTTATGATTATTTACACCTTTATCTTTCATTTCTTTCAAACAAACAAGGGCCTATGTAAATGCAAATTTCAGGTGGTTGGAATAAAAATGGATAAACAGATGGTAAATAATGCTTGTCTGACCAGCCAGCCCCTACATGCTTTGACAGACAACTTTACAAAGACGTAAGGGTCTGGAATCAGAGCGCTGGGTTTCAATTCCGAGGTTGGGCTTTCTGAGCACTGAGTCACCCAATCACAGAAAATCCTAAAATTCCACAGAAACAGGGACACGCTAAACCGGATGTTATTGTAAATATGCAGCACAAGGATTTTATTCAGTATGAAGGCTCTCAACAGGGCTTGCTTCTCAAGTTTTTAAGGAATTGATTTGTTCCTAATTGTTCAAAATCAAAGCAAGACTCTGGAAAATAAATAAATAAATAAATAAATAAATAAATAAATAAATAAATAAATAAATAAATAAATAAATAAATAAAAATGTATTAGCTACCTCCGCTATCTTGAAAAAAGTTTTGAAATTGGCAAGTAGGAGGAGGGGAGCGGACGTTTGAGATTGGATTGTCCCAGTTTTGGGTGACAAAGTGATTGGCTCTGTCTTTGGTTCCAGGCCCTTCTGCCTTCAAACAGAAAGAAGAAGAGGCAGGTAAAAATAACAGCTGTTAAACTAAACCACTTTAATGTAAATGGGTAATCTGTTTCATTGTAAATGGGAATGTCCATATATGTTTAAAGTTACATTAGAGAGTTTTTAGTGAAACTGGATGTAGTTCCTAGTATTGGACTATTATTTGATGTCTATTAGTGTTAATATAGAGTTACGTTTCTATTTATTTTATTGAGGTGTTGTTAATAATTTAAACAAAAGGTGAGTCTGCTACATTTAGTCATGCTCAGCTTTCAGCCCTGTTACATGGTAATTGAATATTTCTCTTTTGTCTGTACGTGTTTTCACTCTGGCTGTCACTATCGTCTGCTTCCCCTCATCTCATGCCATAACACTACTGCCAATGGATTTTTGGCGTGACTGCTTTTCCAAAGTCGGGCTGAAACACACAGGATATCAAAGAGACATTGTCAACAGGATGTCTGCGCTGTGGGAATCGGCTCAACAGGGAGAAGCTCTGCCATGTTTATAGAGATAAAGATTGTTAAAGGGTGAAATGAAGTAGGAGAGGGCTAAGGTGTGTCCAAACACTGTTTTAACGCCTTCAAAGAGTGAGGTCAAGAGCAGCACTGGGAGATGTGCCTGTTTGCTCTGCTGATAAGAACAGATTTAACGTGGCAGCGTGTCCACTCACACTCACGGTATATTCAGTCGCACATATGCAGCACAGAGGCATTCTGGGACAGCTTGGCTCTCAGATTACATCTCCGTCTGATCGGCGAAAAACATGGCCTCCCCCTCCTACTGGTCAGAGAAAAAACAAAAATCACAACCGGCGTGCTGTCAACTAACAACAGAGACAACAGATGAAAGACTAAACAAGCTTGTACAACTTATTGGTGCTATGTTTTAGATCTGACTGTTTTTGTCTCATTATCAGTTGTCAAAGTGATCATTAAACCAAAGACAGAGCTAGGCATAAAAAACAAAGCACAGGCACAGAGATGTGATCTGAGATATGAGGGAAAGAACTATAGAGAAGAAACACTGACAGACTCAAAGTGTGTGGGTTGGTAATGAATGTAATCTGCATTTAGATGAAGTCAGAATATTTGCCATTGCTCCGATGAAACCACTGGCTCTGATTGCACACAATGGAGTTGTTTGGAGCAATGTTCACAGCAATTATTCGAGTGTAGCCAGGTGGGCGGAGCTTGGGTTACTATAATTACTTACACCAAATGTTTTTAATCAACTTTAAGTAAAATCATGTCAAACAGCCAGCCCAAATGTAATAGCATGGCCCATTTTATTAGAGGAACTTGGTCTGCAACAGAGTGGTGAAATTGGGCAATTCCTGGAGGAAAGTGAGGGGTGGGATCTGAAGGCACAGTCTCAATCAAAAGTTGAAGACCAGGTGGAAAATGGCACAAGTAACATCTTGCCTGGTTGGAACTGTGCTAGATACAACACATGAAGAAAGACAAAAAATAAATTAAACAAAGAAGAATTTAGACAAAAACAAACGTGTTTAAAAACTAGTAGAATAGGTAGTACCTGGTCTTTAAAAGATGTGCTCCTGTAAATATAAGATTTCTTTAAGATACTGTTTTGTGCTGAGTTTTCAAGTGAGGTGGCAGAGAACGAACAGTCTCTTTAGAACTCTGAGCAATGAAAATGGCACTGGTTTTATCAAGTACACTTCCCAAATACCATCAAGATAAGATAGTGAGAGGTATTTTAAGAGTTACTTAACATTTAGATGACTTAAAGTAGAAAGATACAGCTAAGGTATTAACATTTTGTGTTATAGATAAAAAACAGTACACATACTTATTCCTTTTGCACTTTCCCTAAAGTTCACAGCTCATGTCGTATTCTTGCTTTGCCTCACTTCCGCTCTCTCTTTCATTGTGTTCTGCATTCCTTCTACCTTTCTGACCTATCTTGCTTTCTTTATATCTCCTCTGTCTATCTGTGCTTTCCTTCGTGACGCTGTAGTTGTCACTCAGCGGAGAGAGGAGCAGACATGGGGCTGTCCACAGGGGGTCACATAGAGAGGTCAGAGCACAGGAGTCCGGTGACAGCTCACTCCTTATTATCCAGCGCTGAAACAGGGAACAAATGAGACTCCTGCAGTGGAGGAGCAGCTCAGGCTCCAGGGTGGTGCTAATAGTTTGAGCGATCATCAGTCTTCAGCTCAGAGGGAGAGCCAACAATAGAATGAAGATGAGTACTGTAAATTTGGATTCTTAGATTAAATATTGTGTTTTGAAATGCTTTACCTACAACAGTGAGACTGGTATGGCATTGATCTAAAAAATGATTGATTAAAACCTATATTTCAAAATATGGACTAGTAAAATGGTGTCAACCCATACAATTCACTTTGCATTATTTTTTTTATTTTTTTTTCACGTAGTATCAAATAAAATAGTATAATAACAGGAAAAGAAATGTGATGGATGGTGACTAAAAACCCTCCAGGGCTTGAAAGTGGCACCACCACAAATACATCAGCTCAATACAAAACAAACATCAATCAATACATAAAATTTACATTATTCCAGAAACATTAGTTTAAGCATAGTATAGTATAATATTGTGACTTTGATGATCAGATTATATCTTAGGACAAGATCATGCAGAAATTCTAGCATTTCCAAGGGGTTTCAGGACTTTTTCTTCCTGCAGTATTTTGCAAATTATGATATTTTCATGTCTAAATCTAAGCTGCAGTGGATCAGCACCATGGAGAGCTCCCACGGACCTCCAGTGAAAACAAAAGAAGAGGATAATGTTTGAGTATCACATTTAAGTTGTTTTAGTGTGCAGCATTTGCTAACAACCACTAATGTACACAGAGTAGGCAAAACACTACTACTGCACCGACTAGTGTGAAATTAAATTAAATTAAATGTTATGAATGAAACACAGATCTGTCACCACTGGTTCCGCTGCACTGTTGTTAACACGTCACTCCATATATCTTCACCTCACCTTTGATTCAGAGCTCCTTCCCTCTTACCTCTGAGCTTGTTTTGACAGCAGTGCTCTCGCTCAGGCTGCCCCAGAGTAGCTGAAGAAAACATTTCTCTTCCAGAAGAGGATATAAGGCCATAGAATGAGAGAAAAGCAATGGCTGCACTATTAAGAAATAGCCTCTAAACCATATGTGACAATAGCCCAGATTGTTCTTGAACCCAATTCATTGAGGTAAAGTGGCCATTTGGGGCCCTGCTGGGGAATTGGTGTTCAAGGGGGAATATAGAGCAGGTGAGATGTTTGGCTATAGCCATGCATAGTAGCAACACACAGAAACACTTCTATCCAGGGGACTTTCTCTCTAAGTAACATAGCCTATTTGGCTTTCAGACCTTCAGTAAATAAAACCAAATACATCTCAATTAGAAGTTCTCTTTATTTCACTAAGGTCAATCCTTACAACATAAAAATAACATGTGACCAACCCAACCAAGGATTAAAAACAACCAAAACAAAAACAAAAACAGATTTAATATTTACGGGGCATATGAGACTAGTGCTGCATTATTTGGGGGGAAAATATCTACAGTATTTCTGGTTATCCTTAGTAGTAGATTCTGATTAGATTTGTGATTTATGCTTTAATAATAGAATTCTCTTCAAAATGCATATTGCAAATTTGTATACATATAGGAGCACAAAACAACTGAAATATGTCTATGACCCAAGAAACTATGAAAGAATCATTTGTGTAAACCACACGATTAGCACAACACAGATATGAACCACCTCAAGATCTGCATCTTTAGTGTGTGAGAGAAAAATGTCATCTCTGCCAAGGTTTTGCTCCCTCTAACCTGTTTTGCACATGAGCAAATGCTTGATAAATCTGGCCCTTAATGTGTCAGCAACAGAGTTTTGAGTATTTGCACTGATGCCCTCACCACAGTTTGACAACCTTTGCTTTACATTACATCAAAGTTAACTGGTACAGTGGTTTTACCAAATATGTTCTCTAAGCATTTACAAGGTCTAAATTCATGACACTGGCTCCATCCCTCTGCACTTCTGAGTTCCCTTTCATTTCACAGGCTTTGAGGCATAACAAAGACTACTGGAGCTACTATATTGGCAATCACACAAATCTGCCTCTGCCTCAATATTTAATGAGCTGGGCAAATTAGCCATACAAAGCAATCTAGTGAGCCACTCCACTTTGCTGATGCATAGAAAAAGCACCCCACACACGGCCCACTTACTCTCTCCGAATGCCTACAGAGAAAGGTGTGGACAAATAAATTGTAACACACAATTTCATTATCCGCTTAAAGTGATCAGAAAAATATAAAGATACTATTGAAAAGAATAAAAATTAGAAAAACAGCTTCATCTGACCATTGAGGCAGTGACATGTATTTTATTTGTAAATTAGTTAAATACTGCTTGAAACTTGTGAAGCAACAGTAATAGAGAGACTTTAAGTGCTGTTTGAATTTATATTATAAGAGTAACAGATACAATCTGCCATTAGATTTTTAGAAACTTATGGATGAAAGGTACAGTATATGTCTCCAGTGGTTTATTACTAAGAGACTTTTGAGCAGGTTTGTTAAATTACTTTTGAGCAGGAGTGGGAAATCTGAGCTCCTACAGAACAGCACCATGGAGAGCTCCCAGAACCACATCTGCCTAGTAAAACCTGCTAAATCACCTTTCATTAAAAAAAGAAAAAAAAAAAGAAAGGAAAAATATTTCCTACCTCGGAGGAACATGCTTGTTTTGTTTGAATCTTGGATATATTCAAGCATCAGCATCGTTCTCTTGTAAAGTTTGGCCAGATGACAAACTTTTCTTCAATGGATCACTCCTAAACAAGTTACACTGATAATTCCCAAAAAAAGTTTATTGCAAAAGCAAACCTTCATTATTCCACATTTAATCTCTTGCTTTCTTGTAATAAAGAACATTGTGTCACTAGGACTGGGAGGAGCACTTCATGCATTGCTGCCCCAGTTCATTTTTTTGGTGGATGTAAAGACATGTTATTATTCATGAATACTAACACAATCCTAATCCTAACCTTAACCAATTTCAAGGTGCAGACCTAAATTTGCCCATTTTTGTAATTTCAAACCAAAAAAACAGGCATGTAATAAAGTAGGGAAAAAAAGGCAGCGTCATGACAAACAATGTGTCAAGTTAGATGTGTTTAAATACCCACTTTCTTATTGCACAGTTAGAAAATTAGATACCCTCGGCTTCAAATCCAGATTTTGCTTCCTTTTTTTGTGTGTCCAGCTTTGTTCATTGAATTGCCAGTAAACTAATGAGGTGTGGATTACTCCTCTCCTTCAGCCAGCAAACACTGCTCAAAACCTCTTTTTGGAGCCTGATTTCATGGCACTTCACACAGGCTGTCTGGGGTTTAATTCCATCCTCTCTCCATGTATGTTTATGCAAAGGGTTGTGTGCCTAAGTAAGTCTGTGTGGTCTGGCAAAGAAATCCCTTTGTTTAAATACAATATCCCTGTGTAAACATAGACTTCATGCTTTAATCCTGGCACCCATTCATCAAAAGCTAATTCCGGAAAGTCCTCATCCATTACCGTCTATTGTTGTCAAATGCTGATGTATGTATGAATATGCAATTTTGATTTGAATGAAACTTAAAACATCGTAAGCCACACTCAAGAGCATTAGGAGTGCAATGATTTTGATGACACACAGATAGTATGAAATTGCAATCACTAGCTTTAAAGCAAATATAATTACATAGACTAAGACTAGTGCATAATTAGTAGAAACAATATTACAAACATCTGTATCTCTCTGATACATTTTAGGCGTATGTGACTTGGAATCCCTTTGTCCTCAGTACTTTGAGAACTGCTGTGCCTAACTGGTCTTGGTTGTTGGCGGTGGCTCTGTTCTCTGTCTGACCCATCTGTTTTCATTCATTAGGACAGGATCTGCTCCTCTGCTCTTCTGACACCTTTTCACATGGAGCTGCACAATGTAATTAAACAGGCTTGGTGGGATTGAGTTCTGCCTTGGCCATCCGTATCTTTTTACTCCTTCAACTCAAAGTGCAATGAACTATTTCCACTGAAAGCACCAATCTGTTACATGTGGAGTTTGACGTCGGGTCAAATTTAAATACAGTTTATTGGCACTATGCTAAGATTTTTAAAGAAAAAATATGTAATAGCTGTATTGTTTATGTATTTACTGGGGTAAAAAAAGCATCATGGTTTTTAAAAAGCTTAAGCTACATTGTGCTGAACAATTTGGAGACTCGGATGTAAGAAGGTTGAATATTTTTTGGTACAGCACCTTTTAAAAAACAATTTCACACTCATCTGGCAAACTGGGCAGTGCTGGAGAAGAACAAATTAGAGCATGAAGTCAGTGAAGCAATGTGATTTGCAGAACATAACGAAGACATTGTTGCACTACTAATAAAATAATATAATACTAATAACTACAAAATCTAAAATGCCCAAAATCAAACAAGCCCAAATATTCGGACACACCATTAATCTTTCTTAAGACTGCCAAACCTTCATTTGCATATTTCACTGTAAAAACTAAAAAGTAGGTGCTGAGTTTAATTGACATTCCGAGTTATTTTGCCAACTTTTTGTAAGAATTTCTCAGGACAACTGTGACTGTAATTCGTCATGACTGAAGAATCGTCCAATTCATTGTGACAAAAATAATATTGCTAGTCATATAACAAGAAGAAGAAACTCATAGCATAGTCTAAAAAAGAGGAATGATTTACCTCAGACTTCACAGTTCAGTGGACAAACTCCGAGAAAGCATATTTCTCCACAGAGCCTGGCCCCTGAACATGCACCGAGAGCCAACATGACAGACTGATGAGTGACTCCTGCGGCAGAGGGCAGCTTGTGACCACAGGAAGAGGCAAAGCTTGATTTCTTCATCGGCAGGTGCCTGCGCCCCTCAGACCTCACAGACACACAAGTGCTCACACAACGACACACAAGCACACACTAAATTAATCCCATACAAGTAGGTCTGGACCCCAGTCTGCGCCACATGCTGTGGACACCACTGCCATGTCCATATGACCACTTGGACTAAGCACTCTTAATGATCTGAATGTGGTGTTGTTTCTATATGTGGTATTTCATAATTTAGTAGCCATTAGAAAGATGATACATTCACTCATGTTAAATATAGTAGGTCAAAGTTCACATCCACTGGACAAACTAGTCTCAGACCAGGTCAGGAATTTGTTTTGTACAGAATATACTCTCGCTGGGTAAACACCAGGGAAATTCATATTTACTTTGAAGAGAAGTGGCTCTCCAGGGCTCTCTGGGGCTTTTCCAAGTGTACTCAGTGTGTGTATTCTGTATGTATATAGATACCCCTAGACTGACCCTCCTCATGGTTATCTCTGCACCCTTAGACCCTGTCACACTCAGCACAGGGACTGATGAGTGGCACAGAGAGTCCCTCAAGAAAACGATACAAACCATGCATTATGGATTGTCACGTACGTAAACAGGACCGTCTGACCTTTCAGACCTACGTGGAGGGCAGCAGAGAGTTCAACTCTCACAGCAAAGAACTGAACAGGCGATTCTTTAACACATGGAGAAAAGAGACAGCACAAAATGGTGTGGCTGAAGAGTTTTGAGGCACACAGTTTTGTCTCTTAATTTACATTTACATCAGATACACTTAAAACAGACATCCACATCTTGGAATATGAATAATTTGCTTTGTAGATTTATATATAATTGTTACTAGTGGCCAGAACCTACAGTACAGGAGGACATGCAGAGTTCTCTCAGGGAGATGTTGGCCAAGACCAAACCGGAGATTGAAGACTCACTGTTCTTGCTGTGAGACTATGGGTGCACATGGCATTCATCCAAAAGACAAAATGTTTATTGTGTATTCACGAACAATATGAAGGCACATATCAAATGCATCAATGTGTTTTAATCTTATTGAAAATGTGTCCATTTCAAACACATTTTATCCTGAGATAACCATCAGTTCTTCTGCCTCTATAAGACAGCTGCTTATAGCAGAAAACTATAGCCCTATGGTCCACATGGACCACTAACCTATTTCTCATACACTGCTTTGTTTGAGAACAAAAAGACCCAGTTTATTATCTTAAAGGGACTACAGATACTACAAGATATAGGCATTTGTCATTGTCAGCAGATTTTTTGTACTGCATTGGTCAGACTCCACTGAGTGCATTGATAATGTACTGTACACACTGTGTGTGCCTATTGTGGTCTCATGCAGGTCATTGCAACACACTACGTACACTGCAGTTTGTTTTCCTTATTCACCTATGAGTGATCTTTACTTTTTCCTCCTTTCAACTTTGCAATCTTCCGACCTTTATAAATAAAATGGTGGCACCAAAACCAATCATGACCCAGGAAGCAGCAGACAGGAAGAGTCCTCTTCCACACCTGACGGGTAGTGCAGTCTGTCTCCTCCTTTGTACAAAGGCTAATGTAACTGGGCTGATTAACCCTGACAGGTGGAGAAGCACATTAGTAATAAACCTTTTAAATGTCTGTGAATGCTTTTAGAAAAGGTTACACATGCAGAGACACAGGAAGAAGTCAGGCTGTAGGAATCAGTGAAAAGTATCTTCAATGTCTATTGGCAACACTTGTCCTATATAAAAGTCTTTTTTTCTTTCTTTTTGTGGGGAGTTCACACTAATTAGTCAAATTTTCCTAGAGTATAGGGATATTTAAGTATGTACAAAGTGCATAATTAATGAGTCAAGAAAACTTAAATGTCTTACGGGTGTTCAATGATTATCGGCTTGACAAATTAGCATAACTGCCTCATCATTTTTTCTCTGTAACCTCAGTGAAGCAGTATTCCTGCTCATCACAAATATTATAAAGGTTATAGAGTTGATGACAATCAAGTAATGTTTGTTTTTGTTTGTTTGTTTTTCAGCTTACTTATCTTTCTTGTGTCATTCTGATGCCATACTTAGAAATGGCCTAAATCTATTGCTGTATGTATGCAATGGCTCAATTGTGTGTTGAATAAATCAAAATTAGCCTTCTGATTATCATGATCCAACAGTGCAACATTTTAGCATAGTATTTATTATCTTCTTTGCTAAATTCTCTTTAATGCTTTGAGGAAGAAAAGGTTTAAAATAATCATTGCAAGTTCTGTTAAAGAGACACTGTGGCCTGTAAGTTCTAGACACACAAATCCTTCCAGATCTGAGTCTCAAATAAGAATGTAAATGTTTCTCAAAAATGATCTGTAAATAAAAGCAAAAATCTTAAAGCCAAACAACAGAAGCCAAAAGAATATAAACTTTTTGTGAAAAGCAAGAAACACATTTAACAGCAGCGAAATGCTTAGCATTATAAGAGACCTAAAGCCATTTCAAACATGTTCGACGTTGAGTCACTCAGGCAGGAATATGTTACCTTTATTTTACCAGGACAGTCCCAGTGAGACTTCAAGCTTCTCTATTTGAAGCTGCCCCAGCTTCATCAGACATCAGTTGAATGTTTCTGCTGTGATGGGATACCAGAAAACCCAATGGACCACACTCACGGGAAAACCATGATTCTCCACATAGAGGAATCTCTATGGATGGGAGTATGAAAGTAGAATTTCATAGCTGTTGGTGACACTAAATATCTTAAATATGAATGTAAATATATGTTAATAATTGTAGTGCAATGTACAATAAGCTCCTACTTTTTTCACAAGTTTTAAACCCTGTGACCATACAATGACACAACTAAATTATAGTCACTATAAACTAGTGAGGCCTATACTGCATGTACTTTTTTGTTTTGTTTTATAATCTTGTTGGTGCGACTTAAATTTAGGTGCACTCAAAGCAAAAATTACTGTATTTATTTTCTGCAGTTTTTCTGCTAAACCATGAATCTTCTCCATTGTCTTTCCTTTAATATTTGTGTTTGAGCGTCTATTTTTAATTTATTTTTCTAATAAAAGTTGTCACATTTGACTTTAGAAATGATCTCTGTTTATTTACAAGAAGCTCTGTCAGTAAACCTTTGAAAAGACTAAACTTGTGGCCTGAAATGTGGCTCTAGGCGCCCCGTGCCGTGCCTGTGTGCCAGCCCAGTAGGAGAGGCTCCCTGTCTGTCAGATGACCAGGTTGGGAGTCATTGATCTGAGCAAATCAATAGTCAGCACGTCCATCTCCAGCCCAGTGTCCGCGGGGCACCATCTGGTTGTGTGTCCCTGTCCTGTCCGCGGCCACAGCACAGCCCATCAACACGCACCAGGTGGCAGCCATCTGGGCCTGCCGCTTAACACTCAGCAGGACTCCAATGTAGGAGAAAGAGAGAGTGAGAGGAGGCTTTATCTCTGTGAGTGTGTGTGTGGGAGAATCACTAGTAAAATGTCACGTTTGTGGGAGGGCATCCTCTGTGACCAAGAAGGGTCACTGAATTGAGTCACGTTGTCACATCAGATAAGGTAAGTTAAGTTTTGGAAATAATGCCTTGTATTTATTTGACTCCTATCAGGGCTCCTGTATCAACATGGAATGTAAACAGTGGCATTCTGGGGGCTCTAGGTGAACTTGAGTTTGGGGCCCTCTTTAATCATCCTATTGTGCCAATTTATTATTTATATTGAGAAGAAATAAACATAATTTTACAGTATTGGAATCGTTGCAGCTCTCACACTGCCAAATTCTGCAAAATGTTGGAGAAAAAATAAGTGCTGTGTCACTCGAATATGTAAATACTTCTAAATTCTTTAGAAGGGGAAACAAAGATAGCTAAGTTCATATAAAGGTCTATTTTCTGTAGATCTCTTTTAATGTAGGAATGCTAGAAGATAGGACTGACTTAACAATCAGATATCATTTTGAGTGTGCAAATGTAAAAATTTGTCATTTTTAGGGATATTGAGAGAATTTAAAGTATGGGGTTTTAAGGTTCCCAACCTCAAAACTTATTAAAGGCTGTGAAGGACAATTTGTCTACAGGTTGGAGGCCCTAAGTCGTCATCTAATTCAGACATGTTATAAAATAGTAGCTATTCCATCATAGACAAGTCTATAAATATATATTAAAAAAAAAAAAAAAAATCAGAGTCAGAGAAATCAGAGTACCCAGCGATAATGGCATTTTGAATCTTTAGGCATAATTAGGATCACAATCTCTGCTGACAAAACAGCAGGAGGAATTTGCTTCTTTATGCAATAATACAAGTATTTAAAAACAAAAAAAAAGAAAAGAAAAAACACTTTTTCTACAATCAGTCATGCCACAAGCATGACTGATTGTAGAATTTGTGAATTCAAGTCTGTGCTGAAGCATCTATCACTGCCAGCAGCAGCCCCAGTGTTGGCTGCTCTGATGAATCCATGTGGGCCTGGGCCATCGCCACTGCGCATTTACATCAAGAACAGTGGGCCCAGCGTTTGAGAAAGACTTGGTCCTATCTCCCAACAGTGCAGCCCACTATCACTTATAGTTATCCAGGGTGCGCCGTGGAGCAGAAAGGTAAACACAGAGAGAAACACTGCCCGGGTCTCTGGTGAAGGTAGCACGGTAATACATCACCACAAAATGACCTGGAAAAAAAACACAAGACACATTTGGGTTCACACACAGTTGTGTTAGTGCTAACTGAAAAGATGAAACTCAGAGTCAGAGGATTGAAAAAAAAACTAAATTGGCTACTTTTTATTTTTTAATTTGTGTGTAATAATGTTTTATTTTTGCACTAATTACTTTGGGGAGTGCGTAGGTGAGCGACTCAGCTCAAACGAGGCTTTACAAAGGGATGACGACTGCTCCATGGTTGCTCGAGTTTGCCTGTTTACAGTAATAACGTTTGACTTACCAACTACTAATTTACATGCAGACATTTGAGACATTTTCATCTGCACCTTTTGCGCACTTTTGCTCTGCACTACGATAGCATTATCCTTCGCCAGCTTGTGGCGCTCGGGCCTAATGATCTAAAAATGGATCTCTGTGGCACCCCACATATTTTTATGATCTGAGTCTTGAAACCCACAGAATAGTTTTGTGTCTCCTCCTTACGATAAGATTGGATATGTACATATTTGGTCTGCAATGTAACTATTTTCACATTAACAGCTCTAATTTATGGTGTTTTTAGTACTTTAGGTTCATAAAAAGACTGATAAATTCCCTCACTCCACACCTAATGCTTGTGAACTGCTATCATGACCACAGCTACCTTCGGGTAAATTGAAACAAGGCTACTAATTTGAGTCTAGGGTCTTTCCGACCACCACCAATCACACACACACACACACACACACATCTACTACAGCACCTGCGTTCCCATTAGCCTTCTCTCTGATGCACAGATCTATCAGACTGATAAGATCCATTTCTTAGTAGATATGTTAGATCTGAATCATTTCTTTATTGAGGGGTGCAACAGTAAATCATGGAAAGTTCAAGCAAATGGTTTATAACAGCATCCTCTGTTCATTAAACCATATCGCCATATTCTCATTTTAATATTAATGATGTCGTTTCAGAAGGATGACCCTGATTTGCATGAATGAGTTAAAGAGGCTTTCTCCTCTCAAAGCTATCGAGTGCATTGTGAGTGTGGTTACTTCAGAAGTTGAGGAGACAGGGTCAGGTGAGTTCTCCAGGTGTCAGACTTGGACAGCAGCAGAAGATGTAAGCCCCATGTGCTGCTCTACATGACTCAGTTATCTGGAGCCACAGCTGTTCTTCTCGCTGCCTCTTGTTGCCAGGATCAGTCAGATTTTGGGCTGCTGTCATGGTACACCAAACATGTTTAAAATAAAGAGAGCAGAGATCACAGAAAGCTGCAGCGTGTGTTGTCATTTCAAATTCTGACCTTCAAAGGGAATAAATTAAACACTGGAGTGAAGTGGTGTTACGGTTTTACGCCACTGTGAGTTTTTAGTACTGATCTCTCAACCTGCTATTGTTTGTTTTTGGTGCTCAGAAGTTGCAATAACTACAGTGTTTTTGTTTTTTATTTACCATGAACAGAATTTGTAGAATTTTGTAATTAGTTTATAGTTGGTCAATGTAGTTTGAAATCTGTGGTTTCTCACAATTGCCTGGAAAAAATATTTGTCTGGCCACGTGTCCTTTCAAATTTCAGTGGGCATGATTGACAGATTAGTCAGCCAATCAGGGACACATCATCTCCTGTAAGTAAAACCATCATGGATGCTGAAGACGAAAAAAATACATAGAAATATGGGAGAAATATCACGTGAAACTGAAAAATTAGCTACACTTTATATTAACTGCACACTAATAAGCCTTAACAAAGCATTAATTAATGATTAAAAAAGCATTTAATAAAAATGAGTTAACCTTACAAAACGCTTTATAAAGCCTTATAAATCATTTATAAAGACTGCATTAGTAAATGGCAAAAATAAAGACCTGTTTTACTTAACAAAGGTTTTAAGAAGCATCTATTGACTGTTAACAAAACTGGAGATAGTGTGCTGGTGTTTGGTAAAAAACAGTGAAATTTCAAAGTAATTAAGTGTCTACAGATGTTTGTTAAGGCTTAATAGATATTATTTATTACATATTAATAAACTGTTTATTAAATGCACAGCATTTACTAATGAGGAATTAATGCATGAAGTCATGGTGAATTCATGATGTATTCATGCATTAATTCACCATCAAGACCTATCATGTATTCATCGTGAATTATAATGACTTCAAGTGGTTTTAAGAATGAATTCATTCAGAACAATTAATTCAACCTTGGCAAAATTTTTGAGGCAACCCGCTGTCCTTTGAGATAGTATGCAGTGCTCCTGTTTGCTATGGCAACCAACAGACTGTCACAGAGAAAGTTTCTTGGAAATCAGATCTGTGGAGTAGTGCTTGTGTTTAAATGCACATTTTATCAAATTATTCCTGTTTCATAAAGAAAGATAGAGATTTGTAATTCTCTATCTTTTGTAATGACGTCATGGACTAGGCAGAGTCAACACGACTAACGCTCTTGGCTGTTCGACTAGTAAAATTCAGTAGTCATTCAACCTCTAATATACAGCAATGATCACGTTACAGTTCACAGTTCAATTCATGCTTATACAGTACTTGATTAATCAAACATAGCAGTCTATGTTGTGTTTCTTGTATTTATCTATTTATTTTTTCATGTAGCATCATATTGGAGCTATATTCTGTAGAAATCAACTGAAAAATGCAACTAGTCGCAAATGCAAATTGCATCGCTCCAATCGAAAGTCAAAGGCAGCACAAAACTATTCCATGGGTTTCAATAGGAAAGTAAGAAGACTTGTTTTGAAAGAAATTTAACTGATTCACAGTCTGCCTGAACCTAACACAAAATCTGTGGATGTTTTCCACATTTCTTAGTTTATAAAAAAATCCTCTCTGAACAGACAGGAACATAGGTCTTACCCTTTTGCAGGTGCAGTTTAGAAGTCGTGTTGTGTGAACTTGGATAGGTCACACTGTCATCCACTGAGCACAGAGCGACACTGGAGAGAACTGGATTACTTGAGTGGAAATTAGAGGGAGAAAAAAAACCTAAATGATGCAGAAAAAAAATGAATTGTGCAATAAAATGTTGACTCCACACCAGGGCCGGTTCTAGCCCACTGACTTTGGGTGGGCAAGCAGAAATTTTGAGTGGGCAAATATAAAATTAACGCGGACCCAATTTTTTGTAGAAAAAGTCACTTGTATCAATCAAACAGCACAACAGTATTACAAACTATTCTTTTACACAAATGTTAAAAGTAATTGGATGTGGGGTTTATTTGCTTAGACTGTGCACTTACACTACAGTTTTTTCAATCACTTTGACACAGTTTGCCATTCTAAAAGTCAATTTACAAAACAGCTCACAAGGAAAACTAAACAGAGCTTCAGTTTTCCTAAACTAACTTTTGTCTCAAGGTAAATTTAGTTTACCATAAAAATCTCACACATTCTTCAGCTGTTTTCATGTGTTTTCTCCTTCATATGACTTTACAGCTCAGAAGCTGTGAATATGATTCTGGATAAGTTGTGCTTTTTATCTACAGTAAATGCAGACATATTTGTACAAAGAAAACAACAAACATGACTTACATTTACTCTCTGATTTGTGATGGTATTTTATCCAACTATTTACAGTTTGTAGTGCATTTGTGTGACTGACAAACCATTAAACAAACATCACACTGGAAATATAGTTTATATTTGATACATTCTACAGCCTGTTTTCTTATCACACCATTGTCTCCATGTGTTGGTGTGAGTTAAAACAGTGTTATGGCTAAAGTCCTTTACCTGTGAACAGGTCTGTAGTGTTGGAGAAACCAACTAAACTCACTGATGCATGTGAGTTTGTGAATGAGAGATAAACGTAGCAAATGATGAGACCACCTCAGCTTTTGATGAGATAAATGTTGGAATCAAATGATCAAACCAAAGTTTCAAAAGTTTCAAAGCAGTTGAGAAAAACTCTAAAATGCACAGTAAATGTTTAAATCAAAGCTTAAGATTGTCCTTTTTAAATGTGCCTATGACTGAATTTGCTTTTGTTTCTATCTTAAAGATTTTGCACTGTTTCTATGCAATGTACTTTTATAGTTTTAAAATGTTATAGTTGCATTAAATATATTTTATTGCTGGAAAGTTTATGGGTTGCATTTGCAGGTACTTTATTATCATGATCATGATTATGATGATTTCACATCTGCAGATACAAGACTAGGTTTTCAATTACTTTATTAATGCTTTCACAATTTTATGTAGTTAGCGGTTTTAAATGCAGCCTATGTTATAATAACATAACATATAAATAATCAATTAAGATTTGATTATTCTAGTGGAATGTTGGCACATGAGTTCCCACAGTGTGGAGTCCACACTAAAATGTAAAATTCCAAAAATGTTTACTAGAAGATTCATCCTGCCTTGTTTTTGTTTTATTTTTTTTTTGTAATTGACGAGTTGGACTAATAACCAATATATCCCTGCTCAGATACAGCACAAATTATTACAATCAAACAATCAATAGAAATTCATAAATCATCTCATTCATTTATGTTTCACTTTCATGTTTATGTTTATTTTGAGCTGGCTTGGTGGTTAAATAAATAAACAAATGAATGTGATTTGGAGAGCCTTTATTTGTGATGTTGGAAAGGTGTTGCTTTGAAATGGTTTGTGTTTCTGATGCAGTGTGAGAAAGGAGGGAAAATCAATAACTGTTTGATGCAACGTTATTGCAAGAAATTCTCCAAATATTGCTGTGGAATTGAGTAATTTTGGAGTAATAACGGAAAACACATCCCTGTCAAAAGTTCAGTCCAACACTATAGTCTTGATATAGTATATTTTCAGTTTGGTCACTGTTTAAAGACAGACAGCTTACTAATTGGACTGTGATGTTAATGAGTCTTCATCCATGAGTGACAGTTGAATTTCATTGCTACATACACACCAGAGGCATAGCAGCGTGAAATGAAAAGGTGTCCTTATACCAGCACAAGTTCTACTTTACATCAGCGTGTGATGAGTAATTAAAAGTGGAAATGTAAGGCTGATCAAATGAAGTGTGGCAGTGAGACAGCATAGAGATGTGTAATCAGCAGCCTGTGGTTTGGGAGATATTACTTAAATGTGTTTTCTTTTCATCACATTCTATTTCATTTTAACATACCCTCTTCCTTTTAATAAACATAGAAAGCTCATTTACACCATGCACATCTAGCTCGCTCACTGTTATCGTCCACACTTTTGTCTGATTATATTTCTATGGGGTTTTTGCACTGAAAGAAATACATCCTGTACAGAGCCAGGTTACTTCTCATGAGTGATCCATATAAACATTTAGCAAAAATAAACGTACAAAGCAGAAATATTGACATTCTTTGTCATTCATAATCTCTTCTTTCTACTTCCGTATTAGAACAAAATCCAATCATTTCAACATTGCACATCATGTGTGACTGAGAACACATGAAGCTCTATATAGTGATTGATTGAATAAAAATCTGTATTTATTGCTTTGTTTACCACTGTCAAACAAATCATGCTAATCTGACTGGGCCCGTCAGAGTGAATCTGAGGCAGGGAGCAGAAAGACCCTTCTCTGGCACAGATAACAGACATGGGCACACGCATGCAGTCATTTGGAAAATTGTTTGGTGCTGATGTGCTGTTTGTATGAGAGAGTGAGAGGAGCGTGGCCTGTCTGTTTAAAGGCACTAATCCCTGACACTTACGGTGTTATCTTGCCATTTGCATTCATATTATCCTTTTTTTCAGAAAAATCCACAACTGTAGAAAACAAGTTACCAAATGTAAACTTTTGTATCAGTTACAGTCTTTCTGAACTGCTGCTGTGGTCCAGATACTTTTCTCAGTGCACTTGAAAAAAAAAAAAAAAAAAAAAAGTGACATAAAAATGTGTAAACAGAATTTTATCTGCTCTTTGACTTTTTGCAGTAAGAAAAAAAAAGTTCTTCTTTTCTTACATATTTTCTGTCAGAATTTCCATCTGAGTTTACAAAATGTGTGTTTTTTAATTAAAGCTGTTAGTTATGTCTTTTGGCTTTACTGTAACAGTGCAGCACAAGTTAGATCACAGTGTAAAAAAGCAGGCGGCTTCCTGGCGTTGCTTCTCATTAGAGACACTCCCGGGGCCTCATCAAAGACCTCCCTCTCCCGCACCACTTCCCTCTTTCCCTTCTCCATAATGTGGCGTTTTCCCAGTGCACAGCTCCTACAGCTCCAGGACATGCTTGACAAACACAGCAGCAGAACTCCTCCTCGCGCTAACTTTGTCCCAGCCTCATACAAAGGCATTTATACATGTATAGTTCATTATTAAAATACTGGATTTTTGATAATGCATGCTGAAAAGTTCTTGTGTGATTGCATGCATTATTACATAAAAATGTCTTGCTCAAAAGGCTTAAAAGGAGCAGGAACGCATACCAATTTCTAGCAGGTTCTAAATATCCATATATAAGTAGTCAGCCTAGTTTATTGGCACTCACAAGCTTGTTTTTTTTTTTTTTTTTTGGCTAACAAATGTCTGTCACCACTGATCTTTGATGAATACTTTCAGATGTTATTGGGCAGTTGTTTGGGGGAAGACCGAAGAATATAACACCCAAAAGATTACAGTTCTATCCTTTTGACGAGAACATACAGTCAAGTTCTTCTGCACTGAACAGAGCCTGTACATCACATGTATGGTTCGTGTGGTGATTATGTATTCTCAGATTGGCAGTCTTAATGGAGCAACTACAGCTACAAAAGGTATCAAATTACTGACTATGAAGAGAAAATCAATAAAGCATGAAACGGTGGCTTATAGAGTCACAGTTATTAATGCACTATGACTAAACATTTCTTTGTGACAATTTGGATTTGTTCTGTAGTGATTACATGAAAACTATGGAAAAAGTTTTGAGCAAAGCGAAATGTCAAATGTTTAGCAGCAGTTTTATGTTCTTGTGTCGCTTTGGAAAAGAGACTTGCTTGCTGACACCAGCAATGACAAATGGGAGATATTAAAATAAATAAAAGCAGAAAAATGTTTTAGTCCTGGCTTGGTAGTGTTGTAATGATCTTCAAATGGCCCTGTGGGGAAGTGTGAACATGAGACAGTGATGCAAAGGTGATTGCATCAGTCTCCTCCCCCTCTCCTCCTCTTTATATTCTGCACCATTCACAGTAAATTGCTCTGAGACTCACAAGCTTGTGCTCGGACCTCTCACCTGGGAACTGGCCGGGTGTATGATCTATGCCTCGTGCACTTCTAACTATAAGTGCAACACCATCAGCTAGGCCAATTAAGCCTCTTGTTCCCCAGCAGCACTGCATCCTCCTGGAGAAGCAGCAGTCATTGGAAATGAAAATAAGGCAGGAACATTTCCCGGGAGCCACAGGGAATAGCCTCATCAGGTCTGGGCTGTATCGAACACATCAGGGTTCAGCCTGGACTTTAAACAAGATCCTGCTTATGAATCGTCTCTGTTCTGATGCTGTTGGCTTAATATGGATGTGTCCATGCTATGTCTGGCCTTGAGTGGAGGCATGTCACACATAGACTTAACCTCAGAATACTGAAACTCTGCAGGTAAATTGCAGTCAAGTGCAGAGAGAAAGAGGAGGAAGTGCTTACCGCTCTTGTTTTTAATAATGTCATCGGGGACACAATTGGAATTCCATTTGTTGAGCTTTGGGCCCTTTCCCTGTGCTCAAATATTTAGAAAACAAAAGAAATATTGGACAAAATACATAATGTATCTTTTATTGACTACCTCCACAGCAGTGCATTATAGAAGTGTAGACTCAGCTGAAGGAGAGGTACCCCAGACCATATAGCTAATAGTCAGACTATATAAGCTCATAGTCTGGACTGTTTGAAAATGTTAAATAGTGTAATTATTGGTGGTTCATACTGTGTGGTATCCTATAACTGAATGAAACAGACACATATTAGGGCCACATGTATCAAAAGCTATTTAGAGCATTCTTTTCTTACGATTGTGCTGTAATAAATGCATGAATGAGCTCTCTTTACCTAGATCATGCCTGTTGTACTGGCAGTGCAGTGAGCGCTTCCCCAGCCGAGCTCTGTGTATATCCATTCATTCCCCTGCACTTATCTCCCGCCTCTGCTGTGACGTTCATTTGCACCCTGTAATTAACTCGGCATATCTCTGTCATGATGTGGAAATAAACCGCAATTTAGTTCCAAAAGCAATTTAAGCTCGAGCGTGCGAGTTAGAGTGTGTGCGCTGTGGTAATGGTAAAACAAACGGTGGTAAGAGGTTAATGGGAAGTGAATTAAAAGCCAGATTAGACACTGATTAGGTTGCATGGCGAGGCTAGAACCAGATGAAGGAGAGAGCAAAGAGAGGAATCAAGAATAAAGTCCAAAAACAAGAATGAGAGTCATGGTTTGATGTAAACTTGAAGTTGTCGTGCACACCATTAGGTTTTATGAACTACAACAGGTGTAAATGTGTTGCTCACTTACCTAAAGCAATCAGAGCCTCTGAATTAAACCACAATAAGTTTTGCACAACATACCGGTACACTTCCTGTTCATCTTGTTATATTTAGACAGGGCAATGCAAACTATTTTTAATGTATTGATAATTGATCTACAAGTTCTAAAAGTGCACTTCAAAAATCCATCTATCTTGTTTGTTTTTTTCTTTAGGAGTAGTTTTAATCAACAGTTTGTCCTCACAAGCATAAGTTCATTTCCATACTGAAAAACATTGCCCAAGCAATAGCATCTCCATGGAGATGTGCATCAAAACATGTTGCTCATGGTCTGTGCAGTGGATAGAAGTCTCTGGTGATCTTTACAATCATTTAATTTTTTACATGGTTGAGGAAGCCAGAAGTATTTATTTATTTTTTCAAATCAAGACATCAGGAGTAAATCATGAAGGAAATAATGATGTAAAAGTAGGAAATTGTTAAGGACAGGATGTATGCATCATTCATCTGGGGAACAATGACTACATACACTCTAATAAATGATCCATGACATCAGTTGCAGTGACTTCAATATTTGAATATTTGGAAGTAGAAAAAGTAAATTGCATGTTATAGGTTAATTTTCTGAACAACAATTGTAATTTTATTCCCTTCTTTAACTCAAAAACTAAGAATGTTCAACCTGATTAAATTACTGTCTTGCCAAGAACAACATTTTCTACTAAATCCAACTTTTGTTGAAATTGTGTTTGACTGAAAAGAAAAATCTTTCTAACAACCTAAATTTTTGACTTGGCAACTTAAAATTTTGGATTGATTTGCCTGACTCCTCCCACTGAACATGTCCGGGCTAATTCGAAAGAACCAGCGCATGGTGTTGTTCATCTGCGTCTTCACACAGAGAAAAACCTGAATAAGGACCGAATTTTCAAGGTATGTGCCCTTAAATTTCACACACAACTACTTTTCTGTACTAGTCCTGCCTGAAAATGAATAGTTTGTCTATTTGTCTTTGACTGGTGCCTGTTTAACGTTACATGTGGTGAAAGTCTATAGGCCATGTTGAAATCATCTCTTAATTTTATTCATATTTTTGTTATATATCTGCACTTATACTGTATTTTAAGCACTAATTTATCCAAAATGTATTGCCAGTTCATGTTTGTTTGAATTGAAAGTTTAAATATTTTTTCCACCTTGTGTGGGACAAGGCAGCACTGTAGGGCTGCAAGCATCATTTTGACAAACAAAGTTTAAATAATGTCACTTAAAAAGAGTCTTGAAATAGAACAAAACCACTAAAACATTAACCTAAAATGTTTTTTGTTCGTTTGTTTTAAGGACACTGAAGACTTTGAAGAGAATCTTCATTACAAGACGTTGAATATTGTCATCATGAGATGAACCAAAACCAGAAGCATCATCAAAGGAACACAAGATATGTATTGTTTGTTACTCGTGGGTCATATAGGACTTTTACAAGGTTCACATTAGCAATGTGAAATAAGGCAATTTTAGAAGTACTAGAGACTTTATACATTCTGCTTTGTAAATTAAGAATGCAAAATGTTGATGTTTTATTTTGTGTGCAGTATACAATAAATAACAGTTGAAATAATGTTTATTTGTGATTATTTCCTTACATTATGCAACTGAACAAAACATGTTAGAACTGCAAAATATTAAGTTAAGATAACTTAAAAACATCTTCGCAACATCGAAGAAATTTAAGT
Source organism: Mugilogobius chulae (assembly GCA_038363315.1). Lineage (NCBI taxonomy): Eukaryota > Metazoa > Chordata > Actinopteri > Gobiiformes > Gobiidae > Mugilogobius > Mugilogobius chulae. Next base: position 12,532,162 of record CM076403.1, read on the forward strand.
TGGTAATGAATAAAAATGGGTTAACATTGTGATACAATATCAGTGGTGGCAACTTAAAAACTAAACGATCAACTTAAAAATGTAGGCCAAGGCAAATAGCTACTGTGACTTCATAAAAGAGAAAATCAAGTTGCCCTAAGATGAAAAAAGCAGTTGATTTGACTCAGTTCCTGTCTTATTGATACAACGTAAAAAGGTGAGCGCAGACGGTTGCCTCAATTTTTACGTTAGGCTAAGTCAGGATTTTTAGAGTGTACCATGTCTAATTAGGTCAATCCACGTTGTTTGTTTTCACCTTTTCACTCACTGAAGCCCTAAAAAGTCAAACTAAAATGGCGTGTCAGTTCAGTCTGCTCTGTATGCACACACGGTGGTTTTATCAAGTGCATCAGAACACAATCAGCCCCAGAGCAGGTTTGTTCTTATTTTATGCATGCACCTCTCTTGTTTGTCGTGTTATTTGTTGATGGGCTTTCTCTTTTGTATTACCAGAACAAATTTAATTAGAGCTAAGGAATACAAATCAGCGTTCACCCACTAAACACTATTTGCTCCACTAATAAAGGGCTGCAAGGAGGAGGACGGAATTACAAGATGGCTTTCAAGACTCAACACAAAACCTATTTGCTAAGCAACACATCTATTTCTCTGCTACTTAAAACATGATTGAAATCTCTTCTTCAGTTGATCATACAGAATATAAAATTACGATAACAACTCTACAACTATATATACTATATATATATATATATAAAGTGAGATGTGTAAATGTGCAAAAATAGTATATTGATCAGTTACACACAAAAATAGACCAGCTGCTATAGACCAGCCAATTGGTAATTAGTTTACAAATCTATTGTCACCTGTCCTGTTATTTTAGATGTACTTCAAATTATTACTACTAAAGAAAGAGTTCAATGTATTCATATAAGAAATAATAACAAATATTGATATCCTGTAGGGCTGGGAAATAATCTAAATGAATATTGTCAGTTATTTATTTAAAGGTTTTGAATCGAAAGACTGAAAATCAGTTTGTTGTCAGTAAAAACTTGTGATTTGGAGCAAAAGTCAAACTTTGAGGCAGAATACGGGGGAATGTTTTTTTCTGTGAAATGGATTATTTTATTTCATTTGTGTTTTTAAAGCAATACTAAAAGCAATTTTTTGTTTGTTTTTGGAAAAACAAAACAAAATTGAGTCAAAGATAGAAATCGATCAATGTGAAGTATAAAATCATGATTATATTTTCCCCAAATTTCCCCTCCTAACATAAAAAAAACAAAACTACAAAAGTAAAGCTAGTGCAAAAAAAGCTACTCAAGTCAGAGTAAAAGCAGTCCAAACACAACTTTAAAAATGACTGTATAAAGCGACTCAAGTAAATGCATTCCACTGTACCAAACACATTACTGTGCCAAAAATACATCTTATTATAACAAAACATTAAAATCCCAATAAAGCCAAGATAAAAACGCTAGCATCAGTTTTCCAGTTTGACAGATGAGCATGTGTGTGTTCTGTATCTTGGTCCTGAGCAGAGAGGAGAGCATGACTTTGTCTCTGGATGTGTAATAAAGCAGACGGGCTCCTCTGGGCTCTCCTGCGTGTATGTGTGAGTGGATGTGTGTCTCCTATTCGCGCAGCCAAATCGACTCTGCCCAAGTCCGCTCTTTCAATTCATTAGCTCCCCACAACCAACACTTTTTGTAAAAATCAGCCCGAGCACTTGTTTACAACCTGTTTTTTTACAAAACAACACGAGCTGCACTTCATATCGTTTTAATATTGTGATAATTTTATGCTGAAATGCCCAAATTGTGCATGCCATTGATATTGTGTTATTTCTGATTTGGTTTTGTTTTGAACTGCAGTGATTTATTGCATTCTTCCACTTTAATACAGCTTACCCCTGTGGTTCAGGTAAGAATAATCTTTTTAATATTGCCTCTAGCTCTCCTTCTCTTCTACCACTCGGTCAGCCAATTCCAAAACAATCTAGTTCATTTTTGCAACATAATAGACTATAGAACATTAGATGAACAATGTTTTCATCTGCTTATGAAACCGTCTTTGTCCTATTTGTATGAAACTGAGAACGGTCACGTACATTTTTGGATTTTCAGTTTCATGCAGGGGAGGTTTTACGTTAAAAAGTACTTCCGGTATATTATATTGACTAATGTTTTTTTTTTCTTCCAAGCTATAAATAACCTGATGGATTTTCATGATATTTATGATTTTCACAAAATCTGAAGAATCCATTTGAAGAGACCCCCGCTCTACAGTTAGAGACCGCAATGGTTAGCCAGACGAGTTACAGCACCATTGTGGTTTGGGACTAACTTCAGCCTATTTTAGCAGAATAACAGACTATTTTGACTTTAAAAACTTTCTGCTTCTTTTAAAGGGAAAGATGCTTATGCTTTTCTCTTGGCTGTATTTAACAAAACGCATGATGTCTTGGCTATTTCCAGATTCTGATGCATTGACAAATCATATTAAAACATATCCCATATTTTCCCAATGCCTTTCAGCTGCAGTCATTCCATCATGTGTTGAACTCACTTCAGACTGATACACATATTCTGTCGTGAGCGAGGTTAGAATATTCAAGGTACAAGGTACATTGTTTCTAGAAGCTAACAAATTATCAATATAAAAATGAGACCAACTACAAAGAAATAATAATAAAATGAATGCATACATCTGTAAGTATTTAGGAGGTTTTATAAATAAACTGTAACCCTTTCTTTAACCGATTGCTGGTTCAAATCTCACTAAATGAAATAACTAACCAATCTGCACCAGCACCAATACATTTTATCAAAACTACTGAAAGACTTCTGAAAGTTGTGAAAAGTGCTTTGAAACTCAGGGTGTTGAATAATCATTAGGTAGTGAACAAAAAGTGAACTAAAGATCTGTTTATTTGTGATTTTACAATTAAAAATCAGAAAGAGCACCTGTGTTTGAACCTGTGACAAATGTTGTTGTTCTATTGGAAATGCTTTCTGTCCTCAAATGTCATTGCACACTTTCCAAGTTCCAACAACAACAACTTTTCAATAACAACTGATAAATGATCCTCATCTGTGACTGTATTAATTGTTATCTAGCTGTTAGCACAACCACAGAGCAAACACCCTCAGTACAATCCACATTTATCTGCTTCCTGCTGATTCTGTCCTCATAGTTTAGACTGGCTTTATCTGCTGCCTGTGTGTAGTATTATGCAGAATGTGAGCAAACATGGTCTCTGATAAGTGCTCAACACAGTGTGAATGTGCAAGAGCCTAATTGGGCAGTCATAAAACCCTGTGTAATTACTCATACAGATATTAGGCTTGTCGGGAGCTGAAATCTCAATAGTAGAAAATCCACTCAAGGTCAGAACTCAACCTCCACAACAGTTTCTTCAGGATTATCATAAAACAGTATTTCTCTGTTCAGACTTTGTGAACATAATGGCTCAGCTGCTTCTATCTGCTAGTTACAGGACAGAATGCTAACGGGGCAATGTTTATTTTCCCCCAAATTTTCTTACTAAGCTAAAAAGAATAAAAGTTCAAGTTTGAACAAAGGTCGAGTTATGAGTCAGTGCCCTCAGATTGGAAGTAAATTAAGTTCTTCAAGTTTGAGTCGAGTCAAAAGGAAGTTGAGTCCTGGAAGAGTCACAAATCTGGGTTGAGAGTTACATGCTTGTAATTGAGTGGCCCTTAGTTAGGATCAGAGGAGCAGCAGTGTGGCTCAACCTGTGGAGAATCCCAAACCAGCCGTAAGCATAACTGTAATCCAGACTCAGTCCTTTGCCTTCCACCTTCTGTATAATCCTGTTATTCTTATCACATTTTAGCTTCCTGGTAAGGTCATGCCATGTTTATAATCTGATGTATTTAAAATGGAAAAAGTGGCTGTGCCTGCATCCTCAGAAATTAGAACTTTTTTGTTTGTTTAAACTGTATCCGTCAACTGTAGCCTTGGGCAAACTAGGCACATTGGCAACTGTCTGGACAAAATAATAGTATAATTAAAACAACACTACTCCATACTATGGCTTGTCACACCTTTATTTCTCTTTCTTCTCCAGCACTTTTTGCCAGTATGTGAAATGTGGTTAAGGGCACATTTGATGGGTTTAATGTCACTTTTACTGTTATAAACCACTTACTGTACTCTCTTTTTTTCCATGCTTCAGATGTAAATTATCAAATTACTTTTCATGCAACTAATTTTTAAAAAATATTTTTTTTTCTTAGTTCTGTTTACAGAAGTCATGACAGCTGGACTTGTAGCAGCTTCCCTCTTCAGTGGCTTGTACATTTGAGCCACTCTACTGCTCTGTGACTTTGACAGGAGGCAGCACTGAAGGACTAAAGTAGTGACTCAGTTGAAAAAACAGTTCTCTATTTTTATCCTTGCTGTTTGTAGATCGTGTTGATGGCTTTAGTACTTTTTTACTCCCCGTTTCCTTGGCCAATTTGACAGCATGTTTTTGGCTAAATTGCTTTCCTGTTGAAGCTCTTTGACAATACTGGGGCCTTGGGTTTCCTTTTTCTCTCCCATCTGAAGTCTAGATAAATTATAAAGTAAAAGGACATAAAACTGTTCAAACCTAAGGCTTTTATGATAATAAATACAAACGCACTATGACTGTAGTGCCATGTCAGCAAGTCAAAACATGTTGCAGCGCTTTGTTTGTTTGTTGAATTCCAAAATACAAGTGGTTAAAATCTTCTCTTGCATGAGCCTATTTCCCTCCCTCCACGTGGCCCAGATGGAAAGAGGAGCTACTTGACCTTGGCTGTGCGGTTCATACCAATCGATAGCTGTGATTATTACAGAATGTGAGTCACTTTAATTTCAGCTGGATGCCAGGGTCCATCAGTATGCATGAGGACAGGTCATACCCGCCTGTGGTCTCTCTCCTTGGAAAAACATTGCCCTGATTAGCTGCTTTCCAAAAAGCACACAGATACACCATACTGAGAGATTATTTATTGCATATCACACACCACTATTTAACCAAGTGTGCTACTGTAGCATTTCTGAATATGTCTAGTACTGGATCACTGTCACCGTAGTTCTAATTCAGGTCTTTTCTCACCTGGTTCTTTTAGGTTTTCCATTGTCGAGGATCTAAAGAGGAGATGCTTTGGAACAGAAGGGGGTATGGGAACAGAGGAAGGGTCTAAGAACAGAAGTAGGTCTAAGGACAGGGGATGCTTTGGGGAAGAAAGAGGGTGTAAATGCAGAGGATGCTTAGGGACAAAAGGACAATCTGAGGACAGAAAAGATCTCATAACAGGGTAAGCTTTGTGGAAAAGTTGGGTCCAAGAACATGGGAAACTTTGGGACAGAAGAAGGGTCTAGGGACAGAGGGTGCTTTGGGAAAGAAGTAAGGTCCAAAGACAGGAGTTGCTTTGGGACAGAAGTTCTGGGGGCAGAAGTTGTTTTGGGACAGAAGTAAGGTCCAAGTGCAGAGGTTATTTTGGGACAGAACTAAGGTCTAAGAACAGGGTTTGCTTTGCAAAAGAAGTAAGGTCTACGGGCAGAAGTTGCTTTGAGACGAAGTAAGGTCTAAGGGATGAGGGCAGAGGTTGTTTTGGGACAGAAGTGAGGTTTAAAGACGGGGGAAACTTTGAGACAGAAGGCATTTTTAGACCTTGCTAAAGGCAGGAGTATTTAGTAATGTCTCTGGGCAACCTCTGACCTTCATAAAGTCTAAAGGCAGTGATTGCTTTGGGACAGAAGTAAGGTCTAAAGACAGGGGATACCTTGAGACATAAGGCATGTCTAAGGACAACGTAAGCTTTGGGACTGTAAGGGGGTCTAAGAACAGGAGCAGGAGGAAACCTAACTAGACACAAGGAGACACATGCAAACTGGTGGTAAGACAACTATCCTGAACACTAACACATGTTTTCTTTGAAGCTCTTTCAGCATTACTCATGAGACAGTGAAACATTAGAAGGAGGTATTTAAAAAAAAAGGTATTTGTTGAATAATGTAGAGAGGACAACCAAAAGCATGTGTCTTTTCTCCCAAACACAAGAGATCTGGGGGCTGAATATAACAACATGAGCTCACTATTGAAGCAGAACAGAACTTAGACGGAGTGTTATTCCTTTGAGACTAGTGCATGGCAAGGTGTGTTTAATAGAAAGATGTGAGAGCATTTGGCTGTGTACTCAACAGGAGCACAGTGAAAAACAGCTCAAATTAAAAGAGCATAAACATCAGAACTTAGATCCAAGTAATAAAAAGGTTTGCCAAGTTTGACCTTTGCAACTTAGGCCTTTGCTGTGAAGACGATGGTGCCAGTCTGATTATGATCCTCACCAAAACCCTCCTCTGCCAAATGGAGCATGCCTTGGACTCTGCATGAGAGCTTACTCGGACCAGTTGTCTGTTTCTCTCTGCAAGTCATCCAACATCTTTGGTCCGTCTAATATTTAGTATTTTCTGACAGGATTTTGTTTGTATGCCATTATTCCCTTTCTTTTCTCCTTAACAATTATCAATTCAGAATGGTAAGGTAAGATATACGTAATTGGAATAAGACACCTACCCAGCATTTTTTCTAAACTGTTTTCAGAACGTTTAAATATGGTGGCCCTGATCACAAATGCAAATTTAAAAAAGCACTTAAATTCAAAAACTCAAACTTGGCATTGCAGATTATGGAAATGGTAGGTCTTGAATTTCTTTGTGTTTTTGAAATGTATTTTTTTTTTTTTTTTTTTTTTTTTTTTTGCCAGTTTTTGAATTTTGATGCACATTGCGTCATTGATTTTAAAGAATTTAACTATAGACTTTACCACTGAGCTCAGCAGCTAATCTTCTGAGATCAAAGTTTGGAATAAAAATTCACATTTAAACTGTTGAAAACGACTATGTTCATAGCTGATGTCCAAGTGTGTTTTCACTAAATAAAGAAATAAATACATACATACATACATATACATACATACATACATACATACATACATACATACATACATAATAGACAGACAGACAGATAAAGACAGCGACATTACTAGGCCCCAAAGATGATTTCATGTGGCCACCAGGATGATTTCTGACTATGGATAGTGGCCCCTGATCAGTGCAGGCAACTATTTGAACTACAGGTCCCAAATGCACTGCATGCCAGCACCGAAGAGAAGAGTCACATGGGCCAGAATGGAAAAACATATATTGCTGAGATGTGACTATAAAACCTAAAATGCACTGGAATGCAGCAAATTGCATATAATTTGTCCAAGCTTTTGTTGGACTGACAGTCTGTTCAATAAAATACAGTGTAACATAACGTAATGTGTTACAACGACAAACTGTTCATATTTGAATATAACACAGACGGTATTTTAAAACGTGGCCCTCGACCAACTCTGAGTCCGATTGATTTGGTCCCAACTCCTTTTGAGTTTGACACCCATGCACTGCACAAGAGAATCGTTTTTACCCATGTCATTTTAAAAACTACTAGTTGACAAGCAAAGATATGACATTTTTGGCCAAACTATTCCAGTATTTGAGTGACTGTCTGTTTGAAGGGTGTTTTAACACATGAGCACTGTTGGCAGATTTCAATTTGCCAGGAAAACTACTATTTCACGCTTGTAAACAGATTTTCTTTTACACCACTGTGAAAGTCTTAAGCAGGAGAAGTCATGCTGTCAATACTGTCTACATAAGATAAAACAGTTTTTCTTTCTGCTCTTTGAACAAAGCCAGGACTGCGGTCAAGTGCTGTGCATACAAATGTTCAAGGATAGCAGGCAGGCCATCAAAAGTGATAGGGATTTCTCAGGAGCACGTCGCCTGAGTCAATAATGAACCTACAGTGGCTGGATTCAAGCCGCCGCACATGTACAAAGGGCCGCTCGCCTCATCTTCTGCAGAGCGAGTTAGAAATCCCACTTCTCCCTTTTTCAAACACAACAAATGAAGTAGAACAGGACTGCGCTGAACCATTCACTGCCCAGCGCTCCTGTCTAAGAGGCGGCTGTGAGGAAAGAGCACACTTTAATTAGCCTTCTATCTGTACATCTTTGTTTGGCTCCACGAGAAGGAGACGTGTGAGTGGGAAGTGAGAGACGCTCAGGTAAGACTAACACAGGCCCTGAATGCTCTACTTCATGTTAAGACCTACTGTTAGTAAAATTTAAAAACAAACATCCAAAAAACAATGTGTGTTGTGAGAACAAAACTACAAATGACTGTACTCATAGCACTGATTTATCTGAAGAGTAAAAACGTACTCTGTTTTTATCTCCGATAAAATTAAACTTTGTAGGTTTTTCTGTTTGTGTCCTATTTTGATCCAAAGCAGACAATGTAGATTGTTTCGCAATAAATGATTTGTAATTTGCAGCAATTATTTTTCATGAAATAATGGATTCAATGTTACAAAACAAAGCTTGTCACTGATGTGATGCCTATAGATCTAACTTGTTTTTCTACACTAATACAGTACTACAAAAACACATGAAAACGTTTTTCAATACTTTAAACTCTTCAGGGAAGGTAATCACACTCAATCACCTTCATACACTAAAACTTTTAAATTGTGGAAACTGCATAGTAAATATTGTCAAAAAATAAACTTATGGTGGGGAGGTCAAGGTTACGGCGCTCCATAGTACTCACGAAAAAATAAATATTTATCTCATAATTACGAGATAAGATCTCGTAAGTACGAGATAGTAATTACGAGATCTTATAGGAAACTGCCGATTACCGCTAGCTTCTTTCTGGTGGGTGAACAGCTCCACACACTTTAGAATAGCCTGCTAACTGTAGCTTGAATCCACAGTCACGTTATTAGCTATTTTCATACTTTTTGTAGACCTTAAACATTGCAGTGAAGACCACAGGCACTTAATTTAACATAACGAAATCCACAAGTACATCTTAGCTATTTAGAAACATCAAGCTAGCACAGAAAGACTACTCGTTGTGGATGAAGTCACTAGCTTAGCCTATACGAATTGGTGGGTATACAGAATGTGGGAAAAGCCATTTAAATTATCTCGTAATTACGAGATAAATATTTATTTTTTCGTGAGTACTATGGAGCGCCGTACAAGGTGTTCCAAAACCTACCTGTTGTCCTTGTTGGATAACGACAACTTTGAGTTTAGTGGCTTACATTTTTTAGGGTTACCTAAATGGACATCATATGTTTAAATATGGCCAACATTTGACTTTCTTTAGATGAATGAGTCATGTCAGCTACTTAAATTAGCCTTACAGTAGGTTTGGAAGCACCCACGGCGTGTAATAAAAGTGGATGGCTGATTGACTGTAGCAAAGCTGTTATTATTGCATAAACGTGTTCTCCTCTGATCACTTTAAGAGCTCTTTGTGTTATTTGTGCATTTGTAAGTACTCAAATATGTTGGTCTATTAATCAGACTTAATGAGTGTGATGTGTTGCTGTAATTAGTATCTTCAGGCACCTGTAACACTGCTGTAATTAGAACCCTGCTGCTGACATGTATTCTCCAGAAAAATCTACTCACCAGGCTCTTTGCCATCCACTCCGTCTCTGCACAAGAGTCATTCATTTGCCTGGAGAAAACGACACTGTATTTTATGATACACTGTACGTAGTACAGAGCGGTTTGAACATTCGCCCCACAGGCATACAAATGTACAGTAAATTCATATTATGTATTTATAGTATTTTTGTGAGACGAGAAAAGCTTTTGGAAAGGCAGGCTCAGAAATGAAAAACGATTATTAGATTTCATTGAGATCTTAATGTCACTGTCGCTGCTTTGTTAACTACTAGCGGTGGAAGAAGAATTGGTTACTTAGGTTCCAGAGACTAAACTTACTCAAAAGCATCAAATAAAAACATCTTAACAAAGAGATAAATGAGTATCGGAGGCACGTATAATTGCTGTATTTGCTTGAGACTCTCTTTTGCCTTTTTTAGAAACTCTTAAGGTAAACTTTTAAGTTTTACCCCTTGAGGCAAAACTGGTGGTGCTTTTATTAATGAATTGTCTGAATTTTGGAGTAAATAAATTTCACCATCAGATTTTTTGGAGTTGAACTAAAAATAATTAGGCTGATTGAAATATAAATTATACAAAAATAAACCCTCAAGAAAACATAAAGAACTTTTTGCATTTCGTTCTTTTTCAGAAATATAGTAGTGTAAAAAGTACGGATAAATGAGGATTTTAGAAAGTAGGAATAAATGTAATATACACTTGAAGTGCATATGACAATGAATTTGGCTATTTTGATAAGGTTTATAAATCTCTTTTGTGCTCCAAACCTGACTTATGTAGACATTATTTCTTAACTGTTACCTAGCAAGCATATTGTGAAAAAGCTAAAATCTGCATAAATGACAAAATAAGTACGATTTGACAAATGATACCTTAAACACATTGTTTTGTTTAATGATTGTTTCAATTCCCAATATGTCCACTGTGTGTAAATTGTTTTTGCATTTTGGCACATCTGATGACATATGTGGAGGTATTCTTATTTAGAACTCAAAGTACTTCCTCTAATTTTACAACTTGTATTTCTTCATAAATGTATTGCTTTAAAACTATAATTCCTATTTACCATAGGAACAATCACACCAAACTCAGTCAAAATGTGAAAAATGCAATAATAAATGCTTTTGTACTGTGTTACTTTCCGCTATTGGTAACTACAGGCCATTTCTCTGTGTACCATCGATTACTGATGTGTCTTACCCATGAATAGAGCATTTTTAGCACAAACATGTGGCGACAAGCCTGTCACAAGTGGAGCAAATAGCAGAATCATAACGTCGTCTTTGTTTCATCACTTTATTTGTTCTCCTCAATCATTTCAAATATATTTTCCTCTAAAATATTTCAGTACATGACACAGTTACACCACAGCTGACACTGCTTTCAGTCCCCCTTCATCCCATTCTGTGGCAAAACCACAAGTACACAAGTAGACTGAACATCCCACCTTCTGGAGTCAGTACAAAATCATCAGGGTGGTACAAAGTGCACTCTGAAGATCTTAAGGCGTGTCAAAAATGCTCTACAGGCAAATCAAAATTACTGTTTACTGTTGTGTAGGGCTTCAAAAAGAACAAACCTTGATTTTTTTTAAATGTGTCTCCACATACATGTTACCTTATTGTCTGAAATGTTCAACAGTATTGCATTGAACTTATCTTGTAGGTTATTCAAAATGACCTTATTACTGTGCCTTAGTGCCTTCATGTTAAACAAACAAACTGCATATATGTTGCAGTGAGCAGCAGCGTCACCTGTTTGTTACCAGGGCGACAGATACTGTATGCTTGATGCACTCCAGGCAAAATGATAACATCTCAATTGAGACAAGCAAGTGACAGAAAAGTAATTAAAAAAAGTTTGAAATATATATTTAGTGCTTTTTAAAAATAGGAACAAAATAAGTTAAGTAAATATTCAATATAATTCATGATCTGGGAACTTAAAGTGCCACTGCTCTTTCCTTTGTCAGAAACATTCAAAACAGTACAGCCAGTGGAAAGGTGACAGGTGAGTAACAGTCTGCATACAAATTAGTTCAAATCTGAGCATGAAAATGACAATACATGGAATGAATGGTTGCCCAGAACCCTAACTTTTTTTTTCTTTTAGGCAACTAATCTGCAGTTCAGATTATTGTTACAATGCACCTACATTTTCTTATTCTTTTTTTCCCAGCATATTGCATTTTGAAATGTCCCCGCTGTGGGAAAAAATAAAATAAAATCAATAAATAGTTACGCCTTCATAGTATTGCATACAAAGTCACTAATGCTCTCGGTAAATAGAATAAAAAATGAGTGGAGATAGACACACTAAACTACAGAGATGTCCAGTCAGTATGTGGTTTATATGTTTTATTGACTTGTTGTGACAATCCAAAGATTATGTCCCCATTTAATAAGACACATTACATTCTCTCAGTGTAAAATGGATTACTTCCAAAAATAATACCAGTCTCTTCTTTCTGGCTTATTTATTTCAGTTTTAGACAATCATTTTGCTGGGATATGTCATGTTAAAGCATTTGAATTATTTCTCCAATACTGAGACCAACCGATGGCCATTAAAATAAGACAATTATACAGTTCAACAAATCCTTATACAATAGAAGCCTATTGTTTTGAATTAAAACATGCAGTGTATTACTGTGAATGTCTTATTTCCATATTCATTTTATAATAAACTGACTTTAGATCTGTTCTGGTGATACTGTTTACTGTGTATGTTAATTAGAAATGCATACTCTTTTTTAGTTTTAATTTTGGGCAGGTTTATGCACAATATGCTGTCATGAAATGCAAAATGAAAAAAAAAAATAATAATAATAATAATGAATATTCAAAAATATGTCCATTTGTTTTTTCCAAGTGTCTGCAGAGCTACAACTGGGACTAAAGTTAACTAAAGTTAACTACAGTCATTAGAGGTGAATTTAAACAAATAATATATATAAAAAAATTAGATGTCGATGAGATTATAATTGTTTATGTTCTTCTATAATGATTTCCAATTTAAGACAAGTCTTGTATAAGTGTAAAATTAACCTACAGACTGTTGCTTGGATGACATTTCACTGAGATAGTTTCTATTTCTGTGTCCCAGACCTACAGCACAAGATAGAAATTGTTTACAATGGGGTTATGATGGTGTCTGAAACATAAAGATAAACATGTGGTTTAATGCCTTTGTGTATGGAATGAGAAGATAAAAGGTTGTCTAAAACGTAATGCATTAAATGATAGTTCTGCTGTCTTGTCTATAAAATCAGCATGAGTAAACAGACAGAATATTGAATTGAAGCAGGTTAACATTTTTTAACAAAGCTTAACAGAATCGTAAAACAACCAGTCTACAGTTTATTGTCGATATGTTCAATGGGTTAATTTATACAGTATGATGTACACAGATGGGTAATTCTCATCACACTGAGAAAAAAAAAAAAAAAAAGAATGGTTTTGAACTTCTTACTGTCATCAAGTAGAAAAATGGATGAGATCCCAAACTAGTATTCTATGCACTTGACCATATGGCGTCCGTTGTAGTTGTTGGCAAAGAGAGGATGAGGCATGTACTGAGGTCTTACTGTGAAGTTATTGAGGATACCCAGTGGTTGTTTGTTGTTGTCAAAGTGCACAATTCTTCATTTCTCTTTCATACCGTAACATACGGTAATCGTTTGTAACCAATTTGAATAAAAATATCAAATAAAATATTAAAAACATTGAATATGTCAAATCAACAATACATATTTAGTAGGATGGAGCTCAAAGGACCAGCAGAGGTTGTATAAACATTGTGCTTTTTTCAAATAGACTTAAAAGTCCTGCACTGTTCCAGTCTTGTTTAAACTCTCATTATATTTCATTATATATATATATAGGTATATATAGATAAATGTACACGTATATCCGCGCTGAGGTTTGTCTCTTGTAGCAAGCAAAAGTGGGCTTGGCGCTCTCTTGCTTTCTCAGTCCATTTTCTTAATTCGTCCTTACACTTTTTGTGGTCCATAAGTGGTTTCCAACAAAAATAGGAAACTGTGTCCTTGAAAAAGATTCCCAGCGTACTTTGTCATTCATTATTCTTTTAGTTCTTCAAGGTCCATAGTCATCTTTGGTAGAGTGTCCGACACTTTGGTGTGTCTTTGGAACAGGACTTGGATTGGGAAATTTGGGACAGAAAGTGGATGGAAACAAGACAAAGTGTGCACATAGCGAAAGATTAATTTTATGGAAAGTGAGACATTGACATGGCTGAATCTAATAAGACTATATGAAGACATTATGAAGTAGGGAAGATCATTAAGATGCTGACATAAATACAGTTATACAGTATGTGCAATGGGGAAAAGAGGAGACAGAATAGAAAGACTTATTAAGTATGATTGTGTGCTATGAGGGGCCACATGAGGGGCACAGGATATGATTAGGTGTGGGGAGAGGAGAGAGAGAGTCCTTGTTCTTGTCAGTGCAGACCAGTGCTCATCATCTGAACAGCAGCCACATGAAGCAGGAAAGGCCAAAAGTGAGCCACCTGGCCAATGGCAGAGAGGAAGATCCACCAATCAGAACTGCGAAGAGATGGAAAAGAGCAACATAAGTGTTGTCGGTTGTATATTTCTGCATTATTGCTGTATTCTATCACTGTGGTTAGGTTGGAAAGTAGCACCTATTTGTTTTAAATAAAGCATTCTTAGGTTAAGACTGACCAAACTACCTGCGCACAAGATAGTAAGCAGAGTTTTAGATTTCTTAGCAAACAAATGACTTAACTGTTGTGTTTTTTTAAGAGGTCAAATGGTAATAGCTATTAAACACATCCACTGAGAGAGATAACAGATTAATTTGTCCTTTCAGTTCTGTGTTTGGTAAACTTGTGTGTAAAAGAATGAGATGTGATTTATGATGTGGAGATGCTCTCAAAGGAACAGTGCATCTTCCCTATCGTTGTGACACAAAACGCACAGTTATAACAGCGTGCTGATCAAAGCAGATATTGATGTTATATGCTTTTATGTACTTGTGCATTAAAAACCCACTCACTGTATATTTGAACCTATTTGTATCTCCCTTTTGAGTTTGTTTTCAGCTGTCGTACCACACAACAAAACAGAATTACAATGGGCGAAAGTGTTTTTTTTTTCTTCTGTAGCAAAATGTGCACAAGATAAGTTTCAAACATGTGATTTTGAAGAAAGAAAATAAGGTTAAGAAACATTTAAAGAAATGCAATGATGTTCCTACTACAGTAATGCTAATGTATTACTAATAACTTGCTTTACATAACAAATGACTATGTTAGTTAAAGCATTGTAAAATATATATACATGTATAAATACAGTATATGTTTTTTAACACTGAAAAGAAAAAAAATTAAACCAAATTTTCTCTCTATACTATATATAGATTTTCTCTCTATACTATATCAACATGCTATACAATACAGTCTGGAACCCTAAAAATAACCGTGCAACAGACTCTAGATCCCTATTTTGAGATGAACTGAAAAAATATAAAAGCAAATTATTACTTTTTAGAGGGTTTTCTCGTGTGATTGGACCTAATTCATCTAAATATTTTTTCAATATAAAAACAGAACAGATACAGACTCATAAAGATTCTGATGAGAAAAAAAAGGCACTAAATCATAGTTTGATGAATAAAGATATCTATAAAATAACATAACATTTTTGTGATTCCTGTAGTGATTAATCATTGTGATTGAATGTAGCATTAATTAATGCATGAATATGAATATGCTAGAAATTCATAGATAGAAATGAATAAAAACATTTTCTTGCGACACACTTATACATTGCATCTTGAAATTGTCTCGTGTACCCTTTCCGGAGGCTTCTTATCCTAACTTTGAAAACACAGCACCACTACTGTTAAATATGCATTGTCCTCAAATGAATTCCTTAGATGGCCACATTCCAGCACAGCTCTTGTTTCTGATATCTATTTGCACCTTTTACTTTGATCCTTTCTCTAATCCTTATTTTATGTGGCTAAGTCCTGCCTGTGCAGCTTATCTGGTGACAGATGCCATTGTGTTACTAATAGCAGCACAGAGTTTTCAGTCGCCTTTGCTGATAATTACCCATCTGTCTCCACTGTACCAAACCTGCAGGACACGCGCGCACAGACTTGCAGCTCAAGAGCCTTCCTGCTTCCTGTTTACACCTTCATCCATAATTCACTCCCTCCGCCAGCGCCTTTATATGCACATATGGGCTGGAACACTGGTGTCTCAATATGCACACAAACACTACACCAGACAGACATCGCACAAGACAGGTTGGAAGGGATAAAAGTGCTTTTTAATAATTCATTCTTTTTTTCATCTTTGTGTTTTGACCAGTTTTGAGCGCTAGAAATGTGTGCTTTTGTACCACTTGTTGCACAGTGGAATGGAAATAAGTTATTATTCAAAATGCTACTATTAGACATTGAAAATTATAAAATCAACAAACAACATCAATAAAACTGCTGCAGGTGTATTTCTGATATTCTCTTTCATAGTTGTGTCTTTAGACCATTTCTCCCTCAGTTTTTAAATCTACAATTTTCTCACACACTTGCTGTATTCTCTTTGCTGACCTTTTTTCAGCTCTTCTGCAAAAACCTGTAGGCTACACAATGCTTCAACATATTTGCATGGACATGAACATCAGTTCCTTGTTACACTCCTGAACTCAGCCCTAAGGCTCACTTGGCTCTCACAAACATTTTGCACAGTGAAATAAAGTTCTATATTTAGAGAGACACCTTACTTAGACTTGTACATACAAATTCCTGTTAAAAAACAAATGACAACAGTGCGACCCTCAAAGAAACTTGCCAGGTGCCTCTGTCATGTATTGTGTCATATATTTAAGACCATATTTAGAACTTGGATGACAATATTAATCTTTCATAGATCTTTCATTGACAACAACACATAAATGAATTGTGTCCTCAGTCGTCTCAGTGAGTCTTCGATTAATGTTGTGCAATCTGTTGTTGCACAAATATTCCGTTTGCTCTAAATCCTCTTAGTGTCCCCCTGACACTCTATCTTACCTGTCTTACCTGCGCTGGCTACAGTGTTCTCCTGTTTGCACTTCCCCAGGGTGATGGACACATCATCAATGGCGATATCACCCTCGAAACTGGGACCTCGGATCCCTTCAAACACAATCTGAACAAAAAACAAAGATAGAGACAAACAGAAACATACTGTAAGAATATATGATATAAGGCAGTCTGATATACAGTATAAGCTTGACTCATACAGAGCCAGTGGAGTGTATTCTGTGTGTGCTGCCAGTGCCTGAGACCTGCGTGTGTAAAAGACTTTTTTTTTTTCTGGCGTTATAAACTTAGGACAGCTCATAACTTCTTTAGTATGACTATAGGAAACACCTGAGCAGGCCTAGCCTTGAGCATCTCTGCTAAGGCCCACAGCTGAAAGAAGCTTTAGACGCTCATCTATCTGTAACCGAGGGTGAGCTATAAACACATAATGTCTAAAACATATTATGTAAAGGTATTGAAATTCATTATTTTGCAATCACGGTGGACCTCAAAACAAATGAAAATCAACAACTCATGGGAAAACTTTCCCAGGCAACTTTCCTATTTTAGCCACCAGCCATCTGCTTTTGACTGACAGCCTAATTACTGTAGTGTGCCGAGGCACCAAAGGCCCATTGCAGCCGTCTAATCAAAAAGCAAGCATATTCTTTCTGGAGTGTAAAAAGGGAAAAGGCAAAAAACAAGGAAACTTTGTCGCAAAAATAACAGCAAAAGTGAGTCCCTCAGCCGTACTTATTAACTCCAGCCTTTGAAAGTAATACAATTCAAGAACTGCAGAAGTTTAGCCGTAATTATTTTTGTTGTTTTTACAGCAAATGCTTTTGAGTAATTCAAAGAGAGCCACACAAAGCAAGCCTCAGGTGTGAGTGTATTTAAGAGCACGATGAAGCCCTCACACTTTGCCAGCAGGCTGCTCAGAGTCATGTTAAGGCAATGGAAGCACATGCATGGTTGAGTGGTGTGCATGCATGACCAGATCCACCTTAACCCTCCATCTGTTAGCACCAGTACACTGCAGAACACCAAATTTAACAAGGTGAAGCTTAGAAAAAATGGTGTTTGGTTTACATTTTATGTGGCTCATTGGTTGAGTTGGCCTTGCGTTACATAGTTTATACTGCACCATTTTGCATTGGGCAAAAATGAGAAAACACCCAACCACTTTGGTGCAATCGTTAAAGGAATAAGCCATGTGCGCATGTGCAGTTATCACCTGTACAAATAAGTACAAGGTACTATTTTTTGTTCATAAATTATTGTTTAAAGCTATTCATTTCTTTTCAGTTTTGGAAACAGCGTTTTATTTCTCTTTTAGACCTCCCATTGTCTTCGCCAGCGGTATCACCCATTTTCTCTTTTTCTCTCTCCTTCGTTTTGCCCATCCTTTCGCTGGGGAGGGCTTGTTTCCTTAGAATCAATAATAATGATTGAGCTGTTTGCTGTTGACAATGGGAATTACCTGACACAACAGCTGCTTCCATGCTTATTGTTTTCAGCTATTAAGCTTCGCTTCAAATCATCTGAAAAGAGTTGAATGGGCGTGCGCTTTGTGCTGCTTGAAAAAATCCCGGTGATGGAGTTTGTGAAGGAGAACCAGATGCTTTAGGCGTGAGGTGAGAGTGTAGAGGTCACTTAATTCAGATGATGCAAGAGAGGCAGGCCGCTGTTACATGCAACAGTGTGCACAACAGTAAGACTGTTAAGTGACTTCTGCATGATAGTAGTAGTAGAAGTTTCAGAAAGGAACAAAATTAATTCATTAAAAAATAATTAAATACTTAAATAAATACTGACTAGATTAAACTTGCTCTCAGAAAAAAAGAAGAGCTTCATCAGTCACAAAAATGAAGCAGTTAGCCCCCTCAGTACAGCCAATCAGCTTTCATAAAAAAAAAAAAAAAAATAACATAACAACATATGAGTCACACCGCTTTTTTTGCAAGCTTGAAATTATAAAAAAATAATACCTAGATGAATACAGTGTTAAGATTTTTCTCAACAAGGCTCTGCTTTTACAAATATACTTTCTGTGGAGCAAGCAAAACATGGGTACACAGTATACTTGAACTAACTTCTGCATGAACTTCGAACACAGAATGTTTTCTCCATGAGGTGTTTTTATTTGTTGCTTTGTTGTGCTCATTATGAAGTGACCAAAGGGTCAATGTAGGACATGCAGCTTAGAAGTATTTGGTCACAGTCTTGATCTTCTCTGAGTGTTAGTGTAATCAGCCCACTGCAGTGATCTGTCTAAAGGCTCTTTCCCTAGTGGACTCACATGTTTGAAGTGCATGTTGAGTGACTACACAGTGCTGCTTTTTTCATCTCTTCTTCATGTTGGGGGCATGTCCGTGGAGGCAGTAAACTTTCTGGCTTGGTGCACAGCTCTCTGACTGCATGCACTAAAGGCCTTTGAGGTGCTGCCACTCGCCTGTGCATTTCTGCTCCCTTTGTGATGGCTCCAACAAAAGTAATGATGTCTTTGAGAACTGCTTCTACCCCACTCAAAGAGGAACTGAAGAGTAGCCACCAACGTGCATCTATGCACTTTACAAACTGCAGTGGAAGTTTGAAAGAAATTCTGTAAGTAATAGTGTTTTTGTTGTCAGAAGAGCTTCATGAGGTTATTGCAACTACATACACATGGAAGAAATGTTTGTGTCTGTGTTCACTCACTAGGTCACAAACAATTCACATTTTGTGTGCCAATCCTCAGTTTAAACAAACAAGAATATTTGCATGAAAAGTAAAGGTTAAAGATTATTTCATTTGTAGTATTTCAAAATTTACGGATGATGGATTTATTAATTAACTACTTGGGGAAGGATGGGAAGGGTTTTTAATTAATGAAACAACCTTTTATGTAAATGCACTGCAATGTTTTAAGTTGTTTGGTAAATATTATTAGTCTCCGGCACTGCAAATGAAATTTGATCTAAGAGCTATGTTCTGGTTGAAAGCATCTTTTCAGTGTTTCCTTTGATTAAAATGAAGCTAAAACTCCACAAACACATTTCAAACAAAACTTTCTGCAGGAAAAACATTAGGGGAAAGTGAAAGGAGAGGATGAGGAGAGCAGCAACGTGATTGGTTTGAAGCAGGTGTTTATGATCAGCACACAGTTTTGAGTGGACAAATCAGTGTTGCTGTCACAAGTAGAAATGGCATTGGCCTTTCAGTGAGAAACAAAAGGTTTTAACGAATTATCAGATTACACTAAAAATGCAAAAATGATTCATAATGGTAGGCAATGCTATTTAAACACATACTATTTTGACTTTACTTTATCACATTAAAGCTCCATGGTCCCTGTGAAAATATGATAGAGAATATATTAAATGTAGGCAGTATTGCTAAATGCAAAACATTTGGAAATTCACCTTTTTCTTGTGTGGTCTTGTGTCAATGGAAAATGTAATCATCAGAACTGATAACATGTGCAAACTATCACACATTATCACGTCTGGCAAAACAATGGTTTCATTCAAACTAAGCTCGCGGCTGTAATGTGAACTGATGTGTCTGTCTATGCGCACTAGAGACGTCTGTGTGAAGATTTGATTTGATGGATGTGAAAGATGATTTTATGCTGCTGAGAGGACCGGATGTGAATCATGTTGTACAGAACTTAGGACCGTCTGTCATTCAAGTGCCATTTTCTCTGAAAATTTGATTTTTTTAACTTTAACATTGGCCTGGCCAGATACTAAGGTGTATGATCATTCCAAAGATGAAAATTTTGCCAAATTGGTGCTATTTTTTCTCTGTACCAGTGTAATCATATGTCATTCTCAAAAAGAGAATAAAATATGAAAATAAAAAGCAATTAGGCAAAAAATGTCATAACTGTACTCAATTTTTGTATATTTTCCTAAAAAAAATAATCAAATCAAATCAGCAATTATTAGCTGTGGACACAAATTGGTTTAAAAATAAATAAATACATTAAAACATATATAAATACATAAAAATGAGAATAACAATAGCAACTACTTTGGACCATCTCGACCAGTTAGTACAGGTGGAAATTAGATCTTCTGCATCAACTTTCCTGTGAGTTAAATACTGTACACTGTCTGTTTCTCAATAAATAAAGAAACTAAATTAAATCCATAAGGCGACAGCAACATTTAAAATTTTGATCAGCTCAACAAATGGAGCTCACCACCTTCAGGATATTCATAATTCAATTCAAACATGTCTTACAAGTCATGTCAGAAAAGATGCATAAAGAATAAGTAGGAGTGCCTATCATCTGTCCACGCAAATGTATGTTTTTGGCTATAATACTGTCACTCTGTGTGAATATTTGGATTTGTGTGAACCCTGGACTGCTGCCAACTGCTTCACAAATTTACATAAAAATGTGTGTGGGGTGGGCTGTGAAAGAACATAAATAAAACAAAATGTTAACCAGGGCTGTGCGCAGCAACATTGTATAAATTAGACTACCATGGCCTTTTGACCAATTAGACTCTTCACTCTGCTTCTCCTGGCTTTGCCCTCAGCTACCAGAGCCTATTAAATTAAACACACTCTTCCCATAACTAAGCTGAACAGATCCAACAATCCAGACTGTGGGGATTCATTGCTTGTGTAGTTTACATTTTCTGGAAACATGTGAATGATGCTCTCCTGTTACACATATTTGTATGAATAAAGCAAATCAGAAAGCAAAGATCAAATGCACCCAAGGCATTACACTCATCCAACATCATTCTAACACATGTCCCATAACTAGAGTTTGTTATCACAGTCCGTACTGTAAGTAATCAAGAAATCAACTCATCTCCAGAGAAAAAAGGGCAGAGGGAGCTCTGGAGAGACAGTAGATGAACACTGTTACCAAAACTAGTCAAAAAAGATACAGCTGACAACTAAAAACTGCCTATAAACAACATTTAATCTAGTTTTAAACATATTTTTAATTTTTTATTTTTTTCCAGCAGCACATCTGAAGACAAAGTAGAAAAGAGAGAGAGAGAGAGACAGCAACAAACTGACCAGATGTAATGTTTGAAATAAAAAATTCTTTTTTGACTAAAACCAAACTACAACAAAAAGTCACAAACTTATGCACTTTTATTAAAGCCAAGTGCAGCTCTCCATTTACTGTCAATATGTGACATTATTTTTCAAGTTGCAGGTTTGCCATTTTGTGTTTTAGCCACAGTGTATAGTATATGTATGAATCTTCCAAAATGTGTGACAGAGGACACTGCTCAAGTTTTATAAAGGAAATGCAATTTTAAAAAGTCAGTTTCCAGTTTGTAAAGAAATATGTAGCTTTCACATCATTTACAGCTAGTATAGGAGGAAAGGGGAGTGAGTAAACAGGAGGAAGGAGCAGGCAGCACATAACAAAGTGTGTTTATCAGCTCGCCTCCTCTGGCTGTTGCCTGGATCAAGGCTGTGTGCACTATACATTATTTAACAGCTCTATTTGTTACACCACATTGCTTTGTATAAAAAAAAATCTATGTTTATACATTGTGGAAGCAAACCTCCTTCCACACAATTTAATGTAAGCATAATTGTACAAGTATTACAATTCTAAACCGAACGTTATGAGCAAATATCAATAGCCGTTGTTATGTCTCCCCTAAATAAATTACACTGCAATGTATCTACAATCAAAAGCAGAAGAAAATAAACACTTTTAACATCTGACTCGATCCCTTGACCCAGCACCTGCCCAGGGTCAAGAAAGTTATATTTTTCCAGAATATGATTCTCAATATACAGACCTATTAGTGTATTTAATTCATCTTTTACTATTGTCAACTTATACGTAGGTTTGTACTACAATATATCCTCACCAAGCTTCACAAAGTTTGGGGCCCCAGGCTTCTGCTCTCCCCTCTCCACTCCTTGACCTGGCCTCAAGAGAAGAGCTTTTATCGCTGAATGTATCACAAAAAATCCTCCATTTGGATGTTGCAATTAAATTATCTCCAACTGCTGTACGTGTCTAGTGTAGGTGTAATCTATGAGGAGGAATTTGCAAGTTACATTTAAAAAGATAAATATTCATAGTGCCATGCAAACTTCAGGGAAACAGAGGCATTGGGTAGAAGACAGTGTCATTATTCAGGTTTTGGGTCTAAAATTTACCTCTCTCTCTCACTTTGGGGAAAAAAACAGCATATTGGTCAATTTAATCAATAATTCAATTATTTCACCATCTGCCATCTATTATGTCACACTTAACAGCTTTATAGAGTGAGAAAGCAATAATGTATCCAAATTTATTTATTTTTATGTACTTACAGCCTTGGATAATTCATTAAGGAACTGTATTATGTCCCTTTATAGTCATTCAAGTTTTAGTGGTTTTAATCCACACCAGCTGCTATTATTGCATCAGGCTGAGAGCACACAAACAAAGTGATCAGACTAGAAGAGGTTGCCAAGGAGACAATACCTCTTGTACTTGCTCTAGAGTCATTCTTCTTGCTGTCTTCTAATCAGAATACAAATAGAGAATGAATATTTTGCATGCATTAAGCGCTTTATTGATGGCACAAGTCCCATGTTTTGGTGGTTCCCAGCGACATCATCTGCCAGCTCCTCGGTCGTTCCCCTCACAGCTCCTCACTAATACATATGCAGAACATGCTTTACATTGCTGTCATCTCTGTGACTCTATAATTCCCATTCATTACCAGCTGGTTGTGGTGTCTGAAGTGATTAGACTTTATCATAGAGTAGGCAGGACAGCGATCTCCCAGATGAGCAGCTCCTTTGGTCCACTATGTGTAGAAATTCATGTATCTTCATCTGTACAAAAGCGTACTTTATTTTTTTGACATGCAGAGATCATGTCTGGTCTAAAATAAAGAATAAGCACTAGCAATTATATTCACACTGCTTTGATAAGTATTTTGGTTAGTTTTTTTTTTTTTTTTTTTTTTTTTTTTTTTTTTTTTTTTTTTTTTTTTTTTTTTTTAACTTTAGGAACAAATCATTTTTTAATGTTTAATGCGTACATACACTCATGTATAAATGTGGTCAGCAACTTTCTGTGTACAAACAATAGAACTTTTGTTACAAAACAATCACAGTTCAGTGCTTTGTGTCTTTATCTTGATTCAGCACATGGGAACCCTCAGTAGAAGTCTTTGTTGAGAAGGTTTAGGTTGTATATATGGCTTAGCAATAATCTAAAATATAAAGTAAAAAAAACAAAACCCTTTACTTGTACCACTTAACTAAGAAACGCTTACATTCTCTAAGGGACTTCTGCACTTCGAGTGCAAGTGAGCAAAACTTTTAGAAAATAATAAACACATTAAGTTGGCCTTATTGTCCAAGCTCCCTGAAGACTCCCCAAACCCACAGCCTTGCTCAGGTTTGGTCCCTGCTGTAATGGTGGAAGACACATGCTTTTGCTGAGGCATAGTTAATGAAGAGCAAATGCTGCTCGGAGCCTTCAGCCCACATTCATCATAGATTCAATTTCCCCCATGCACATAGTACAGGGAGTATCTGGAATCATTACAACACAACTAGCAGGCATCCCCTGCTCATAAATAAGCCTGTTAATTGACCTGTCATAGCTAATTGCTGCAGGGGTTAGGAGACTAGTGTGGGTTTAAAAAAGAGCTTTATGTGTGTATTCATGTCTGTTTATGTTGTTACTTTAGATGGATATGTGTACTGGGACTTTGTAAGTTGGAAGTTATGGATGAGTCTAAAGATTATTAAAACCGTTTTGAGTTTTTGATGAAATGAGGAAGATACGTTTGCCTATTCAGCTTGTGCCAGATCAAAAGACAAATAAAACATCATTAGGAAAGATGACAACAATAATTCTGTAAATGGGATACTGCCTGTTTCATACACTTAGAACAGAAAAAACTCAGCTATATCTCAATAGCAAGCGTGAGCATACAAGTACAACCGTCAGAAAACTTGAGGGACATCCAGACTGTCAACAGACTCTTATGATTAATCCCAAATTGCACTATTGATATATTGCAGACTGAGCCCTTAAATCTGTGAGGGAAAGTCAAACACACCACAACTAATCTGACATCTGGGCTGTGACTGAGAGCTAGTGACAAAAGCACAAAAATAAATAAAATGCCATGTTTAATTTGTTTCCAAGAATTATGATGCATGGTAAATAAGGATGTTCTTCAGCCACACAGTTTATATGATCCTTCAAGCCATTCCTCATAGTGCATGTAATTTCTCAGATTCTGTGTATTTATGATTGTTTCTGACATAGGGTAAAATATGAGGTGAATCAATCTGCTCATCTATCAAAAGTGCTGCCTGTAAGGAAACAGTGGAATATTTTTGTCTTTCATTTATAGATGCTCAAACAACAATCACTGCATATAGTTATATAAACTTATCATACCAAAGTAACCTAATGGTCTTTATAATAATTCTCACCTGAAAAGGTCCACTCGGACTGATGTCAAAAAAGGCCTTTCTCCAGTCTGGACCTTGGTGACCAGACTTTGACCACAGCACTGTGTCCACTGATGCAATGCTCCGGACTCTCAACAGAACATTCAGAGTTCCTGTTCCAAAATACACAAAACAAGAGTGCAGTTCTGTAAGTTGAAAAATTAACTGATATTATTAATTAAACACTTTTGACACAAAGGGGAATTTACAGACATTGGAAAATTCAGTTATTTGCGACAATAAAATCTTTGAGTCCACACAGTAGTCAGTTTTGTCTACTTCTGCTTAACACATGTACAAACTCTACATACCTCAGTGTGCTTTAACTTTGTGTTGTCAACCCAAACTATTCAGAGTGTTTGAAATAATTTTTAATATTCATATTTTACAAACTTAATTAAGTCAGTAATGAGTAATAGCCACAGAAACAGGAGCACCGTGCTTTGGGAACCGTGGTGAAGAGATCTGCTCTCAAATAGATCTCTAAGGTGAGAGCATGCATTTGTCTTGTTAACGACCCTCAGCCTGGGCTTAATTGGAACATTAACCAACCGCCGTTCTCTTAAACAAATACTCACACTAATATAATGTGTTTATAACACGGCCCAGTCTGAGTGCAAATGGACTGCTTGAGTGCTCTTCATCTAAACATGTTGTTTAAAGTAACTGTGATGATTATAAATTCTCCTCATAATACATTGTATACATTACTGAGCTAAATATATATTGGTGTTTATTTGTGCACAATGTAAAATTTGTGGTGGTATTGCTTAGCTCTAAATATTCTAAATGTAAAGTTATCTTTGTAAAGAGGAATGGCACCACAGCTAAGTCAGTGGAGAAGCTTCCTTGCTTACAGTAAGAATGCATGTTTTTCAAGGTAGTTTTAACAGCAGAAACACATTTTTAACAAATATTGCCATGGTGAATTTAGAAATTAGTTTTCTTTGTTGTTTGTTGTTTGCTTTTTTGCCTGTAAGGCACTGACACATTCTCACCCAGTAGTACACAGACAATGGCAGCAGGGCAGATTAAGTGTTTTGCCAAAGGACAGCTCCCACAGTATTCGACTATGGGAGCTGGAATCAAACCACCGACATGTGGCATTTGGTTGTTTAGGTTCAGATCTTTGGGTCAATCAAATTACATTGTGTACCCCTGAATTTAGTTATTCACTGAATATATAAAATATGAAAGCTGAAATAAAAATGATCAAATTCAAATTAAAAGGCTATTCTTCACGATGCATGCATTAACATTAAAGTGTGTGTAATATGCACATTCATGCAATGTGAGATGTAAGAGCAAACAAGATCTGAAGACGGATATAACCCACTTGTAAGTACCACTTTGTCCTCTATCTCGGTGCACACATAAGACCCCTGTTCTCCGTGCTAAACAAGCCCTCTCCTGTCTACTTTGCCTCTCACCACTCCTACAGACACAGCTGCTGGCAGGTGTAAGAGGGAAGAGCATCCTGATAAGAAGTCTATTGATTGGGCTGAAGTAAAACACAATATGTTGGTGAAAGTGTCAGTGAGGCTGCAGTCAAGGTACAGCTCTATCAGGCCGGTAGTCATCAAGAGAGCAGAGTGAGGCGCAGTCCAACAATGTAGCCACAAACACACAATTGCATACAATTAGGCACATTTTCTACTTCATAGATTTGCAAATAGATTCTTGCAATGGCTTTAGGCAAAGTGAAATGTCGAAGCTTCTAAAAAGGTATGGAAATGTACACACAAAAAAGGTTTCATACTTTCTAATAAAATAAAAATAACCCTAATTTATTCTTGAATTCTATTTATGTCATGGTTCAGAGGCAGATTTGTCAAGTATAATGCCACTGCCACCAATTATTTAATCCCCTCAATAGTTAATTAACATGCATTCTCCTCAGTCCAGCTTAAATACTTTTTTTACAAACTCGCATTATGAGCAGCTTCAAAACAAACCTCTTTTAAAAATATTATTGATCTCATAATGTTGGGTTAGTCCTGATATAGGCTTAATTTGTTTTTCAATTCATTGTTGCTGCATTGTTTTTCTAATTTGAGATTACTTGTAAGATCAACCTGTTAAACTCCATTTTGTCAGTTGGAAGTACAGAAGCCTTGTGTACGATTGTGCCAATGGCTGTGTGCAACCATGAGATGCTGTGGCAAAATACCAGCCAATGCCAAATACAAACTAATTAAAACTTGCTTATTGTAGCTGCCAGACAGAAAAAAATATTAATGAAAGAAGGAAAGAGAAAAGCTACCTCTCCAACAATATGTGATAATTGTACAAATATTATTAATTTGCACGGCATTACACTGTTTACTTAATAATTCAAGCTTTTAAATAGTGATAATGATACTATTTTGAATTTATTTTTGGGCTGAAATTAGTGTGCATTAAAACTTGTTTGTTCACTTGTTTGTTTGTTTTAGCTAAAATATTATATTCTATGGTAATGTTTTTGTTTGTTTGATGTTCCATCTGCAAAATAAATAAATAAATAATAAATACATTTGTCCATCTGCATAGTAGTATTTTCTACATTATAATGTGGGGTAATGGTTTGTTATATACAGTATAATGACACTTGCTATGCTCGCTCATCAGCTCTGCATGTTCACAGCTTGACAACCACTAGTTTATCTCATCTTCCATTACACTATTCTTTCATTTTTATCTCATTTTCAGCGTAAAGCTCTCTGGATTGGTTCTCTAGTTCCCCTCGGCCTCTTCATTAACCTCACGTGTTTACTTCTAAAGAGCAGGCTGCAGAACTTCCTTCTTCCTCGCCATTGTCTGATCCCGTTTCTTTGTGTCATTAAGAGTCCCCCTGCGTTTCTCCGGCACAAGTGTGAGATCTGCCAAGGTAAGGCAATTAAAGCAAAGGCAGATTGGAACAGACTGAGAAAACAGAGTGGAGCTGGGCGGAACTAGTAACAGACTGAACTAATGCTGTGACACTGGTGTTGCATTAAGTGTGGAAAAGAGACAAGACCTCTGGCTAAAGCAGATGTTAATAATGCCTATGATTTATTATTTGGACATCATTCATTTTATTCCAAGTAGAATTATTTGTCCAAGTGAAACTGACCATTCCAAAATATTAAGCATAATTTTTTCCAAAAGTGAAGTTTTATAAAATGACTTCAAATTCAGTCATATTTGGCTTTGTTTTTGGAGAAAATTTTAGAACTTATCACACAATTTGCTTACTCATGTAACTGAGGAGAACTACTAACTTGCAGATCATACATATTTCTATTTCTGTTAAATTTAATTAAGACTTTGATACAAAAAATCTACCTTGCATAACCTCTAATTATTAACAGTTCACAGTTCATGTTGATTATCATTTTATTTAAGCTTGTTTTATTCTAACTCATAAATCGACATGCTTTTTATTCATCGTGATTGTTCAAATAAGTGTATGCTGCATTCTAAAAAAGAAGAAATTTTTTGTAATTTACTTGCAGTGGAACTCATTCTTATGTTTTCTCATTGGACTAGAAATAACCAACTTACTGGAGAAATTGCTAAAAACCACAACTTTTTAAAGAATTTGAATTGTACTCCTAATCCAACAAAATACAGCAAACCATTTATTTTCTACATCTGACAAGCCTATTTTTCCTCAGGAGGTTAAAAAGTGACCACACCCCCCACAGCCCCACATACTGATGCTGGGCCTCTGTACTCCGCTGCTTGTGTGTGTGCGCAGGTGTATGGACTACAAGATGTATGCATTCTTGTGGTGTGACAGAGCATATTATGATGAACAGCTCCCCCCAATGACTGATTGTGTCTTGCCACTGCCATAAATCACACCCACTGCCCCCTCTGAGCACCAAGCACCAGCAGAAATCCAACTTTGGTAATACTACTACACTCTCCTCGCTCTCCTTTCTAGTTTTGCAATGTACACTTGTGCCTACAGAACTGCGGAGGACGTGTTCTAGTAAAAGGTCATAGTTTACCGCGATTCCCAAACCTCAGCAGTGCCAAAAGTAAGTGGATCCACCATTGTCTAATTTGAACACATGTCTGCAGGGGAGTGGAGCAAAGTTTTGTAGGTTTTATTATTTTTGTGATGACTTCCAGTACTTACCTATGTGTTTGCCCTTCATGTGGTAGTAGAAGGACACGCAGTATGGGACGCGGCCAGAACCCTTGGGGCCCCTGACAGAGGTTACATTAAAAAGTGGTGACAGAAGACGGGCTTTGTCCCCTTGTACTCTGGGACGTGATGCTTCGATGTACATGTAGTAGCCTGGAAACAAAAGAAGAGCTTAGCTATCGTGTCACAAGTAGCCTGGATAAAAAAGGAAACACTGAAGATGATTGAATTATAGTTTGCATTGTTGATACAAATAAAATCATTCAGATTAATCTGCATAACTTTTTTTTTTTTTGCAATAGGTTATGGCACACAAACATTTAGTAAAAGAAATAGAAACAGATAGGTATACATTCAAGAGTCAACAGGTGTATAGTAAATAATATACCATTGCTTTTCAGTTCAAACTGTTACCTTTATTTAACCGGGAAAGCCCACTGAGATTCAGAATCTCTTTTAGCCCTGGGGGAGAGGAGAGAAGGCTCTAATGGACATGTTTTTAGGAAACCAGAGTGCCTGGAGGACTTTCTCTCCATGAGGTCAGAGCTCTAGCCTCTGCACCACCATGTCGCTCTCAAAAATAATATTAATATTGTGTCATGGTAAACTCAGCTACATTTACACAAAAATACTGGTAAAATAATAAGAATGTTGAATTATAATATTAAGATTAAAAATAAAAATAAAAATAAGAAAATATTAAAAAATAAAGAAATATTGTATTAAATGTACTGTGTGTTTTTATCCCAAATTATATAAAAAAAAAAAATAAATATAAATATATATTTTTTTACAGTTTATCTTAACATGAGTCTTATAGTAGAACATTATCAAGTAATATTTGCTTGTTGTTGTTAGCCCTAGTGTACTAGTCAGCAGGACTGTATATTATACGTACTGTATTACCATTATTAAAAAGTATCAAGACTTTTTTTTTTGCATCACTACATGTTGATTTAGAGACCTTTTGATTCTTTGTCCTTACCCTCTTTTGTTCCACTTCGGTCAGTCTCTGGACCTGTATTGGCTGAACGTTTGGGATTCTGTGTCAGATGATTCTGTCTCGTCCAATCAAATACATCGCTTCGGTCCTGAGAGAAGCCACATATTCGATCGTCCTCGAAACCGCAAACGTGATCTGCAACAGGAGAATTAGATCTGTAACTTTGTTTATGGTAAATATTTCTAATTTAAAAGGGAATGACAAGAAAATGAGATCTGGTTATCAAAGATTTCTTGTCGATAGACATCAATAATTTTTTTGTATGTTTTGTTATATTTCTGGCCGTGAGTTGCTTGGAGGACACACTGTGGCTGCTCTCATCACTGCTGCCACTTTTTCTGCGGCCCATCTGGAGAGCAGTGGGATTAGCAGACACTAAAATGATAATTGACTCGTGTGAGCCATCTTGAACAGCCTGATCCCTGAAGTTTCTGGACTTAAACATATCCAATAGTGTGTTGCAGATGCATATGGCTACTGCTCCCTAGAGGCCAGCGCACATTCTTTGCTTAGCAGACCTAATCTATTACCATTCACATGCCGTTCCAATACATTCACTGCTTTCAATTTGCACTGTTGTTTTCGCAGTCTGCTCCAATCTGCTGTTGTTTTAATTGCCTCACCCTAGACGAGCCAACTGTCATCCCTGCCAGAAAATGCTGTGTGTCTCTTAATGAAGAAGATAGACAAGATGCAATTGAGTGAAGAAGGCGAGATGGTGAAGGAGACAATGAGAGGTTGGATAGCATAAGCTCAGAAGGACACAGACAGCGCTGACATACAACAGGAGGAGACAGAGAAGGGTTTTTATAGCTTATAATGAAGAGCCTGAGCACGAGGTGATGTGAAGGCAGTCTTCACATAAAGCCTTTTCCATCCATGTGTCCTTAACCAGTCTCCTATCGTCCAATTATGACCACTCTTTCATGACATTTAAAATGTCATGGGCAAGCTTCTTCAAACATCCTGGCCCGGCTATGCACACTTCAGTGTGCTCCATAGCAACCAGATTTAATCAAAACCAAAGCTGGGTCACGGCAAAGTTTGTCTCTCACTTAGTTGAGTTTGAAAGATATGCTCTCTATTAGCATTGAAATTAAAGCAGAAGTCCTAATCGTCTTTGTCCAATTTTAGGGTCATTGAAATGTGACAAAGGTCTTACCTGAAGGTCTTGGGTATGTGTATGCTAAAAAAAGAGGAAAAAATACAGTTAAAAATGAATACAAAGTCTGATTTATTCAAATGAGTAAGCACTCACGTTCTGAATACTGAATGATGCGACTGACATAGTCCCCAGTGCTGTAGGTGGTGATGGGGCCAGGCGGACCTCGTAGGATAGAGGGATCCTCAGGTCAGTGATGGCGAAGGACAGCAGCACACCCTTTTCAGGCTCTTTTCCCTTTAGATCCATTTGTTTCGACAGCAGGTTCTGTTTGTTCTACAATCAAACAAATAATATACAGTATTTAACAGAGACAGACTTGCCTTGCCTAATTTGACTTATTTGCATTATTCTTGTCTTTTTGAGTCTATAAAGCAGTTTTTTGTTTTTTTTTATTTTTTGCGAGAAAGCAAAGAAGAATGGGGTTTAAAACTCATGAAGTCACTTTTGCATATGTGTTGCTTAACAATTTACCATTAATGCCAGCAGGACATCCATCTCAGGCAGCCTACCCATCATCTTGCTAAACAGACTCATTTTTAAGGAATCTGCAAGTTCAAATACAAAAAGGCATTTACGCCATACTACTTCCTATGTTGTCTGTGGTAAAGTTAAGATTAAATTAGTACAGTATATGTCATCAAAAACCCATAAGTGCATAAGATTCAATGTGCCAAATCATCATATTGGAAACTGGTAAACAACTCCGCTGGACCAGTTGTTGTCTCTCAGCCTGTTTTAAAAGAAGTAAAGTGAATGAGTTTTTTTTTTTTTTTTGTCGCACTTTTAATGGAACTGTGCTAGTGTTATTCCATCTACAGAGAGTGGGATCCATTAGCTGTGTGTCTGTGTGTGATCCCAGCTACTTAAAGACCCGACAGTGAACTCAATCTAATGCATTAGGTCAGCCGCTTCACACACAACTCGGTACACCCACAGAACACCATTATCTGCTAATGTATGCCTGGCTGGATACTGCGCACGCCAACTGGAGTGTTTACACTTGTTAACGTGCTAAAATGAATAGATTTTGTTTTGAGCTTCCATTAATACATGTGCAATGTATATTCTGAAAAAGCTGACAATGCATTTTTAATTGCTGTTATTCCTCGTACAATATGAGGATAGAATAATATGTAGCATAACAGTTAAAACAATAAAGACTAAAGTGGTGCTAGGTAATTTTTGTCTTGGAGTTGATGCTGCTTGTCTTAGAGTTTTCCACAAAATGGTATCAACTGTACAAAGAAATAATAAGTAGCACTACCAGGCCAGTTACAAGTCAGAGAAGTGGAGAGGTGAACAGGCAGAATTTAGAATGCATTTTGAAAAGTCAAACACCTACATGCATTCAAGTTCTGGAATTGTCATAATATCAGATGGTGGGAAGGACTTAAGTCACTCCAGGATTTTGAAAGAAATATCCAAAATGAAAATCTCCACAGTTACAGCAAAAAACAGTTCTACTACATTCTACTACTCCTTCCAGGTCACATCAGAACATTCTATGGGTCAATAATGTTTAACCTTTAAGGGCCATATAGCACTTCTGCACCAAGTCTTAAGATTGCAGATTATCAGTTTGTGATCAGTTCAGCCGTTTGAAATATTTCAGAATCAAATCTGTACCAGTGGTATAAAATAATAATCGGTTATATCAGCTTGGATTCTTTGGGAAATTCTTTGGAAAGTTCTTGCTCATCATCTGACCTTATGACTTCAAACACACTTTGGAAGTAGAATGTTATGCAGTCACACAAACACTATCGATTAGTTAGGTGCCATAATGTGGTACATTTTAGACAATGAAAGTCCCACCAGAAGTCGACTTTTTTCTTCAATGATTTTAGGTGACAATGACAATGTTGCTGATCTTAAAACTGCGGGCTTTCTCACAAGTGTTTATTTCTTTATTCATGTATTTCTTTTTTTACTTTGTCTTCCCTGTATTGGAATGTTTACAAATCACCTCTGTACACTGACATTCAAACCATAAGCTGTAATTGCCATTGATTGTCCTCTCTGGTCTAAAGTGATCATCTGTATTGACAGGACCACAATGTCTCTCCATGTGGCTGCCAACTGTCGGCTATGTTTGGTTTGTCTCCAAATACTGTTGGAGCCCCAAACGACAGAGCTGGCAGCACACACAATCACATCCTTCCCCTCCGCCAGGCTTCATGCCACTAATAGTTGCTATTTTTTATTTTTTTTATTTTTTACTGCCACTGGTGGTACTTGTTTCATTGGCAGTCTGTTCGATTGCACCTCTCCGTGCTAAAGTTGCAAAACATCCTTGTCACTCTTTGGGTATTTTTGAGAACCATGCTCACAGGTTCCCAGGGAGCATTGCATTTTGGAAATCGCCGACAGCTTTTGCCTTGTAGATTATTTTTTCTAATATCTGCAGCTCTCTGTCTGCCTGTGTGTGAAAGATGACATTTTAATAAGGACAAGTGTATGAATGTATTACTACAAACAGTGTTGGGAAAAAGTGTATTGAAAAAGTAAATAAATATAACTAGCTAAACGACTTAGTTACTGCCCCAGGAAAGTAACTTAATTAGGTTAGTTTGGGTTTACTTTGTGTGTAATATTGCACACATTGATTAAATATAGGACTCTAAGTCTTATTATTATTTAAAACAGAGATAAACAACACATTAAACATGTTAGGATTAAAATTTAAATAATTCTGGGTTCTGTTCAAGCTGCTGATCTGTGTCTTTGAGGAGTTCTATCACACACAAAATGTTATGTTTGGGATTTTTTTTTTTTTCCTTTTACTTAGAAGTAACTAAAATTATTTTGTTAGTGACTATTTCACAATAACTTAGTTACACCGAACACTGCACACATCACATTAAACACAATGAAACCAATCCCTGGATCTAGTATCTGAAGATCTAAGTATTCAAGTGAAAATGCCTAACATTCAGTTATGCTCATGTTCATTCATATAAACATTTACACACGGCTCATAGTGTGTGTATGAAACGTGCATAATAATGAGGACTATATCTAGATGGAGAGGCTAAGCTTATGTAATATGGATAATGTTTGTCAGACAGAATCTCAGCAAACCGGGGAATAAGCCTGGAAAGCAGAAAATAAGCTGCAAGTCTAAGGTTGATCATATCACATGGGGCAGCTCAGCAACACCGTATTCTGAAACATTTCAAAGTATGTTTTAAACTGTAGTATTTCCAGTCCAAAGTGTTTACCCTTATTATCTTTAATAATAAAGACTAATTGATTTCTGCCCTATAGAGCGCACCTGAATATAAGCCGCATCCACTGGATTTAAGTAAGAAAAATGATAAAGTACATATATAAGCTGCACTTGTTAATAGTAAGTTTATAAGAATCTATAATTTTGCTGCATTGCCTTATGAGCCGCAGTGTTCAAAGCTTGAGAAAAAAGTAGCGGCTTATAGCCCAGAAATTACGGTAGTTACCAAATGAACATTGTAAGATCATTATGTGTAAAATTCATCTTGTGCAATAGATTGTGTTTCTCCTTTTTTGTATTATTTCTTAGAATATTTCATATTATCCAATTATCCAGACATGGAACTTGTGTTAAAAGTTCACACATTACTGACTTTGTGTGGTTGGGTTATCACAGGCCTAACCGCAGCATAAAGTAGTTTACGCTTGAGTAATGAAATCAGCATCAACACCTATAATTAAATAGCAAGGTCATAGCTTTAGGCTAAGTCATGGGTAAATATGAAAACGCTTTGCATGGATAATAAACTGAACAACACTACTACTACTACTACTACTACTACTACTACTACTACTACTACAACAACTATTACTACAACTACTACTACTACAACTACTACTACTACAACTACTACTACTACTACTACTACTACAACAACAACAACAACAACAACAACAACAACAACAACAACAACAACAACAACAACAACAACAACAACAACTACTACTACTACTACTACTACTACTACTACTACTACTACTACTACTACTACTACTACTACTACTACAACTACTACTACTACTACTACTACTACTACTACTACTACTACTACTTATTATTATTATTATTATTATTATTATTATTATTATTATTATTATTATTATTATTATTATTATTATTATATAACAATGCAGCTTGCTGGCTTTATTCTTGTATATATTTTGTAAGGGTGTTGTTTTTGTATGTTGAAGGCTACTTCTTAATATTTTTTTTTATTATTTCTTTACACATTCTAAATCAGTATTTTAAAACCAAGAGAAAGAAAATGCTACTAAATAAATACAAAAGCTACTGTAGCGATGTTTTCATATTCACATAGAAATCACTAAAACAAATAGTTCAAGTTGACTATATATCACTAGTAAACTCATTTATTATTAGCCTAAATGCAGAGTTATGGAGCCTTTGTAGGGTTAGATAAAGCTTCGGGGTAGTCCAGACAAAAGCGGTTGGAAAACACTGTCCTGAAGCACACACTGGATCAATGGAGTGGTGAAGTGTGACTCAGAGGAATTCTAGCACTTCCTCCTGAGGCTGCAGCGGTCTGTCGCACTGCCCTCTCCAGGTCAGTGCATGTAACATGGTTTAAGTGAGTCGTGTAGAAGATGTATGAGACGCACAGTGAGAGGCACATTTTAAGAGGCAGAGGACATGATGGATTGATGTGGGAGTACATGAAGTGTGTGCATGTGTGTTGTGCCAGGCACTGTTTTCACTGGTGTCTCCACTCCACTGCCAACATGGAGGCAACTAGACAAAGTGTGAAAGGGGTGAGGGAGTGAAATCGAAGGTGCAGCAGCTCTGAGAAAACTGGGATTGACAGGCTGCTTTAGACTACAAGGGGAAACTAAATGGTCACATTGTAATACATTTCATTGCATTCATGCTAATCCTGAGGCAAAATGGTGAATACAGCTGCTAAGTAGTGTGTAAAGTCATATTCTTTGCACGTGTAGGCTTTCCTGCATGTCGTTGCATGCTTTTATACACATGAATAAATCATAGGTTTGATTTACAGATTTAAATTGTTCTAAGTGCAGATGAACAAGAACGACCACACATTCGATTTGTCATTCTATGTGTATGTGTAACTTTCTACAGGCGGTAAAACGTTTAACCCATACGTACGAAAAATCCCCATATGAATAGATATGTTTAACTATATACTGTGGAATAATTAACGAATGATGTTTCATGGCCAGTAACGAGCTGGGCTTGAGGACACACTGGCCTGCACTTATCTCTCAGTGAAATAGAAGTATCTGGACCATACAGAATTACTGAAAAAAATCATACATCAATATATCGGTTTGAGTAATAGTAAGGCAGTTATGGCATGGTTTAAATAAAAAGCAGTATGAATGTGCATGAGTCCCTACATGACCTGGTGTGAACAAAGGTTTCACTCATACATAAATAATTTATACATTGGGTTTAAGTACAACTCTAATTCACTGTGTATACAGTATATTTTAATTTCTCATATATATGATAATAGGACAGTGTTTGTGCCCTGTCATGCAGAAAGAGGAGCTGCTGCCAGATGTGAGCTGAAGTGAGTTCTCAGAGTAATTGATACAAACAACTTCAAGCCAAGCCTGATAGAGCCAGGTGGAACAAGACATGACACAACAAAGAGCATTAAGAGGGCAAAACTCATGTAAAAGATTAATTTACATTTACAATAATCTGCACTACAACTGGGCTATAATATTCATTAATTTTCTACCGCTTAATCCCGTTAGGGGTCGCGGGTGATGGAGCCTATCCCAGTGACTTTGGGCCTTAGGCGGGGAACACCCTGGACAGTGGCCAACTTGCTGCAGGGTTAGACAGACAAACATTCACTCTCTCGTTCACTCACTAAGGGAAACTTTACAGTGATGCCCAATTAACCTAAACATGCATGTTTTTGGAGGTGGGAGGAAACCGGAGTGCCCGGAGAAAACCCACGGTGACACGGGGAGAACATGCAAACTCCACCCAGAGAGATCGTGAGATGTTACTACGGTCCGACCAGGGAGTCGAACCCACGACCTCCTTATTGGGAAGCCAGAGCTCTAACCACTTGGCTACCGTGCACCCCTGGGCTATAATACAAAAATAAAAATCTTGATCTCCATTTAATCTGGATCACAACAAAAAGCAAACAGCTTCAACATGTGCCTCTTACGGACAGTCCACAAATCAGATAACAGATAAGTGCTCAAATAAAAGATGCGTAAATCACATAATGACATTAGATGACTGACCTTCTCCCAAACTGAATTTTTGAATTTTGACAAAAGGGGAGAGGAAGTTAGGACACCCCAATTTATACCACTGCACAGCTAAAAGTACATGAAGAAGAGTTGGGAGGACACAACAACACATTGACCATAAAACGAAAACAGCAACAAAAAAAAGACATTTTGTGTAATTAAATTATTATAGAAATGACCAAGCTACAGACTTAAAAGCAATTTTCACGATGTCATCTAAATTTGAGATACTAATACTATGCACTACTTTAGGCTGGTCAGTGCATAAAACATAATGAATTGATTTCTCTTCAAGAATCAAGTGTCCATGTGATTAGATCAACTGAATACAGTTGATTCTGTAGGAAAATCTCTCCAAATGCTTATGTAGCATGCATTACAGAGAAAACTGAAGCAATGGCCACATTAGAGGTGAATAGAGCATCCTTTACCGGGCCTGATGTGTTGATCCTCTCTATAACATATTGTGCGTGTGTGTGAATGTGTGCACATCTCCACTGAGACTGTGCATCATTTTGTATGTGCTAAAAAGAAGAGTGTCAGGGCGTTAAGAGGATGAGCTGTGGAAAGTGCAGCTGAAATAGATGGCTTGTGAAATTGAGACAGTATTACATTCAAATGTTCTCCTACTCTATTTAATACTCCAGAGAACCAGTGAGATCTGCTGTTTTTCTTCCATTTGCATCTTATTTATCTATTTCACACTCTTTTATTCATTGCCTCACCATCTGCTTTCTGCTTTTGTTTGGTTGTCTCCAATGCATACATAAAATGGCAGGTAAAAATAACAGCATCTGATTTTAACAGAGTTTGAAGAAAATCTTCACAACGCATTAAATCAATTTTAGAGATACAACTTGCAGAAAGTATTTATTTGCACCACTTCACATGCTTCTAACACAACATGCTACTATTGTAGATGGCTGAAAAAGACTATGCAGATAAGAGTTTCAATTGGACAAAGGAAATAAAATCTTTTTCAACACATGCTGCTTTATCTTGGAATGGCCACTGCTCTTTTCTTTGTGTCTCATGAGTCTTACTTAATAAGGTAAGCAGCCAACTCTTAAAGTAGTGTGGGAATTAGCTATTCATCCGAGCTAAAGCAAGCTGGCAGACCCGGCGTTTCCTTCTGTTCCTGTCTCACACAAATGCAGGCACAAACATGCTTACCCTGGCTCTCTGCTGTATTATTCACTATTATCCTTCTGCTATTGTGATTTAAGGACACTAATCTATAAATAGATCTGAGAACAACAGAGAGGTGAATTAAGGCTGCACTGTTGATAGGGGTTTCCAATTTAAGGTCAGATGTTTAATGGGAGGCAGTGATTTATGGAGCAGTTTGGTCCAAGAGGAAAGAAGAAAACTGACTCGCAGATAGAAGACAATAAAAGTAAAACTTCTACAAATTGTTGTTATGAAGTTCGAAAACTTCTTGTGGTCAGACCAGCAGTTGCAAGATTGAAGATTGCTTGCCCCAAACCTTCAATACAATAAATATAAAATAAATGCATAATCTATGTCAATCTACAAATCTAACATTTAAACAGTTGTTGCTTAATGAAAAGTAAGTGCAATACAAACTGTACATCACAGGCTTAAGGAGTGTGCAATAGAAAACGTGTCCTCCTGTCCCAGAGATGGAAGATGATAAAGGTGTATCTTATCTTATCTAAATACATCAGTATTTTATGATGTAAAGTCTACAGAGAGATTTGGGCTCCAGTCAAAAGCAACACCTGAGAAACAAGTAGAAAATTGATCACTGTCATAGTCATTCTTTGTTGATAGTAAACCTTCACCCATAGAGATAAGTTTATGGTGTGGTTATAACGTCAAGAAGAAATAATAGGGTTCTTTGTCAGCTATTTTAAAAACTCACCAATAGGAACAACAACAACAAAAAAACTCTGAGAAAAAGATGTATAAAAATATGTTTTCCAATCAGAAATGGTGCGACATATTTTATTGTTGTACATAAGATAGACTGTAATCCCTGAATAGAAAGTGAAAGAAAGTTTTTATCCTAGCCTAGACAGAAAAGTGTGTAACT
Organism: Mugilogobius chulae; assembly: GCA_038363315.1. Taxonomy (NCBI): domain Eukaryota; kingdom Metazoa; phylum Chordata; class Actinopteri; order Gobiiformes; family Gobiidae; genus Mugilogobius; species Mugilogobius chulae. Next base: position 12,571,806 of record CM076403.1, read on the forward strand.
TAATGGTAATAGAATATATAGTGCATGTACACAAAATGCTTGTTTGTTTTTGTCCTATATTTCATTTTTATTAGAAATAAGCAGAAAATGAAAGCTTGTGTTCAGACTTATCTGTAAAAGAAATGAGAGGAGAAGATGTTCATAGTTGTAATTCAGCAGTGTACATGGCCATTGATTGGCTGCACGCACTTGACTCTCCCTGAGCTCATAAAGCCATGTGTTTACTTAGCACTGCAGACTGGAGTGTTCACTGGCAGACCACATGCACTTGCACAAAATGAGTTCTGCGCCAGACCATTCAGTCTTTCACCATTTGTACACAGACAAGACAGACATTTGCCATGGTTAAAGTCAAGTGGACATCATTTTTATCATTTTGGCCAAGTAGTCAATATATTTTCTTACCTTGCGAACGTTTATCCAGTAGCCGATGATGCGGTCCGTGGCCTCTGGATCTTTCTGTGTCCACTGCAGATTGTAGGAATAGTTATTTCCTTTAAGAATGCGTACTGGATTTGGTGTGTCATAGTAGAACTCCGCATTATAAGGCTGTGCTGTGAATATACAAACAAAATACATTACTCTCACAACCTTTAAAATCATTAGCAGAAGTTGGATATGAACTGTAGCCAACAAGAAGCATGTAGCGAATGTTTTCCACAAGAACTTTGATTGACTCACCAGAGACATTAAAAGTGCATGTGGATGTTCCGGCGCTGTTGCTGACTCTGCACTCATAAGAGCCATTATTGGTGGGTTCAAGCTTGAATTTGAGTTCTGGGGTTTCCTTCAGATCCGGCATGGGCATCCGAATGAAGTCTCCATTCCGGAACCAGCGGATATCTGTGAGGCGAGGAGGGTTCGCACGCAGGACGCTGCATCTCAAAGTGACCATTTGGTAATTCCGAGAGCGCACATCTTGATACACAGGGTCTAAGATTGGAGGATCTGAAACAAAATTGAAAAGCTTGTTACAAACGTAACTTTTCTGGTGAGTGGTCTGCAACCCTCTTGTTTCTATTTAGCAGTTCAAGAGCTTGTATCTGATTTTCTTCATGTAGTTGAGCACAATTTGTTTTGTTGTAGCACAGATATGTTGAAAGGTCTAAAAGTGTTTTTGTATGTTAGTATAGTGTCTTACACACAAAAAAACCCAAATACATTGAGTTACAGAAATAAGACTAATTGGGCAAATAGTAAATATCCAGTACATAGTCAATGCTTGCTTACTTAAAATGAATTATGCAGATGACTTTCCAGATAGAAAGTCACCATACAAGCCTATGAAAAAAGGAAGTATACAGAAGCTATACTTCAGAACATTCTCCTTTAATATAGAAAGTTGTTTTTTTGTCATATTATTTTCATTTTGATAGACAAGAGCTGGAAGATTCTTTCCTCAAGACTAAATATGAGTAAAATGTGTGAAGATAAAAGCCCACTTACAATAAGGACATGCTTTTTTGAATACATATTACTGTAAGTTCAATGTTAGCTTACATTTGGGTTAAATGTTTTAATTAGCTTTTAGTGCTTGACACTTTAGATTGTCAAGGGTATACGTATAAGGGTGTATATATTTTTGTTTACAAAAAAAAAATGATAGATCTGAATCCATTTTAATAAAATGTCAATAATTATCATATCTAATGTATATTTCTAGAGTTCAAGATCAAGCTGACTTTCACGTCTCAGAAAATGTTTTTCACTTTGTAGGACTGAAGGTGGATATTTACATTTATATGAGAACTGATATGAGGGCGCACGAAAACTCGTATTAGAAAGCAACCCATGCTTTTCCCTGTCTATTCCCCAGCTTTTCACCTCTCAGTACAAGTTCTTATTGCTTTCCAACATGATCTGACACCTAACAAATGTTAATTGCTAAAGGGGCATCTCTTTGTGTTTCTAACCTAACCTAACCAGCCATAATTAACCTGTCAGAGCGACACACGGTTCCCTAGCTAATAACTGACTAGCTGTTTCTACCTTCGCCCTAGGGTCAGCCGACACACAACATAGCCAAATTACTCCGCCACAAATCACAACCCACACGCTTCACCCCTGGCTAATCATGAAGATAATAGACAAGATGCTAATGGTAGGAGCAGGGAAGTAATGGTGACGAGATCTAGTGTTAAGGCCCCCCAAGGAAAGGCTACACGACTGCAATCTCCCATGAATCAGGTTCATCAGGCACAGATGTGTAATTATAGACTAATCAATGTTATGTCTCCAAATTACACTGATAAAGGTACGCAAGGATGCAGAGGAAGGAGAGAACAGGAATGCTGGAGAGGAAGCATCGAGGACACAGTCTCGAGCTGACCCCAAAAAGTGAAGTAATAATAATATTGTCAACTTTTTAGAAAATCATGCTTGTGATGATTTACTTAAGAAGATTTGGCAATATTTAGTTCACAATTTTCCATTGTGAACTAAATATTGCAGTGAATAAAAATGATTAATGATAGACTACACTATGGGTATAAATGGAAGCAATTTTGATTCTGATTTAAACTCAGACTTAATTGTGAAGTCAAGGTTACAAGAATCCTAAATCTTTAAAAATACTTGAAATTACTTGAAAACTACTTAAGTCTTGGAAGCATAGTGAAAGAAACAGGGATTAAAAGGAAATTAGTTTTTCATTGAGAGTGTATAGAACCTTTTTTTTCTCCCGTTTTACATGGTTAGCCAGTGTATGAAGATGATGTCTGCTACTGCAGCTTTGAGAGAACAGAAGAGCACAGCATTGTTCCGCTCTTTAAGTGAGTGGTACTCCTCAAGAGTACTGTTCCAACATCACAGACGCCTTCTCTTTCACGTGCACCGAGGAGTTTTTCTGAGATGGCAACTAATGACAGTTATCCAGCAACTTAACATCACAAACTGTTACTATTCTGTACATAGTAGATCTTGAATACGCATAATTTATCGATATACCACATGTACGAGCAGTCAGTTTGCTAGTCTTCCATGTGACAGGATTGAGCAATGGCTAAGAGGTCACAGATCAGACCGTAATCCCACACACTGATTAGTGTATGGTCACATATCAGGCACGCATACGCATAAACATGTGGTTCTGACTTTGAATACATGAGGACGGCAGGAATGTGTTAAAGGGGACCTATTGCATTTTTTCTGTGTATTTAGGAATAAACAATAATATATGTAGATCAGCAATTTACAGCTTAGAAATAGTACTTCCTGTGCAAAACTGCAGAAATGATAAGCACAAGCAAGATTTTAATGTAACAAGCAGATTTTAATGTTGTGATTTTTTTTTCTTGTAAAGTGGCGTTGTGACTATTTTGAACTTTTTAGTAATCACAATTAAAGACAGAGAAGTGGGCGGGGATATGTGGTAGGCGATGAAAGAGTTTTTCTGAGCTCTTAATTATCAGCTGCAGGACAATACAAGATTACTCAAACATGCATAAATCATTCTCATTAAACTAGATAAACTAATGATGAGAAGCAGTTATAACAAGGTTACAACTTTTTAAGGGTTAGGTCCTGTTTTGTTGAGCAGTTATTCATTTATTTATTGTTATAGATCTTTGATCAGTCATAATCCCAACCATATTCTTTTTTCATTGTAACAACTGCAGAGTGGACCAACAGTGGCACACGGCACATATGGTAGTTCTAGATTAGATGTCTTGAAACCTGGAAATTGCTGTTATTGTTTTAGTACTTTTTACTTTTTTCTGGTTAAAGATAACCTGGCTCACGCCAGACGGATCTGTGTTGAACTACGATTTGAGTTCTTCCACTGTATCCATCTGGAACTTGACTCACTGAAAGCAAGGGCGTGCTGGCTAATCGGGAGCGCCGGGACGTTTCCCGGTGGGCCGCGTGACTTTTGGGCCGGTGGCCTACGTGGTTGAAGAGAGAGAGAGAGAGAGACCACACACAGACAGACAGACAGAGACAGAGAGATGCCCGGCTCATACAGCTGCAGCAGCAAATGTGCGCAAAGTGATGGAAGGGGCGGAGCCAGCTTCTGCCTCAAGTCTATGATGTGTGATTACAGCACATAGTGCATAATCAAAGACTCTTGACACATTTTGGAACCCAAAAACACCTTCCACGTCTCATAAGCTCTCAGTCAAACTTTGTTTCAAGTAAATCCGTTGTATATTCTCGGAGCTATGAGCAAAAACGGCTGATGAACAAACACTTCAGCAGATTTTTCTTCTCTTTGTGGGTCAGAACAGTGGCCAGAACGTGCTTTAAGTGTGTGTGTGAACGCGTGCTTCATGTGTGTGTGTGTGAGCGCACTGCTGTGGAGCAGAGGAGAAGTCAGGAGGAAAGCTTGGAGCTGTGTCCGTACTGTATTGACCATGTCGTGACTAAAACTAAGTATAGTTTACTACTGGAGAAGAAAATATGAGAGGTGGAGTAGATATTGGTTAAAAAATAAAATAAATAAATAAATCAAGAGAGAGGTTTCCTGAGTGGGACCTGAACGTGGGTGCTAGAAGGGCAAAAGTTTGCACGCGCAGTTCTTAACCACTCAACTATCTGAATCACATAACTCTATGAACAAATGGGCCAATCTAACATCTAATTTTCCCGGGCTGAAAAATGATCCCAGCACGCCACATTTGGGAAAAAGTGGGGTGTTTAGTGAAATACTTCGAGCTAATTGGGTGTGCGGCCGACCTTATTTGCGCTTAGCCAATCACATCAACAACTCGTGATGGTGTATCCAATGTCTGCGTGGGATGGAACCAATATTTAAAAGATCCATGGATAGAACAAGTATATGTCACACATACTGCTCTTGTTTCAAAAAGAAATTACTCCGTATTTCAGCTAAAACCGCATCAAAAGCTGCAGAAACCACAAACATCCACGAGAGCCGTCATCTTTGTTTAGCTTGAATTAGACTCGGCGGTGGCGCCAGGGCGCTAACAGCCCGTGTTAGCCCACCCTGCTACAATGTGATTGGGCCTGAAAAAACACGCTGCTGTGATGTGAGTGGGCCGAAACACAGCTGTTTCAGACTCCCAAACCAATCGGGCCTGCTGGAAGGCCAGATGGTTTATCTCATGTTTGTGAATTCACAAATATAACAATACTGTATAAACCATCTGGCTGGCCAAGTTAGGTTAAAGATAGAATTCGTATCTACCTTTTTTGTTGCAAAATAGTAAAAAAAAAAAAAAAGAGACCTCTGAGTACTGTTTGAATTGATTACAGTTATACAGTTTTAGTTGTGATTAGTAAACGAAAGCAGCACTCTGATTGGCTGTGCTTGGGTGGTCCACTCCAGTTTCACTTTGCAGTTTGTATCTTAATTATGTGTCAAACAGATTTGAGAGGAAGTTATCAGATTTAAAACCTAAATTATGTCTGTGAAAAGTGTGAAAATCAGGTACCCACATTTAAGATCTATTTGCTTGCTAAACATAAGTCCTAATGGTCATGACAATTTAGTTTTAAGCTCAAATCTTTTGTAAACAATCTGGTCAGACCTCTTAAAACTAAGATGTTCTGAATGGGGCTAACCCTAAGCCTACCATTCAAAGCAGCTCCAATTCACACAAATGTTTAGCTTTTAGCTGCCCATTAATCTTGTTTCTGACCCATATTCTCAAGACCTTTCTGACCGTCCAGAGTTGTTTTTCATCTTTCCTGTCGATTGTCATAAAGCCATGCCTGACTTATTGAAAAACATAATGCAAATCTAGGAGAAGTTTCAAAACAACCCTTCTCAACTTTCTCTTCATTTTTGTTTTCACATTGTAAGTTCAGAGTATTGCACTGCAATGTGTCTTAGTCATAAGCCCATAAACCATGTAAAGACACAACAAATCACTCTCATCTAAAGCGGCAAAATGGAATCCGTCCAAGAACGCAACACTGACCAAGCCAAACATTTACAGTACACAACAGCAAAATCAATTTACATGAGGCTCAGCGTGGTGGGGGCCAGAGGGGCATGAGAAACACCTCTTTAGGAAGAAAGACAATAAAGAAGACAAATGACAAGGAAAGTGTGGTGTGAGAGAAATGGAAGATGGAGTGTGTGTGGCTGGGAGAGGAGAAAAGGATGCAGGAAGCAAAAAAAAGAAAGAGTGACAAGATAGAGAAGGGTCCTCTCCCATGGCCGGCAACTCGCTGATTGATGATGATGAGAATGGCAATGAGGAAGAACAGTCACTTCGCTTCGAGGGAAGATGGCACTGGGCATGTAAAGAAGGGAGGGGAAGAAAAAAGGTAGGATGTGTGGCATATCCACTTAATTATAATCTGCAATGAAAAATGATCTTATTCTGGGATTGATCAACAGCACTAAGTGGAGGCATCTGATGGACGAGAGCTAAGAAGATGAAAGGGAATGGTTATCACATTAGCACTCTAGATTGGAAACAGACGACTATAAAACATTTTCAATAATTAGACATCAGATGTAAATCCTAAAGGGTTCACAACAGAATAAAATAAAAGACTTTGACAAAGTCTCTGGATATTTCATATGTTGTGGTTTTAGGTTAATCCTTATTTCTTTGCATTATCACACTATTTTTCTTTTCATTCTGGTATATAAAAGGCTTTTTTTTTTTTTTTTTACTATGTTGGCCTAATCAAAACATAATAAAAAAAATATGCGTCTTTACCCTGGCCATGGACTTTTTTGTGCCTTTGGTCTCCTCTTGCTTGTTTCTATGGAAATCTTGTTTTTTTTTTTACATATAATATTTCAGTATATGGCATGAAACTGATTCATAATGATGGAGAATGCCCCAAACTGATGTTTTAACTCACTATTTCAGTGGGATGCATTTGATTTTTCACTCCTACAAAGTGACACGATGTCACTTTAGGTAATTCAGTCAGGCAAAAATTTACATAAGACAGTTTTAATGTGGAAATACCCAAATTATTTTAACTTCCAACACTAAAAAGTCCTTAAAACATAATTAAAGATAAATCTGCTGCCATTGTATCCTTGCAGTTGCAGAATAGATTGCTTTCTAATCACTGCTTCATATTATTTTGTTAGATGTTGGACCTGATTGCGCACTGCCATCTGTAGTAATAAATGTCTTGTTTGAGTGTTAGTGTTTTTTATAAAGTGCGCTTACGGGTAATCCCCTAGGACTGGAAATGCTACTAAATCTTTCATTATTGCTAATAGATTGCTTTATTACTATTATCGATCTGATCTTTTTAAGTTTTGAAATAACTGAGCTAATTGGTTCTAAATGCAAGCACACAAGCACATTATGTAAAGCATGTTTTCTCCTTATTTATGCATTAAAAATACAGTCAATAAGTAAAAGAAAAATATAGTGTATAAACAGTTTACATGAAAAGCTACTTGCTATGAATCTTTTTAACATTACCCAAAGCACTGAGATGGCATGATGTAACACATTTATCAGTTGCAATGCACCAGGCTCCATTTCCATTGCTTATTTTTACACAGCTTCTCTGCATATTTTGTGTCACCCACTGAGTTGATGTGTTCTTTTTATTTTGCCTTCTCCACTCTGTTACTGTCACAACAACCACATTCCAACTTGTCTAAGATCATTAAAGATTCATACAATCACACTAGACTAGATGAAGCTAAGTATTTCACTTGAATTTCAAAGTCGGCGTCAGTGTTTGATTTTCTGACTTGGAAAGTAAGTTGCTGATGCATTTTCAAACAAGTAGGGTGAGGTGATTTTACTACACAGACATATGCCATCCACCTTAGTGCATTATTCCTTTTCGAAATCAGCCTTCATGTTTGAGAAAGATAGCTTTCTGGACAAAGAGCTAGCAACTCCTATATCATTTTGGAAAAACAGGAGCAATCTGGCTTTGCTTTCACTGCAAGTTGTTCTGCTCCCTCAAGTTTATGGACAACCAATCACTTTTAACAATTTACCCGTAGCCTTGTGACTTATCTCTCTTTTTCTGTTCCATATAGACAACTATGTGGGTGTTATAGCAAATGTAGTAACTGTACTATTCAATATTGTTAGTTGGACTACTTATATTTGGAGCTCTTGTAATTGTGAGAATTTCAAACTTACACTGAACATTCAGCTGCACGTTCATTTCTCGTTTTTTTATATTGAGTCCGTTGTAAGGCGCAGTTTGGCAGCGGTACACCCCCATCATGTCTCTGCTCACATTTCTCAGCCTCAAACGCCCGTCAGCAGCCTCCATCTGAGGCCTCCCATTGGGCATCAGCAGGTCCTTCTCCATACGGGACCACAGCACCGGAGGAGGGGGCTTGCCATCCACCAAACACACCAGGTCAGTGTTGCCTCCCTCGCGCACACTCACCATCTGCCCACCAGGAGGCAGAGAAAGGATAGGAGGGGACACTAAAGAAACACAAAAGAAGTGGAGATCTAGCCTTTTTCTGCTAGTTAGGTCAAAATAGGGGTTATGCACTAAAGTCTTTCCGGTCTCAGATTGACATAGGCCGCTACATCCGGTGGCGTGGTTGCCATAGTGACAAAGTTGTTTACTCCAAAGGCGATGAACATCACACGAGGTTTTTTTGTACTGAAGCAATCATCTTAGAAAAAAACTTTTTCTATTGTCATCTGGAAAAGTGCCGCTTCTGAACCAGGTTTTCAGAATAAAAAGTTGTAAAAGTGAGCGAACTACGCGAGCTCCGCCCACATACGGAGGTTTTCATAGGGAAAAGCTAAGCCAGCGAGCTACGCGAACAGAAGTTACGCGTACCTGCCGAGATTCACTGTGTTAACAAGCCCGGCAGAGGCGCCGTGGGCCGGGAGCTGTCTGGCAACACCGAATGGTGTGTGCTCACTTCTTCACGGCCCACAGCACCTCTGCCTGGGCTCATGAGCAGCGAGTCTCGGTCTGTGTGCGTAGTTCGCTTACTTTTTTATTTTTTTCATGTGAAAACCTCTGTATATGTGGAGCTCGCATAGTTTGCTCACTTTATAACTTTTCATTATGAAAACCTGGTTCAGAAGCGGCACCTTTCTTGCTGTTACAGCCGTCGCTGCGTCTACAACAGATGACAAAAGAAAACGTTTTTTCTTCCAGGATTTGTACAAAAAACCTCATGTCCATCGCCTTTAGAGTAAACAACTTTGTCACTATGACAACCACACCACCGGATGTAGCGGCCTAGGTCAATCTGAAATCAGAAAGACGTTAGTGCATAACCCCTATTCAGAAATATTTGTATTTTTGTGGACACTCTAACACTACTGTATTATCACTAGTCAGATGTGATGAGCTTCCCTGAGCTTCACTTACAAAGTCACCTTTGATTAATCTCTCAAATCTCTCACTTGAGAGGTCCTACAGGAGCACCAGGTCACTAACAAAGCAGCTCAAAAACTTTTTTTTTTTTTTTTTTTTTTTACAAGACTCATGGTATAATAAGGAAAACTTGTTCTACAGTGCTTAATGGCAAAAAAAAGCAACTAGCGATGTACCAAAGGGTTACATTTTCTATTAGTAACAAAGTCAATTTAAACTGTGATGCCTGTGTCCTTACCACTATTCTGGGAGATGTTCATGTCCACACGCAGCTCAGGCACTCGGCTGCCGGGGAAGTTGACCACACAGCTGTATATGCCTACGTCCCTGAACTTCATGTCGAGGATCTCGAGGCTGCTAGTGCCTGGGGCCATGTCAGGGTCAGACTTCAGCAGAATCAGGCTGTCTGAGTTAAAGACTGGAGCTCCGTTCTTGTACCAGGTGTAGTTGACCTTGTCCTGAGGAGTGGCGTCTACGTGGCATGAGAGCTTCAGGTCACGGCCCATCTGAATGGACTCTCCGTCTTTGTTTGAGTCAGGAGTGATCTGGAAAGTTAAGTTGCTCATTGCTGAAAAAGATTGTCAGAAGACATAGCATTAATTAAATTCAGTTTTATTTATTTAGTTCTAGATTATGTTTTAGCAAGAACAAACAAACAACCAAACAAGTTGTCTTGTTACGCCAAGCCTCCCTCATTCTCCAAGGTCAGACCAAATGACAGATGAAAGGAATATTTATAGACAAGGACAAAGACGCATAACTATTATGAGAAGGCAACGATTAAGCCCTAGCAGAAACTTCAGGATCTAAACTTGAATGAATGCAATATTTTGTAAACTATGTGTGTGTATGTACTTGTATTTGATTTATGGTATATGTGACATAACATGGAGAAAATGTGCTTTAAATTTCAAAATGCTCAAAACCTAATTTAAAAAGCTATTAAGACAATATGTGGACAGGGAAAAAGAATTAGGAACAGACACACTCACAAATAGACTCACACAAAAACACAAATTGAGATAGAAATGGAGGCAGCAGGAACAAAGTGAAGAGACTAAAGCAGCCTACACAATGAAATAACAGGGAACAGAATCAAGGACAAAGACTAACTCTCACACTGTCACGTTTAATTTGGGTTTCAAAGACCGCACTTCCCAAACACGTCTCCATGTTGAATACCAAACATGCCTCACGTGAGACAGGCCCCAGCGACAACCAGAGGAGATTCAACTCTTCTCTGAATTTGTTAACAGGCTGCTAGGATAAAGGCACTTTGTCCAGGCTTAAATTGATCCTGCAGCTTTTTACTATCTATGTGTGCATCCCGACAAAGCAAGTGAAACCCATATGTGTGGAGGCGTATTTATCACACTGTGAGGACTAAACAAAATGAATGCAAAGTCAATACATTGTCCCCTAAAAGTACAGAAGCCCGACATGTGTGTGTGCCTTCCCACCTGTTCTGTGTGACGATGCGTTCAGGCCCATTAAGCTAACAGGAGAAACCCATTCGGCATATGCTCGCGCTACAGTGTCTACTAACAGAAGAGACTGTTGCTAATTGCTTCCACTTCGGTCTAACTAATTGGAGTGAATAAAGATGATTAAAGAGGCTAAAAAAAGCGAGACAGAGGGAGAAGGGGGGAAGTCTTTGTAAAAAGAACAAAAAGAACATGCCCATTCTGACAACACCAAGAGGGCTAACTGTGCTGATTGAGTACATGGCCCAAACATACATACTGTATATGGTCAACTGTCTAATTAATATAGAATCAGACATTTGCATACATCATTTATACGAGTGAACTGCACTCATGTAGAATATTTTATGTGTGATATCTAGGGCAAACTTCATTCAATAACAAAACACACACAAGTGATAATAAATAGTCAGTTAAAATTTTTGTTAGGTACGACTGAAAATTCGCATTCTTTGTCAAACAAGTTCAGGGTAGGAGATGAGCCTGTTGTACTTGTTTCAAGCCATAGAAAAAAACAAAAGAAAGTACAGAGCAAACTCCACAAAAGAGTCAAGAGTCAAACCCTGGACTGTCTTGCGATGAGGTGAAAGCAGTACTACTGTGCTGCTGTCTCCTTACACATGTATATTGTCATGTATATTTTGAACAGTATCTTGCGTTTGCAACATTAATTCAATTATGCTATTTTATTTCCCAAATACTTACATCTTACAACCAGTTGGACATTCTTGCGTGCTGGGTTTCCCACATTGTTGACAGCCGAACAATTGTAGAAGCCCGCATCTGCTGGGGTAACAGCTCTAAGGATCAGAGTTTGGCCTTTGACCTGGGCGCTGAGGGGGAGGGGCCCCGGTGAGCGGGACCATGTGACTGTGGGAGGAGGGAAGCCCGCTGTCACTTCACAGGTGATGATGACGTCCTGCCCAGGGTCCATCACCACTGTGTCGTTCACAGACATGCGGATCGTTGGAGGAGCTGCACAGACAGAACATATACACAGCATTTTAATGCTAGGATACATGCTTACTCTACATCAGTGTTCCCCAACCAGGGGTACGGGGACCCCAGAAGTAGTGAGCACTTACTACCTCTGGGTGTTTGAGTGTTTGGAATGGTATCAGATTTACAAAAAAAAGTGTAATTTATTGCTATCTGAACTAAAAAAAAAATGTTTGTTTTTTAACTTGTTCAACTTGTAATCCTTTTGTCGAGGATTTTTGGCATAGTTTTCATTAAAAGAAAAAAATACAACCATAATAATTGACAGTCTACCATAAGGAAATCCATTTCTTTACCAAAAACTTGGCATCTTGGCATGTGACACAAAACTTAGGGGGTACTTGAGGCAGGTGTTTGAATCCTAAAAATATACAATCAGGGATTCATAAAAAAAAAAAAAAAAAAAAAATTCTCAATAGTTTGGGGGAGCAACTTTCAGATTTCCGCAAGCATAACCATAGCTCACATATGTGGGCATCTAATTCATCTCTAATTTCAAATTCCTTCAAGAATTTGTTTTAGGTTTATCAGAGATAAAGAACTGTTGGAGTGTATTCAGGACTCGAGCCAGTGTGTTTTGTATGAATGACCTCACAGCACAAGAACAGGATGACCCCAAATGCAGCTGCACTGGGGAAAAAATCCAGTTCCAGACAAAGATCGATTCTACACAAAGTGGTTTGAAAATACGACGAGGGCCACGGCAGTGGAAGAAAGGGCCCAGCGCTACAGTCCATACATAACAGTGGACAAGGAGAGCTGAGAGAGCGCTTTTAATATAAACTGTGGGCTCGAATGCAGAATGAATAAGCAGTGTAATTGTCTCTTGAACACATGGCTGGTAATCATAGCACTACAGTGCATACCATTACAGAAAAAGTGAAAATGATTAGGAAAATATGATTTTACACATTTTTCTGAATTATACAACACACATTTGAGCTGCGAAAATTCAACAAAGATTTGCACGTCTTTAGCACCTCGTTTGCTGTGATTTCCTCTCTCCAAACTGTGACTCCACTGGAACAACAAAGCAATGTGCGGTACAATTCAGAGGTCGTTTACATTATGACAGCACATTGTAGGGATTTTTATTCATTTTTAGTTCATTTAAGTATCATTTTTTCATCAATTCGTTTCTTCACACTTCAGTTTTCGTCTGGCTGTTCATAAGTTTACCACATAATCTTACTCTTGATTATGTCTGTGGAATAATTAGTGTTATTCTCATCTAGGTAATGGCTGGACAATAATTTTAAGACCAATGTTATCTGTTACATACCTTTTGTAGCAGTAAAATACAGATTTTGCAATTCTTTCCGCTGCATGTTAAAATGTGATTTTACATAAGTTGCCCCAGGGGTAAATGGGGTTAAGAGGATAACTTTGAGACAAATGAGCTCATGACCAAAATGTCACCTGTATCAATTCCCTAAGTGCTGAGAGAAATAGTGAAATCTAAAGGTTGCCCTGGTTCTCATCATGTACAGTCAAAACACCCACGGGCACAGTTTCTAAGACTCTCTGCTTAACTGAAGAATCCCAGTTCTAAATGTTTTCAACACAGAATTTTAGGTAATAATAACAATGTCATATTATTGTAGTGTGTTGCATAAGGTTATTATTTCTACTGTATGGGGGACAAACAGGGCATAGCAAACCAAAACAGAGTTAATCCTGCAGTAGTGAGTGAGTGACCCGAAGCCGCTATCCATTCCACTAATAGACTTCATGCTCCTCATCCTCTCAGATAATCTCTTTTAAAGTGATTGCTACAATGAAGAAGACATACAGCTGTGGACCACTGCTGCAAAACAATACATACATAGTTAAATAATAATTACAATGTTCACCAAGTCTCAAGTGATAGAAAGATATAAGTTGAGTCTGATGTAGTAATGCAAAACTGACTGTGAGATTTGAGGGAAGTTAAATTATTGTTATCTCATCAGAAAAACATTAGGCTGTGTGCACCCTGTGATGTCATGAAGTGGAAGTTTTAGGCTAACCAGTTACTAAGTGTTTGTTTCAGATCACAAGATGAAACAGTATGCTTTTAATTCAAGAGTAGAACACACTAGAACATAATTAAAAAAATAAATAAATAAAAAATAAAAATAAAAAATCCAGATATAAGGAAACAATAAATTGAAATTAAAAAAAATAAATAATAATAAATTAAGTATACATCTTAATTTCAAAAGCCATGAACTCAAATGTGAAACACCAGCAGAGCATAATTTCCAAGTACATTGATATAAATTTTGCATACATAAATCCCATTCTTTCTTGAAAAAAAAAAAAACACAATAAACATCTTAATAACAGGAAGAGGAAAGAAGTGCAGTGAAGATGTGTAGATCCGAGCCAATAGTGAAAAGAAAAAAGGAATAGTTTGAGTGGCGCACAAGAGGAGCGCTGGATTTGAAAATTATAGCTTCAATTTCCCAGGACTGCGTGGGTGACGTTAACAGTGGGATCAGCCAGCGCTCTTCCCAAAGTAATGGGATTTATGTGCAGCACAGCGGTTTACAACCAGGTAACAAATGCCTCTCTCTCGCGCTTAGACACTTCGCTACTCCCCCCGTTCTTTCTCTCTCTGTCATTTTGTCACCTTTATATCTTCAATATCTGTCTTTTTACCTCCCTCGGCTGCTCTTTCTGCTTCTTTGGTGAGTTTTTTTGGGGGCTGATGACTTGCTTGTTTCGTCGGTATCGCACTCGATAAATCTGTTGTTTTTCTATGGCTCCATCAGATAAACACTAAACTTGGAGGAAATTGAGCAGGAGCAAAAAGCATTTCACAAGCTTACTTTGTATTAACCTTATAAACATACAAATAACTGTATTGATTAGAAAAAGGATAATTGGGTGATTCAATACATTTTTCCCTTAAAAAAAGTGGGTAGTCAGTGCACTACGAGGCAAAGGAATGTGTGAGACAAATTATTTTGGTGTTTGCAAATCTTGTCTTTATTATTGTAACCATGTTGTGATATTTATTTATTTTAGAGAAGGTTCAAAACTTCAAAAGAGGAATCATTTTTGCAGTAAAACTTTTGACTGACAATAGACTCGGGAACAGTTCATTAACCCAGAGTGTACCCAACCTCTTCACGACTCCTCTGGTAATTAAAGCGATGAGTTTTAAGCACGGAAAAGGTCAAACGCAAAGTCCACACAAGTTCACCGAAGATTCTTAAAAAGCCTCCTTCACTAACTTTCGCAGAAATGATCAAAGGCGCCTTACAAGCAAATTGATTCTTGCCAGTGGTACGGCTGGATATCCCCACCCTGATCCCTGTGCTGGACAGCTCTCTGGGATAGAGCGCAGCAGTCAAAGGAGGTTTAAAAAGCAGGAATTCTACTGGGAGCCAAGAAAGCTACGACACAGGCTTGCCCAGGAAACAAGAATCAGGAATCAAATCAGTCTAAACGCTATTATGTATTGTCTAGGAAAAATTCAATATGTTTCTTTCCGATGGGGTCTTTTCATTACGCTGAAGACATCGCAATTTTGAGTTATAGTTTGAGATATAACAGAGGGCACAGATGCTGTCAGCCTCTATCCAAAGTGATTTTACAGCACTAAGGTTACTGCAGATTGACCATTGATCCTCAGTGTTTCTGAGGCAGAATTTACACACAACACAAGACAGCCTTTATTGATCTAATCATGTACAGTAAATTGTGGAAGGCAGTATAAAATTGACTATAAAACTACAGTACAGTAAATTCTGAAAATAAAAATGCTTTAATTTTCAAACAATAAAAAGAAAATGTTTAAACTTTCTCAAGCTTCACAAACATCCACAATAAGCTCTACAATGACAGTGATTACAAGTTTGAACATATTAATAATTATATGAAAACAGCTTGTAAAAACAGATTTTTTCCCCTCTAAATTTATAAGGTTTTTCAGTTTTTAAACTCTTAATTGAATAAAAAAACAGAGCGGCAGACTAAATAAGTTAAAACAAAAACCATAGACCCTTGATGAATGACAACAGCTGTGTTCACTATGGAATGGTGACAACATGAAACAGAAAATCAATTTAACTGGACAAATTACCAAAAGCAATTAGAAAGCTGTTTGAAAACATAATCAAAAGGATTACAGTAACTAATAGGCAATTGCTGTGCATATATTTAAATCCAATTAGAAAGGCAAATAAAACAATACTTTCCACTCTGCTTCATTTAAAAATATGAATGAATAAACATACATTTTGGTTTTACACACACATATACAAACATATGTATGTGCATGTACATACATGTATACATGCATACTCTACCTACATATGTACATACATTTGTACATACATACATACATACATACATTCTGTACATACATAGATACATACACATGTATGTAAAAATGTGTGTATGTACAATCTGTGCATCTTCCCTGTTGTTGCTTAACTGAAGGAATTGGTTTTCCGGATTTTCATTCACTCATTGCAAGACAAACAGCAAACCCAAATCCCAGATGGGGATTATGATGGCAAAATCAATCAATCCCTTTGTCCCTTTTCAGAGAATCCACAGCCGGACCATCGAGGATCAACATAAGGGCTTACTAAAACAGAGCAGGGGAGACTTACAAAAACTATCATTACATTAATACTGTGCTGGACAAAATGAAATCTGCATCTTCTTCGTGCCATCTATTTATTTCTACATCCTCCCTCCTCGGGTTTCCTGTCAGACCCACACACACACATACTCACACACTCGTGTCCAGACAGATTGGCTGCAGTGGTGAGGGATGGAGCCTCTGTGCCAGTTCTGCACACATCCAGAACTGACTGAACCACAAGGCATGCAACTGAACACAGCACGTGAATCCACTCGGGGGGAGACATGTATATTTTTTCAAGATTATGCAGCCTCCATGTTATACTAGATAACACCTCAACACATGCTTAGAACCATTTGTTAACAGTAGCAGAGAGAGAGAGAGAGACAGAGAGAAAGAGAGAGAGAGACAGACAGAGACAGAGGGAGAGAGAGAGAAACGGACAGACAGAGAGGAGAGAGACAGACAGACAGAAACAGACTTTATTAATTTCTTAGTCCCTCAAGATGAAAATCCTTCGGTGTTGCAATACCATAGTGCTCAGCCTGGTTATGACCATAACTTAGCTATTCTCAGTTTGGGCATCAGCGTGAGGTTCAGGTGGAGCAAGTGAACTTCTGTTGTTTCAGTGAATCAGATTCCCTTATTGTTCCTTGAAGATCTGGAAGCATTTCATAGGTCCAATGCTAGCCTACCTATTAGACAAAATCCAACATTTCGTAACACGTCTGTTACATGGTGAGGGGTATAGGCAAAAGGGCACAAAACAAACTCGTGCCATTGGTGCCATTGTGCAAAGTGCAAAAAAAAAATAAAAAATTTGCAGACTATGCATTTTCTGATACATTATATCCATAAAGTAATAAGAACAAAAATGTCAATCAAATGCTAGGTGTAAATAAGTGAAAAAAAATTGTTGGTAATTTATAACCTAAATTACTAAAACATGAGTCTTTTTAGCTTATAGATGGGACAGTGGAACACATAATTATACAGATGTTCAAGTAAACAAGCTTCACTGTGAACGAGATGCCAAAATAATTACTCAGATTTTATGTTGGATTTTATGTTGGTTTGAGGAGAAATGAGAAAAAACATAGAAAGAAAAAGTGGTCTTGTGGCACATCCGTCTGCCTCTAACAAAGCTGTCAGTGTTGTCAACGGCAACAACATGGTGGAGGGTTGTGCAGTTGCAGGCGGTGGCTTGGAGACGGACAGAGCAGTGTCGAGTGAATTGGAGATAACAGGGAGTGTGACAAGTGAATTATAGCTGACGGCCCTGAGATGAGCTCTGCTACAGAAGAGACAGACAGCTCCACAGCACAGAGGGAGTCAGAGGCCAGGGAAAACACAACCAGAGAAGACAAAACACACATGGGGAGGAGCAGTGGAATATGAGGAGAAGCTAAAAGCACAAAACCAGCACTTACTTGTAGCATTAGTGAGGCGGAAGGTAACTGAACGATCTTCAATGTTACACACATTCCTCACAGAAACTTGGCAAGTGTAGTCAGCAAAGTCCTTAGGCCGAAGGTTTTTAAGTTTCAGGACTTTTGTTTCACCCTGTAGAAGAGACAGACAGGTGTAAAAAAAAGTAGAACTAGTACAAAACCCTACAAAGCAAAAACGCAGCAACTGTTTTTAAGTTTTGATGTAGTCCCCTCTGTGTTGGCAGAGCTACATTAAGGATTATGTATTTTATATGTTTTCTTATGGTGTGTGCTCAGGATGCTATGGCGATTTCAAAAGCAGTTACAGCACTTTAAACAACTAAAACTAAATTAAACAAGTGATATTAAACAGGTTTTGGTTTAACTCAGTTTTGACAAAAAACACAACTACATGTGTTTTTGCTTTGTTTGGCAGCATAATTATCTTCGGTTGTTGTAAGCAATTCACCGACCAAACACAATTATCATAAGTTGGACACATTTGTAATGTATAATATAGTGCGCCTTGATATGTGTTTCATTTTCAGCGAGGTTCAGAATGGGGTAAAGAAAAGTATAGGAAGGCTATTTATTTCAGGTAGGGGATCAGGAAGGTGATGCTCCACCAGAAAAGCTACATATTAGCCAATACCTCTGTCAGGGAGGTGAAGAATGGGGGATAGAATCACATGGCTTGATGCCATACTGTTCTACACCCCCAAACTACATATTAGTCATAAACTCATTAAGATATTAACTTTGGCCATACGAGGAGTTGAAATGGACAGCAAAAGTTTTACTCAGAAAGAAAATGTGACACTTGTGATCCTTGAGACTCATTCCTGTTAACATGCCTGTATATGACCAAGTCTATGATCAAAATCATTTTTTCAAACTTTTTCAAATACAAAGTTTTTGTATTAATGAAGAACTAACATTTTACATCTAAAAAGTGGTGACAAATGGTGTTTGACTGGGATGGAGAAACTACGTAGAGTCAGAAGGGCAGAGCATCAATGCACCCAACATCATAATTGTATTGTTGGAAAGAATATTGAAACTGACCAAAGTGGCTTTAACCATTCAAAGGCTGGATGTGGTGTGCACGCAAGGCAGTGAATCCCAAGTCTGTTGTATTGTTGTACTGTTGTACTTACTGTTGTACAGGTATTTCTCTTTGAAACAGATTCAGCTGGCCCTTGACCCAGGAATACAGTCAGGACAGTACGACCAACACAATACAGAGTATATGTATAAACCCATTTCACAGTGGTTAAACAGCGCAATACAGCTTTTTAAAAACATAAAGGAATCATGAATAATACAATTCAAATGACAATTGCCCAGAGCATGTGTAAATCAAATAAGTGACAGTAATAACAGTGCTCTCCACTATCTACTCATGTGTGTTACTTTGGCTTGCCACTCACTTTGATATATACACTCCACAAAGGCAATCATATTCCTTTTATGGCCTCAGTGCTGATTTCTCAGATGGAGGCTTGTTTTAACTGTCTGTCTGTTGGAGTACTTTAGGTGCCGCTGGCTAACAGTGTCTTGGCTCAGCCTTGGGAAGAGACATACAGCCGGGCTAATTGAACCCAAGAGGCAGAGCTCTGTTAGCGGACTGATGCTTTGATAAGAGGAGAGAAGGGCAGCAACAATTGTGCGACAAGCGCAACTGACACAGGCGGCTCAGGGACAGTTTAGCTGGTTTTAGGTGGAGTGTCTGACTGTGGTGCATCAAAGACATGGAGGCTAAATATAGACCTATTTACATAAGCAAGAAAAAGTTAGAGGAAGTGACAAAAAGAAAAGTCTTCTTTGTTGCCCTTTGCTGGCTTGCTGATTGAAAATACAAAAAAATAATATTCTATGTGGATTTATGGGCGTTTAAAATTAAAAGGGCAGACTCACCTGTTTGTTCTGGCTCATGAACTGAATGTGACAGAACAAAAACAGTGGTGGGATTTAAAATGTTATTTGATTCATGAATCGGTGGACAATTTCATGGGTCTGACCTAAAAGATCTTGAAGCTTGAAAAAAGTTGTTGAGAAGACCCTAAATGATCCTGAAGGACTTGAGGGTTAAACCGTAAAATAGAAGACCTACTACAAGCCCTAATATGCTCCATGTGACCATGTCTGAGCATAGAACACATGGTTGTATTGTAGTGTTGAAAGCCTTTACCTGTGTGTACAGTGGCTCATAGATGTCCACTCCGTTGTCCTTGCTCTGCTCGATAAGCATGTTGCCTCGTTTCCAGATGAAGCGCGCAGGAGGGTTGGAGTTGACGGTGCAACGCAGAAACACAGTTTTCTCCTGGTAATAACTGCCACGCACATCACTGATGGTTTGGTGCACCGTCAGGACTGGTGTATCCAGATCTGCACACAAAATGGAGAGTATTATAATATAATAATAAATAGTTGTCATTTTACCAAGTGGGTAACATAGATTTGAGGGTTTTTGTAAGTGTTTGTATTTTAGTATCTCTGCAACAATTTTCAGATAACCCAACTGAAAAGTTAAGTTAAAAGGTAAAAATGTCAGTAAAATGCATTGCAAAGTTCAGAATAACAATTTATCAATCTTAAAACATCTCTATTTTTTTATTAGGGTTGGACATGTTACCACGTTATTGCTGCATTAACACACTGCATGCTTACTTCAATTAATAAATTGTCAGCGTTAATGCAGGTATGTGTATGTATAGACACATACATAGACGTGCACGTGCCACACTGAAACTGACAGATAAAATGTCCTACTGCATGCATATCCCAACTTTTCCCAGAATTGTTTATTTGTTTTTATGTTCTGTCATTTCAAATGTTCATCTTTTTTTTTTCTTCCCAGTCGACTTGTTTTCAGCGCCGTTTCCAGACAGTGTCACCCCTGTCCCTCTGGTGGATGGGATTTCTGCCTGTGTCACATTTGGGAAGGCCTGCGTGCCGGTTTGTGCCATGTCTCCAGAACCCCCTGCCACCTTCACTGTTCATCAGCCTCCCCTCCTCTCCCTCACCTCTATCTCTGACACCAGCCCCTGTGTCACTGTATAATCCCCATTCTTCACACTCTAATTGAAATGATGTGGCCCCTTAGCGTCATGGAAACAATTTCTAGCAGTGCCAGTGTTGGGCTGCTTGCTTTCTCACTGTTTTCTGTGTCAACTTGGTCTCTAGGTCAAGTGAAAAGAACAAGCTAAGGAAATGTGACGTAAAAAAGTAAAACATTTGTTTTGGTTCTTTTGTTGTTGTTGTTGTTGTTCATCTGTTACAATAAAGTGTGAAAGATTTCTCTACAACTACTGGTATGATTCCAGTCACATTATATAAGACTAATGATTCTTGATTATTGATATGCAGTCTGACAAAACTAGAGCAATGGGACACAGTATTAAAGGGGCCTAAACTGTTCAGTGTCACAGTGTCCCAGTGACACAGGAGACTATAGAGGGCCATAGTAAAAATTTCACATTCCTGGTCCAAGTGATACGTTGAAATAAACACATGTATTTAATTATGAGTACATTTCTATACTTAAATAAAATTAAACTTTGCATAGGCTAACAATATTGTATAAAGCATAATAAATTGTTCAAGTCCGGGCACTATACTGTTGTAAAATAGAACTTGTATCTTTCAAAAAAAGATAAATTTTTCTAGTAACAGATTTAAAGAAATATAATAATGGCAATTTGCTCGTTTCTGCATAATTTGGACAAGACTAGGACTACGCTAGCACAATGAATGCACTGAACTAAATGTGTTTCTGCACAGGCTTCACTCCGCACACCTGTTCCCATATTTTGCATACCCCATAAGAATTCTTACGAAAGTGCAAAACAGGACAAAAGCAGCAGAATGAATGACCAAATTGTATTGTAGCATCTGGCTTTCCTAAATACTAGCCAACAGTTCTGTACCTGGCAGCCATCGCACACTGTCAAACCCCAGGACTCTGTGCCATGTGTCAGTGCGTGTGCTAAAGAGATCTGGCAAAGAAGCAAGAAATGTGCCCGCAGACCTTTGCATGTTTACAGCTGCTGGAGATATTGTTGTTATTGATTGTTTGTGACTGGCGCTGGATTTATGTATGATTTTCAAAGATCGTTTGTTGCATGGGGAATTCGCACAGTGCAATGCCAAGATGGATGTTCCTGTACAAATGTGAGACAGTTGGACAGGAAGGCAGCAGGGCTATCTGTTGTCACTGTCTGCTGCCTGACACTGGTACGACAGAAGGAGGCACAGAGGTTGCACAGAAATAAGGGCTCAAGTGTAGGCGGGAAGATTGTCAAACTTCAAATCTGTCAAATTAGGACAAAAAGTTAATTGTGTCTACGCAAATTTTGATGGTAATATATCAAATCTATCAAACATAAAATGTCAAAGCTACATCAGAACTAATAAAAGATCATATGGTTGCATAAAGAGTACATTAAAAAGGGCACAAAACTGACTTTCTTGCATTTTTTATTCTGTTTCTAACATTGTTTCCTCATCAAAAACACATCTAAATATTTGTCTTTGAGATATTTATTGTTCCCTTCTGAGCCTCAGAAAAGATTGAAGATTTCTGAGGTCTTCTGCACTGTATCTAAGTCTATAAATCTTCAGCATTTCTGAATAATTTAAATATCAAACAAGATCATTCTGACTGTTTCTCCTGTGCCATTTCCTTTGCAGCTCAATTCCTGATGTGGAAAACGTTTTTAATGTTTCTAGAAGACAAAAGGATGAAATTGGTCCTTTAAGACACTTTGATCATTTAGTAGAAATTATTCTAAGCTGGGAAGTGATGTGTGATTCATTGCAAAACTCACATAGAATCTCATATTCAGCTATCTTACATTTGAGACTTACTCGATACATTGTTGCTGTTGACAGATTTTATAATAATAATAAAAATATATATTTTTGCATCTATTTCCAGTCAATTGTATACTTAATTAAAACAGCAGCTTTATGACACTTTTGTTTTAGTTGCTTATAACCCCAAATCCCTGAGTGAGCCTAACTTTATTCGTTTTGAGTAAGTGGAGACACAAGATGAGACTGCAAGTGTACAGAAACACAATATAAAACTTTAATGAAGCCTCTGATTTCCCTGTGGTCCTGCCGTTGCACACTCAACATCACCAGCACTCAGCTGTTATTCTGTTGTTGATGGTGGCCACATGCTTTTAATATGGATCTAATGGGCTTCCGAATTTGGTCTCTGCCAAGGTATTGGACTGGTGCTGATACAAAGACATTTTAGCAAAGCACAAACTGTGCAAGAAAAACCTTTACTTGCACCGTTAGGCTATAGCTGGGGGTTTTGCATGAGTATCTCATCAGTTATGCTATGGGTCTTAGAGTTTAAAGCAGACAGGCAAAAATCAATGAATGGAACTCTATGTAAATAAGAGCATCTTAGAGGTGTTCACTTTATGGTGGCATGGTAAAGTCCAAAAAAGCAAGCTGCATTTGAGTTTGTATGCAGCATCATACCTAATGTGAGACTTACTCAATAAACGTGAGCATGGTTAAATGTTTTTGATGAAGAAACAACGCCATATCATAGACTAAAAATAAAAACTAGCATACAACTATATGTAATTTAAAGCTAATTCCTAGCTATGTGCAAAATATTAACAATAACTGCTCTAGCGTTATCACTTTTTAACAGGCCAAGCACAGCCACATCTTCAAGCTTGCCATACCGCCCTCAAACGCTGGAAGAATAACTAACAAATACTACTACAACTGTTGAACATCAATTCACTTCATTGCCTTTGCTGCTGATTTCCATCCTATAAACCAAGAGTAAGCATTGTAATAATGGAAAAGGAGATTTACACCAAAGCAATCCATTTTAGTGGTCAGGGTTGAGCGAGTACGTTTTTCTAACAAGTTGACCTCTGCCAGGTGCCTTTCCCTGCAGCAGAGGGGCCCGGACTCCAAATCCTCTTTGATTTCCAATAACATGTCCTGTACTCTAATAGCTCTCCACGAGTAACGGCCATTAGACGACCAAAGAGAAGATGACAGGTTCAATTGAGGGTGACATGCAGTGGAGGAGAACAGGGCTGAATAAAGTGCACACACGGGTGACTGAGCAATCGTGTGGGTGTGACCGAGTCTACTACGTGCTCAATACGTGTGATTACATTGTAATGTTTGTGTAATCCAATCATCTTAAATTGATTCCTTTCAAAGTTACCAACAAAATGTCAGTGGGTTCTTTGTAAGGTTAACTATGATAGACTGGCTGAATACTATAATAAGAGTGTTCTCATCATAACTCGATATTCATGGAGGACTTGAGCTTCAATGTTAGTTCAGAAGCAAACTGAAATAATTTCCACATTACTTTCAATAAGATGGCTAAAAAAACACATTACTTTAAGGCAGAGCTAAGTGCTAGCTACTGACAAAAAAGAAAACTTCACATGAGATGATAAAATCCAATCTACCACAATGTTTAAAACTTATATAGAAAGAAAGTATTGGACAGGACATGTATCTAAGCTAGAGTTAAAGATGCACTACAAACGTGCTATTCCGGCAAAGTCCACCAACTGCTAGTCTTCATAGAGATGTTACTTCTTAGCTGGAATGCTTCACAGTGCACGTGTTTTTAATTAATAATAATAATAATAATAGTAATAAAACACGCATAGTTGATTAAACGCAAAATATATATTTAAAACCACACTATGGAACACTGCAGGCAAATTCGTAACATCTCTAAGGACACAGGTAGTAGATCCTCCATCTGAAAAATAAAACACCTTTAGATCTAAAAAAGAACTCGGAATGTGTTATAAATTCCTAGCCAGTGATTTTTTTATTTTTTTTACAGCCTAATCACATATCTTGTGCTCTTACATGGGCCCATACTATTAGCAGCGTGTTCACGTTCACACACACAGCCACCGGCAGCTGAGAAAAGCCTGCACACAGAGACACAAACACAAGCAGACTCTGCGTTTGATCCAGCTTCGGATCTCGTCAATTATTCAACATTTCGCTCATAGACATTGCCTTAAAAAGATCATTAAACATGCACAAGGCCCACATTTGAAAATAACAAGAACACTGCCGGTGTTTAAAATGCAATGCAGCGAAGCAAAGATTGATTTAGGCCGTTTTTTAGGGTTTATTCTGCTAAAGCAGCAAACATCACTGGTTTTGCTCTTTTGACCTCAGAATAATACATCTGTAACAAATCACGCAGCTCATTTAAAACATGGGCTCTGGTTCAAATAAATGAGAAAGGAAAAACCAAGACAGAATCTACAATGTCTGGAGAATTTTTGAGTATCTCATTATCTTTTCTTATGAATCAGATGTTAATTTACAAAGGAAAGTCAAAAAACTGAATCAATTACAAATTTACAAATAAAAAACAGAAGCCTGCAACTTTAATGAATGTAGTTTGCCCCTTATGTATTTTCCTTTACAAAATGATGCTTGTCTCTGTCTTTTGTAAGCAATATTGATTAAGAAATCTAAACGAGTTGGCCACTGTCCAGGATGTTCTCTGCCTAAGGCCCAAATTCATTGGGACAGGCTCCAGTCACCCGCCTTCCCTAATGGGAACAAGCAGTAGAAAAAAATATAGAATAGACTGACATTTGGCATTATAGTATAACACTTGTCTGTCATCTTTCATTTTCTAACTGTCATCTGAAGATTTTTAAATGTTTAAAAAATGCAACCATCTAATCCAAAGTGCCCATACTTTCATCTCCCCACACGTCCTCTTCTCAAAGAAAAGATAATGCTAAGCCAATCTTGGTACATTCAGCTCAACTTAATGCTCAAAATATGTCTTCCTTATGTGATAAGCTAAAGTGTGTTTAGAAATCTGCAGATGGTTCTAGGCGAGCGTTATGAGCCTCTTAAGCCCCAGGTCTTGACCCTCACACAAAACAAACACTGATTCACACATAAATCACCGACTCATTCAGATGTGCAAACGCCTTCACCAAAGCGAAAAAAAAAAAAAACTATCCGGGGGCAAGAATATTTCTCTGCATTTCCAGCGCAGCCCAAAGGATGAAACAAAGAAAGCTGGGTCTTTCCATCTCGCAGTGAGTGGCTTTTGAAGGGGTCTGTGGGGAGTGCACTGGACACAGATTGTCCTCTAACAAGGAGCGAGCTCCCGTGGTTGTGTGGTCAGAAGGAGACAGCAGTGAGGAGCTATGGCCCGCACTCTGCAGAAGAAAGAAACACAACCACTCTGGACACAGTATTCATGCAGTGGATGTGGCGCGAGAGTCGGAGACAGATGTCTTGTGCTTGACCCTGTGACTTGTTGGAAAGTTAATTAGCTTTGTGTATTTCACTGGAAGAAAAGAGTTTAAAATATAAACACATATTTCAAAACTGTTATTATTTTATGAAGCATAAATATGATTGTTTATGTAAAATCATTATTGTTTAAAAAAAAAATCATATAGAGATATACACAGTGTCTGTAGGAATAAACTCAAACTTTACAATATAATTTAGTTTTCATTTTATAGTTATATAATATAAGACATGCACACTAAAACAAATAGCACATTAAGAACATTTTGTGAAAATAAATACTTGTGAACAAGAATGCACTGGATTTATGTAGACTTCCTTTCAATCCCCAAAGGGTTTTACTATAGGGCTTTACAACATCGTACAATTTCACACCATATATAGTGATCCTACTACCCTGACTGAGCAAGAAGTGATGCTTTCAACCAGGTACAACTCTGCTTAGCTTATGAGATGAGGGCTGGCATTAATTACCAATTTGATGTAAATTTGATGACAAAGGAGCAAAAGAAATTATACATGGTATATACACATTATTAAAAAGTCAACTAAATATAAACATTTTTCATATTTATGTTTATTTACACATTGACATTCTCTATCGCAAACATTTTGCAAAACAATCAAAGGTCTAAATGTCACATCTCAACCAAATCCAATAGTGTCCTGAGGCTACGCAACTGAGCCCCCTGTTAATCTGTCATAAACTGTTCACCAAAGCCACAGTAATTGGTTATTAATGAAGCAAAAAGATTCTGCAAAGTGTTGCAACATATGCAAACAGTAGAAGAAGAGCACAGTTCTTATTGACTACGAGTGTGTGATGTTGGCGGTCCCTGTTCTACCCTTATGGCACTTTTAGGAGTCTCTGAGAACAAATGGCAAACAGTTAAAGGGGCAGACGGTCACATAACACTGGTATTTACTGAGGCCATGAGGGAATATAACGCCTCACATTTCAGACAATTACAGCTCAGACAGGTCAAAGGTCAGGGGAAGTTGATTTACAGTAATTTCATATTCTTGACAAATGTTACGTGATTAGAAACAGATTAAAGTAATTTATAAAAAAATAAGGTTTGAGAGTTGAGATTAAGGCTTCTCCAAACGCACACAGTAGTTTAGAAAGTGCTTCTCAGCAGTGAACTTGTTAAGCAGTGCTGTAAGGCAGAATTTCCCTATTGCTCGGGGATCTGACGGTTATTGTCTTCTTGCCAAACTGATTTGTGTGGCACTCACTACCACCTGCTCAGCTTCCTCTCAAAATGTGCTGAGGTGGCACAGAACCTAACGCCTCGGGCACATAGTAGACAGATGATACACAGCCAAGCCATTCTCTAGGTTTTTATTCTCTACCAGATAATTGTTGTTGTTTTCTTCCCCACACCAGATCTTTCTGCATGTACTATGAACATGATTTGTGCTGTTTTTCCATGAGTGGTTGTCAACTATCATCCTACTTTTTTCTTGTTTAAAAAAATCAATAAGACATTTAGTGTGAAATGTTAGTGAGAACAGGAAAGGTTTTTAGCAAATTGCCAGATTCACTAATCAACTTCCTATAGCTGAAGCCGGCACATGCATTGGTCAATCAGCAAACAAAACCATGACATCAAACTCAAATCAATAAGATGGCACTGTATATGTTTTACTCTTACGATATTTGGTCAAGGAATTTAATAACAGAAACAGCAAAGATCACTGACACACATGTTTACGCTCAACTTTGTGGACTACACTGATCAGGTGCATTACAAATGTCACAACTGGTCCGAAAAAAAAAAGGGGTGGCTGCCTACCAAATCAAAATGGTGCATGTCATGGTTTCCATAAAGTGAAATGAAAACTGCTTTGTTGAACTATAACAAAATATTCCAAATTGGAGATAGACACTATGCACGAGTATTGGAAGTAATTGGTTTCTGTAGATCCTTACTTAACATTACAATGTGGGAAACCACACAATACAAAAAGACTTTTAAACTTTGCAATAACAAACCTGTCCAATAATGTCCAAAGTTGGACTTTGACTGTACTTCAACAGGTGTGATGGGGAGCTCATTACTTCCAGGCCATCACTTTAGTCTCTGCATCTCATCTATTCTTTATTATTTCCTGCCTGAATAAGTCATGTGTTAAGATAGTCCTCTAGGGCTGAAGTTTCTCAGCGGAAGCCCCTCTCTGCAGCTAATAAGATCTATATGTGTAAATAATTCCTCGCTCCTATTAACAAGGCAGCTATTATTATGGTGAAGCTGTATTTCTTTAGGATACTTTTTGTTCTTTTTGAAAGCACAATAATAGGCTATAAAAGTGACAGGGTTACGGAGTAATGACTGCCTTTTTTCTCCTAATATTTTCTTCTATTGTTCTAATCTTGGATCTTTCCTGCCTTTCATGGCTATCTAATCCACTAGTCCCAGGCACTCTGTCTCCATCCTCATCCTATTTCAATTTCTCTGTGTGCGGATACACAGGCTGTGAGCTGGCCCCCAGGCACCTCCCATACTTTATAATAGTGCCTTCATTACCCAGACCGCTGCAGCCCGCTAGAAATGAAAAAACTCAAGATGTGGATAAAAGTGAGGTAGAAAGAATAGAGAAGGCAAGTAGATGGCAAGAATCATAGAATAAGTTAATTGTGTGAGGAATAGTGGGAACAGATATAGTGGAGATTAAAAGTGACTGGATGAAATAAATGTGTGAATGGAAAGAACAGAACAAAAGTGTGGAAGCAGAGCCGTAAAGTTGGGGGTTATTGGAGGCTGCTGAAAAATGCCATCTCCATAAAATAATATTAGAATTTGTCTGGCCATGTGGTGTCCATGAATCCAGGCCTGAGGGTGTGTGGTTAGGGGGGCTGGCTAATTTGACAGCGGTAAAAATCTAAATGGAAATAAAATGAAAGGTCAGTGCAAGGATGAAAAAAAATCCAGCAATATGCAAAACAAAAGAGTGAAGATAAATACAAACAATATCTATAAAAATATCAATCAAAAGCACAGTACAAAAAGTCAAATGAAAAACAAGACTTCAACTAAATGCTTACATACCTCCTTTCTTGTCAACTAAAAAAGGGAATATATATTAATCAATACACACAATGCCATTTTGGGTGTTGCAGTATTGAACAAGGTCATTGTGAATCAATCAATATTGATATAAAACATCCTGTTCCAAACTGCATAACTGATAACCTCTGTCTCCTCATGGGAATCGCAACGTGAAAGCAATAGAAAGTCATTTATGTTTCTATTTAAAGTGACAGTGAATCCAAACTAATATCTCTCAATGTTTTTTACAATCATTGGTACAGAGTTGAATCTAATATTGATCTAGATCTGGAAGAAGCTTAATAGAAGCAGAGAACCTAGAGCCTAGAGTCAGAGAACCTGTAATAACTAGATGCAGACTTGGTACTTTTGTGCTTAAAGGTTCAGAAAACAGATATCACATTTTAGTTTGTTCTATAACAGACAAAAGAAATGTAGTTACCTAACTGAGTGACATGGAATCTTCGCCTGACAGTTGAAACCAGTAATTTCTCACCTATTGTGTGCTATGGAAGAAAATAAAAATGGTTAAAATATTTCTAAGAGAGGTATCTTTCTGGATTTTCTAACAGGAAATTTCTTGACACAGGATCACTCAACATGAATCAATCAAAAGTAAGTAACTCGTAACTTCTCATAGCATAGTGCATGTTAACTTGCAAATACATACAGCAGCGGTTTGGTGTATAGTTCCTGTGCTTGAGCTCACTGGTGTTATGATAAGGTTCTTCTAGTGGGAGAGATGGCATTGTGCACAATTATCTCTCCAATTCTCTAACCAGCCCAGCGGAAGGACCCACTACTGTTCTAAACCAGCATAATGTATGACAAGGAGTGCAGCCCACTGTCTCTGCCTCTCCCAGATGAGAGTTGATTTTGTCCTTATCCTCCTCCAACAAAGCGTCAATAATTGGCCCAATGGGAGCACAGTCCAGGAAACTGATGACAGACCAGTCAGAGGAGGCTGACTGAAATCTGATCGGACGTATTGATCCAGAGATATCGCAAAGACAGCTGGGCGTCTTAATTACTGCATTGTCATGGCATCGGAATTTCATCTATCTCAAGTGAGGTTCTAAGGTTAAATAATGTTACAGTGCGGTGTAATTTAATAGAAATGAAATAAGAGATGGATCTATTAGAATGTGATGTTGTTTATGCCATCTTAGTAGAAACAGTGAAAAAATATTCAGCCATGAAAATCGCAAGGGAAAGAAAAACTACTGATCCAAAAGATTTTTTTTTATGTAAGTAAAGCTTCAATAAAATGAAATTCATAAAATTCAAATATACTCTCTGCACAATTGGATTTACAGAAATGTGTTACATGCAACACTCTTTATGTAACTTCTCCCACATTGTTTACAGCAGATATTCCCATATAAAAGGGCATCACTCATTCCTATCTCTCTGCCTCTCTATCAATGTCTGACATTCAGTGCTTTGGACCCGTAAGAATAATACTCTTATCTTGTGCTGTAAAATGATATAAAAGCTGTGCCTTACTTGACTATGTATGAGACACTGGCAAAGTGCCATAAAAATCCACACTCCTCCGGGCCAATTAGAATGATAAAGATAGGGCCTGATGGCAGGGAAATAATTGCGAGAACATTTTTCATAAATGTAATACCTCTTTTACAACATTCTACCTTTTGTTGTGCTATATGCAGCTGCTCAATGTTGTACATTAGAGCAGTTCCAAAGATATGCTATATACAAATGTATAGATTTATAGTGGTTGGGGACTATTTTTCACTCAGTCTTTTATAATGTGTCTAAACGAATTGTGATTTGTGGCATTTTCATTTGTGAAAGTATATCATGACAACCGCAAATGTTACCCTGACAAGTCAAATGTGATCACAGGAGTCAGCTGTTAGATGTACATTCACATGCTTTGAGATTTTGCTGATAACAAGGCTGAGTGACATGCCCATGTTTAGCCAAAGACAACATTTTGGTGAGCTATTAGAGTTATATACATAAATACAATGTTTCACCCCTGACTGTGATTTTAAATATTGGTAATAAATCTTGCAGTACAGTCTCTCATTGGCATTTTCTCATATAAAAACACAACCGAGAGCGTTATTGAAGAGAACTACTCAAAAGTAAGTCTTGTTACCATAATAACTATCCTGTCAGTGTTTTAAGGCTCAGAGACGATTCTAACTGATGAGAGTAACTTGGACTGGATTGTGCTGGAGGAGTCTCACACGACGACCGTAGATGGTGCTTGAAATGTGAATAGATGAGACTGTATTGTGACAGTGTAATTGTAGCGCGTCATATTAAGCATATGTCAGGGAAGTAATGGCAGGCTGACTGTGGCGTGTGTTCATCACCTCCATCTGCTCATCCATCTGCCTGACACACAGCTGAGATTTAAGAAAAAAACTCTCTTCAACACAAGGACTCATTGAGGACCTTTAATTTGACCGGTCAAAATGAACCAGTTGAATATTCACTCAGTATTATTTCTGAAATACTCAAGATGTTTACATGATCAGGGAAATCAGACAGCGCTCTTAAATTGACTCAGTTTGGTTTTCCGCTTAAACCGGCTGGACCGATGTTGATCTTGTTTACATGTGTGAGAGTAAACCGATTACTGCTGTGTCAAGTTCTGTACTGCATGATTCAGGCTGCATTATGTTGAATTATATAACAAATGTAAATTTTGTTTATTATTAATTATTGTTTGTAAAATCACTCACTGTTTTTTCTCTTACTTAAAAAAATATAAATCTTTAATAAAAAAAAAAATAGAAAAATCTCAGAATTACGAGAAAGTTTTCTCGTAATTATGAGACAAATTTTATTTTTTGTGAGTACAATGCAGCGCCGTAATTCTGCAATGGACACTCATGATACAGATTCTTGTACTTCTGCTGCCACTCACACTACAGCTCATCAGCCTTCATCCAGCTTCCCTAAATTTCTGTTCAACATTTCTTCTTCATACGCGGCACACTTTTCTGCTGGTGTCTGCACAAATATCTGCCAGTGTATCCAAATAAATCATGCAGCCATTTGTGTTTTTGTCTTTCCTGGTCGGACTTTTTATTTATTTATATATATAAATTTCTTTACTCACCTCAAAATCCACATGACAGATCAAAACTACTCTTTTCAATAAAACAAATATTTTTAAAGATTTTAACGTTATGCTTGTTTTCACCTAGTTTGACTATATAGACATTTCTAATTGCATTTAGGCCATATTGTACACAGTTGTATTGTAAAGGTCAAATCTATACAATATGTGTTAAAAATGTCTCTGTATTTTTAAGGTATTTTTGATGATGTACAGTAGGTGGAGGGATTCTTTTTAGAATTTTCAACGTAACTTTTTTTTTTTTCTTCGCAAACTGCAATTTACAGATGTAAAATCTGGATAACTCCTTAGGAAGTCATATTTAGAAAAAATGTGTGAATCTGTCCTAGTAACTTAAATTGCCACCACAATAATAACCATTTTAGACTATTAAAACTTTTCCTGAAGTATAAAATTCGACCTTGTTTCTGTGGCAAGCAAATCAACAAACAAACAAAACAAATGGTATTCAAAAAGCCCGTATGTGATCAATCTGTTCTTGTTTATAGTGTCACATCTCCCATCCTCTTGTTCCCTTAATTCTTCTTTACAGAGGCCCCGGTCGTACCCTTTCCACTTTACTGAGGATGTGGCACCAGGCTAATTACAAGACTGTCTCCACAACTGTCAGGGGCTGTTTTTCACCCCGCTCACACCCCTCTGTCAGACTAAATCAATACCACTCAATACACACAAGAGTGATAGAACCCACTGTGGCGCTTATAACATGCAGCTTAGTGTTGCAACTGCCAATATGAACGTTTTACTCCATGAAGAAAAAATGACCAGGTACTTGCCAATCTCTGAAAAAGGATAATATGGCCGCTGTTGCATTTAAATCTATCCTTTCAGATTAATTGGCCCATTTAGTCATCCTTATGTCAATACAAGGCTGTGCGGTCGTAAACCCTCCTCTAACGTCCGCGGCTCTAACAGGACAGGAGGCTGTTTTCAATACACGCCATGCACGGCCCTCCAGTGGCTCTGTCTGACTCATTGTCCAAGCGTAATGGTTCCTAAGGGAAACATAAAACGACCTCTCACAAAAGAAAAGCCTGGGCCAGAGCAGCGAAATGGACATCATTCTTGCATAATGAACTAAGTAATGGCTGGGACGAATCTGCACAGTGTCAGTGAGAGAATTAAGAAACATTGTTGCTGATAAAGCCAGCCATACTTGATCAATGTGGTGATTTCTCAACAAGGAGCACTTTAGAGATACGATCGCATTATAGTTGTGTGCTTGTTTCAATATGCAATACACTGGTAAATGCAGGCCTGCGTAATTAAAGAAGAACTAACCCAAAACGAGAGATGCAGGGACTGAGTAAGAGGCAGTGAATTTAGCCCATTTAGGAGCATTAGCATACACTACATGGAAATTAGATGATGAAAATCAACAGAGCATCTTTGAAGGTTTGACCTATTGCAGTGCTATTATGCAAATAGATGTAATCAGTACACACAGCTTTATGAGTGCATGGTTTTATGTTAACAACGCTGGTGCAAAAAGAGAAAAACAATTCAAGTTTGAACGTTCATTTTA
>CM076403.1:12608064-12650349 GCA_038363315.1 Mugilogobius chulae
CAAAAACCAACAAGACTTATGGGTTTCCCAACTTGGCTGGACCAGTGCAGAACGCAATGACCATGCAGCCACCTGCTGCAAACACTTATGTATCATATTTACACATTAATGCTTTACTCTTGAGATATCAATTGAAACTTTTTTTTGTAATAAGTCATAAAAAGGCAAATTGACATATCACCTGGACACTAGTATAATGTCGGGATAATAGCTGCCGTTGTGGGTGCATGCACGCTTATGTGCGCATGAAGGTAAATCAATAAAATCAATTATTGCATTACTTCCCCAACACTGCATAAACTTGCAGTGTTACTGAGGCGAACATGAAATATTTTGTTTGTTATGTAGCCTTAGAAGTCATGATAGGTTTTTTGAGGGCTCCAAGGTTAACGGTTCACATTCTCTCAACAGGTAATGTAGTTATACTACAACTTGAAAATAGAAAAGTTTTATTTTTTATTCTATAAGATACACCACATAACAGAGTCTTCCAATACAAAGCATTGTGTGATGTGTTTCTCTGCAAGGCCAAAGGGCTTGTTATCAAGGCAAACTTCAACTTGACAGGCATCCTGAATATTTTAGCTTACAAGCGATTAACCCGCAGTTTCTCTCCAGAGAGGATCTTAAGATACCGTTCTTTCTTGGCTTTAATTTTTTATGCACTTTCTGTCAGCAACACCACAAAATTTCCCTGCTAATATGATACAACAAAAAACATATTTTTCACTCAAGAGAGATTCTTGCCATAGGTACACTTTTTTCTACTTTGCTGATAAAAAGAATAGCCCGATACGTGTAAGTGCTTTTTCCTGTTCAGTTTGATCTATATTTCCATGGACACAGAGAAGCCATTATCTCTACTTGGAGCTTCTGTGAAGTCTGTGCATGTTTCCTGGTCAAGGTGACACTAACAAACTAGCCATGGGATCTACATAGAACATAGAGATATAGAAAAATTAGTCTTGCTTGAGTCATCACCTCTGCTTAATCTCACTCAACAGTTAGTTATCTAGTGCCCATGCAGAAGACATGTTTAGTCTGGGGAAGCAATGTGAAGCAGAAAAATCAATTATCAACAGTTCAAGAGAATTACAAGCCAATTTATGAAGGGCACAAAGATACACAGCTTCTCTGAACAATGCTTTTATTTTGTAGTCCAGCTTTCAAAGGGATCTTATCTGGATAACGTTTTAGATGTTTCAGGACATTTTAACTTGTGTTAGGAAGAACTTGTGTCAGGCACTGGCCTGAGGCGCTAAAATGTGCACTATTAGAAGTGAAGGTGAGATACATTGGTCCTGCCATAAGACTCACTGACAAGTTTTCACAAATCTGTAAAGTTATGATGTCTGAGTCTCTTTTACACTTTGAGCTCATTCATTGAACCCACAATTGCTGTGGGCTGAAAAAATATGTGCAGCAGCTTGCATGTTCCTCACAATCACAAAATATATCATTTTCGGGCATCTTGCACAGGATGAGCATGTAATACAACTTAGTGACTAAGTGCATCAGCAATGACAAGCCTATGGTGCAGGACGGGCCATTCAACCAGTTAAATCTGACCCTTGACCCAATTTTTTAAATACTATAAAATAAATTAGCTTTTTGATTCTGGGTTTTTTTTAGTCACAAGTTCTAATGCAGTATTTGACAGTCTTTTATTTTGTTATTTTTTCACCAAAATCTAATAAAGCAATACTTATTTACATTGTTAAACAGTTCTAATTGTAGGAATATTTTGAGTGACCCCAAATAAAAATGGTTTGTTGGGGACCTAAAGATCACTGCCTCCTCCAAAACTGTGACCAAAAAAAGTTTCACAGCTCTGGTGTAATGTCTCTCTGAGTGCAAAACAAATAGTGGGACTACATCTGCATTGTCGCTGGATAAATGCAAGTACTGCAGCTTATTACAGTGTTTCTTTTCAGATCTCTTTGCTTGCTTCTAAACTAAAATGGCAGTTATCAAGTAAACAATTGTAATTCAGGTCTAATTATTGCATGAGTAAGAAATCTATAAAAAAAGATTACTCTACTTGACTAAGCTTAGTTCAAACAAGACGTCACCAGCAGTGTTTGTGTCTGAATCAAAACTTACATGTTTCGTAACATTGTGAGCAAAAAGTACAGTTCCTAAAAAGAGTATTTACCTGAATCTAATATACTGTATGTAACGAATGACTTTGCATGATGTAGTCCAGTAATATTCAATAGTCATCACTTTCCATTTTGGGAAACTCCACAGCTGCTCACAATTACCAAGAAGGACTGAATCAGGGCTACTCTGTCTGTGAATGTGTATGTATTCAGTCATATTCATGTACAGTACATACTGTTCAGCAGTACATGGAGGTTTGACTTCCAGCACAAGCTGACACCCGCCTTACTGGGAGAGAATTAATATCGGTGCAAAGATATGATGGAGAAATAGAGTTTGTATAAATGTCTTGATTGAATCAAACACAATCAACAATATTGGTTCTGGTGTATTGCCGAATTATGAATTTCAAATATGAAATATCAGAACCAAATAACTGCAATGTTTATTTTTTAGGGCTGGGAAAATTAACGCGTTAACGCAGTGCGATAATTTTTTCTTTTAATGGCGTCAAAAAAAATTGTCGCATCAATTAATTTTACTCGCTCCTCCTGCATCTCAGCGCCACCGCATAAGGACAAACGCCTTCCACTTTTCTTTCCTTCCGTGTATGTGTTTGCGTGATATGTGTGGTCGTGCGTGCTGTTCTGAGTCACCATCCAGCTTGCGGCATGCACTCTCCCGTTACGTACTACGCTCTAGTAGCGGGCTCTTTCCTGTTGCGTTCTCTTGTGCTGCGTTCTTCTCTGCCACTCTCCTGTCTCATGCCACGGTTTTCTGTTCTGTACCATTGCTCTGTGCCACGCATATCAGTTTGTTTGTACTCTGAACGATCTCTCATTCATATAAATGAGCTTATAAACAAGCCTCTGACACAGGCTCCGCAGGTGAAAGAGCTACTGTAACTTAAAGCAGACTTCATTAAAGGACCTGTGTATTATTTCAATATATATTATTTTGGTGTCATTTTAAAAATAAATTATAACCTAAATCAATCCAAAAGGCTTCAGTATAAAATATTAGACTAACTTCAGCTAATTGTAGATGGACTTGTTCTGGTTGATGGACTTGAGCTCATACGAATAGGACTAATTCAATATGTCTAAATTAACAATTTAAAACATCAAAACAAAACAAACAAAAAAACAGAAGAAAAATGTGATTAGTTGCGTTTAACAAGAGTATGTGAAAATTTAAAATTAATCGCGATTAATCGTGATTCATTTTTTTCAGATTTGTGATTAATTCGTTTTTTGTTTTTTTGTTTGTTTTTTTTATTGATTCCCGGCCCTAGTTTTTTTATATAACACGTATAGCATATAAAATGAATTAAAATGCATAATATGTTTCAACAGAAACACACATTAGTTGTAATATATATGTATGTATATAAATAATAATATGCATAAAGCAAATTAATTCAGCTGGTAGTGTTGAATAGAAATCCCTTTGCGCCTCTTTTATCCCCATCATTTCAAATATAAAAGAGATGAATTTAATCAAAAATATGTATTCATGAGCTCCAGGACAATGGCAGCTTCACCTTTTCATATCCCTCTCCTGACTGTATCTATAAAACATCTCTCCTGCTCCAAAATGACATCTGATAGAAGGAAATGTATTATTTTCAGGTGACAATGATTTTCCTGTTGCTGCTTGGCATAGTCACACATAGGTTCGCACTCTTTTAGGCAAATGTGTTCGCCTCAAACTCTGCACGTGTGTGCTAAGCCTATTGTTCCAAAAGGCAATGTGTGAATCCTTTTGATGATAAAGTGCACAACAGTTTCCCATCACATTAGTGCGGAGGAGCTGATGAAACACTGTTAATCTGATTGCAGTGGAGCTGTTAATAATCATATTGTACCCACACAGTGATTAAATGAGAGTATTGAGGTGCACATGTTATTGAAGCAGGCGACACTGAGGATATGGATTAGAATAGTTTTTCATAAAATGGGCCGTGATAAAAATATTTCAAGAGCAAGGACAAAAAATAATGTTATTTTTGTGGAGAATGTACAAGGTTTTGCAAGGGCTTTTCAGATATTGGAATATTTTGACCAGAAGCAGCTTGCGAATATTGGTAAATGACAATGAAGAATGGCAAGATACATATTTTTCTACAGAATAATTAAAATCACTGAAACTCAGAATTACCAAGCATGTTTTTATAAATCTAACCTCTATCTTAAGCATTAACATCGAAAACCCCTAATCCCTGAACATTTTCCTATTTACTCAAGCTTTATTTAACCAAGAACACACCTAGAACAAATCTTTTTTTTTTACCTCTAAATAAGTCCATCCGTACTGTATTATGCAAAGACCCAGCGCATACCGGAAAAAAGACTGTTGTACTGTACACTCACATTGACTGATTAACAAGAGTAAGAGTTTCATGATAATCACTTTGCACTAAACGACCAGCAAATTCCAAAACTGAATGTACCATCATGTCAAATGATAGAGAGTGAACTGTGATTGTGTTGCGTAAGACCTGTGGGAGCTGACCTGACACATTAGACTGACTGAGCCTCTGCACTGAGCTGCCATACATCACTGAAGTAGAACACTTGTTTTATATATACTGTATATATTAGGGGTGTCAAATTAGTGCATTAATTAGATTAATTAATTACAGACATGTTAATCGAGTAAATTTTCTCAATCGCATTAATCTATTTTGAAATCTTTAACTTTATTGTTTCCATATGTGAGTTGCAAAGTGGACATAAGGGTCAACTTGACAACTTAGCAACAAATTTTTAGGTGAGATTAAAAATAGATTAATTAGATTAATTAATTACAGATCATAATTAATTAATCTCTTCCATTTTTTTATCGCTTGACAGCACTAATATATTATATATATATATATATATATATATATATATATATATATATATACACAGATATGTATTATAATTGGTGAAACACTACATCAAACCAAACTCAAAAAAGGCTTCTATCCTAATTATGTTTAATTTATACATATGGATATAAACTAAGATGAAACGTTTAAAAAGGTGTTTGATTTTCAAAGGAATTGCACTGATTAAATCAGAAGTGCACAGCAAGAGAAAAAGAAACTGCAGGGTTAACCTTCATGTGCCATTTGAAAATGCTTAAATAATGAGTGAGGGAAAGGTCTTATTAAAAACACATCATGTATGGACAGGACTGTCCCACACAAGGACGAGCTCACAGTGTTCAGGTCAGCACAAGTCTGAAAGGGTCAGACAATTTTCTAGGTGAGGTTAGGGACAATCACTTACTCAACATTGCAAAAGCATGCTTCTCATCAACGTTTTGTCTGTAAGTATGGAAATAAAATACGCACAACGACAACTTACGGTGGTCAACAAAGCATGCAATTAAGCTTTTTTGGTCACTGTAAGCTAAGCAAGAAATGTGCTAACTATTTTAATTTCTAATATCAAATGTGGTTAAGGTGACGTAAAGGAACTTTATCCCAATGCTAGTATAAGTTTGTGTAGCGTCCGAAATTATTCTCAAATGTACCTCTAAAAACCTGGAAAGAAAATCTGGTACTAAACTCTTCATTTTCTTTTTTTTAAAGTCAGATTCAGGAAAGATCAAGTGATCATTGACTCTTGAGACTCATAAAATACCAAGATTCCACAATGCCAGGTGCAAAAGAAACAAAGCCTTTTGCGTTGTGTAAATGAAAAGATGATGTAAACACCAAAGGTGTCTGCTCCATGGATACGCCAAGCTCACTTTTTCAAGTTTGAGAGATAATAAAAGTAGAGAAAAAGTTTATAAGAAAACTCCAACTGAGACCGAACCCAGCGAAAGAGGAAAAACAAAAACAGATGAGGAAGTAATGAAGTCCCATACTCAAACAGAAACCTAAATGAAAAATATATTGAACGAGAAACAGTGTAATAAGATATAACATCAGGAGCCAGGAGTTACAAAGAGAATGGGTCATTGAGTTTTTGAGTAAAAAGCTGAAAAGATTTTGAATCATACTGAGATTTGAGTCAGCCCTCATTCAATCTGAGGCCTCAAGTCCTCCGACCAGTATTTTAACATTTACTTTTGCTTTCACCGGGGGCTTTCGCATATTTGCTTTTTGGTCCGGATATTTTTTAACTAAAAAAGACAAACGTATCTATACCAGCACTGTCACAACCTTTATATCAAATAAAGATTCAATCTGAATTTTTCTACGCCTCTGCGCCTGCCACATATGTGCCACATATACTTCATTGTAAGTGCAATCCACAATTTTGTATTACTAAACCATATGTGACCACGGTTGATTTAGTAGTCTAACGCATCTCACAAAAACTTCTGACTAAGCCAGGACTAAATATGGAACAAAGCTGGGACTAAACATGATCATATCAACTGTACACCATAATTAAACTGGGCCAAACAAGTACAAATACTTTGTTGTAAGACATTTAACAAGCATTTGCTGAGACCCAAACCAGGTAAAGGGGGGCACAAATTTGACCCAGCTGCCATTTGTGCCTCACACAAAACACAAAAAATGCTAAATCTAAGGTGGTGCCTATCTGTGTAGCTATAATATGTTGTATGCGCACCTTCCAATAAATTGAATGGAAAACACTCACAAAAAGCACATGCATTTTGTTTTATACGCTATTTAGCACCTGGATTGATAAATGAAGCCCATTATTCATTGTTTGTTGATTTCATACTGACGTCCAAGCCACCACCGTTTGTCGAAATATGTCTGCCCTCTCACTTCCTCACACTACAACTCTCTTGTCTAAAGAAGTAAATCAGAAAAATCAAACAAATGGAAAATACTATACCACGAGCATGTAGAAAATATGATGCTCACACAGTATATTTACATTCAGCTCCATTTGTTTTGCTGCAGCTAAGCCTGGCATCACCTGTGGCACTAGGTTGTCGCGATAGAAGACATTGCCAGAGGGGACAGATGAAAATGCCACCTATGACATATGTGCACCACTACTGTCAAAATCACCTTTCACAAACGCCTTACAAATGTCAACATGTATGATGCAATGACAGTAATAATTAAGATCTCACTGTGGTTTCATTCTGGGCTTTGGGTTGGCAAACTTGACATCTCATGAAGAAGAAACAAACAGGAGATTGAACAAAGAATGACAGGGTAAGATCCTGCACCATATTTTCAAGGAAATTCGCATCTGAAAGTGTTGATAGTAAACTTTTTACATGGTATAAATATGAAGCAACTTACCTTGTTTAGTCCAACACAGAAATAGTTCTGTTTTTGTTATAAGTATAGTCTTGTCTGGGTATCTGAACCAAGTCCATCTCATCAGTAGAGGCTACGTTAAGTTAAACCCGGCTAGCTCACTAACCCACTGTCTCGGTGGTCATAGTGCCAGGTCAGAGGCTGACTGGTCCAAACAATGCACAAGTAGTGGAACTAAAGCCTGAGGCTTGGGCTGGAGGCATTTTCTTGTGAGATTGAAAATGCAAGCTGATGTTTATGTGGCTTTTGAGGCATTTTCTCAAATTAAGAAAATGTTAGAGAAAAAAATTTAATCAAGTAAGATTTTTAGTGTTAATGGTCCCGAATCAGCAGGTTTTCTCACATATGCCTGTTGGAAACTGTTCTGGTATTTTTCCATTCTTTTTCAGATCAAGCTGTGCCTGTCA
Organism: Mugilogobius chulae; assembly: GCA_038363315.1. Classification (NCBI taxonomy): domain Eukaryota; kingdom Metazoa; phylum Chordata; class Actinopteri; order Gobiiformes; family Gobiidae; genus Mugilogobius; species Mugilogobius chulae. Next base: position 12,615,826 of record CM076403.1, read on the forward strand.
CTCACATCTTCAGCTCTTGGTCTCTCACTCAACACTTCATGTGTGAAGATGTGTGTTCTTGTGGATGATACGACTATATATGCTCTTTTAAAAGTGAAGCGCAGAAGTACAGCCATGACCAAATGCAAATAGAGAATATGAATGTCACATGCAAATGAAGAAATGACAGGGTGCTGTATGTGATGTGTATGACAATGAAGCTGAGATGAATTGGGGCTCAGAGGACTTTATCATGCGGTACTAGCATACATGTAAGACTGTGGCAAGAGGGAATAGATCAGTAGAGGATGAAATGAGATGGGTGGTGATTAAAACGACAAATGAAGAATACAAATAGCCAATAAGACTTGTGCTCTATTAACAAAAAAAGTTCTCCTGGATGTGTGAGAGAAAATTCTGGTAGCACTGCATATCAGTTCCATTTTTTTCTGGCAGAGGTTAAGCTCCCCAACGAATTCTAGTATTTCTTAATTATTGTCATTGTCATTCTTTACTCAATTCTTTGACTTTTGTGCGACAATGTGACACTGTCATTATGACTCGCAAATTCTCTGCTAATGCTTTCTTGCTCACTTATTCATCATCACCAAATTGCTGTTACAAATGCAATTGCCTTCCTCTACACAATACTGTGTCTTTCTTGTAATTTAGTTCTTTATAACTTTATTGCTGGTTTCTGTTTGATTAAAACCAAACAGGCAATTCCAACACTTTTAGGCTTATCTTGGTGTAGAATGGTGTGAACAGGCCAGCAATTACTAGTTAACACATGCAGCCACAAGCTATGGAAACTATTGGTCCTTCGCAAAAGCACTACTCTTTCATTTAGCTTTGCCTTACTACCATTGACCTTTGCGTCTCTCTTCATCCTTGGTCGCTCTAGCTAATTGTTACATCGTTCTCGCTCTAAAGTCGCCCATGTTGTAGAAGGCACGGCTGATCGCTGCCGGTGCAAGCACAGCATGGGGGGAAGGGGAATTGAACAAGCATTGACTGTCAGAGCTGGTTAGCCTCACAGCGTTCCTGTGACTGCTGCGCGTCCAACACAACCTGTTTACTACATACACTATCCCTCAAATAAACAAAGGGTCTCATTCAAGACGGGTAAACGCTGAAACAACAAATACATGTCTTGCAGAAATTTGCGGCTTTTTAAGTAAAATTTTACAATTAATAGTCAGAGTTTTTCAGTTTTATCAGTTCTACAGTTTTAAGAATAGACCTGTTTCTATTCGTAATCAATTTAAGATCAATGTTGTGCTTTACAATGAACAAAATGTAAAATACTTATTTTCATATGTCATAGTTTAGGTCTTTTTTTTATGTGCTGTAGATGTGGGTTTAATATTACATTGTATTTAGATATGTAAAAAAGTCTTCCAGTTTGGTCTTTGGTATTAAACAGGAATGAGTTGTTTTCAGTTGATTGTGTTTCAGTTTTGACCTTGTTTGTTTTATGTAACATATGTTAAAAATAGTTTAAAAACTGCTTTAACTTTTAAAAACTGCTTTAACTTTTAAAAACGTAAAGCAGTTTTTAAAAATGCTTAAAAAACTGTTTTTAAAACACTTTATAAATAAAATTTGATTGACTGATTGCGTATCTTTAGTGAAACAGTGACTGTTCTATTAATTTGTATTTATCTATTGTTTATTCCATATATTGAATAGCAAAAACAAATAAAATAACAAAATGCCTGGTAATTGTCAATTTGTCGAGATATGAAAATACTGTATATACTACTGCATTACTTTTTGGATCGAATGAGTGTTTGATAGAAATGTATTTTAAGATCATAATTTTCTCATCTTAGGTTTACACTGGAGTAGCTCTCAGCCTCAGAAATGTCATTTAAATGAAAAAGCAAGCAGAACTTGAATGCAGCATGTAGCAGTAAGTGTTAGTGAAGTCCACACAAGTGCATGTTCCCTCAGCCATGACTATGACCAGACCCTGGCTCACGGAGACAGTGGGGCAGTGAAACAAGCAGTGGCACGGGGCCCCTACAACGGCACTGCTTCTCGACTGTTGCCTGTCATGTGACCCTTCTGTGGTAAAGTTCAGCATCTGCTTTTATACCATACACAGGTCTAACTGCATGGCTGCATCTCAGACACGCATCATTTTACAAAAACCTGCCGAGAAAATAAACATGAGATATTGACACTAACCTCGGCTGCATAAAACATTATTAAAAGCATTTTAAGCACAAGTGACGGAACATGAATCAAGGACAGTGCGTTTCATCTTCACATTTCTATGGCTGTTTAATGAATTAGCCCAGCCTCACAAATATAGTGATAGAGCAGTTTTGGCTTTACTGAGCACTGCACTTTGTCTTGTTAATCCTCCTCCAATGTCATCGATGTAGCTTTTAATTTGATTGCAGCCGATTCTAAAAATGTTATGCATTTCTCCCTCGTGTCCCATCATGACATTGGCGCATGTTAAATTGCATGACTTGGGAAAATTTACAACTGTTTTTGCAATTGTAGGTAATGACAAAAAGAGGCCCATAATATGAATTAGCAAGTCAATAACGTTCTTTTGTTTCGCACTGATATTAATGGATTCAATTTCATTGGGGACAAGCTAAAAGGAGCAACAAATAAAGGTTGTCTCTTAATTATGGGCTGACAATTTATTAGCATGCTATCACAAGGGAAATGCAGTCTGTTTCAGAGAGCAGAGGCAACACAGGCGAGTTGAGAAACAGCGGGTTAGGGAGCCCGTACCACCTGGACTAACTGTTTCAAAACACTTACACTCCCCAGATTTCTCTTGACTCCAGGAATATGTGATTTTTATTCATTTAGACTTTAGCAGCATTGCAGCAAATCATGTCTTATCAGTAGATTTATTTTGACTGAGATAACATTTTTTATAGTTTTATTTAGGTTCATACAAGGAAGATTTGTAACTAGATTGTTGCTAAATTAAAGAGACTGTACATGTTTTTTAGTATCTAAGGCACGTGCAAACTAGAACTTGTTTATTTTTTGCTAACCCCAGTTGTCCAGCCTTATTCCATGTTTTCTGATTATTTACTGCTGAGTTTTCTTTTACTTTCAAAGGCTAGTGAAGGAGTTTTTCCATCACGCTGCTATTAACAACAACTAGCATGATAACAGAGGGCATATGTAATGTTTTACATTCACACAGAAATGATTTATCTTTTTGATTTCGGTATGTACAGTATCTGTACTGGGGCGAAGCAAATTTCAGCTTTATTCAATAAAAAAAAATCAAATACTGCACTTTCATTAAAAACTACCACATTAGCAGCAAATAGATTCAGATTTTTGACAAAAGAAAGCTTTGATATCAATCCAAGAAAAATATTTTCATTTTTAAGGGTAAGATGATGAGGATTTTTTTTCCATTTCCTCATCTTACCCAAACCCTTTAAATAAGTCATCACATACTCCTGGAAACTATTCCCACCTGAAATCTCATCACCTCATCTTTTATCTGTCTTTTGATTTTTGATTTTTTTTTAAGGTGGGAACAGTGTCATAGAGAAAGCGCTGGGGTCTCAGAAGTGGAAGGAGTATATTAGTTGCGGTTTTGGTTCCTCCCTTGCCCACTTACACTGCACATCTACACGGATGGACTTGATGGCAGCCACCCCCACCCCGTTGTCAGCCTTGCAGTAGTAGCGGCCGCCCTGCACCCTCTGGATGCCCTCGATTCGCAGCGTCTCGTTGTAGATGGACGTCTCCTGGAACTTGTCTGATGCACTGCCCGCTGTCTTTGTCCATCGAACCTGCAGGATACAATAGAAAGTGTTTAAAACATAAGGAAAGAATAAGTTGTGTTGTGTGTGCATTTAGTGTCAAGAAGGAAACACAATACAGTGACAATAAGTTGGTGGGCAAAAGCCAGTTTTTCCTATTATTTAACATTGTAGTTTGTCATTAAACATAATCTCAATATTTTTTTTTTTCGTCCGTGAATAAACCCTTTAACTTTTGCATTACAACAAAAAACATCCAAGCAAAATCCACTTTAGCTGCCCTGCATCTATATTAAATACTATTGGTCTATAGAATACCATGATATGACGTAAACAGAACCTCATGCAAATTGGGAATACATAATAGTATTAGCATTACATAAAACATGCCATAGCCACAAAGCAATAACAGTTTTTGCAATGAATAAACTGTTTTGCAATGCATATACTAAAACTGAAGACGTCTTTATAATTGTTTCAGATGGGTTCTATTGTAAACTTTACCAGGATTATGCAAATCAGTACACTTAAAGGCTAACCACAAAGAACAAAATGTAAAAAAAAACACTCAACATAATTAGTCCTTCTAAGTTGGAAAACAAATGCTCTTTGCTGTCAAATTAACTTACTTCAATGATTGTATTGATTTGTACTGAAATGTACTAAAAAAAAGTTTCTGTGTAAAATAAATTCAAGAGTTGTCTGTTTGATACCAAGTGTGAATCTTGTAAACTATTGGTGTGCCCTCTGCTCTAATTCTGCAAAACAACCAAACAAATATAAATATATATCTCTCTCAAGAGCACCACATGTAAAAGGAAAACGATGCACTTCAACTTTGCAAATGAATCTAGAGAATTCTTTTCAAACGTGCTGTAACCTTGAGCACCAAGAGGTTTATTCCCATGGTAATCATACGAAAACCTCTCAAAACAACTTTTAATTTAATTTACATGTTCTCTCAAGTGTGCATTAAAATACTGAAGTGATTTTCCTACAAAGCAAAGCAGTAAATTACATCATGTATTAAACTAAATTGTAAAATGTTCGGCCTCAGGTAACAGCCAAAGAGAGCAGCAGCAGCCCTCCATGTCCACATTACGCTGCAAATTAAGAGATCCGATGATAACAAGGCAGTCTGTCAGAACCGACAAGAAAAGCGTCACTTCACAGGTCATTAAATTGTCAGGTCAAAATTACAAATGTGGTTATGTCTCCTTTTTATCCTGGTGATAAAATCTTTGCATGGGCGAGCTCAAGTTAATGACACTACAGCAAATCACATGCAGAACAATTATGATTTTTGACAAACTCTATATGGCTTCTCCACGCTTCAATTATCCAATCACAAGGCACACACTTGTGTGGTTTTACTGAGCACATAAACACGTACTTGAAATGCTCATTGGGATGTCATTCAGGCTCTTGTTGTGCACTTGTGTGGCCTTAGTGGGTGTGTGTGTATATCGTCCATTAATCCCTATTAACCCTTGTGTCTGTTATCAAGCCAGATCCCGCCGAGGAGGTCAGCGTGCATAATGTGCCTAAGTCACAGATATGGCTTATGCAAATGTTTGATGTGTGCTTCCGACCCGTCCTGCTAATGTGGGTGAGGTGTATTCACTAAGTGTGAGTTAGAAAAGCAGGTATGGATTAGCGGATTAGCCTGTGTAAATGTTTCATGTCTGTTTATTCAGCTTGTGTTTGTGAGAAGGATTTGGGCGAGGCACAGTGCCATTGATCAAACCAAGCCAAGGTGAGCAATGAACCACATCACTGTCTTTCTATGGCTTAGTAACTCGCACAGCTATGCATGTGAGGTGTTTGAGTGAAAACTGAGCTGCGCCTCTTTTATAAGGACCATAAAGCAGGTGGAAATCTGATAGATAAGACTCATAAATCAGATTTTCAATCATAAACACTAAACCTTAAAATATACTTTCAGAGAACATTGTTATTCTTGTGCCTTCCCAATTTTAAGTAAGGATACTTATCAAGAACACTGACTTAAAAAGCTTTGCCCTTGCTTTAAAAGGGGACTGCTATAATTCTTGGACACAATAGGAGAGGCTAATAGAACAGCAAAGTTGGTGTGATGATGCTGTCTATTACATGGACATATTATGAAGAGTTCATTTTTCTGAGTTTTAACTATGCTATAACAGTAATCCCTCCAAAGCTGTCTTGGAGCCATTTTTGAACAAAAACAACTATGTTATCATCTTCTGTTTGCTACATCTTCTTATTTCTGTTTCTTTGCTTTATTATAATGGAAACAAGCAGAACATATGTCCTGCAACTTTTCCGTTTGTGAGATAGAATTCACACTAATAAAAAAAGCATTGTTCAAGGAGCATCATAGTGAAGATATTTTGTTTCTCTGCATTATTGTCCACAATACAATGCAACGTACTTTTGCCTGTGTTCAACAAAAAGCCAAGAGCAGCTAGCACCCAATGAAATGAATATTGTGTCAGAAATGCAGGATAGAGAATGAAATCTCACAGCAAAAAGACTGACACGCTTAAATTGTCTCCTGGAAGTCTCTAAAAACAGTTGTTTGTAAGAAAGGGAATAGGAGTAAAGTGAAGCGCTGCACAATGTTGGCACGACCTGCTGAGTACTGTAGCTATAAGAATAGTGACAAAGGGAATATTCTGGTTTGAGGAAATGTGGGTGAAGGGCACTGCACCGGGTAAAAATAATCATATATGTATGAGGTGAAAATATACAGGTTTATGTTTTGAAGGGAGGAATAAGAGGGAATGATATATGCAGTATTGCTGGCAGAAGTGTGATGGGACAGAGGGAAAAGAGCATCACACAGAAAGCTCTTCACTGAGGAGGCAGATGAAGTCAAATCCACAGAAGCTCATAATGCCTCTAAAGGTGGATATTGTGACACCAGCCTCACCTGTAATACTTTATCATGACCTCTCCCACCGCCTTGCTCCTCTCACACGAACTTTGCTTTTCATCGACTTTCTAAGCTTTCCTTCTATACTTCTATAGCAGCGTTCTCTGTCTATTGTCAGTCTTTATTTTATTACACAGCGTAAAAAATCGAAACTGCTCTCACCCAAATTAGCTGTGCATTCACATGTTGAGTCACTGTTAGTCATAATGTGTCTTACATTTGGAGAGAAGCGGAATATGAAAGGGAAATGTTAGAGAATCCCCTGGGATGCAGTGTGACATAAAGTGATGCAGAAGACTCAGAGCTGGTCTAGTTTTAACACAAGAAGAAGAGGAATATAGAACAGCAATAAAAGATATTATGGAAGGAAGCTCAGATACATTGGAGCTGGTCATATGTGCTTTTATTATGTGGTAAAGAAGTGCACTTGTGTCTATTATGAACCACAAGCTGCATCGGTATTACAGAAAATGGCTTTCACATTATGTTCAAAGGCCTTTCAGAAAACAAATGCTGGCAATCCAATTAAAACACATGCTCAAATTTATAGCATGCCTTTACAGTTTTCCTCAAATGCTTTGACACACTCATAAAGAATCCCAAAAAGAACTTCAAAAATAAGTTGTGCACGGAAAGTAGTAAATTTTCTCTCAAAATAAGGTTTTATGTGTCAGGTATTTTCATCCTTCATTTGACTCTGCAGCTCATAAAGGCTTAGGCTCAGGTTTAGTGTGCAAATGCTCAGGTGCTAAACAGTGTGAGTGTACTAAAGCCGAGCGAAATGCGTGTTTAGATTTGCTTCTTCTCTCAGGCTTTGCTCATGAGATCAAATGCACAGCCAGTAAGGACGTATTTTGCAGAAAATGCTAAATTCAAAGCAGAGAACATGCAAATAAAAATGATTAGCATGTACAGTCTGATTTATCAAGCCTGCAAGGAGCACAACTGAGCAAAAATGTAGCACATACCAAAGACAGATTAAACTTTTTATGTTGATAAGTTGATGACATGTGGAGGTTATAAAAAGACTTTAAGTATGACCCTCTAAAGTCTCCTGCATGCACGTGTGTGTGTGGAGTGTGGTGGTGACTTCAGCGCCTGCGTGGTGTAGGGTTCATTTTTTAAGCAGACAGACACAATAAGCAAAGGCCTTGATAGCAATTTAATAAAAACAGTAATGAGCCATAGGTCTGTGTTCTAACAAAAATAACATTCTATAATATAGCTATAATTTAAAAAAATGTCTAGAAATAAAGCATCTCCATTGCTAATTATCATTACAGTTTCTAAAGATAAACTTTTTGTTCTCCCAAAGCAGAGGCACAAGCACACTTGCACATCCTCGTCTGCTCGCACAGTAAACTCATTTACATAACGGCTTAGCGCATTTGATAAAACGCACAGATTATGATGGAAAAACGCCCACAAAAATAGCAACTGCTAATTTTAAGTACAACCCACAAAAAGCATCTGTTTAGTAAATCTGGGCCTTAGATTTGAAAATGACCAAAAGTTCAGTTCAGACTGCAATTCACATTCACAGAGTTCTGCTTTAAGTTCTTAATTACTCTATCAGGAAGAGACACTGTGAAGAGGTCTGATTAACTTTATAGAAAGGAAACAAAAACTAGCTAGCCCAACTTTAATTGATTTGCTAATGTTTTATGAGTAAAATACATGCAGATACTTTAATGCCATACTATCATACCAACAGTGACATTCCACCATAAAAGTTATAGTACACAAACACAAACTTTTCATAAAATTAACTGAACAAAAAAGTTTCAGGTTTAAATGAAATGTAACAATGAGCAGCCAAATCACTGTTGTGGCTAACGCATAATGAGGACAAATCCCTGTATTTTAGAAGAACAGATTAAGATGTGACAGCGTTGTAGCCACCACAGTTTCACTTTTTTAAACATCATGACAAGTGAAGGTGAGATGAATAACATTGATTATATTATGCAATGACACTTGCTGTGGGTGGAATACATTATGCAGTAAGTGCGGTTGTATTAACCATGAAGGGAGAAGACTGGAGTATCTTTGACAAGGGCCACTCTGGGCTGGTTAAAAATCTCTCAAACAGGTGTCACTAGTCTGCCGTGTACAGCTGTGACTAAGAAGATGAGGAAAGCTTTATACACTTCCTTGAGGGGATTACTTTCAGTTCTTTGTTCAGGATTTTTAAAGCAGAAATAAAACTCTTTTGTCTGAGGAATGTTTTTATTATGTTCAAAAATAATTCCCTGAGGTAAAAAAAATAACAACTAAATTTATTGCAACTGAGAACCTTTTTGTGTAAATTAAATGTTTCAGTTACAGTTCACTTTGTCCCCACAGTCATTCTTGTCTAAACAAACTAGCATTGCAAGCCTGCCTCAACTGCTCTGAATGACTACAGAACAAAATGATTTCAGGAGAGAACATTAAAAAAGAAGAAAATGCAAGCGTACATTTGAAAATGAAATACATTTCTGTGAAGATTTTATATTGAACATAATAAAATCTGTCTGTGGTATACGTTGTTTTCTGAGAATGCAAAAGCATATTACAGAATGTGACTGCGTTTGCCTGCAGGTTAAATTCTCGCCTTCCCATGTGTTGCTGTGGCAGGATCTACAAATAACCCCTTCCTGTGTGTCCCTGCTCCTCTGTGTGCATGTGTCCCGGACTGGACGTCTCTGGGTGTGCGCCTGTCTGTCTCTCTTAACTCTCTTTACTCTCTGTCTCTGTGCCTCTATACAAACCGCTCCCTTCCACAACGTGTCTGCGAACCTGAGAGTGACACATCACAACAGGACGAAGCAGACACGGTCCAATGGCTGCCGGAGCCCTCTGCCCCGCTGTCCAAACTGCACACTGTCAGCGCGCCACAACACAACACCAGGGACTAGATGGGTTAGCATTTAGCCTAGAAAGCAAGATGCGACTGTTTTTATCTGCCATTTAGAGTGTTAATGTGTCACAAATTTTCAAAAGAAAAAAAGTGCAAAAAGAACCGAATAAATGGAAAAGGGCTGGGCAATATAGTGAATTTTACATTAGTTTTGAATATTTGAACAAAACATCGAGTATATTCTTTTATAGTAAAACTAGCCACATAAATAGCTTAAGAAATTAACTTTAAAATAAGGATAATAAAGTTATACTGTGATTCATTTTACAGACACGTCATTTTCTCTGATAATTGAAACTCAAAGAATAGTTAAACACATTTTAGTTGGATTGACATACCTGTAATGTAAACTGACTATCAAATGTTATATATGTTTTTATGTTTATGTATTACGATATATATATAAAAAAAAATGTCTGTCCCTCTTTCGAATTTCAGTGCGTGTGATTGACAGACTATTTAGCCAATCAGAAACCTGCATCGTCTCCTGTATGAAAAAAACAAATATTGAAAAAATGTGGAACTGAAAAAAGATGCAAACAAAAATATTCTAACGGGACTATAGGGCTTCTCATTTTTTTCCATTAAGAAAACATTATGATCAATTTTCCCCCAGCATGCATATCTCGCTAATGTATCTATGTGACCGGTGTGTTTCGCTCTGCGTTGTGTTGTGTCCTGAGTTTGAGTTGAACCCGGGTCTCCCGCGGGGGGTCAACCGACAAACGGATTGAGCTAAAGGGAACACTCCCCTAGCTCAGTTTGCCGGTCTGATCTTATACTTGAGGGTGGTGAGTTTATCCCCACTACCATACACTTCTCCGTACTGGTCCCTCGTGTGGGTTTAAACCGGTTACATCTATTCAGGTAAAAAAATTGTCCGCAATGTCCTGACTACGTCTAATACGTATGTCCTGTGGCTAACTGCAGTTAGCATACCGGCTCGTGTCGCTCCTAACAGCTGTGAAAAAGCTTAAAACACATCATGATGAACAATTTGGAGGCTCAGATTGCATTACGTAAGTGAGCGAAACATGTAGATTGATGTAGGAAGTTTAAAATGATTATTTCTGATTTTAAGGAAGCAAAAAGCGGGTATAGCACCTTTAATGTGAGGTGAGTGAAGTTAGATTTTGTTCTAAATGACAGACGACCAATCATGTTAGAAAACTGATCTGATTGCCATATACGTTGTGAAGTTGATCCAAAAGACAGGCGGTGGTAGTGGTGAACAGGCCTGTTCACAATTTGCTGAAGCATCTGGATCCCAGGCAAACTGTCAGTCAATCGAGAAAAAAAAATTGTCAGTGTACGGAACTCAGTGTAGATTAAAATGTGCTTTAAACAAAACTTAAACTACCATAAATACATCAATTTTTGACAATTTCATAAGTTCAGTCTCAGCTGTTCTACATAGATCATGTTATTCAAATCCTGATCAAGCATAGATCTATGTGTATGGGTTAGAGTGGTGTTTCTCAAACTGTGGTACTTGTACCACTGGTGGCACTCGGGTTGCCTCTACTTGAAGCCATCAGCAGTTTGATGTATTTCATTTACTGATTAATCTATTAATGTTTTGTTCCTCTTTTGAGCTAAGGGTTATTTAGAGCTGCTTCGTCTAGAGCTTATCATTGTTTTAGACTTGATTTAGTCTCATTTTAAACCATTTAAGCTCAATGTCAGGTCTAATAGCCTAGTGGTGCTTGAAGAGCTAAATACTATATTAAGTGGTACTTAGTGTGAAAAGTTTGGAAACCACTGGGATAGAGCACATGTACAGTATAGTGACTCAAGAGCAACAGTCACTATTTTTCAGATTTCTCTTGAAACTGTCAAATATGGCTTTAAATAGGTGTTATTACAAAGTAGTTTCCTTTAGACTGTGGCTGCTTAGTTAAATATGTGTCCTTGTCTTTCTTTCTTTCAGTCTTTGTATTTCCTGAGATCTCTAAAAAGACTGAGACATGCTTTTTCAATTCTTCTCCCTGTTTTCTTGATGTGGAGGCACTGTTATACAGTGCTTTATCCATCCAAATGGCTCACTTACCGTGAATAGGCTTACGATGGTAATCCTGTTATCACTGAATAGTACTTGGCGCCAACACAGCACAGTCGCGCTCACAACACAGAAGAAACCAGGATGCAACACATGCAAAACATAAACAAATACACTACTGTTCTATGCAAACAAAATATGACTGAATAGGCGAGGAGCAGATGACTTACACTGCATTGGATTTTGCTCGGAAATAGCCTTGTAATTATCTGTCAGTGTGAGAACAGATGGGGCTATCAATTATGCAGCAGAAAGAAGACAAAAAGTAGGCACACATGTAAAAGCATTTCAATCATTAACACAGGGCTGCTGCTCCGTAGCTGGGTCAGACAGGTTCAAGCGCACTGAAGGGAAAGGAATAGGTCATGAACACTTCTACTGACAAATCTAAATTTCAGTGGACACCAAAAACAGTTGACATTTACAAACCTTTCTTTCTTTTTCATTTGAATGTGGTCAGCTATTCTAAAACTAACAGTAATGCTAATAGTAATACTAATGGTAATACTAAAACGTATTAATTCCAATTAGTATTAGAAATATTAAACTAGATGCTCCTTTGAGTAAGCCAAACAGGACAAAATGTGATCTTTCTCGCAGTTTTAGAATGATTTTGAGTGTTATCAGAGCTAGAAGATATTACAAGAAAAAAGTACAGCTTTGTGAAAAAGGGATGTCAAATGTCTAGAAAAAGTGAATTATAAAAAAAATTTATTATCACATACAGGTATCATGAATAAAGCCTGTTTCTCCTGTTTCCAAAATCAAGTTAGGAGCTTAAGCATTATGACATTCACATTTGAATATTAAACAACAAGAGAAACACGCTTTTGCTTTCACTCAGACAAATCGTTTACATTGGCTGGAATTTGCATATACAGACTGTAAACTAAATGTAATTGATTTAGCCTACGCACTGCAGCCTTCAGATGATATGAATTTCTACTGTATTGTCACTGACCTGTTTTCTTTTCTGAAGAGAAGTGTGCAGCCTCTTGCAGCCGTCAGAACAGAGATCACACAGCAAAAGTTCAATAAAACTGACTCATTGATATTGAAGCCGCCATCCCTCTCCCTAACCTTGTCATACAATATGAATGCCTTTATCGCTCCTTCTGTCTGTGTAATATAAGAGGGGGGCGCTGATAGAGTTACAGCATCATCAGCCCGATTATAATATTATTACTGTCATGATGAATGAAATATATATATATTTAAATGTTTATTTTCATGTCCTGACCAAATAGGCCCATTATCATAGGTGTATTGTTGGCATAGACAGTGTGATATTAATGTCAATGAGTGTTTTTGATATACATTCATTAAAAGTGTTTGTCTTTATACCTTAAGATAATGTTAATTGGCTCAGTGCTAAAGCACGCTCTCCTGTTAACAGCAGTGTCAGTCCTACCTACACTCGCCAGTGGATGTGTTAATAGAGCGTCACTAATGAGTACAAGACTCTAATGTGAGGGGTGCCACTGCCTGGACAACGAATGACTGTCTGTTGATTGTCATGGTGAGAGGTGGGAAAAGCAAGAGAATCTAGTTTGTGTTGCCTATGGCAGCACAAATCCATTATAAAGTGGGTCACAAGGCAAGTTAAAATATACTAATTGTGGCATTTATTATATCATTTTTTATGTAGTTGACTAGTCACAATTAGTTCATTAATCAGTGCAGCCCTATTTGCATGGGATGACATTTTATTTAATAAAGTAATCTTACCATTTATTCTTACTCTGCAGATCAGACCCATTTTCCATAACCCCTGTCTGTCTCCGTGTTTAAGTTTAATGCCATTGGAGTAAAATATTGTTGGGTTTCAGATTACGTCACGGAAACAGCGTGAAATGCAAACAGGGGGCAGGAAGTTACCATACCATGTATTTCCTCATAGACGTTAGCATTAGCCCGAAATAAATTAAAGTTAAGAATAATTCTGAGTGTCAGCTGGTACAAACCAACCGACCACATTTAGGAGAGGTAAGAGCCTCGTTGAAAGACATTTTTGAGTTTAGAAGCGTTGTGAGATTTTTTAAATAGTTAATAATTAGCTGCGTTTAGAATTGCGTTTCACCATAGAGCGTGTAATACGTATGTGTAACACTATGTTACTTGTATGTTGTGGAGTCTTACTGAAGTGGGAAAGTCGTGAATGTAAGAAGACTCAACAGGAAAGTGGCAGTGCTTCAGATCGACAGTTTATGTTTAGTTAGAATTCGTACAGATCTGCCTCAAAACAGCCATTTAACTGTATGTGACCTTATCACAGTGGTACGCCACAAAATAGTTCCTCACAACCTATCACTCTTTTATGAAGGCATAGTCCAGATTAATAAACAAAAATAGGGCTCCTTATACATACAGTATGTACTGTCTATGTGTTTCACTCACTGTGCCCATTCAACAGTCCTAATTCTGTGCGGTCTGGTTGTGCTAACCTGTCTAATCGAGAGACAGGTTTTCTGCATTCGTATTAAGCTGCTCCTCACCCAAGCAAAAACGAGACAACTGCCATTTAGAGCTTCCTTGGATCCTAAGTGTTTGACCTGATCAGAAACAAAATAATTGTAAACTTCAAGCCTTTTGAAGGCTTCATTTGGCTCAGTGTAGAAGAACATCTGCCTCATCGCAGGTAAATCCTTCAGATTGTATGAAAAGTCCTTTTTTTCAAACTGCAGGGGTCATATTCTATATGTACAGTCATTTTTTCCTGGTATCGTGTTTGTGCTGGTCCATTTAAGGCTTTGAAGTACTCTTTGTCTTTCATTGCGCTGTGTTTTGAATGGGAGCAAATCACTCCTTGCCCCCAATGTGGAGTTCGCGCGTCCCAGAGGTCACATGAGTAAAACCCAGCAATTGTCATCTCTTTGAAGAAAAGCAGGTGATGGGTCTGAAAATACATATAATGCGTCATTTACTGTAAGACCAGGATAAGTCTGCAATCCAAATGATTAACTTAAAAATTTCACGTTGTACAATTATGCCTTGCTAAAATTGCTTCAGTTGTATATTGTTTTTGTTTTTTGTTTCTTCAAATGTACAGCAGTATTTTCAGTCCAAATTCAGTGCATGTGTTACCACGGCAGCAGACACTCTGGAGACACTCCACACAGTCAAGTATATTGTCCAGTATGTTGTCGCAAAAGCTCCTTTAATATAGTGCGGATTCATTTTTCTATATGTTCTCATTAGATTTTGTTTTTCAGTCGGTCTCCCTTTGGTGTCTCTCAAGTGTTCAAGGACAGAATACAGCGGGAAAGGAGGCACATTCTCTGATAGATCTCTCAAGTATTTCGTCTAGTGCTTCACGTTCGGTTGAACTGAAGTGAGACAAAAGGCGACGGTCTGTGCTGTTTAAGTGTCGGACAAGTGATTGCTCTGAAAAGGTTGGAATTAAGTGGAAACCTTAAACACCTTTTAAAGAAATAGTCTTTGCCTCAAGCTACTTTTGCACTTGGACATGGAGTTTTGTAACTATTCAAAAATAATTACAAAACCACTGTCCACTTGCTTATAGGGGAAGCATGATGTTTTATTTGCAATGTTCTTTTCTTTTAAACATGCCCTTGAAAACTTTTATTGTAGCATATTGTGTTTTAGAACTTCAAGAAAAAAAAGTCTAATAAAGCTATAACAGATATGTGTTTCCCATATCAGGAATTCATATGCTAATTCTAGTATAGATGCTCAAAACAGTGCAGAAAATTTCACAATTTTACCTATGCCATCACAAACCTTGCACATCTGGAGTATTTTCTGAGGCTCAGAGAGAAAAGAATGGTATCTAACAGACAGAATTTTAGCTGTTTTTTGACAAGGAAGCCATGTTAGAATTAGATTTTTAAATCTTACGTTCTTCCAAACAAAATATGATAAAGTTACAGTTCTCTGACACACTTCTCTATATTCTTAAGGGCAATTTGCGAAACAGTTCACACAGAACCCCAAACAGAGCTTCAGCTTTTAAACACATTTTCAGCCTAAGGAAAATAAAGTTTTAAAATGAAAACGGATAAACTTCCTTTCTGAAGCAAGTTTTACCAATACTATAACACACTGCTCAGATGTTTTCATGCATTCAGTTCAGAAATGTATGTCCTGATCTCAGAGCCAAAGTGGCCAAAGGATCAGTTCAGTCTGCGATTAGGATTTTTTTGTGCGCCTTTGTCTAAAATCAGTCGTGTTTGAATGGATGAAAAATATACTTACAATCACATTTTGATTTGTGAACTGTATTTTATAAATTTTTTCACATATTTTTATACTTTGTTTTGACATGAATTTATTAATTATTCACCATTAGTCATGAAGAACTATCATGAATTCACTATGACTATTGTGAATTCAAGTGGTTTCATGATTTCATTCATTTATGAATTGAACTAATAATTCATTCAATGAACTAAAATCATGTTGTTAACCATACCTTTTAAACCTAATATGAATACGAGGGATTTCCATGTTCTAAAGATATTTGAATCAAAAATAGTTCATTCAAATTCATCATGACTTAAAAATCACTCATGAACATCATGAGTGATCATAAATTTCCTTCACTCAAACAAAACATAAACTAGCCTCATGGCAAAACTTAGTTGTGAAGAACATATAATGAACTTATAATCAATTTATAATAGGGATGTTCATGGTTAACTGTTTAACTGTGACTGATCCCATAACCAAGTGTGATCTTAGCTAATGTTAACAGCAACTTAAAAAAATCATGATGAATTCATTATTATTTAGTCCTTTGTGCTGCACTGGAGCATCTGTTTTTGGTTTTTGAATAAAAATTCAAGACTTCCTTTATAGCGCCATTGGTTAGAATTAGAAACAGCACAATTATAACCCAAATATGTAGGCACAGCAATTCTGTGACATTTGCACTCAGACCACAAGTTGACTCACAAATTGTGCCAGTGTTGAATTACTGTGTTCTGCCACTGGAAACATTTTTAGTGCAAATGTCACAGAATTGCCGTGCCTACCTAACTGAGTTATAATTGTGCTGTTTCTAATTATGACCCTATTTTGTCCCGCCCACTTGGCTTGGAAACGCACTTCCTGTTTAGCTCTGTTAAGGTAGCTAACGTGTTTGTTTGTCTGTCTTGTGGGGCAATTTTAATTAAATATAATGACAGTTAAAATAAACCCATTTACTGAAATCTACAGGCTAAATGCAGCTAAACAGGAAGTGCATGTCCTAGAAAAGTAGGCGGGACAAAATAGGGTCAATAAAGGAAACCTTAAATTTACAAAAAAAAAAAAAAAAAAAAAAAATGTTTTACACAAATAAGCATTACCATGGCAAGATAATGTTTTGTATGAATCTTCGGTGAAGGAAATTCGTGAAGACCTTTGATGTTCATGCATGATTTTCAAAAGACTATTTTAGGTTTAAATATTTAGAACATGTGAATTCATAGTATAAAGGTCATAGTTAACTAACATGATTTTATGATAGTTCATTGGATGAATTAATGGTGGAGTTCATGGATGAATTCATCCATGAAACCACTTGAATTCATAATGGTGAATTCATGAATAAATTCATTCATGAAGTCACTTGACTTCATGATAAGTCATGATAGTTGATTACTCACTAATGCATAAATACATTATGAATTCACCATGAAGCATGATGACAATCAATGAATGCTTGTCCCCTTATTATAAAATACAGCCAACAAGTTCTTTTCATCAGCATCACACTGGAAATTTATTTAAATGTTATATATTTCTCCATGCTCTGTTCTTTTCTCAGACCCTGTTTGGAGAAACTGTTTGATTCATATGTTCATTCTTTGTTGTTTGATCTTGTCTGCAGTGATGTTTGATTCTGTAGAGAAAAATAGATAGTGTTCAAGACCTTTACTGAAGTGTGCATGTGTTGAAGACAAAACTAAATTCAGTGAACATACATGTTTGTGTAAAGGAACTGTGTGAGCTGTTCCAAGAAAGAGCCTGAAAATTGTGTGAACTGCTGAGAAATGTTCCAAATTATCTGACCACCTCAGATAGAGGTGGTCAGATAATTTGGTCAGCCCGTGTTAGCCTGCCCTGCTACAATGTGATTGAGCCTCAAAACCACGCTGCTGTCATGTGAGTGGGCCGAAACACTGCCGCTTCAAACTCTCAACCAATCGGGCTGCTGGAAGGCCAGATGGTTTATCTTGTGTTTGCGAATTCACAAATATCGCGAGATAAACCATCTGGCTGGCCAGGTTAGGCCTTTACAGTAATCAACCAAGAATTTCTTAGAATGATTACAGCCCTATTTCCTATCAAGTTTTTCTATAAATTGTTGTTTTTGTTTGAACCCTTGAACATTTGTGTTTTTTTGTTTGTTTTGGGGTGAGATAAATGACCAGTCTAAAAGTTACTTTGAGCTTTAGAGCATCTGCTATGCCCCCTTTTTAGTTGTGCGATGAGACCTGCCAACATTCTTTGGTCGACAGCTCTAGTTCAGAAACATGTTTAAAGCAAGTGATTAAACTAAACCAAGTTCCAGAGAACATGTCAAAGTGAAAAAATATATAAAATACAAATTGTCATGAGTAGTCTGTTGTTAGTTTTGAGAGTTCTGCTCTGAGCTTGAACTATTTTCTTTCTTCAGATGACTATGGTTTTGAAATATTGGTTCTAACTCTTTTATTTCTTGAGGAGCAAGGTTAAGTCTCTTGCCTCAAAAGCATATCGCAGATGTTGGATGTGCATCTCGCATACCTCCGTCAACATATGTCCCTGTCTCCTTTTTTTATCATGTCCTCTTTAGCTATTTTTATCCTACCTGCTGTGCTACCTTCATTCCTCTGCCAACTTTGATTATCTGCGGGAAACTCTTCTGGGGAATGACAAACAATTTAGCTCCGAGATGGACTTCTGCATGCCTCACGCACTCACATCCATATTACAGGTGCAAAGGTCAAAACCATGACCTTGTTTGCATCCAAGCCAGTGCCATCCGATCAGCCTCGCTTTCAGCCAGGCTATCGATCGATCCACTCTCCCCTCAAGGACGGAAATCCAAAACCATATTCCAGACCGCAGCTCTCATCTCCATCCACTGCTGCTGCTGCTGCTTCTCCTCCCCCCTTTGCTCTGGCTCTTTACTTTTCCCTTGTATGGCCCTATCCAATGGAATTCATCACGCACAAACTGGTCTCAAGGTTGCAATGACCAGCAGAGCCATGAATAAATAATAAGGAGGTAGGAATCACTTTCAGAAGAAAAAAAAAACATTTACTCCCCTATTGTGTTCTTTCAAGAGCCGGAGTGTGCGGGGCTTTATGTGCGTGTGTTTTTGGCACAAGGGAAAGCTTTGTTAACTAAAAGCCCTGTGTGTCTGGAGTTAACTTGAAAGATCCTACAAGCTCCTTCTAAATGACCTCTAGTACTTTTTACCTTTCTTGTAACTCTGTTCTTGTCTGGATTTGTTTTGCTAATGCCTTTTGTTGGAGTGTTTGGGGTATTTTTGTCACTACAAACTCCCAAAGCTTGCACTCGAAAAGTCACACTTCACACGTGGTGTATAAAGCCACTGTAACTCAGGATGTGTTCACACTTGCGCACACACATGTTGTTCTTCCAAGCTTTTGGGGGACACTGCATTAATTGGCTTAGTACTTGGAAATTGATCTTCTAGTTTTTAAATTCATGGATCACTAGCACAACTTCAGAACAAGTTTTTCAGACACAAAATTGAAGAAGGTTAGCCACACATTTGACTTGCATGGCACGGGTTTTTGAAAAATTTGCAGCAAAAATGCTAATAATAATATAAAGACAATGTCCAGAAATCTGCTTAAACTTTCTGGAGGGTTGAGTGCCGATGTAATAACCATAGTTAGTACTTTCCCAGTCCAAACCTTAACCTTATATTTTCTACACATGAGAGAAAGGAGTGAATGGACATTTTAGTCTAGTTTTTAGATTATAGCAGCAGTTGCATTGTCACAAGGTTTAGTATAGCTTAAGCTGTTGTTTTTATGTTTTTGTCTTGTTTGTTTGTTTGTTTGTTTTGCAATTGTTCATCATGTGATATTTGCTTCATTCAGTTCTATTTTAATATTCATTTTTATTTAGAAATAAATCATGCACCATAGGGTTCTTATTTATGAATATCAACCTTGAGGGGACAAATGTTTCCAAAACAGAGATTGATTTTGATTTAGTAAATATTTCATAACCTAGCTTAAGCATGTTGCTGATCAGAAATAAAATAGATGAGCAGCACATGAAAAGATTTTGAATGAAGAAGATATATTACAGATGAGTGTCCAGGCCAACCCATCAGAGTGGAAAAAGGTAAACAGTCTTTATAAAGGATTAGACCAATCCTCACTCAGACACTTTTTGGCTGAAGCAGTTATTTATGTGTCTGGCTTCACAAGAATAAATGCTTTAGGAGGAGCACAATCAACTTTTGATACATCACATTAAAAAGTCACAAACATTATAAAGGTCTGTAATGCCAATCAAAAAAGCAGTACTATTTCTATGATCTTAAAAGAGCTAATGTAGGACAAGTCACTTCCAGTGCTCTCAAACTAGACTCTGATAAAAGAAAAAACAGCATAAATATCAGACTGTGAGTGTTTTTCATAAGTCTTGTCTTGTTTTGTCCTCAGGGTCCTAATCAATAATTGTAATTGTGAAAAATTTATTTATATGCCTTGCGTTGTATGCGTGATGAGTAGAGTGAGCGTTATGAGGACACTGGTGCCAAACTGGAGTACATGTATAAATAATAAGTTAGCAGACAGAAGACTAAACCTCCAGAGTGCATGCTAACACCTCCAGGCCAATAGTAAGCCTCTGACAGGGTTTGTTTCCTAACTGAATATATTAGAAGACTCAAATGAGCACAATGTTTCAAACTTTGTTAAACTGGCACAATTTCATCAAAATTTCATCAAACTCTGCTATGAAGGAGTTAATGCAATCACTGCCAACACAATGAAATTGGTTCGTTCTCTTTCAGTTTCTCTGTTTAAGGATTACTAAAGTGAATGTTCTATTTTTAGGACTGGGTGCCCTCATCACATGTTTCCAGTCTTTTCTAAACAGGCCTGAATATCCAAAATTACTTTCTTGCATTCATCATATACAGTAAAGAACAAAATGTTTGTTTTTCCTCAGATTCATTTATTTGTATACGTGACTACTGTCACTAAAATGATGATGATTTAAAATGTATTATTTACAAATATATTACAAACACAACACTGCTTCTTTGTACAATACCATTATCATCCATTTGTTTTCAACACTGCTACACAAGTTTGTCCTTGTGAAAAGGCTGAATGACAGAAAGGAGGTACTGTAATTTCTGGCCTATTGAGCGCACCTGAATATAAGCCGCACCGACTAGACTTAAGTAACAAAAATGATAAAGTACATATATAAGCCGCACTTGTTAATAGTAAGTCTATGAGAATCTATATTTTGCTGCATTGCCGTATAAGCCGCAGTGTTCAAAGCTTGAGCTTATAGGCCAGAAATTACGGGTATATGTGCAGAAGTGGAGGCTGAAGTGATGTGAGCACTCAGATCAGGTTATCAATACTGCTCTGTAGCAGTGTGGAAACTCTGTCCTCCCAAAGAGACCAGAGCACTCCACTGCAGCCGGCCTCAAATATACTCACACAGAGGTCATGGACCACTCCCTTCTCACTCCAACTGCAGCTTTGGACAAAGTCATCAAATGGCAGGATTATATCAAATGTACTAAGGTTTCACCTTTGTTTGAGGTGTTTATGGGCCTCGTGACATTTAATTGAATTGTTTTGCAGTTTTAATAAAGATACTACAAGTCAAAGTTTTCCATTTGCTGTTTTTTGGTCATTTTGCCTTCAGTTTAAAGGGTTTCATGTGGACAAGTGTCAAATCTGCTTTTAAATAAATTGTATTATAATTTTAATAGTACATTTTATTATAACATCAACAGATATTTTTTTCAGAATATATTTTCCTTCACAAAATGAGCAAAATGTTTTTACAGGATTTACCATTAGAATGATTTACTTGTAAAAAAAAAAAAAAAAAAAAAAAGGGGGGGGCAAATGTCAATTTATCAAAAATAATTAAGATATCCAAACTCTTCCCTGGAAAATTCTTTGCTAAAAAAATCAACAAAATTATTAATAAGCTTAAACTTGGCTCTGTTCGTTTTTGGAATTTTGACCCAATTTTTGGGAAAATTCTCTTTTCACTTTAGATTTTTTGACATTGACGAATGCAACAATAATAAATGTTTCCTCACATTAACTTTAAGGCAGGCCTTATAAAGTCATGGTTGGGTGTACAGACACAGGAGGAGCACTTCTCTGGCCCTTCCTCAGCTCCAAGTGTTACTTTGGTTTTATCTTGTGTTTCTCACTGTATAGACACTGTACATGAGCAAAAGCAGTACATTTGCCCGAGGCTCTACAGCCATTTGTGCACATTTGTTTTACACATAATGTATATGATACTGTTATTGCTTTTAAAATACATTGCACTGAGCAAGCATGTTATTGGAGGTAAAAAAACAATACAGAATTTTCATTAAAAAAAAATAAATAAATAAATAAATAAAATAAATAAATAATAAATAAATAAATAATAAATAAATAAATAAATAAATAAATACATAAATACATAAATACATAAATAAATAATAAATAAATAAATAAATAATACAAACAAAAATGCCTATGTTTAATTTCTATTTGTTCTAATCACAATGAATCTTTTGCAGAAAAACAGACTAAAAATATCAATTGTCAATAGCAGGTTTAAAGCTGAGGGCTCTAGACACTGTAGTACTGTTTTATTCATGTTGACATGATGCCAGTGGACATGCACTCGCCACGAAACACTGCTTTTCTCACCTCTTACACACTCTTACACAAATACACACTAAACTACACACATACACACCACTGTCAAGCTCCTCGCTTCATTTTACATTTGACATTCACAAGAACACAAGAGCCAAGAAACTATCACTGTTTTGTATATATCATTTTTTGTTATTTCAATGGCACACTTTAGGACCTACTTTTACTTTTGCTTTGACACTCAGGTAGAGGTTGTGGCATAAAGGAGCAGCTTAGCATAACTATATATCCAAAAAGGTTGCATGCATTTATTTATTTTTATTAGTTATTTTGTTTGAGTGCAGTTATGTAAAAGGTAAAAAAATACCACTAATGAACATCTAATTTATTCTTCAACACGCACTATTATCATGCTAGTTGTTGTTAGCTCTGCTGTGAAGCCAGCGAGAAATACATGTTTTGTATTTTTGATTGTTTTTGTTTTTTGTGTGTGTGTTTTTACTTTTTATATTAAGTTACCTTTTGCAGCAAGTCAACTCAGATCGCAAATGCGACATTCTTTATCTTCTTTTCAAATGTGTAGTCAGACTATAGAAGTCGTAAAAAATACCAAATCTGTATTGAAAACAAACAATGATAGAGACTCTGGGGCCACAGTCTGAACTCAGATGCAAGTAGAATAAAACTGTTTTGTAATTATTTTAATGGAATGTGTGCATGAAAGTCAAGCTTTAGCAGTAGCAATAACAGACAAACACATTATTTTATAAACACACTTTGGTCCTTTGGTGAAGCATTTCCTGGATTTGTAAAGTATTTAACATGTTCTCTGAGAAAAAACAATCATAGTTTCACTGTTCACACCTGGCAGAGCAGAGAGTACTACCTGTTTAGTTCTGTTAAGGTGGCTAACATGCTAACTGTCTGTGGGGAAATCTGAATAGATATAAGGTGTCTCTAGTATAGGTTTCAATACTATTGTTAGAAGGAAAGCAAGCAAGTAAGAATTTCATTGCATAGTGATGCTTTTTTACTGTGTATATGAATATAAATTTTATATAAATATATTTATATACATTTTTGAATTGAAAATAATGACAGTTAAAATAAACCCATTGAATTAAACAGGAAGTGCACTGACAAGAAAAGTGGACAGGGCAGAATTAGGTGAATAGCAAAGACCTTAGCCCTTGTTAAAACAAAACGTCACAAACATTTGACTGATTTATATCAATAAGCACTTTATTTGTAAACATTCTTTAACCATAATAGTGCATTTAGACCAGACAAAGTATCTGTAAGTAACATCTATGTATCAGATTTGCAGTAGTTTGTTCTCTTAAAAAGAAAATAAAAAATTGGATACTGTAAAAAGCATCTTTATGTAAATCTTATAATTATGCATATACTCTGACCCTTTTTGAGAATTTTGAAATTTTAAAGTGAGGCTAAACGAGCTTTCAGAGACTAACTCCGCCCTCAACTGAACCTCAAACAGGCTCGCAAAAGTGGGAGATGCCCGGAGGCCTTTAAAAAGACGCCCAGGTGGGTGTGAACAGACATTGATTGACAGCACCAAATATGAACAGTGAGCTTGGTGAATGATGTGAGTTTTGTATCGGAGCAGTCTGGGTCCTGACGTGAGGTTTGCAAGCTGAGGAANGCACCAGTGCAACTTCGAGTTCGATTACTTTTTAGACTTTATTATTTTTATACATATATCATGATATTCTATGTTCTTAGATAAACTTTTTATCTTTATTTAATCTTAAGTTCATACTGATATTTTTTTTTCTTGTTATTAACTTACTTATGAACTGGATGATTTTCATTTTTGTTGACTTTTATGTTAATTTATTTTTTATGTTTAATCTTATACTGCTCTCTCTTTTATTTTTATTCTCATTTTTCAATAATTGAGCTCCTTGGATATTATTAAATGTTTTTTATTTTCTTAATGTTATATGGTTATCTTTTATGTTAATATTTTTAATTTTACTTTTAATTGTGTCAATCATTCACTACGTATTTCTTAAATTGTTTTTTTTTGAATTTTACTACTTTCTTATTTGTTGTGTAACTCTTTTCTGGACATATATTTCTGCTTGAGAGTGAAAACTGTGTAAAATCAAAAGTTGTAATTTGGATTTTTTTTTTATCATTCTTTAGATTGATCTGCCATCCCATTACTAAACATTGTCCATCCTCTACAAAAAAAAAAAAAAAAAAAAAAAAGAGTGTGGCTGATTGAGATTATGAATAGCCATTAGCCATTAAAGTGTCTACTTCTCATTTGCAACCATAACAGAGAGTAACGTCTCCAATAGTGTTGAGAGTTTATAAAGAGGCATTTCATGCCAGCAGCTTTCGCTTACGGCCATACCAGCTGGACAACGCCCGATCTCGTCTGATCTCGGAAGCTAAGCCAGCTCGGGCCTGGTTAGTACTGGATGGGAGACCGCTTGGGAATACCAGGTGTTGTAAGCTTTTAAAGCACTATGCTCATTAGGAGAGTGAACTGTGTAAAAATCAAAGTTGTATATTTGGATTTTTTTTTTACATTCTTAGATTGATTCTGCCATCCCATTACTAAAACCATTGTCCATCCTTTACAAAAAAAAAAAAAAAAAAAAAAAAAGTATGGCTTACTGACATGAATAGCCATTTTAAGTGTCTACATCTCATTTGCAACCATAACAGAGAGTAACGTCTCCAATAGTGTTGAGAGTTTATAAAGAGGCATTTCATGCCAGCAGCTTTCGCTTACGGCCATACCAGCTGGACAACGCCCGATCTCGTCTGATCTCGGAAGCTAAGCCAGCTCGGGCCTGGTTAGTACCTGGATGGGAGACCGCTTGGGAATACCAGGTGCTGTAAGCTTTTAAAGCACTATGCTCATTAGGAGAGTGAACTGTGTAAAAATCAAAGTTGTATATTTTGGATTTTTTTTTACATTCTTAGATTGATTCTGCCATCCCATTACTAAAACCATTGTCCATCCTCTACAAAAAAAAAAAAAAAAAAAAAAAAGATGTTATGGATTACTGACATGAATAGCCATTATTAAGTGTGCTACATCTCATTTGCAACCATAACCAGAGTGGAGTAACGTCTCCAATAGTGTTGAGAGTTTATAAAGAGGCATTTCATGTCAGCAGCTTTCGCTTACGGCCATACCAGCTGGACAACGCCCGATCTCGTTCTGATCTCGGAAGCTAAGCCAGCTCGGGCCCTAGTTAGTACCTGGATGGGAGACCGCTTGGGACATGGGCATACGACCCCCCCAAGTCCCTATCCTGCTCAACTTCATAGATCAGGAGGAGGCCTGATCTTAGATCTAAAGAGCCAATAGCTTTCAGTGTATCGTGGTTCGCCATTTTGAACGCATTTAAAAAGTTATTGTATTTTTTTGTCAATAAAGCTTAATTTTTCTGAAATTCTGCAATAATTGTTGCAAAAAAAAAGTGTCATATTCCATCTTTGTTAGTTTATATTGCTGTCCTCTGACGTGTAACAATTGCATTTATGAATAATTATTAAAACATACATTAAGTGATGGTATTTTTTCCTATCCTGTACTTTTTTTAAATTATACTGCAAAATTTCCCTAATTTTTTGTGTATGCACATATTGTAAAATACATTTATTTCCCCCAAAAAATAAGTTTACAAATAAATACATGTATAATTAAATATATCACGTTTTCTGCATTACTTTAACACTAATGACACTTATTTGTGCCCACTCAAACCACTTGTCAAACTAGTAGAATTAGTGAATGACATAGAGAGCATGCTATTACTTTTTAAATAATAGTAATAATAATTTGGTCAGGTTTTATTGCTTTCCTATGAAACATTGCAATGTGAAATATTTTTCGGATCTAATGACTAAATTGTACATATGACTGTGGTATTTACTGACATTCCCCATGGAGCCATGGGGAATGTCAGTAATGTTGTTTTAGTATATACTGTATGTGTAATGAAAACAGTTTGATATGTTTAAAATGCTTTAATATAAAATATTGGTTTGAAGAATTGAAGAATCCTTATAGCAGCTTCATAAACAAAGTGTGCTATGCAATCATTGCAAACCAAAAGCTTACAAAGAAATTGCTTGAATAATTACCTTTTTAGAATAGTAGAAATATCTAAACGTGTAAAAGTTAATATGCAATTTATTTACAATATGTGTACATACAAGTCAACAAAACCTATACATTAGAACTAAATAGTAGTGCTGCAGTCGACCAAACTGTTCATGAAAAGACTAAAAATGCAAAGTTCAAACAAAATCAACATTTTAACAATCAAATAATTAGGAAACATTGTAAAAAGAAAACATGTATTTAATAATAAACAAGAACATCTGTAAATAAGTTATATTTTGTTCATTGAAATTCACCAAAATGTATCAAATATGGCTTAAAAGTATAAACCGGTACATTGTTCAAAACTGCAGATAAAACAAGTGATAAGTGTTGGCCCTCATTTCAATAAGCATCAATTGTTTGAATTTGTCATTTCAGGGTGAGAAACAAGGTAAATAAAGTAATTAGGTGTAGGTAATTTTGTGCGCACACGAGCCTCAGATGTAGAACAATAAAAGGTTACTTAAACATGCAGGAATCATGTTACAAACTGCAAAATTGATTTGATATCATAGGAAGGAACGCTTAAAACAGTATACATATTGGGCATTAGAATGTTGTGATGTCATGTGAATAAACCTATTCAGCCCCTAATTAGCTTGCCTCTTCTTTAGTTCTTCGTCTACCACGTCTTGGAAGTGTTCAAAACTTTCATAGACAACGCCTTCAAAGCCAGAAGTGACAGATTTGTTGGTGTTTGGGCAAAAAGTAAAAATTTTTTGGCTACTCCCAGAAGCTTTGTCTTTGGAGGGTGTGTACCTCTTGCGCTGCCCGCCACATTTGGGTAATTGGCAGGCCCCACAAGGCTTCATGGACCTGGATTTTGACGGGGAAGGTGTGGGCGCAGGAGGTGGCACTATGGGTACAAAGGCCTGGGTCGTAGTTCCACATTGGTACCGCATTGATGGAGCTTGCGGCTGTGCGGGAACCACTACAAGGACTGGTGCAGCTGACACTGGGGGGGGTATGTGTGTGGTTGAGATGGGACGTGGCTGAATGGGAAGGATCACTCGCTTGGGTTCTGCCACATCTGATCTGCAAAGATAAAACATATCTCAATTGCCTACCATGTGCTTAAAGCCAACTTAATTACAATAACTAACATTTACCCAACTTGAATCAAAAGAGCCACTTACCGGCGCTTTTGTCCACACCTTTTTCCCGCCTCATGATGAAGGATTGGATATTGTACCTGAGGCCGATTTGGTGGTGGTAGGAATTGTGGTGTAGTTGGGGCGTCAGGAAGTGGTTTGTCGGACAGCACTCTCTGATATGGCGTCACTTTGGGAGTCACTGTTGCCATATAGTTGGCCTTTTTTTCTTCCTGTGCCATGAATGTGGAGATGGACTTGGCATTAATATTGGGCAGAGGAATGCACAGGCTGTTCAGCAGGGGATCATCTCTCACACGGTCAACAATCCGTTTATACTGTCCCTTGATAGCAGAGATGATTTTTGTCGGAGAGGAGAGAAGACTAGCTGGTGGCCGGTTTTTCAGCATCTTTATGATGATGTACAAAAGACGACTGTCCTCTGTCACTTTTGCTGCCTGTGGGTACCTCATCCAAGAGAACTTTGTCTTCTGTGCTGCTCTGCTCTCGGCCGTGTCAGCTCCCATGCAACGACCAAACAGAGTGTAGCCCCATCTGGACTCGTACTCCTTTACAAACTTGGACGCACTCTTGTCATGGTCTTTAAGCGCACCTACTGCAGTGACAATCTTTTGTCTGAGGTCAGCTGGAACTAGGTGGCGGTCACTGTCATCTACCATTTGTAGAAGGAGTAAAGCCAGGGCCTCCACTTCTTCTAGCCCAGGAAGATGCAGATGGCGTCTGGTCATCAACATATCCTGAAGAGCAGGGCTGTCCTCCTCCTCCACCTTTTCAACTTGAGAGAGGATTGCATGTTTAGTGCAGATGGTGTCCATGGGATGTTCGTCTGCACTCATATCTACACCCTCATCTGATAACTCCTCTTCAGTATATGCAGTGTCATCAGTCTCCTCTTCATCACGGCTCTGCTCCTCCTCAACTGCAAATATATCACGTACACATTAGCTAACTATGTAGCCATCTAAAGTGGGGACTTATTAATGCGTTGACAAATGTTTATATTAAGTTTGTTTTTACTTGACTAGGTAAGGATTAATATAAAGTACATTATCAATCATGTTTCACTCTGATGTACATTTGAGTAAAAAATGTCACTGTGGGTATTTATTTATTTTTTCATGTTTTCAAGCCTGTTTGTTTGAGATATCAAATGTAATTCTTAAAATATTCCACATATTAATAAATAGTTGAATAATAAAAGGTAATCCGTTCAATGTTGTGCTTTGATATAATTGATGTTTGTATTGTACCTTTTTGGGCATAATAACCCTTTGGAGCAAAGCTGGTTGATTGGCACATGGCATATTCCACACCAAGGAGTTCTTCTTCATCTGGGTCGTCATAACTTGCAGGGTAGGGCATGGGAGCAATGAAGTTGGGCTCCAAAACATGCTCTTTGCCAAAGAGTACTTCAGCTTGCATATTCATGCGCTGAATCTGTCGTGCATCCACACAAGAGGTACGCCGTCCCTGACCACCAGCCACCCTGAGTGACTCCATGCGGCTATTCCACTGAACAGCAAATGAAATGAGATACACCTGAAAAACATGACAACATTGCTCATTAAAAACATTTCACAGCCTGGCATACTGAATCATCTTTTAATAACAATGATTTTGTTTTACAAAAAATAATTTTGTTATGGGTCAATTGATATTAAAAAATAAATAAACCTACAGAATATTAACAGGTGTGTACTTCCTTGAAATATCTCCCATTGCAAAAAACAGTATTTCTTATTTACATTATTTTATTTGTTAACCTAATTAATTTACTTTGCTTTATTTCTGAAGGTTGTAGAAGAAATGCAGTACATAAATGGTGTGACCTTTCTAACTTTATCTTAGATTTAACCCAAACTTAGCCACTAATTGTATTATGTACTTAAGTATTATATGTTATTACGTACTTGGAAGGGCATCACTGCACATCTTTGTGAAGGAATGGCGTTATACAAGTGTGAATGCAGTCCCTCCAATGCATTACTGCCTCTTCGACACCTGTACTTGTTGAGCTGAACACCATTCAGCTCCACCACCTTCACAGACACATACAACTGTACGCCAGGTGGGTCCTGTTATGAACACAATATAATTCCATTATTATTAAATTTTAGGACAAAGTGAAATGTACATATACTGTACATATATATACATATATATATATACACACACACACATACACACACTTGCATACAACTGAGGTGTTTGCTTGCATTTGCCCAGTGAGAATCAACAGCCTCTGTCGACTTGAACAGGTGAATTCCATCAATGTCCAGGCCTGCAGAACTTTTGAACTCAGCGATGATGGACTCAATCGCTGTAGCTGTCGCCTGTCACAGTCATCAGTATTTACTAAATGCAATTTTAAGCACTGAATGTCATATATTCCTATTTACTGTAATATTCATACATTAACATTACACTCACCTGTACCCCTCGAGTGACACGTCTGACATAGGACTTGATCTGGTGAGGCTTGAGGAAAGTGATCATGTCCATGTCAGAAAGCTTGCCATAAAGTTCCTGATTGCCCTTTCTCACTGCCCGAACTAGGAGGAGCATGTCATCCTTGTTGTAGGCCAACACAGCACCTGCCAACGCACTTATAAAAGTTGCATACTTGGCATGACTTTGCTTTACAACAACAGCATCCCAGCGGTGCAGCCAGTGTCTGATGTCCAGTCTGACCACGGTTCCCTTCTGCACCCAGTCTGAGAACAGATTTTCAAGGAAGGAAGAACCACTATCACTGAAAAAAAAAAAAAGAATCCCTTAAGTACTTGTGCAAAATATCCCTCAAACATTAGTAACTATGGAAATGTTTCCTACCGACAGCAGTTGTTATCTGCATATATGACCGCTGGTGCAGGAGCATTAGCACGCTGAAAACGAGCAGTCAGACCTTTGGCCATACGTTTGTAACATCCTTCAGACTCTGCTGCCACCACCACAGTTGTCAAGAACTGGCCCCACTCATTCAGCACACTGGTCACATACTGCATGGTGCCCTGACCATCTCCATAAATCTTCTTGAGAACCTAAAACAAAAACAAAAAAACAGATATTGTGTATTTTTAGTTTACCCAATAACCAAATAATTATAGCTATTTCAACACTAATGATTTATCATCGTGACAAGTTACCTTTCTTGTGCCATCAATGCAAAGGATTTCTCCTGTCACACTGAGGATGGAGGCTCTGTACACAGGCATCTTCTCCATTTCCATGATCATGTGTGCGCGCCTTAGCACACGGGCTGATGGAAGTGGAGACTGTGGGAAAGGAGGAGTGTATGTGCCTGCAGCTTTCAGAAAAGATAGGATTCCTTTCTGAGATGAAGCTGTTCCAGCTGTGTGGGCTTCATACACAGAGTCTGGTACAGATCACGTCGCTCCACATACCACTCATCATGCCCCTGCTGCAACAGTCTCTGCACTTTGTTCATGGATACACTGTTGAGTCTATCATTTCAGCAGGGTAACCACACTTTTGTCAATGGCCCTCTTCCCACAGATAATGGCAGGAAACATGCTTCTGACGGCTGGAGCAAGGTTCATCAGAATTTTGGGACTGGTGTGCAAGCCACATGTACTGCTGCATGTGACCACTGTCCTCATCTCCACTGTCAGCATCACGTTGTGTCTTGTTCACCTGCCTCATTTTTCACAATGTGACACTTCAGCTTCTCTGTCAACAGGGTGTAGTTGAACTTCATACTGCACACTTGCCTGGCATAAACTCCCAAACCTTTTTTCTCAAGGTATTGTCCTGGAGGTGCAGGGCAGTTGGAGTTAGGGCAGCGGATTTTTGCTTGCATCACACCAACAGGCCGCCAAAAGAAAGCAGGAGTGGTGAAGAATGACATCATGTTGGGCACTCCTCCCTTGATAGATGTGGGGATTTGAGGAGGAAAGAAATCCATCTTATCTTTTAAAAGTCTTCTTTCCACAGTCTCTCCTTTCACGTTTTTATACTTGGAAGGGCTGTCAAACAGACCGTGCGTCTCATCGTGTTTCAGCCACTTGATGTTAGGAGGAACTATACCATGAGCTTGGGCAGATGGAGGTGGCTGTTCCCAGTACTTCTGCCAACCCTCCAGCAGGATGCCACCAGTATCTGTGGTAGTGGAGCTAACCAAGGCTGAGGTTTTCTCTTGAGATGAGCTGGGCTTGTCCACAGAGTCATGAGTCCACATCTGGTGTGAGCTCTCCCCAAGTAGTGAGCTGTGTAAGAGACAGGCACCTCAGACCCATCTAGAATATTCTCTGAAAATATAGGATTGGAGAATATTTATGCATTAACTATACTTTAAATAATTACAATTTTGATAAATTAAATTTGATAAAATAATTTTAAATACATAATAAAACATTGTTTCTGTGATGCCTATCAGTTAAGATATGTTATATTGTTATTCACCTGCAATAGCCAGCAGTTCAGCATCACTTGCATAATTGGAGTCATGCTGTATAGAAAGTGATGCAGTCTCATTCTCCTTTCTTTTTTTCTGATGTGTTGAAAACAAAAACACACAAAGAACAATAATAGTAAGATTTTGAAGTTGTTCTAGATGATTTTACAACAGAATGCACATCATATTGGCCTATATAAAAGCAAAAAACCATGTCATGTCAGAGAGTTTTACCTTCAGCCTCATGTCCAGATGGTAAGTGACAGGTGGGAAACTGTCTAGCATACTGCAGCATTTTCTCCTTTTTGCCACTTCAGAATGCCATTCGTCTCACCCTTCTGGCAATATTCTTCCAGCAGCCACACAACCCAGCCCACGTCATTTTCCAGAAGCCACCTGAAGGTCTGTCCAGCATACTTGCCAAAGGTGACAACTAACTGGCCTCTCCACATTTCCCCTCCAGTTTTCTTTGCAGCAGCTTCAGCCTTTGTAGAATCCAGCCAACAAGGGTCTACTACTGCTTTGCAGGTGGCAGCTGCCACAGTCTTAGCTGCACCTGTACACTGAAGCTTAGCCTCTCCCTCCCTGTATAGAGGATAAATGGGAAAGTGCTGAGCATTCTGGTGCATGTTTGAGATGGACGGCCAACCCTTGCTTTTGGCTGAAGGTCTTCCCACAGACGTCACACTTATTCTGCTGTGGATCATGCAGTTGCATGTTGTCTAGTCAGGTTTAGACTTCAAAGAAAAAGTCCGACTGCACACACTGCAGTGGTGTCCTTTAACCTGATTTAGCAAAACAGAAACACAGATTGATGTATTAGTTTATACAACAATATGTATTAGCTGGATATTTACATTTGCAATTATGCTTCTTATTTGAAGTAAGAAATTACATTGTTGTCATTAGCTAAATTAATAATAAGTTAAAATATTACACAAGTTCCTAATTCACAAATAATTTTTAGCAAACTTACTTACTAAACTCACTTATTAGTTAAGACATTGTGCAAGTTCTTAACTCACAAAAAATTTAGCAAACATACTTAGCTAAATTACTTATTAGTTAAGACATTGTGCAAAGTTCTTAACTCACAAATAATTTAGCAAACATACTTAGCTAAATTACTTATTAGTTAAGACATTGTGCAAGTTTCTTAACTCACAAATAATTTAGCAAAATATGCCTAAGCTAATGTTCATATTAGCCATGTTAACCAAAGCAGAACGTCACTTACGTCTTTACTAGTCGCATCCATGACTCTTGTGTTTACTGATTCTAGCACGGTGACATCTTCTTGTCAAAAGCACCATGCACTCCTCTGATTGGCTGAGACAAAACAACAGGCAACATTTTGATTGGCTGAGATATTTATGTGACAGCTACTGTGAAAACAGGTTGTGGACAGTGCGTCACATTATGAACATTATTTATTAAGATTCAGATAAAGTCATTGCTATGCTAACACACACACACAAAAAATCACTTTTGTTGTATTTTTTTCTAATGTAAAAGTTTTGGCCCACTGTGTAAATATCTCACACACATAACTATATATGACTTTCTGTTTGTCTGTAGTAATTGCGTATGCTAAAAATAACATTATTTTATTTAAAAAAAAAAAAAAAAAAAAAAAAACGGGTTATTGAACAATACTTTAATTACAGTTACCATAAATGCAGTTGTAGCACACAAAAATGTAATAGAACAGACATAAAAAAGAAATATAAAAACTCTACTAATTAAATAAATCTACAAACTTAAATAGTGTTTTTAGTGATTGTTTGAGATTTTAAGGATAAAATGCTACTTCTTCTTTAATTGAGCAACTGGTTTATTTATTCATTTCATTCAAAGCAAACAGAACAAAACAGATGCATCTTGATATTTTCAGTATACAGATAATGAATGAAAGGGCACAGAAAGAAGCAAAAGCTGGTTGAATATCTGCACCACCTTTGAAACCTAATGAGGACAAACAGATTTCCACAGTCAAGCTGAAAGCCCTCCAGTATACTCTGGTGTCAGTGGGAGAAGAAAAGAGGCCTGAGCTTCTGTTTTACAGAACAAGTCCCGTAGATAGAACAAAAGTTTCACTTTAAAGTCTTTCCTCGCAGCATTTTAACACAGGATGGTGGTGCTGCAATGGAGTCTCAAAACCCCCTTTTGAAACAGCTCTGGAGACAATGGAGTCCCATAATCATGCAAGCTGAAAGATACACATAAAGGAGCATTGTAAATATTTACAACCACTATTTATCAAATCAGATAGGCTCTACAGCTTCTCATATAATTAATATTGGAAAACTTTATACTACTTAAAGGATGCATTCAATTTGGTAAATAATTACCAAACACATGTATGTATAATCACCTTATTCCTGAAACAGTCATCTTTCTG
>CM076403.1:12651349-12832645 GCA_038363315.1 Mugilogobius chulae
AGAGAAGAAATACATTTTGTAAATTGAGAGAGAGCAGTGTTTTTGTAAGCAAAGACAAGACTCGAAAGAGCCAAAACTGATTGTTGGAAAGAAAATAAACATTTTGAAAGTGAAATGATGGGGCATGTTGTTTTCAAATTTATTTATTTACTCTCTCACAATAATGAGACCAAAAAAAAACGCCATAAATGTTCACTTTTGTCACTTGTCAACCTGCCACTGATGTCACAAATCATGAGGGAGCGTGCCATTGGCTGCTCACTGCTGGATTTTCTGTTACTGCAGTGATAACAAGGGATGTCCCGATCCGATCACGTGATCGGAAATTGGCTCCGATCTCGTGGTTTCAGACTCGATCGGAATCGGACGTTATCTCCCGATCAGGACTCGGAAATATTTATTCTCATTACTTACTTTAAAATCAGATCTAGTTACGCTGTGGCACAGTGACCCCCAAAGCAGTAGCAGCGCGTAACTGCAGCAGCACGTCACATACGGCCGTCATACGCGCAGGAGTCGCTCAAAATGGAATCAAGTCTGATTTGGTTCTAACAATTTACAGCAGCGGTGTGAGACGCTCGTCTGACGGCTGTCAATACGCTACACATCCCTCAATAGATCAGACTTCTATTATTATCAGCATCAACGGCGCGTTCTCCCGGACTTTTAGCAGGAAAAACACAAGAAAAGCCGCGCAGAGATAAAATAAAGTTCCGATGCTCTTTCAAAACACGTCAACTACAAAGATTACAACCACTAAACCAACATGTACCGAGCCCAGAAGCGCCGTGAACGACCGTAAACATTGCAAACTTTCCGACTTCAAACACAAACTTTAAATCACGTCCTTATGAGGCTCTTTTCTCCTGAATTTGAGTCGGACTGCTATAAACCGCACACCATTTTACAGCTTAACTTGTAACGAACGTGTTTGTGAAGACAGCGCTGTTCCTTCTGTTCACAATCGCTTTATATGAGCCGTTTAGTCCTACCTGGATCTATTTCCTTTCTCCGGCTTCTCTCCTGCGGCTGCTCTGCTCGGTGCTGCGCGTGCATGTTTGGGTGCTAAGGCGCGTGCACGTGGATGAGAGCGAGCGAGAGGTTGCCTGAATCCTACACTATTAATTGCGGGACGGGGTGAAAAGTAGAAGAAAAAATAAGATTCTTAGTACAACGTGAAGTAGGCAAAGAGATGTTGGTTTTCATCAGAAAAACATTATTTTTCTGTCAAATGAAGCTGGAGAGTGCAGTGCAGCTCCTAAAAGCACATTACTTGCCTTACTTGAAAACACTGTGGTACTTTTGTTTTCTTATGCCTGCTGGATATTTTAAGTTGATGCTGTTTTTTTCATGTTAGACCTTTTTAATTTAATATTTACTGTTGCACTAAGATCCAAAGTGAAGAATTTATGTATTATTTGATTCAAGCTATGTCACAGAAGTGAAATGTTAGAGCTAAATGTTAAAAAGGTAAATAAAATAAAAAATAAAAGTCATCTGGGTTTGTTTACTTTGACATTTAATGTTTTATAAAAGTATCGGATCGGGACTCGGTATCGGCAGATCATCAAAATCAAATGACTCGGACTCGGACTCGGGGCCAAAAAAACCTGATCGGGACATCCCTAGTGGTAACCCAACTGACCAATATCATTCCAATATCAGCCTCTTGAGGACTCTCTTCAGAGACACTGGTACCACAGTGAACCGCGCACATGCCCGCTGGCCACCTGTGACCACACCGGCACAGGACCAGTACATGTGGCTCCAGCACCTGTGTGATCTGACCCGCCCAGCAACCAGAACTGCTGATGAGACTGTTGGTTTTCACAACAGGCAGATTTCAGCCCAGACAGCTACGGGAGGCTCATCTCCGGCCCGATGTCGGACTCAACTGGACTGGGACAATGTTCATGAGCGCTGGACACTCGCACGTTGGAGGACCGTGCTCTTTAGAGACGAATCTGGCTTCCAGCTGTACCATGCTGATGCCAGAGTCTGTGTTTGCTGCCGTGTTGGTGAGCGTCATGCTGAGGCTAATGTCCTGCGACGAGTGGCTCATGGGGGCGGTAGTGTCATGGTGTGAGCAGGCATTTGACATGGACAGTGCACACGTCAGCATTTCATCAATGGCAACCTGAATGTGCAACGTTACCGAGATGAAATTCTGAGACCTATTGTTGTGCCCTTTGTGAAGCTCCATCATGTGACTTTCCAACAAGACAACGCACATTGCCAGGATATGCAGGGACTTCCTTAAAGGACACATATTATGCAAAATCAACTTTTTTGAGTTTTTAATCTTATTGTAAAGTTGCTTCCTCGCCAAAACTGCTGCTGAAGTTTTGTTTGTGAGATATATTTAGTTCTCCCAAAAACACTGTTCTGAACGTACCAGATCTGTGATGTCATAGATAGATCTCTGAGATATTCTGCACTGTTTTTAAGTCTATAAATCGTCCAGACTCGTTTTGAGCATTTCTGCAGGATTAACATATCAGGCAAGACTGGTTTAATTACATAACTTCTGTAGTTTTCCTTGGAGTGAGTAAATAGAGCTCTAACTAAATTTTTGATGTAGAAAACACACACAACGCATAAAATGTGTCCTTTAAGGACGAGGATATTCCGGTCCTCAACTGGCCGCCGTATTCACCAGACATGTCGCCCAGCGAAAACCTCTGGGATGTTCTGGGTAGGTGTGTCCGCCACCGGGTTCCAGTTCCACAGAACATTCCCCAACTGTGAGTGTTACTCCAGGAGGAATGAGACAACATCCCCCAGCCCTCAACTGACTTGGTGATGTCTACGCAAGGCTAATGGTGGACACACACGTCACTGACGTCTGTGAACTTGGCCCATTGACCCTCATTGTGCTCTTGCTGCCATTACTGCAGGACGGTAATAAAATTCTTGAGCTCATTACTGTGACAATTTACTATTTCAGTGAAATGATCATATAGTGCTATGAGCTGTGTTCAACAACCATAGGCTCTAGTCCAGACCTCTTCAACTTCAAAATGGGCCCTCTAAAGATCTGATCTGACCCTCAACCCACCTTCCAAATACTGCAAACTACAGTATATATTTGACTTGTTTTCAGGGTTTAATTCTGGGTTACTACTTTAGATCTTACTTTGTTCTTTTTTAGTCTTGATGCTATGTAGACCTGATTACTTCTGTTTCAGACTTGACTTGTAGGTCTAATTTCTGTTTTATGTTTTATTTAGCACAATAAATATTTAACATAGGCTTAACTTAACTACTTAACTACTAAAACAGGTTTTGTATAATAGATTTTTTTTTTTTTGCACAACCCCAATTTTTATCTTGAGGCCCAGATGCCATGCTCCTAAAAAATCTGACCCTCAAGAAGATGAAGTTGAATAGCCCTGCTCTGGACATGGAAACACTTTTGTAACTCGTTGTTGTTGTGTTTGCAGCACGTGGAGTTCAGGAAACAGATGAGTGTAGATGTGATCCTGACAGAGTGGCGCCCCCCGGAGGTAAGCCTGCTCCTCACACTCAAGCAGACTCTGATTTTGTGAAACATTATTTAAATATAGTGAAACGAATGCATTTTAATGTTTTTGTTACTTTCAGAAAGTTTGATTCCATAAAACTGGTGACAATGAGAATGAAAGAAAATGAAAGATGATGATGATGTTGTTGTTTGTTTTATTTATAATCATAATCATAATCATGAAAAGTCACTAAATCCCAGTTTTGTACTGTTCAGTTGTGGTGTTATAATTCAGTTGTGGTGTTGGGTTCAATCCCTCCATAGCTCTGTTTTGTCATGTTTGTGTGGTTATGAAAGGGTTAATTCCACTGCCATTTCTGAGTCAGAGGAAGTAAACAGCAGCTTATTGTTATATTCTTACTAGTGCTGTCAAACGATTCATTTTTAAAATCAGATTAATCACACTTTCAAATTTTGATTAATCACGATTAATCGCAGTTAATTGCTTGATTGCAGACTTTCAAAGTTATTCTATAAAAGACCACATTTTGAAAATGACTGTTAGAATGTCATAATATTCAAATGTTTGTTACTGTACTTGAATATGTCAATTATTATTTGCACTATACAGTTGATTTATTCTGGTTGTGATTGTTCCTCTGGAAGGTAACTTGTATGTGGGATCACCTGTGGCCATGTGCATAATCATTGATATTGTGCATCCCTTGGTCTTTAACGATGTTGATGGGTCTACATGCTGTGGCTCCATTTAGCAAAAGGGTTGTTAAACTTTTGTTAACTTTGGTGCTCTGCTTGGTGTTGATGTAAGTTAGTCTAGTAGCAGCGCTCTTGCAGCCGCTGCCTCAAACACATGTTTGGTTTTAAGGTGGTATTTTAAGCTTGTTGCGCTTCGTTGAAAGGAGAGTTCATCATTGCAATACATACTACCTTCGTTTTATCTAGAGTCCTGTCGGGATGTTCCGCCGAGTTCTGCCGAGGTGAGCGCACCAGTCGCTGTCTCCCCATTCATCTTTAGACGCGTATGAATTCACTTGAGCTACTACGCAGACCTAATAACAACCTGCGCCGCCGCCTTCCAGGTATCCCTCCGCGCAGTACGTGCTCCCTTCGCGCTGAAGCGCGTACTGAGCGGTCAAATTAAATAGTGTGATAATTCATGATTAATGCGTTAATTTTTTATGATTAATCACATGATTAACGCGTTAACTTTGACAGCCCTAATTCTTACTGAAGTAGGTTTGGTCATTTTGACCCAGAAATGATTGAATATGAACTTTTTAGACATTATCTTATGTGTATTTAGGAATAAACTATAATGTATGTAGATCAGTCATTTACATTTTGTCTTTTGTAAAACACTAAATTGTTGTGAAAAAGCTGTGAAATAGAATGAAGTCCATTTACTTCTTATGAACTAAATCAAACTGCCTTCTCAGTATTGAAGCGTCCAATTTCGCGTCTTGAAGCAAATTTTGAGTAGAATATTTTGAAGCTGACGCACCAACCGGCGCTCTAAACGCCCCAAAGCATGTCAGGGAAGAAGGACACTTTCGCTCCGACACACTTCACTTTGTTTTGCACGTCGGCAGATCCCGTTGAGAGAGAGAACGAGGGAGAGAAAGTGACAGAGGCTTGCTGCATTATGAAACATAGCTATAACTCTCCAGATTTCTCCTCCTCCAGGCAATGTCCTTTCGCTGTCGCTGTGGTCCTCCAGTGTCACGTCGTACAGCAGTGGTTTAAGCGCCACAATGAGCATATTAATCCATCCATGTGAGCTCGTTGCCAGCCTACAGTATATCATGCTCAGTATTGTTTGCCATGTCAGGGTTGCTACGTTTTCAGAGAGAAACTTCGCGAGATGCACCGTCAGCAGATGCCCTAACAGTAACTTTTGACTTTGAACACCTCAAGACGCAGGTTTACATTGACTTAACATGTAAACTGGGCACATTAGACGCTCCAATCTGAACGCAACATACATGTGAGAATGTAGAAGACGTGTTTCCAAACAAACTTAAGTGTTGTAAATGTGTTTGTGTCATAAGAAGGTTCCTGGTCTGACTGAAAGTGTCTGCCCCAGAGCAACCTAAAGTCCATAGTTCCTGCTCTGTGTGTACGCAATTAAAATGGGGACTGGAAATATTAAAAGTACACGGAACTGAAAAAAGTTCCCACAGTGCCTTATGTGTGTTACTATAGGCCTTTACCAGCTATAGTAACTTTTTTCAGTTCCTAGTACTTTTTATAGTTCAGTCCCCATTTTAGACACATTCACACAGAGCTGGAACTATAGACTGGGGCCACACTTTATGGACTTTTGTAGTTCCTGCTCTGGGGCAGGTATTTTAGCCAGACTTTTTGGTGGTACAATCATGTATACAATGCTCACATTTAGAAAAACTTTCCTTACCCTTAAGAAAAAGGATTTAAAAGCAGTTAGTCCCAGTTAGATGTTTTTAGGTTTTGTCAATCATACTTTTATGTAGACTCGAAAAAGACCATTTTGTTTTTCTATCACCACTCAATGACTTATTTAAATGTTTAAGACTTTACAGATGCTAAAACCAGTTAGACCCACTTTAAGAAACTGTTGCTGTGTGAACTGAACATGATGACAGAGTAGTTCTTCTGACTAAACAGGGACTGGAGGACTGTTGAGGCTAGTTCTTGGTACTTTCATGTGCAGAAACGCCTTATGTCTCTATATATCTTTCCTCCGTCCGGGCTAATTCAATAAATTAAGTTGTTTTCTTTAGCAATTTCACAGAAAAAATTGTTTTGTTCTTGTGAAACTTAACAAAAACATATGGGAATGGTGACCCATGAATCAAGACAAGAATCAAATCATAACATCTCTCTCCTGCAGGTGATCGAGAAGTATCTGTCCGGGGGCATGTGTGGCTACGACCGCGAGGGCAGTCCCATCTGGTACGACGTGATCGGCCCCGTAGACCCAAAGGCCTGTTCCTGTCCGCCTCCAAACAAGACTTCATCAGGTCCAAGATCCGAGACTGTGAGCAGCTGCAGCAGGAGTGTGACCGGCAGTCTCAGAGGGTCAGGACTCACACTCTGCTCCTTCTGGAACCATCTCTCATCCTCACCCTGTGTTTGTGTGTGTCTGCAGCTCAACAGAAACGTGGAGTCCATCACTATGGTCTATGACGTGGAGGGTCTGGGCCTGAAGCATCTGTGGAAGCCAGCGATAGAAACATACCAAGAGGTCAGTCGGACAAGTACAAGTTATTCATCTGAGACAAAACACCAAGTCCAGCTTAAACAATGATTGGAAGGTGTTGTTGTAGGATATATTTAGTGAAGTGGAGTGAAGAGTGGTTTGTTTAGGAAATACAATGGGGAAAATAAGAAGGTAAATAACAAGTACTAAGAATTTGGACAAATATATTGAGCAGAGAATTGGCTAGTGATGAGCGAAATGAACGACGCTTCGGTACATCGCTTCGAGCTTTTCCTGGTGGGAGGGGAGTGAAGCGCGCACCGGAGCTTGTGTTGTTTTCAGGGGAGTGACGTCATCAGCGCGTAATGAAGCGCCGTTTGACTGAAGTGGTTCTCGTGATCCGCAGCAGAGCCTGGATCTGGGACACTTCAGAGACCTGGGCTGGTTTATGTTGGACCTGGTTTTAACAAATATTAAAGACTCTCAATGAAAAAATAAGTTTAGACCCCGTATCAATAAAAAAAAATCTTCTGATGTGTGTGTAAGGATGAATAGATTTTGGGATCAACGTGAGTGTAACTAAAGCTCAAGCTACCTGGGTGCGGCAGGTTAGAGTTTGTACCCATGACGAAATGTTTGGATTTGGATGTTGTTTAGAATGAAAAATAAACAGTTGAAATGCAAATATTATACAGTTAAGCTACTAAATATAGTAGGCCTTTTGTTGGGTTAATTTTTCAATAATATCAGCTTTATTCGTTCATGACACGGTTTCATTTTACAAGCAACATGTTTTTGATCACAAGACAGCGCAGAAGAGCAAACAAACCACTTATGTGAAGCTCCGGCTCATGTTTCAGTACACCTGGCAAATGGTTCGAGTATACAATGAAGCGCCATTTGCCCATCACTAGAATTGGCAATGAATCAAACTTACTTGTATTTACGCACTCTTCAAAAAGTGTGGGAGCTCCATCAGGCCAAGCCTCAGCAACAACAGAGGTGGCAGGTGAGCTGGCTCGCTGATTAAAGGGATAGGGGTGGAGCTAAAGGCCAGGTAAAGCCTTGAGGAGGAGCCAAGGCAGGGCAATGGGAGGGGCCAGA
Source organism: Mugilogobius chulae (assembly GCA_038363315.1). Classification (NCBI taxonomy): domain Eukaryota; kingdom Metazoa; phylum Chordata; class Actinopteri; order Gobiiformes; family Gobiidae; genus Mugilogobius; species Mugilogobius chulae. Next base: position 12,659,116 of record CM076403.1, read on the forward strand.
AGGAAACGGAGAAAAGAGATAAAATATTTGCAAGAAGATACTAAGAACAAATTGGTTCATAAGAACATGTCGTAATAAGGCTCAGTAGGCCTCATTCAGCAAAAAGTGTGAGTAACTTCCACTTTAAGAAGCTGCTGAAAAAACTCAGATTAAGACGTGTTCATCAGAAGACAACTCCTTCTGAACAGCCTACTCCAGCTGTGAAACTTGAACATGTTTCCTCTGAGTGTGTTCATGTGTTTGGACTTTTTTAAAAGACGTTGTAGTTTAGATTCAGTGATTGTCCAGACGCGCTATTGCTCTTCATCATTTCCTCGTTTGTCTCTCTCACTTTGCTGTGTTGGGCCATATTTGCCACATAAAGAAGTAGCTTCCTTATGTGTTATTCATTTGTATGTAAATAACCATTCGTAGCTGGAGTTTGGTGAATTCTGCAGGAGTTTGTCTTCTTCTGAACACTTTAGTTCAGTTTTCTCAGCCTCTTCTTAAGTGGAAGTTACTCACAGTTTTTAAGAACACTTGAGCCTCATATAAATGTTCTTATGAACTAGTTTGCTCTTAGTATCTTCTTGCAAACATTCACAAACTTTGTTCTTAAGACGTTTTTGTGTACTGAGAACAGTCAGGAGCACTCGTAAGAACAAAAAATCAACTGTTTTAGAATTTTATTATTCCTATATTTTATACAAAAAATGCAATTCTTACATGGTTGTAGGATATGTATTCTTGCAAATGATTGTATTTAAAAAATCATGTTGAAAAACAAGTGTGATCGGTTGTGATTACAAACACAGACTCCGTGTGGGACACTGTTAGACCCACAGGAGTCAGGACACCCACATTGTGCTGCTTAAAAACACTCAGAAGTTACGCTCACTTTCTTGAATGAGGCTCATTGTACTTTGTCATGAAATATCTAAAACAATATGTGACTATGTTAGAATGTGATGATTTCTACAGGGGACTAGAGCAGGGGTGTTATGTGAATCAAAATGTATTAACTGAAGCATGCTGAGGGCCAAACTTACTTTTGCTGTGCACTTTAAAGGTTTGAGAATAAAAGATGATTTAAATTGTCTTGTGTTAGCGTGTTTTGATGAGATCTGATGTGAAGTCCTTTGACAGTCTTTCCAACACAAAATCAAATCAAATCGATAAATCTAACAACTTGAGCATCCCTTTGTGGGCTAAAGTTAAACCCCCAAGTCCAACAGAGCACCTCTGCTGTTGAGCCATTCACCTTCATATTACAACACAAACATGCATTCCTCTAGAATCACTTTAACTTCTTCTGCCTGACTGAAACATACTGACCTGTAGAATGTTACCCACAATCCTCACTGACAGACCTCTCTCTCTCTCTCTCTCTCTCTCTTGTGATCAGATCCTGCAGATGTTCGAGGACAACTACCCTGAAGGTCTAAAGCGTCTCTTTGTCATCAAAGGTAAGTTCAGATGTCACGTGTGTGTGTACAAATGTAGAAGGTTAATATTGCAGAAGGTTTATATTTAACACTGCATTAATCTAATGTAAAGACAAACTTTTCTAAGCTTTACTGTTTTTTAAGTGTAGAAGATGTATTTTAAGTATATGTGCCCTGTTCCTGCTCAAATAAATAAATAAATAAATAATTGTGGAACCTGACACAAACATGTGAGTGTTTTTTTATGTTCTAGCGCCCAAACTCTTCCCTGTGGCCTATAACCTGGTCAAACACTTTCTGAGTGAGAACACACGGCAGAAGATCCACATCCTGGGAGGTGAGTTCTGTCTGGATCAGAGGAGATGGGTTTAGAAGAGAACATCTGTGCTCTACAGTCATGTTTCAGTCACTCTGTGTGGAGGAGAATTAATCAATACATTAAATTAAATGAATCAATCAATTGAGAAATGGAGATGCTGTCATGTTGAATGATTGATTCATTGATTAATATGGATAATCAAAACTGAAGCCAAAGTCAAACTTTGAGACAGAATATTGGTGTATATTAGATTGTAATTCTCTGTTAAATGGAACAGTTTAAATGTCTGTTTCATTTATGTTCATACAATCATTACAAATGATTTTCTGAACATAAAACTTTCAGGAAGTAAAATAAACATTTGTTCAGCCCTGGATTCACACAGCTGCTGTCTGTGACCTGTCCTGAGCTTTATTCTTTCTCTCCTCACTCTGTTGTTTAGAAACCAGTGTTTGTCAAACTGTGGTGTGTGTACCTCTGTGTGGTACACAGGCTGCTTCTGTTGTTTAAGCAGTTACTTAACTTAAAGACCTGTCTATGTTTTTGTGTTTCTTTAGTACTAATGATTAGTCTCTTCATAGTGAGAAGATGTGTAGAGGTCAAGTGTCTCCAGAGCTGATTACAAACTGTGTCTGGGACAGGTCACTGTGTTCTGGTGCAGTGGTTCTCATCCTGAGGGTTGTGTTCTGGTGCAGTGGTTCTCATCCTGAGGGTTGTGTTCTGGTGCAGTGGTTCTCATCCTGAGGGTTGTGTTCTGGTGCAGTGGTTCTCATCCTGAGGGTTGTGTTCTGGTGCAGTGATTCTCAACCTCAGGGTTGGTTTGATAAATGTACTGATAGATGTAGGTTCATATTTGCAGACCTACAGATGAATTGATCTAGTTGTGTGTTTTCAAAATCAAATCAAACTTAAGACTAAAGACATATTTATCACTTTGCAGGTCCCACTTGTTATTTTAGGGATCACGGTTGGATCACTGTTCTTGTGTCTATGACTGCTTGAACTACTCCTTTCACTAAAACAAAGTCAAGACCATTACATTCAAGATTTCACTGAACATTTTGCAAAGTTCATCTCAGTTTAGCCGTTTTTAAGGGTTAAAAATTGACTTCGTGTTCAAAGATGATGACATCACACTAGGGAGTTGCTAAGCAACCATGTCATAAATTGGGCCAAAACTCTTCTAATGTAACAGGTTTTCACTTCTTGAGACATTCAAATACAAAACAACACACTCAATTTGTTAAATTTATGTTTATAAATAAAAATAAAATATGTTCATTGTGAGAAAAATGTAAAATGTCTTTGTTTCCCTAGTGTGATGTCATCAGTTTAGAACTCTTCTCTACTTCCTGGTATTTTCAACATAATTTCAAACTTTTCTTCACAAACTTGTTCTTGATTCATGTAAAACTAACATTTATATTTACAACTAGTGTTAATCTACTAAATTAAATTAAATTTGGAAATTTGTAGGAACCTGTCATATGCATTTTTTAAGTGAGCGCATTTGGACTTGGTCTTGTCCTGGACACTGAGAGCACGTTTCATTAGCACCACAGTGACCTGTGCCTGCTTCATAAGATCATGTAGACACTGATAATGTTATAAATGACAAAGGTGGTCTGGTTGGTCTTGATGAAACCAAGACCTTAAAAAAGCTTTCTTGAGATTAATCTGAAGACTAAGACCACTCTTGGGTACTATGACAGTAGTGATAAGCCCCACCTCATCAAAAAAAGTGTCTACATGACAGTTTTAAGCACCACCTGTTTTACCTTGAATCTGAATTGTTGGAGTAAATACAAACAAGAGGACAAACCCAGAGGACACAAACATGCATGATTTAACTTGGACTAGACTAAGGATGAGACACACACTTTGGATACTTTCACTCTTCCTCTGCTCTGACTCTTGTTGCCTGTCTCTTCAGCTAACTGGCAGGAGGTGTTGCTGAAGTACATTGACGCAGAAGAGCTTCCTGCCATGTACGGAGGCAAACGGACCGACCCTGATGGAGACGGCCGCTGTCGCACATGGGTGAGTCCGTCTGCTGCCTGGTCCCTGACAAGTAAAGGTACGGATAACTTCTGTATCAAAATGAAGAACAAGTCTGCACAGCCATCAGCTCCACAATGTTTAACGGAACACAAAAACATTACGTTAGATTTAGATGTGCGTGTCTTCTCTTTGAAACACATGCCTTCTGTAACATGTAGTGAAGTAATAGTATCCAGTGTACAATGTTTGTAAGTTAAAGTTGAAGTAGCTCACTTTTTTACTTGTAAATGAAGTCTATGGTAAATACAGCGCTTTGGGATAAAATGAGATCACTGAGTTCTGTCTGAACTGGAGAATGAAGATTTTTAGTTGGCCAAATGCAGCTCTCTGATTGGCTGTGCTTAGGCGGTCCTCTCCAGTTTCACTTTGTTGATTGTAAAAAGAAGTTTATAAGCCATTAATGGAACCAAAATGAATACATAAGGATAATGACCTTGTGTTTTATGAGAGGAAATCATCTTCTACATCTATAATAAGAGTTATTTTTAAGTGAAATTCAGTTCCTTAAAGGCGCTATACCCAGTTCTTTTACAATAAAATAACTTGATATAAATTTCTCTCAGCACAGATCTCTTGCTAATGCATCTGTTCAGCGAGCCATTTCCAGAACACTCACCAGTCTAAAAATGAGTAACGAGATGTATATCAGCTACTTCCTGGAGATCAGCCCGTTAGTCAGACTGACGTAAATGAAGACAAAATAAACTTTGTTGAAGCATTGTGGCTAACTGCTGTTAGCATACCGGCCTTTTTTTTTTTTTTATTAGTTTATTTGAAAGGGACAGAACATTATAACATTGTTAAGTGCAACCGATGCCACATTCATTGGCGATATCGCTTAATCACAAAGAACAAAGACATACAATAGCCTACATTACATTACAATACAATACAATTCATTAGAAAAGAAATGACATGAAACATTAACAATAAACAAACACTAAAGTCTGATTCCGGTGGTGACCCCAGCTTCCCTCTTTTTGATCAGGGCTTTGATTAGGGCTTGTTTAGATAAGAACACTGTACTTTCCATTGCCCCCTGACTGGCCTGGCCCCAGACTGTAATACAGTATCAAAAATTAGATATAATTATTGCATGGAAGTACAACTTTGCAGCTTTTCCTTGTCTTGCTTCTAACAGCTGTGAAAAACACAATGTAATGATAAACAACGCATTGGGTAAGTGAGCAAAACATGACTGATGCAGGAAAATGGATTCTTTTTAAGGAAGCATTGGGTATAGCACCTTTAAGCCAGTTGTGTCACGTGTGTTCTTTAAAGACATAATCAGACAGTTATTACTCTTAGACAGGCTGTAATGTTTCTCTGCACTCTTCAGCAGAACCAAAGTTGTTTTTTGTACTTGAGTGTTGTGCTGATTGCGTTCCTCTCCTCTGGCAGTAGTTGAAGTAGTAGCTGTAGGAGAATGGTGCTTGTAGGCTTAGCAGCAGGTCATGTCCTCAGTAGACTGTAAGTACCTACGTGGGACTCGGTTCTGAAAGTTACTCTACAAAAATACTTTGAGGAAGTTAAGCTCCAGCTCTCACTTCTGTGTTGGAGGAAAGTTCACCTGGAGCCTGGTGCTCTTGTGCTGCTCACAGGCTCTCGTTGTTTATACTGTATGTGAAGGGTCGTGGTGATTCGGTGAAAGTTCAGTCTAATGGAAAAGATCTGGAGCGTCAGAGCACCTCCACAGACAGCTTCGAACTGAGCCGTCTGAGCTCCTCTCACTATTTCAGGAAAACCTATGCTGACTGCACTGGACGTGGACAGCAGGTGTTAGACTGTAGGAAGTGTCCTCATCAGTTTGAGCAGAGAAGTACTGAACACTTTACAGTTTTCTCAATCGCTTTGACACACTTGTAAATTTGCAAAATTAGTGATGCACCAATCAGATATTAGGATCAGATTTAGGATCAATATTAGGATCAGATATCGGCGTCAATCAATTAAGTGTTTCAGTAACAGTCCCATGATGTCAGTTAAGTGTCCTGTTTTTGTTCTACTACACTGACTGATGTTTATCAAGAGCATCTCATATGTTTGAGATTTTATTTCACGTAAAGTACTAAGTTGTGATTGATACAAAACATTGCAAGTACATAGCACTATATGATCTGTTAGATACTAAGTTAACTGAGTTTGAGAAGCTAAACATCTCTCTGCAACAGCTCCCACAGAATCCAAACAGAGCTTCTTTTTTCCAAACAAAATTTTACATTTAAATAGTTCAATTTTCCTCTCAGAAGCAAATGTTACCATCCAAACTTTCACACGTGTGTCAGCTGTTTTTTTTTTTTTTTAATTTTTTTATATTAGCTTTTTCTGTTTCAACTGAGTTCTAGTCACTGAGATTCAAACATCACACAAATCAAACTGTATCTGTGACCAAGCCTTAAAAATAAAAACACAAAACAGGCAGCCTCAGCCCTTCAATTAACAGTTATTCAAACATTAGATCCATCAAACAGTCGTCCTTCTGCCCTCTGATGTGAGAGCACGACACTGCATCACAGAAGAGTCGTCCCTGGTGGTGGACATGTGTTAAAGCTTTAAAACTCTGAACGCAGCATAACCCTTTCCCTGCTGCTCACCTGTTAGCGCAGTAGCCCCCGCTGCCTCTGCCCCTGCCTCTGCTCCTGCTCCATCATCAGGACCCAGACTGACCCAGACTGATCCAGGCTGTCCCGTCTCCTCAGATTAACTGCCCCAGGACACAGAAGAGCTGCAGGACTCCAGAGAGGGCGGGGCTCTGCTGTAGCCAATGGAAGACCAGGACTGGATTAGAGTTAGACAGTAGTGATGTGTAGAGACCCACTCATGTAAACTCTCACACTCCTTTTGTACAGTCTGCAATAAAAACACTGAACCAGGTGTGGGACTGTCAGTTACAATAGGCTCTATCAGAACAAGACTAGAACAATATCAGTCATAACAATAGGCCCTCTCAGAACAAGACAAGGAAAACACCAGTCATAACAATAGGCCTTCTCAAACAGATTAGGAAAACATCAGTCATAACAATAGGCCCTCTCAGAACAAGACAAGGAAAACATCAGTCATAACAATAGGCCTTCTCAAAACAAGACAAGGAAAACATCAGTCATAACAATAGGCCCTCTCAGAACAAACAAGGAAAACACCAGTCATAACAATAGGCCTTCTCAAAACAAGATTAGGAAAACATCAGTCATAACAATAGGCCCTCTCAGAACAAGACAAGGAAAACATCAGTCATAACAATAGGCCTTCTCAAAACAAGACAAGGAAAACATCAGTCATAACAATAGGCCTTCTCAAAACAAGACTAGGAAAAATCAGTCATAACAATAGGCCTTCTCAAAACAGACTAGGAAAACATCAGTCATAACAATAGGATTCTCAATAGTATAGTAGTAGGATAGCATTACTCATAACAACAGGCATTCTGAAGAGGTTCTAGGACAGTATCAGTCATAGCAATAAGCCCTTTCAAAACTAGACTAAAACAGTGTCAGTCATAACTATAGGTCCACCCAAAGCAAGGCTAGGAGAGCGTCAGTCATAACAATAGGCCTTCTCAAACAAGACTAGAACAGTATCAGTCATAACAGGCACTGTCAAGACTAGAATAGCATTAGTCAGTCATAACAATAGGTCCTCTCAAAGCAAGTCCAGAACAATATCAGTCATAACAATAGGCCCTTTTAGAACAAGACTATATTAGTCATAGCATTAGACCCTTTCAAAACAAAACATAGCAATAGGTTCATTCAAAGCAAGGCTAGGAGAGCATCAGTCATAACAATAGGCCTTCTCAGAACAATTCATCTCAATTCAATTTATTTTCATCTAGCTCAAAATCACAACAACAGTCATCTCAATGGACTTCACAGCAGTGGGAGGTTAGGAGGAATCCAAATGGGTAGAAACCAACTCCTGAAAACCAGGGCCCCCGAAGTCCAGGCCTCGACACCGGAACAGCAGCAAATCTAAAAACAGAAACACTTCCAAAGGCGAGTGGAACAAGAAAGAACAAGATTAAAAATAAATTAAGCAGGCTAAAACAAGACTAGGAAAATATAAGTCATAGTAATGTGCATTCTCATTAGTCATAACAATAGGTCCTCTCAAAACAAGTCCAGGACAATATCAGTTATACTAAAAGGTCCTCTCAAAACAATATTAGGACAGTATCAGTCATAGCATTAGGTCTTTTTAAAACCAGTCTAGAACATTAGAAAATTAGCTCAGAACAGTTTAAATTCCAGGATGTCATACTAAAAAAAACGTCTCTTCATCAGCACATTCATATTTACACATACACATACAGTACATATACACAGAGAATCACACCGGTGACTCTGGGGCGAGGCAGTCTGACCGAGGGCAGAACGACGGTTGAGCGAGAGCTGCCGTCCCGCTGCGGAGCTGCTGTGTCAGACGTCTCGCAGTGACATACTAACTAGGCTCCGGGGCGCTTGACAAACAGGTACGACCAGGTGCAGGGGGGGGGGGGGGGCGTCTTCAGGCTGAAAGACACGTGAGACCTGGCGTGGGACGGGGGGGTTCAGGAGAGGGAATTGGAGATGGAGGAAAGCGACTCATCAGAGAAAAGTGTGTGACTCGTTTGTCAGTCATATTAACGCAAACCTCTTCAAAGTTTTAGCATTTTTAACACATTTAATTTGACTATAGTGTGTCATTATTCAGTCAAAATAGAGTAAGGACTTCTTTAAAATGACCAGAACACAAAACGGTCGCACTGACAGTGTAAGCGCCAATTTTAAAGTCATTTTTGAGCATTTTTGGACACGCTTTTCAAATATGGAACTATTGGCTCTACTTTGTTACTGACACAAGGAAGTAATGTGGTTGAAGAAGTATTTTTACAGTAAGATGTTACTCTAATAAGTCACTACAACATTGTAATCTAATAAGAGTATAAATATTGGTTCTGTTGACGTCACAGAATTGTACAGGCTAATCAAATTCCAGCCAGGTGGGTTTAGAATGCTTTTAGAATGAGCAACATGTAAATTATCGATCTTTATATGTCAGAGTGGAGGCTACAAAACAATAAATATCTGTATATGTTAAAGTAAGTCTGGTGACTCTTCTCTGATTGGCCGACACAGATCAACCACGTGGGTCCGGTGCCTCACAGTTACTACGTCCGGGACCACGTGAAGGTGGACTACGAGCAGAGTCTGACCGTGAACCGACGCTCCACACGACAGCTGGACTACGAGATCCTGGTGCCGGGATGTGTGCTCAGGTACGTCTCCCGCAGGGCTCTAAGTAGGACTGGGATGTGTGCTAAGGTACGTCTCCTGCAGGGCTCTAAGTAGGGCTGGGATGTGTGCTCAGGTACGTCTCCTGCAGGGCTCTAAATAGGACTGGGATGTGTGCTCAGGTACGTCTCCTGCAGGGCTCTAAGTAGGACTGGGATGTGTGCTCAGGTACGCCTCCTGCAGGGCTCTAAGTAGGGCTGGGATGTGTGCTCAGGTACGTCTCCTGCAGGGCTCTAAGTAGGACTGGGATGTGTGCTCAGGTACGCCTCCTGCAGGGCTCTAAGTAGGACTGGGATGTGTGCTCAGGTACGTCTCCTGCAGGGCTCTAAGTAGAACTGGGATGTGTGCTCAGGTACGCTCTGCAGGGCTCTAAGTAGGACTGGGATGTGTGCTCAGGTACGCCTCCTGCAGGGCTCTAAGTAGGACTGGGATGTGTGCTCAGGTACGCCTCCTGCAGGGCTCTAAGTAGAACTGGGATGTGTGCTCAGGTACGCTCCTGCGGGCTCTAAGTAGGACTGGGATGTGTGCTCAGGTACGCCTCCTGCAGGGCTCTAAGTAGACTGGATGTGTGCTCAGGTACGCCTCCTGCAGGGCTCTAAGTAGGACTGGGATGTGTGCTCAGGTACGCCTCCTGCAGGGCTCTAAGTAGAACTGGGATGTGTGCTCAGGTACGCCTCCTGCAGGGCTCTAAGTAGACTGGGATGTGTGCTCAGGTACGCCTCCTGCAGGGCTCTAAGTAGGACTGGGATGTGTGCTCAGGTACGCTCCTGCAGGGCTCTAAGTAGGACTGGGATGTGTGCTCAGGTACGCCTCCTGCAGGATAGGGCTGGAATCGTGAGCTCGTCTCTGCTTCTTTCATGGTTTCACACAGTCTCTTCTACATTTGGAAGGTTGTGGTTTTTTGGGCTGCACATTCACGTCATAAAAGAAGTGAATGTTAGTCACTTTTCAAGTTTGATTTACAAAAATATTCATAATTTCTTCCCTAAAAGTTGTTGATAATGTTAGAAAAACTATTAAAATATATATATTTTTTACTTTCTATTGAAGTGCTTAGGACGCTTGTTTTGGGATTTATTTTCAAAGGCTTGGTCACTTGTTTCTCTCTGAAAATCTGGCAACAAGAAAACCTTTGACAGCTGGATTTAGCCACTGACAGTGAAGTAGGAACATTCTGAAAAATCAGATTCTTGTTTTTACCTCAAAGGCTAAAAAAAATGGATATAAATCGTGATAAAATCAAAATCAAGATCTGGCTCCAAGAAAATTGTGATATACATCGCTATCGCCCAGCTCTTAACCAGGCTGACCAGACGCCCCTGTTTACCTGGGACTGTTCCAGTTTTCCCAAAGTCTCTGGGATAGGCCCCAGTCACCTGCAGCCTCCAACGGGAACAGTGGACAATGAATGAATACTCAATTAAAATCTGGTGATTTTTGCAGCTTACTTTATGTATGACAAAAAATGACTTTAAACCTTAGCAGATTTTTCTGGTTAAGTATAGTTAAATTAGCCATTCTGGTCATTTTCATTTCTCTCCAGCTCCAGGCTGATGCATCAGGCAAAGGTTATCTGCCAGTGGATCCAAATATTTTTTCTTCATTCAGGCAACATACACTTTTCTTACTTCAAGTTAAAATATTGTTTTTAAAGGACAAATATGATGCATTTGTTTGTGTTCCTGTCCTTCAAACATGCTTTAGTATCCCAGACACCAGAACTAATAAAAACAGTGTAATAAAACACACGTAACAGTCAAGACATCGAGAATTGAGTTAGAGCTCTATATATTGACTGTAAAAGAACTGACACAGGGGAAGCAGCTGATAAAAACTTGAGCTGGGCGATACAGCAAAACAAAATTCATATCAGGATTTTCTTGGAGGCAGATCACGTTTTGATTTTATCACGATTCTTATAGATCGTTTATTTTCCTATTGTTTTTGAGGTAAACACAATTCACTATCCACAGCTAAATCCAGCTGTCAAAAGCCGACCAGTGTTGCCAGGTTTTCAGAGAGAAACAAGCAAACTCAACAATTCAATAAAAAGTGAATAAAATAATCGATTAACTAGAACATTGTGTGCTAGTTTGTTGTCTAGTTTTACTTGCTTAGTGTCTTTAGATTTATTGACTTTTATGAGCAGTGACTTCACCATTCATGTGCATAAATCAAGTCATATTTGCAGCGACACACAAAAATAACTTGAGATATTTTTAAAGTTTCTGTCAGTCCTGCTCTGTGTCTGCTTTAGTCAGATCTAACACAAGTCTTCCACAGAGAAAACTCCAGAGAATATAGTCCTGTGACCTGACAGTGCAGTGCAATTATGTGACGATAAAATGCACTTTAAATGCTCAGAAATGATTCCTGCCTTTCAACATGCAATAGCTGCTTAGTTGTGATAAATACACTGACTTACAGCTGCTCTGTTGGACGTGTGCACAGGTGGCAGTTCTGCAGCGACCCGACGGACATCGGCTTCGGCGTGTTTCTGAAGAGTAAACGAGGAGACTGGCAGAAAGCGTCCCAAATGCAGGAGGTGGTGGTGAGTCAGAGGTACAACGCTCACCTGGTGCCAGAGGACGGCTCGCTGACGTGTGAACAGCCCGGAGTGTGTGAGTGTGGACAACATCTGCTCTAATGTTCTCACTTTAGACTAGACATCTGTTCTCCAAAGTGAAATGAAATAAAGTCTATCCATGTTTACAGTAAAGGGACAGTAGCATCGGTGTTGTTCATTCCTCTTATTGATATGATTCATTATCAATTTTTGAAAACAGCTAAAAAACACGCACATGCAAATACTAAGAAGTGTGCAGGACACAGAAGGCAAACTTGCAATAAAAGAAAGATGGTCCGCATAGTAAATATAGCTCTCGTAGTCATTTATTTGCTCAGCTCAGTGACGTTTCGGGCTCTAGTCCTTCATCAGACATGAATGAGCTCAGACATACCTGAACCTTATATACGAGACATCCAAGATGTTGAATAAGAAAACATTTAGTAAACATTTTTCAAAAATTTATTCTTATTGTGTTGTCAAAATTGGTGGCCTCCACAAAAGTGTTCTTGCTTGCCTTTTTAAGTTAAGATGCACTTGATCAAATCATCATCAATATAAGATCATCATGCAATACTTTATGATGAGGTACCCCTTGAAGTGTGTAGAGCATCATGATTTTAAGAGTTACATAATAGTAAATATGTACACATTAGCATTTTGTATGTTGTTGTAAAACATCTCGTATTGACCAATGGGGTCACATTTTGTTCATGTGACCAGGTTGATGGTTGTATATAAGATTCAGGTGTGTCTGAGCTCATCATGTCTGATGAAGGGCTGGATGCCCGAAACCAATAAATGACTACGGGAGATATATTCATCTCTTTTTTATTGCATCATCAATTTTTCCCAAGAATAAGGCTCATGTACCTAGTTTTATTTCCCTACTTTGAATACATTTACATAAGATGTGGAGTATTTTGAGCTCACTAGCTTTAACATTAGCTGCTGTGTAGTCTGAAACATGAGAAGTAATAGGCCCTTTTCCAGTTCTGGTCTGAAAATACCTGTGGATAGTTCGTTCTTGTTCCATTCCTTCCCTGTGGAGAATTAGCTCAAAAGTCCTAAAATAAATAATTAATTAATTGACACAAGCGGACAACAAGTTACAACATAGTAGACTGTGCTGCTTAAGACTAAACATAGAGCACATGTATTTCCATGTCATGTGACCTCCTCTGGATCCTTGTGCTCACACTATTCCCCCCTCTGCTGGTGAATCTGTGAAACTACATCATGTATTTGAGTGCTTTTCAAACAGTGTGTCAGGGAACATTAGTGTGCCTTGAGATAATGTCAGGTGTGCCTCGGACAATGTGTCAATATACTGTATATTCTAACCTGTCAAGCACCTGGTTCTGTCACTATGACGATCTAATTACTTTGACTAGAATGTTCCAAAGTAAGTTATTAAAGGTGCACCGTGTACATTTGTGGAGGGAAAATGTAACTTCACCATTCAAAAATAAGACATCTATAATATAGCTGCTCATCTCAACTGCCCCACGTCTTTGTGAAAGAGCGGGACTTGAACCTGCTACTTTCAGGATGTTGAATGAGCTGCTCTAACCCCCAGAACACGACCTCTGACCTCTGCCCTCTCTCCACAGACGTCCTGCGCTTCGACAACACCTACAGTCTGCTGCAGCCCAAAACCATCCGTCTGACCGTGGAGGTTCTACTCCCGGACCGCTGCCCCGGCCCATGAGCAAACACACGAATGAACCCTCAGCCCCCTGTGCCTCTGCGGGACAGTCCTGAATGTGTCCCTGTACCTCTGCGGGACAGTCCTGAAAGTGTCCCTCCTGCTCCAGGCCTTATCGTACTGATCTTTATGAAGACTGTGGTTCTTCTGTGCACTGCCTGTAACTCTAGAGGTTATGCAGATGACATCACAGCATCTTACATGTAAGCAGTGAGTGGCAAAAACGCACTAGAGTCAGTGGAGACATGTTACAGTGTCTCCTGTAAGGGTCAAAAAAACAATACAACAGGCAAAATCAGCCGCAGACTGATTATAAATACAAACAACCACAACTAGTTTGTATGTGACACAGGTAAACAGTGGCAGAAAAGCAGAAAAACAACAGGAACACTTCATTAGTCACTGACACAGACTTTAAGATCACACGAGGACAAACTGCACTTTTCTCTGCTTAGACAAGATGTTTTTAAAGCTGTTTAATAATACTGAGGGTGCATTAGGGTTAGAGCTCAGTCTTCTCAATAAGGAGGTTGTGGGTTCGACTCCCGTGTCAGACCATATCAACAGCTCTCTGGGTGGAGTTTGCATGTTCTCTGTGGGTTTTCTCTGGGTACTTGCCTCCCACCTCCAAAAACATGCATGTTTTTTTGGGCATCACCGTAAATTTCCCTGTGAGTAAATGAGAGAGTGAATGGGTCTAACCGTGTGTTGAGTTGGCTACTGTCCAGGGTGTTACCCCGCCTAAGGCCCAAAGTCACTGGGATAGACTCCAGTCACCTGCGACCCCTAACGGGATTGAACAGTAGAAAATGAGTGAATCATGATAGTATTTCTGCCAAAATAAATGTCCCTTAGAATAAAATTAGGCCAAAAAAATCTAAGAAACATTTTTTCAGGTGTTCTTATACTTTTTCATGTTCACAACACTCAGGAGCACTCTAAAAAACAAAAAAATCTGCTGTTTATAGTATATAGTTTTGTTAAAAACTTTAATTTTAAAACTTTAATATTTTTACAAATTATTGTATATAAAACCATTTTAAAAACAAAAAAGGCATCAGTTATGACTCCTTTACACACGTACTGCGACGCCAAACACAATATTAACGGGAAAAGCTCAGTGTTGTTTCAATCCATCTGTGACTTGAACATGTTTCCTCTGAGTGTGTTCATGTGTTTGGACATTTTTAGTTTTGAATCAGTGATAGTCAGAGACACTGTTGCACTTCTCATGTCCTCGTTTGTCTTTCACTTTGCTCCAGGAGAAATCCTGAGGCCGGACCATATCTGCCATATAAGGAAGCAGCTTCCTTAAAGCTTTATTCGTTTATGTGAATAATCATTCGTAGCTGGAGTTTGATGCTTTTGGCGTAAAGGCTGGTAAGAAGGAGTTTGTCTTATGAACTCGTGGTGAATCTGACGTAGTTTTCTCAGCAGCTTCTTAAAGTGGAAGTTACAAACAATTTTTAAGATGACTGAGTCCCATAGTTCTTAGAACCAAAATATCTAAAGAATGATTTGACCAATGTCTCCACAACATAGGCCTGTAGAATGTCACATGACGTAATGTGACGTGAACAGAGCCTCGTATTTCTGCAAAAACACATTTTATCATCAGGTGTTCTTCTCATATTTTTGCCACTCAGCCACAATACTGAGATGAAATAAAATGATGTCAGTGCATAACCTCTGTGAAGACAGAACACATGTCATGTTCAACTGTTAAAACAACACGTGTCTTTTAACAGCTGAAGTTTAAGAGAGATTCTTTATGTTTGTGTTGTCGCTGCACTGGACCTGTTATTGTCAGACTCGACACGTTATACCAGTGTTTCTCAAACTGTGGCGCGTGGTCCTCTGCTGCGTCTGCTGGTACATGAAGACGTCTGCAGTTTGAACGTGTGTTTTATTTAAATGCAGATACTGTACGACATCCTTCTTTGGTCCGTCAGACAGTTTAGTTTGGATGTGTCGGTCCTTGTGGTAAATATTTATTACAGTTTTACAGCAGTTCAGTTGGAATTTATGAAGAAATAAAAGTTGAACGTTACAGAGAAGAATAAAACAGAATGCTTCCACATCGTCACAAAGCACCAAAGACCCAGTTTAAACAATCGTTTCACAAACTCAAAGAGCCTATGACAGGTCCAACTTTTCATTTCACTAACACAAAATACACACATACAAACATTATTATATTTAACATTTTACTAAACAAATCAGAATTTTCATCGTAGTTAAAAATGTACTTCCTGTTCAAAATTGATGACGTCACTCTGCAGTCAGACCGGACAGCGTTGAAGCATCCAGTTTGTAGTCCGGCCCTCAGACCTCGCCCTCAGAAAAATTGTCCCGCCTGTAAGTATAATTAAATAGCCCTGTTCTAACCACTCTGCCTCTTATTTTCAACAAACTTTTCTTCACAAACTTGTTCTTGATTCCTGTTAAACTCTTTTATGTTTACTGCAGATCAAATCAAATCAAATCAATTTATTTTGTATAGCCCAAAATCACAACAACAGTCGTCTCTGAGGACTTCCCAAGATTATTCATTTTAGCAAAGGAAATCAAAATAAAACAATACATATTCAATGAAACATTTGATCAAGCATGTCAAAGCAGATTATTAGTAGAGCAGATGAATGATTGTCCAGAGCATCCCCTGTCCTTAGACTCTCCTTCTGTCCTTAGACCCTCCTTCTGTCCTTAGACCCTCCTTCTGTCCTTAGACCCTCCTTCTGTCCTTAAACTCTCCTTCTGTCCTTAAACTCTCCTTCTGTCCTTAGACTCTCCTTCTGTCCTTAGACCCTCCTTCTGTCCTTAAACTCTCCTTCTGTCCTTAGACTCTCCTTCTGTCCTTAGACCTCCTTCTGTCCTTAGACTCTCCTTCTGTCCTTAGACTCTCCTTCTGTCCTTAGTCCCTCCTTCTGTCCTTAGACCCTCCTTCTGCCCTTAGTCCCTCCTTCTGTCCTTAGACCCTCCTTCTGTCCTTAGTCCCTCCTTCTGTCCTTAGACCCTCCTTCTGTCCTTAGACCCTCCTTCTGTCCTTAGACCCTCCTTCTGTCTTAGACTCTCCTTCTGTCCTTAGACCCTCCTTCTCAGCAGGAAAAACTCAAAAAAACCCTAAGGGAAAAAGAGAAACCTGGAGGAGAACCACAGTGAAGAAGAGATCCACTCCCATGGACGGACAGGCTGTAGATGGAACTAAGACTAAAGTTATAGAGTTTATGTTTGTGGAGCCAGAGTCCATAAACAGAGGGGAACGACTCGTCTAGCAGGACCAGGACAGGCCAATCCTGGAGAGAGAGGTGGGGCGGAGGTCCAGGCATCAGTAGTCCGGCCCACGTCACTGGAACAGCAGCGATCTAATGTGAGTTTAGCACATTTAGTTCAAGTTCAAACCTGTCGTAGGCTCTTTAAAGGTTTTACCAGCTTTTATCTTTTGTCCCATTGTATTGTCTTTGTCATTTAAGTGGACTTTTGCTCTTGTTTTGATCGTTGCTAGGGAACAACAGTGGAATTACCTCGATATATGTCATGTTTGCTGGACAAAAGACAATTATAAACCTCATTAAAAAGACACATCAGAAATATAATCATGTTCTACTGTTTTTGTTTTAGTCTTCGTTTATTTAAATCCGGTGACACTGGGACAGACAAGTGGAGTCTTAAAGGAAATATATGTGTATGTATTTAATTGTGTTTCATGATTCTTTGTCCTCTTGAGCCTCACAAAACACCGTCCCTGATCTGTTTTGAAGGTCTTTAAGTGTTCTAACTCCATTCCTGACGTGGGAAACACACGACTGTATTATGGGCTTTTGTACAGGGTCAAAATCCTGCCAAAGTGTTGTAAATATATTATACAGATAAGCTTTGTGTGATGCAAATAAACAAAATGAGTTGAATAAAAGTGTAAATATAAACTGTACATGTGTGTTTGTTTGATTGGCACAAATAAACTTATCCAAATGAACCTAAATAGTCTTAGAAGTACTTAGATTTACAAATAAAGCTTTCTCATTGTGTTCTTACAGTATTATTATCATTTTATGTTACATCTCTGTCTTTTGTGGCCTACACTGTAACAGCAGCTTAGTACAATTTCTGCCTTTATGTCAGTTCAACTCATGTCTCTTGGTCTCTCTCTCTCTCTCTCTCTTCTTCCGAGCTTCTCTCTCTCCTCCTATGTCTCTCTCCCACCTTTCTCTCTCTTTGCTTTCTCTTTCTATCTCTTCTCTCTCTCTCTCGTCCTCTCTTTCACCCTCTCCTCTCTCTCTCTTGTCTCTTTGTTTCACTCTCTCAGTCCTCTCGTTCTGGCCTGTCTCTTTTCTCTCTCTCCCCTCTTGTCTCTCTCGTCCCCTCTCTCTCCTGTCTCTGTTGTCTCTCTCTTCTCACCTCCCCCTCTCTCTTTTTCTCTCTCCTCTCTTCTTTTCTCTCTCTTTATCTTCTCTCTCTCTTCTTTTTCTCTCTCTCCTCTATTCTCTTTCTCTCTATTATCGCTCTCTTGTCTCTTTCTTTGTCTCTCTCCTTTCTCTCTCTTCTCTTTCTCTCTCTCTATCTTCTCTCTTTCTTTCTCTCTCTCTTGTCTCTTTCTTTGTCTGTCTATTCTTTCTCTTTCTCTCTTATGTCTCTGTCTTTTCTTTCTCTCTCTCTTTGTCTTCTTTTGTCTTCTCTCTCTTCTTTCTCCTTTCTCTCTCCTCTCTTCTCTTCTCTTCTCTCTCTTCTCTGTCTTTTCTCTCTCTTTGTCTCTCTCTCTCTCTCTCTTATAACTTAAAATCTTTGACTCACATTGTTAAGTTCCATCAACACAAATATTTAAAATTATTTAACTTTCTGGCCTCAGGACTTTTACAATGCACAATCCCCTTTTTTTTTTTTTTTTTTTTTTTTTTGCTGCAGTCAACTTCTGCCAAAACTCACGTGACCAGCCGACAGCTCTCATTGGCTGAAGCTGCTTCTGTAGGTTTAGATTTGCTCATTCATTTTGTGCATTTGTAAAACATATATTTAGAACATTTTGGCAGCACTTGGATGACATGAAGAGCAAAAAGGAAAGTTTCAAAAGTCAAGCGCAAACACTCATCATGTTTGAAATATAAACAGGTCCTTTGACTTCCTGGTCAAAACTGTAGAAGTGACAAGCCCCGCCTCTTCATTAGAACATTGAACTGTAACAAGCAGCAGATTATTTTTATGAGATAAAAATTCAAATTTTACAAAAAAATAATAATAATGAGTCTGTATGAGTCAAATATTTGCATAAAAACACAATAGATTTTTATAGTCATAACAATGTTTCATGGTCAAAACTGTAGAAGTGACAAGCCCCGCCTCTTTATTAGAACATTTAACTGTAACAAGCAGCAGATTATTTTTATGAGATAAAAATTTTAATTTTACAAAAAATAAAATAAAAAATAATAATATATAGACTTGGATGAGTCAAATATTTGCAAAAAAACACAATAGATTTTTATATTTATAACAATGTTTCATGATCAAAATTACAATATTAATCTCATAAAACTTAAAGTTAAATTTTGAAAAATTGCTTTTTATGGCTTTGACTTTTCTCTCGTAACATTATGAATTTAATCTCAAAATGTTTTCAGTGTATAGTCGTAGCCCAAGTTTTTGTCTCATAAACTTAGTCATGCATTTGTATTTCTCAAAAACACACAGGGCCTGATTGAAACAGGTGTTTGTCAGTTTGTCCAGGTCTGGTTTAGAGTAACAATTCTAAAATGTTTGTATACAAGACAGTCTCACATTCAGTTTTTTTAAACTCATTTTATTTTTCCCAAATACAATTGTAGACTTAGACAGAGTAAAGTAGATCATAGGTTGTAACAGTAAAAGTAGTGTTTCATTAACACACGAGTCAGTGACGTACCAGGGATTCTACGTGCTCAGAAAATGAAAAGATAAAGAAATACTAGTTTTTCCAGAATATTTTGTCAGGACAAGTTTAGCACAACCGAGACACATTTATTTTTTAGTTAAAATGTCAATGTTTTTAATAAAAAAATAAAATAACATTTCATACATCTTCATTTACAGCTGGTGCATAATGTAATCCCACTGAAGAAATGCAAACAAGAAGGTTAAATGTTCATAATGAGCATTATTATAAAATGAATTACATTTTCAAACATTCTTTATGTTTTATCAGATAATACTCAAAGGTTTTAGCAGCTGTAGATCAGGAGTCACGTGGAGTCTAGAGTCCACTTCAGGGTCTTTAGAGAGATGTCATCAATATAAACATAAGGGGGAAATATTAGATTAATGTTCAGAATTATTCTGGCTCAGATGGAAAGAGGCTTGTGGGGACAACTTTTATCAGGACAAAGATAAGCCGCGCGATCTTGCCCCTTTAAGACTTCCCGTTTAGACCGGTTAAGACAGTTATTCCTCTGTTGGCCTCTAGTGCGCTCTCTCCAAGAGCTACGCCGTGAGTGCAGCAGGTGTGGTGCTCGCCAGATGTGTGGGGTACAATTTCATTCAGTGAACGGCCTAGACGTGTCATGTCTGTGACACGTGAGCAGTGCATTAATATCACAGCAAAAGTTACTACAAGAGCTTCAGTTTGGGAAAAAGTGTAATAATAGAAATGTATTTGGTAAAAGTCTATTCAAATGACAAACTTTAACAACTTTGTCTAAAAAAATGTATTTTCTTTTACATAAAGCCTGTTGACTTAATATAAAAAGACTTAGATTATAGAGTGAACATGAGACAGTGTTAAGTGTGAATGCAGCTCTGCCCACGACAAGCAGAGAGATAAAGCAGGAGAGCACGGTGCTGCGTGAGGTCCGGCCCTTCAGCGCTTTTTGGGTCAGCGCGGGTCGCGGCCACGCGCACCAGGCCGCTGGACGTTTCTGACCAGAGGCTGTCAATTTTATGACCACTGTGAGTTTTGGCAAATGTGCTTTACCTGTTTACAAGTCACATTTCACACGTGCTTACCGGCAGTTGTCACAAAAGGATTATAACGTTTTTTCAACGCACGGATCACTCAGGTACTTACCACGAGCATCGGATCACACTTGTACATATATTCCAAGTCTGGTGAATCACAAATATAAATTCAATAGCAAAAACACATAATCAAAGATGTGACTCTTGTGTGTTATGTTAGGTTCAATTGAACTGGCATGTGTTATGTCATGATTAAATACAATGAGTTTCTATGGAAAACCTCCACCTGGAATCTCATCACATCACTGTTACGTCTGACCAACATGAACACAGACATCTTGTAGTTATGTGTTACATGATTAGATGATCTGATGTTACTTCTTGTGGCAGAGCTTGTTCTCACTTATAACGAGTCAGTCCGACATCAGAGGCTAAAACTACATGTGTTTGTATTTTAGATGATTTTAGTCATGCGTTTCAACAAAAATGGGTTTAACTATCCAAAAAGACCCAGGACTCACAAAGAAACGACTCGAGAACGACTTCAAACCAAGAGTGACAATGGAATCAGATCATACGTGTGCGGAGGATCAGTGATGGATCAGTGGAGAGACCTGAAGCTAGAACAGTCAGCATCTGTCAGTTTATTTACACTTCGTGGAAACCGTCTGGCATCGTTCACTTCACAGTAGGAGGGAATTTTTTAAAACTTTAACCAATCACTGCTTTTTGTCCATTTAGTCGTCCAGGAAATATTGAATAAACATGTCAGTGATTGTTGCCGTTCCTTTGAGGTAAACTTGCAAATTAAAAAGGTACACTGCAAAAAATGAATTTCAAGACAAGTTAAAGTTGCTTGATTCTGGGATTTCAACCTAATTTTGAGCATTGTGACTCATTTAACCTTGATTTATTGTAGAGACATAGATTCATTTCCTTGTTTTCAGTGTTTCAAACAGATTTTAAGACATTGCTTCTTATGTCAAGCCAAATTATTTGCCAATGGGTTAAGAAACTTGTTCTTATCCCATTGGCAAAGTTTTGTTCTTATTTTAAGCCAAAGTCCTTAAAATCAGTTAAAAATGTCTTGAAACTAGTGAAATATTCCACATTACAGAAGCAATTAAATCTCATCTAGTTAAAACAGCTCAAATCTGAATTAAAATTCTGATTCTAAGTAATTTTAAGCAAGTCTAGATGTATAGTTTTTGCAGTGTACACTATCATATTTTAAGTTCATATTCGACACAAGGTCAAAGGAGGAGTCTGGTTGGTTCTGTCCAACACACCACACACTCCTGTTCTCTGATTGGACGATCGTACTTCCTGCTTTTTGGGAACCGTCTGCAGTTCTGTGATCCCTGACCTGGAGCTGCCGGAGTGAAGTGAAATTGAGTGGAGAAGTGAATCTTTCATTAGTGAAAAAAAAAAAAGCTTGGATTTATCCTTAACTACTAAATCCAGATGAAACAACAGTCCGATCTTACAAATATCCAACTGATGAACTCTGGTGATATAATTATGTAACATCGAGCTTATTAACTACAAAGTAGACATTTTTAAATATTTGGTCCCAAATGATTCTAAGCCAAAATACACTGTGCAAACTACAATCTACAAAATAAAAGGACCTACAAGACATTCATGTGCAACAAGTAAAACAAGTTTGAATTCTCTTCCCAGCTGGAGGAGAAAGAGTGGTAATAAAAGACTAATAAAAGTTAAAATAAAAGTAAAATAATATTATTAATAACAGTAACAATGTTTTCATTAGAAATAATAAAAAAAACCTTGCAAAGTTACATTTCACTTTAAAGTAAAAAAAAAACAAAAAACAAGACAGAGATAGTACAGTCAAATCTCAGACTTTTTCTGAATTATCTTCCTAAAAAAACTTTACATTATAAACATAAAGCAGAACTGTGTAAGAGAGAGATCAGTCCAATTATGTGAGTGTGACAGAACTAAAGGGCTCATTTCTGTAACAGTGGCTGTGCTGCTGATGCTGAGTCTAGAGTATTTGTAACTTTATCTCTCACAGATTAAACCAGATGTACTCAGAGATATGATTCTCCTCCAGTGGAAGTTTGCTTCAGGTTTCTTGTCCCTGTGTTTGTCTGAAGGCACAAGCTGCACGTCTTCAGAAGAAAGACTTCCACCTGTGGAGAAACACATCAGCAGTGACTCAGTTTAAGAAATGTTCACACTTGTAAATACATCACATTAGAAACTAAAGTACAAAAGCACTAGATCAGAACTAACTTTTATTTTTTTATTCTTCTGTTTCTTTATGAATGTATTCTTTTCTACGAGTTTATAGCAAAATTAGAAGAAGACTGCAACAGAACATAAAGAAGTATTCAGTGGATTCAAGATCAGAGAGACACAAACCTCCAATAAGCTTCAGTCTGCCATGGTCCTTCTACTTCCTCAGATCAATATCAGGGACGGACGATTGTTTTACCATGATTCAGGTTTGGTCTGAATACATGGGTCATGATTCTGATATGTTCTTACTGCTTTACAGTTTTTTTCTACAGGTTTGGCTCTTTTCTTGAAACCGAGATGACATTCTCAGAATCACATGGACAAATCTCCAAATCAAGCTGCAGTAGTTCATAACTGAATGTCATTTCTCGTTGCTTTCATCAAACTTCCAGTGTCTTAGTCCAAGTCTCAAGTGTCTCATGTTTCTGTACAAGTCTCCTACAGACAGGACAATGATCCTCATTTAGCACATTTTTCAAATCAAAAGATCTTTCAGATCAAACTGATGAGCTGTTTTTCAGTCTAATGGTTGTTATGTCCAGAACATGTCAGCAGGATTTCACTGTGGAAGTCTCACATGGAAAAGACTCAGGTCATTTGTCAAAGTTAGTCAAGAACAAAATACCATAAACACTGTAATATCTTCTCAAGATGTGACTTATTCTGATGTTACAATATGAAACTATAAACATGACAAAGAATGATACAGAAATGATTGATCCAGTTTAGAGTCATTCTCCAGTCACATGTGTAAGTAAAACACAAATACACTTACACTGGTCTCATTCTGTTCTGACTGTTTAGATGAGAAAGACTTTGAGTTTTGAAGCTTGTATGAACAGTTTTGGTAAAGAGATGAGCTTTTGTTATTCAGCTGTAATGTTGCACAGAAATGTAAAATCTTTTGTCCAAATGATTTTAAAGATGTAAAAATAACTAAGCCAAACCAACAGAGAAAAGCTTTAGTGTATTCTAGTGTATAATTCTCTTCTGTTAGCTGGACTTCTGCCACAGTGAGAAAACATCTAAACATTGTGACTGTCAGAGTCACACAAGACCAAAGGGACCATGTGTTTTGGGACAGTGACAATTCACAGACAAAGACGTCTGGTTTGGACATCAAGTGACTAAGTGAATGCAAAAGAGCTAAAAGCAACTGAGAAAGATCTTTGCCATTTTGATAGAACTGACTCTTTACATGGAAAAGTAACTTACTGATGAAACATGTACAAACAGTTTTGGAAGAAATATGTGCTTTTGCTGGTGATCTGTGATGTTGTGACCAAGTGACAGATTGTTTGGCCAAATAATCTGCAGTTTTGAGAATGTCATCTTGGTTTCAAGAAATGAGCCAAACCTATAGAACAAAACTGTAAGAGCTTTTTCAAAAGAAGACTTTCTTTTTAATAACGTGCACACTACTGATCGCTTAAATACATAAACTGCAAAAGTAAAGGAAAAGTACACTATTCACTGATGAACAAACAAATAAATCCTAAAAAAATAATCAATGTTAAAGAAACATTTAAAGGTACACTGTGTAACTTTTGGCCAAAAAATAACTTGATGTTTAGATGTGTTTGTGACACTAAATGAACAATTTTTTGTGTATTTTTAGTATGAGTGAGCTTTACTATTATGTGGCCTAGACTAGAGGATTGCCTCCTCGTCTTTATTTCTATGGAAAAAGCTGCCCCTTTAGCTATATTTTCTCACATTACGACATAAAACTTGTTTTATCCCCAAACAAATTTTTTAAATAATGATTTTATCCTCCTATTTCTACTGAATTGTGAAGTTGACTTTTCACCTCCAGAAAGTTACACGGTGTATCTTTAAATAAAGTGTATGTGATGAGTAAGTACACAGGAGGTGTGTGAAGCAGGTGTTTGTGAATGAGGACAGACCAAGCTTTCCTGCAGTTTCTCACCGCTGGGATCAGTCTATGTCGACCTGCTCTGACATCTGCAGCATGTAGGCCAGAGTCGAGCACTGGAACTCAGACAGTTGCTCCTGTGTTCCTCCTCTAGACTTCAGGAGGTCCTGGATCTGCTGCAGAAGAGACTTGTCATTCATTTCCATCAGACAGTGGAAGATTTTGATGCTTCTGTCGGAAGAGACTTCTTTTGAGCTCATTTCTTTCAGGTTTTGAATAACTTTGGGGATTTCTGATTGTTTTACTGGACTCAGCAGACGTCCTAAAAGTCTCTGGTTGGAGTCCAGACTGAGGCCGTGAAGGAAGCGCACAATAAGGTCCAGGTGGCCGTCTGAACTCTTCAGAGATTTGTCAAGACATTGTTTCAGAAACTCACTTGCACTTGACCGGCCTATTTTTTTAAGTACATTTTCACCAAGAAACCTCTGAACGACACTTGTGTCACTTCCAAAACAGTGGAGCAGATAAACTGCTGCCACAAACTCCTGGACACTCAGGTGGACAAAGCAGTAGACTGATTTGTTGAACATGACACTCTCTCGTTTGAAGATCTCTGTACAGAGTCCTGAGTAGACC
Source organism: Mugilogobius chulae (assembly GCA_038363315.1). Classification (NCBI taxonomy): domain Eukaryota; kingdom Metazoa; phylum Chordata; class Actinopteri; order Gobiiformes; family Gobiidae; genus Mugilogobius; species Mugilogobius chulae. The sequence continues at coordinate 12,684,171 of CM076403.1, forward strand.
GAGGCCTCGGTCAGGTCCAGACCCACCTGCTCCAGGTCTTCCTGGTAGAACATGATGTTTCCTTTCTGCAGATGTTCAAAGGCCAGTCTGCCCAGCTTCAGGAGCAGCTCAAAGTCGTCTGTGCTTAGCTCTGGACCTCTGTCCTGATCTGCTCTGTACTTCCTCTTCCTGTGTGTCTGCACTAACAGGAAGTGGACATACATGTCGGTGAGAGTCTGGGGCAGCTCTCCGCTATGATGGCTTCTCAACAAGTGGTCCAGGACTGTGGCTGTGATCCAGCAGAAGACTGGGATCTGGAACATGTTGTGGAGGCTGTGGGCGGTTCTGATGTGGGACAGGACTGTCTTACACTGCTCTTCATCTGTGAACCTCTTCCTGAAGTACTGTTCCTTCTGACGCTCAGTGATGAAGCCTCTGACCTCTGTGACCCTGTCCACACACTGCTCTGGGATCTGGTTGGCTGCTGCTGTTCTGGAGGTGATCCATATAAGGGCAGAAGGAAGCAGAGTGCCTTTGATGAGGTTCACTAACAGCACGCTGACCTCTGACCTCTGTGTGACCTCAGAGATGACCTTACAGTTAAAGTCCAGACACAGTCTGCTCTCGTCGAGGCCGTCGAAGATGAACAGGAGTTTAGAGACGGACAGAGTGTGAGCTGTGAGCGTCTGTGGACAAACAACAACATGAACAAGAGCAAACTGTGAAATATGATCCAACTTTTCTATAAAAGGATATGAGATAAGAAAAAAAGTCTAAAGGTGCTTTCACACCAGAGGCGTCAATTCGCGCCAGACGCCCCGCAGTGGCTGCTTATGTATTTGAAATTAGCCGCGTTTCTCGCACGACCAACTTGCAGCTTTCAAACCACGGCGTGTTCATGCAGCCACGGTATCTGTGACTCTCCATTAGAATGCAGTTTAAATTCTAATGTCTATTGGCCGAGTGGATAAAGCATAGGACGTAGGTGCGTAAGTTCGACCCCAGGCAACCTACTCTGATGAAGACTTTTGTATCTGTAGCAGATATTCAAATTTAATACTTTAAGAATCCTACTTTCTTTACAAGCACATTGTATTATCGTTTTAAAACGCAAAACAAACACTATGTCTTTATTTAATGTATGCATAAGTGCATAAAAAAGAACAATAAATTTAACCCATGTGGGATTTAAACCCTGGCCCCCCACGTCCTAACCCTGCGCTTTACACATGGGAAAAGGGAAGACGTGACTGTATAGTTCAGTCAAATCAACAGGTTATCTTTGTCTCGAACATCGCATTTATTTTTGCTGTGAACATAAAGTTTATTTGGCCAAACTATAGCTGCTTGTTTTTGCCAGAATCGAGGAGTTATATGGATTTTAGACACTGACAACACAGGATGTACAAACCAGAGGAATCGCCGGACTAAAGTTTGTAAATACGATCTTTTGTTTTCTTTTGTGGAGCCACGGGGTAAGTCCCAGACACACATGTTCTGTGTTTTATAATGTTTGTGCAGCTTTTGGTTAGAATAAGTCAATAACTGAGAAGCCTGATCATGTTAAAGCCGTAGTACTGGTCGTTTTGAACTTGCTCACGCATGGACGCTCGTCCTTTGGCCGTGCACATAGGAGGCGATGAGGCAAATTTTGCCTGAAATCCCACGTGTCTGTCAGCGGAGCAGCGTCCTGATGTGCCACCAATCAGAGCAACGTGCTCGCTCCAGCTGGATTTCTTTTAACTGGAGCGATAACTGGGCTTCATTTGACATAGTTAAGAGACAGTTGTGTTTAGGGCTGAAGATTAGTTCTCTTGTCAATGTCTGCAGGGCCTTCCAGCTGTAGTACTGGTCGTTAACACTGTCACTTTGCTCTTCACATGTTGGTCGCGCTTATTAGACGCCCGTCTGCCCTTAAACGCTCGCGCCGGTCGTAGTAGACGCTCCGCGCCGCTCTGGTCGTGCGAAATCACGCCTACACATAGACATTACATTGAAAGCGTTCGCGTGGTCGCGTTCCGTCTGAAAGCACCATTACAATAACTTTCTTTTAAATTTGTAATAATGTCTGAAGCACAGAAGAGGCTTTACAGAGTCAAAGTCTTTTAGATCAATAAAGTTTATATAAATCCTGTAGACTGACTTGAGTATCTTTAAAACTAAAGCCTCTGCACTAGACTAAAGCAGAAGAGCAGATAAAGGAGTGTCACCTGTTTGTCCAGCGCTGGATGGAACACTTGTATGAGCTCCATCAGACTGTAGCGCCCCCCTCTGACCAGGTTCAGCTCTCTGAAAGGACAGCGGCACCACCAGGTCCAGCTCCTGGTTCTCTGAGCCCTGGGCCCAGTCCAGACAGAACTTCAGGACTGAGAAGGTCTTTCCCATTCCAGCCACGCCGCAGGTCAGCACCACTCTGATGGACTTCTGCTCCTTCTGCTCCTCCTGCTGCTCCTCAGTGGCCAGTGCTTTAAAGATGTCCTGACACCCGATGGAGGTTTTTTTCTTTTTCTCGACAGACTTCTTCTCACTGAGGTCATCTGTGATGTACAGCTCATTGTAGATGTTGTTCAGAGGAGTTCTACTTCCTGCTCCTTCAGTTCCCTCTGTCACACTCTCACATCTGCTCCTCAGGCTCAGCTTATGGTCCTGGAGAAGCTTCTGGAGCTCTTCAGCTGCTGAGAGAGAAAAGCACATGGATCGAGATTAGGCTGTGCCAACTCTGTGAATGTTAACTCAACTACAAACTGAAACAGATAGAACAGCGGAGTGTGGAAGAACAAAACTCCCTGAGACAGATGCTTGCTTGTGTCAAGTCAGGGCACACAGCAGTGTAGATACAAGTAAAAGTATGTACACTGCAGTAGTTTGAGTGCTATGTTACTCAACTACTGTGTTAATAGAGAATGAAGAACTGAGAATGAAGAACTCAACAGCTGGCACATGTATGGATGGCACAATGTACAGGAAAAATGGCCTTTATCTAAAATGATTATATTTGACAGAAGGTCCATATTATTTCAAAAGCCAATGTGTATGTTTTTCTACCAAAATCCCTCATTGGAATAAATGATATGTATGTCATTCCACAGATATGGCATTCTAATTCGAAGCTTACTTCAGTCCATGATCTCTCAGATCTGTGAATCTCTGATCTACTTGTTGTGACCTGACTGTAGCAAAACCCTAGCCAGGCTAACGCCACCTAGTGCCTCCACTCCATTTCATTTCACTCCTGCACTAGGTCAGAAGTCTCAGTGTTTGTTGCTGCTTGAATCGAGCTTGAAAAACAATTGTCCAATCAGCGAACAGCGGCGACGTCAAATCCAAGCGTCTGTTTGTAATTCCACAAGTTTGCCATTAAATATTAACTTACAATTTGATAATGTAGGCTACCTGTATCCGTAAATTTGCATCACAGAAATTATAGACATTTATAAAACCGTTATAAACCGTTAGCAACAACCCGACTGCACACAGCCATGTCAACACCTGCAAAAAACGAAAATACTCATACTCCGTTTAATAAAAAAAAGAATTAAGAATTACTGCTCTTGTATAAAACGCCAATAGGAATATTCCGATGTAAAATAAATATTAAGGACTACGCACTGATGTGCTCCTAGCTTCGACTAAACACAAACTGTCGAAAGAAACACGTAAAAACATGCACACGGAGAGACAACACCGAGTCACTTATGAGGGCAAAGAACAGATTATAACGCTATGAAAGTGCAAAAGACTAACACACCCTGTGTATTTCTTGCTCCTGATGTAGACTGTTTGTGGTTTACTTTCCTCTGAAAGATGTGGCAACAACAAACAGTTTAATCTGTTCAGGCATTTGTCTCTTTCGGCACCTTTAATCATACCTGCAAACTCATGGGTGATGAAAAAGGTGACAGTTTGTCGCGACATCGCTCAATGCGATTCGTAATGAAATTACTTGCTGTTTAATGGTTATTACTGTAACAAATAAACAACCTGAAGTGAAGTCTTTGGAAGCAGTACTTAACATGAGGAGTAGAGGTTTTTAAAAGGTCTGGGGACATCGGAGGCTCACCCCAGACAGACATGTCAACTAAAAGGTTCTGTGTGTTTCCCACATATGATGGGGGTCCTCCCCCAGAAGATTTTTGAAAGAACATACATCATTTCCTGCATTCTGGTGCATTTTTAGAGGTCTTAGACAAGTGGATAAGAGTGGATGTAGATATAATGTGACACATAAATGCCCAATATTTCTGTATTCTAGCCCAGTGCTTCCCAACCAGATGGTTCCTGAAATGGTTTCAGATTTAAAAAGGTGAAATTCAATATTAAATGGAATTTAAATGGCATCTATCAATTTTTAATAATTTTAGTGCAGTGATCTCCAACTTTTCCTGCTAAAGTTACCTTTTTAACAAAAAGAAATATGCCAGTGAGTTACTTCTGTTAGTTTTTGCAAAAAAATGTACAATATCTATTTATCTTTGTATTACTCTACAGCTGGGCATCCACAGTCACATTTAAAATGGTAAAAATATGTAATTCATTAAATTTGACATTAAAAGTTTGATATGTATAATTTCAAGTTTCTTTGGGAGCTACTTAAAAAGAAGTAAAGAGGCTAGCAAAACTCAGGAGCAATAAATGACATGCTTACACTTTAAAAAATGTTTTTCTTTCTGTCTCTTTCTCATAACATTTAAATTTCATATCATTCCATCACCATGTGGTCACTCTTGGTTTAAACATGCCGTATCTCTGTGGTTCCTGGGTCTTTTTAGATGATTAAAAACTCAGATGGAGTTCAGACTTGTCTCTGTCCCACTGTCAGTACAGCAGACCTTTCTCCCGCGTGTCCACTGCGATAAGCGCAGCGGAAGAGATCCTCTGTGTGTGAACTGTTTATGAGAGAGGGAGAGAGAAGGGCGCAGCAGCAGCAGCAGTAGAGTGGGGCACTTCATTCATGCATCGCGTGAGTTGCGTTAATGCAGACAAAATAATTAATCGCGATTAAGCACGTGGTGCGTTCGTCTCCTGTTTTATCTGCATCAGTAGCCTTTCTTTTGACAGGATCCTGTCCATGTTGTAGCTCTGCTTGCAGCTCCGCTTGCGGCACTGCTCCCTACGCCCCCCCTTGAAAACTTTCCGCGCCCCCTAAACGGGGTGCCCCACACTTTGAGAAGCACTGATCTATTATATAATAGTGAAATGTGACTTTATAGTAAGACTGTAATTCATTTTTGCCTTTACTCCCCAGACACAATGCTTATACTGTACCTCCTGTATAATGACTGATGGCAGACCCTGTTCTTCACTGTGACAGTATGAAATAATGTCTAGTGAAACTTCTGGTATCAACAACAGACTCACCTTGTGTAGTGCTGCGGAGCTGCTTTTCATTTGTCACATCAGTGTGTTGAGCTCTGTGTCTGGAGTCTCTGAGTGACTTTTCTCTGTGAACAAAAATATACAAGTCATGTGATGTAAACTGGAAACATGTTAAATAAGATTTATCATCCAGGTGCAAGCTGTCATAGAAAGTCTGAAGGGGTAATGATGATGATGGTGATCTTGCTGTCAGTTTAGTTATCTTCTCTTAGAAAAAAGATATTGTTTATTAAGGACAATGTACAATTACATTAAGCACAATGGCAGAGATGCTTGTACCAGATTCTAGCTTACAGCTAATTTTCATCTGTAGTCCTGGGGAGGGGAGGCACATTGACATGTTTTTAGTTAGAACTTAAGTAAGTTTCAATAATTAGTAGATCGATAGATAGATCGAAATTAGATAGATACTTTACTGATCCCCAGAAGGGGAAATTCAGTTGAGCATGTAGCTTACTCATACATTTCATTAGCAAACAATTCAAAAATGTAATATATCATTAAAATGTTAAATCATTGCACACATGGGGAGGGGGGGGGAGGGTTAGAACAGTTATACAGTCTGATGACTGGAGGAAACAAAAGATGTTTTAAGTCTTTTGGTTCTGCAACTCAGTGAGAGGAGCCGCCTGCCACTGTTGCTCCTTTGCGCCGTTAGAACATTGTGAAGGGTGTGAGTAGGTGTCCATTATGACCTTCAGTCTATTACGCATGCGCACTTCCACAACTGCACTGTATGGATCAAGGCTCTCCCAATCACAGAGCTAGCCTTCTTCACCAGCTGCTGCAGCCTCCTGCTGTTTTTATTGGCCAAACTGCTGCCCCAGCACACTGCCCCGTAAAAAGCACACTTGCCACAACAGTGTGTTAGAACATCAGGAGCAGTTCTTCACAAACATCAAATGATCTTAACCTTCGAAGAAAGAAGAGGCAGCTTTGTCCTTTCTTATACAGTGCATCTGTGTTTGGTGTCCAGTCCAGTCTGTCATCTAGGATCACACCAAGGTATTTGTAGGTCCTCACCACTTCAATGTTCTCTCCTTGAATGCTGACGAGCTTAGGAGTTGCCTTTGTCCTCCTGAAGTCAAAGATCATCTCGTTCATTTTGGTTGTGGTCAGTAGTAAACAGTTGTTGCTGCACCATTGACTAAAGGTGTTAATAATGAGGTTTATGTATTCCCCTTTTGTCCATTCTTTATACCGCTTACAATAGCTGTATCATCCGAGTACTTTGAATGTGACAGGACTCAGTTGTACTGAAAGTCTGCGTGTAGTAGGGCCCGACCGATATATCGGTTGGCTGATATTTTTGGCCGATATGAGTACTTACATGTCTATCGGTGATCGGCCAAAATATCGCGATATTTAGGCATGTTGTACCTCATTTTAAAGCTTAGATCTTCCAGAATACAACCATTCTTTTCAATCAGCAATCAGATCAGTATTTAGCGCGGTTATTACATTTATTTGTGGAGGTGTTTTATTGTCGGACTGCACCTGAACGCAGCACCAGGCTGACGCGCTGCATCACTCACTGCACTAGCTACTAGTGCGCTCTGGGGCAGCGCTGGATTTAAATGCTCTCAACTCCGCTACTAACACAAGAAAAGGAAATAAGTTCATCACAGATGACGCTGCAACAACAGAAAGGACTTTCATTTCATCAAAATGTCAGTATGGAGAAGGGGGACGATCCTCGTCAGGAAGGACACACGGCTGCTGCAAGAAGTTAGCTTTCTCACTACTTTCTCGTTTGGAGTTAGAATAAAGGAATTATTTTTGTGAAGTCTTGGAGTCTGAGAAGAGTTATCTGGACGGTGAGTGTTGAAAACGTGTTCGTTTTAACTTTCAATGTTATACCTCACTGTAACTAGAAGTTAGCTGTTAGCTCATGAAGCTACAAACACTGCCTCAGCTCGTTCTCTCTGGCGACTGTAAAGTCTTGTGTTTGTGTTGATGATTACTGGACACACATTGACGTGTAAATTAGTAATGAAAAGAGGTGTTAATGGTCGGCATTTGCGCATTTTAATTGCGACGACGTCGTGCATATTAATGAGGCTATCGCACCTTTAGCCTCTTGAATTCACTTGAGTAGTACAACACTATCAATAATGTGATACAAACAAGTTCCAAGCCTTTAAAGTCACTCATAAGAGGCAAAGTAACGTTAATGTGACCTAAATAAACCCAACTTAAAATCACTAAAGCAGACAGAATTTTTGAACACCTGCTCCTAATAAAAAAGTATTTTTCTATTTAATTATATCGGCTGTCATATCGGCTATCGGCTCCCGAGTCTCCTTTATATCGTTATCGGAATCGGTTCCCGAAAAGCCATATCGGTCGGGCCCTACTGTGTAGTATAAAGAAATGGTGATAGAACTGTACCTTGTGGTGCTCCTGTGCTGCTTACAACTGTACCAGACACAGTTCGCTAACCTCACAAACTGTGGTCGTCCAGTTAAATAGTCTATGATCCATAGATTAAGTGCTGGATCAAGCCCCAAAACACTTAGTTTCACCTTCAGTATGGACGGCTGGATAGTATTGAAAGCACTTGATAAATCAAGAAACATTACCCTTTACAAAGCTGCCTGGTGTTTCCAGATATTCATAGATGCGATGAAGCATATAAATGACTGCATCTCCACTCCCATTCCCTCACGATAACCGAACTAGAGGGGGTTCATACCATGTTCTACTTCTGATTTAATGAGGCGCAGAACAAGCCACTCCAAAGTCTTCATGTGTGTGAGGTAAGTGCTACTGGTCTGTTGTCATTCATCTGTGTTGGACAACCAATTTAGTATCGGTACACAGCAAGATGTTTTCCACAGCTAGGCACTCTCCCAGTCTCCAGACTCTGATGGAAAATCTTATGCAGTGGTGATGCTATGGGCTGCACAGTCTTTAAGTAGTTGGGCACACACCATCTGGACCCGGTGCTTTACCTGGGCGCAATCGTTTTGAGCTGTGTCCTCTCCTCCTCCACAGTAAGCGTGACCCTTGGAAAAGGTGCTGTAGATGAGGACGCTCCGGGGCTGTAGGCTGTATGGTTGTGTGAAACTTCATGCAGCGGAGAGGAAGGTCTGTTAGGTAGTGTTACTGGATTAAACACTCCAGTAACAGGGGAATCAAATGTGTAAAAAAAACTGGTTCAAATTATTAGCGCTGCTGACATCACCTTCTGTGCTCTGACTATTCTTCTTTATCCTGTGATGTTTCCTCATTCCACACCATTCCTCCTGAATGTTGTTGAGACGCAGCCTACTCTCTACTTTATTTTTGTAGGCCTTCTGGCCTGCTGCAACGTTTTTTGAGCCTCTTCTGAACAGTCTGAAGTTTATTCTTGTCCTTCTCTCTAAATACTTCTTTTTTTTTTTTTGGAACTTTTTATTTTCCATTTTTTCATTTTACAAACAGAACATTTCCTGACACAAGGTTGGTCTGATAAAGATTTACATTCAGGTTAATGCTTACAGCAAGTGTAGACACTGTAAATGTCCATGTACAAGATACAATATAAAAAATTTAAAATAACATGACTCAAGAGCAGAGATGTAGTAGATGCTACAGGAGTTCTACAACTCCTACCAATGCCTTAAAAAACAAACAAACAAACAAACAAACAAACAATAACAACAATAAGCCAATTTTCACATACCCAGGTAAGTTTTCACCATGCACCATCTTTGTTCAAAAGATCCATTTTCAGTTGTAAAGATGCTGTCATTCTCTCCATCATATAGACTTGCTTAACTCTTTGTTTCCATTCAGCTACTGTAGGTGATGCAACATTTTTCCAATTTACAGTTATTGTTTTCTTGGCAACCAATAACAAAATACGTAAAATATATAAAAGATCAGCATTAAAGACTTTTGTTGTGAAACCAAATAAATAAAATATTTCACTGGAAGGAACCTCTTGTTTTACTATTATTCAATTTCATCCCTACATCTTTCCAATACCCAAGAATTACAGGGCAGTCATAAAAAATATGTGTATGATCACCTATCTTTCCACATTGTCTCCAGCATAAGGCAGCTGAAGGATCTTTAACAAAAGTAGAGATCACTAAAGGGGTGTGAAAAAGCCTCATCTTAACTTTCCAGTCGAATTCTTTCCATTGTTGACTATTAATGCCTTTATGACTGCCCTCACACAATTTGTCCCATTGTTCATCTTCTATTATTAATTTATTTCTTAACTCCCATTTTTCTTTAATATTATACGTATTTTGACTAGCTATCACATAAAAGTCTCTTATATAAGTGAGAAATATGTTTTTGTGTTGGAAATTTCTTTTCTGCTATTGTAATAAAATATTGTTCTATATTGTTTGGGGTTTTGCTAATTCTTTCTAGATCTGTATGATTTTGCTAGTGCCTAAGATCTGGATATCAAAAAAATCATTTGCCTAATTGTAAGGTATCTCCTATAATAAAATCTGTTTGGGAATTCTTTCTAGATCTGTATGATTCAAAATGTAGTGCCTAATTTGAAGGTATCTATAAAAATCATTTGGGAGTAGTCCAAATTGCTCCTGAAGCTGTGAAAAAGATTTAAGTTCTTTTCCATCAAATAGTTGGTTAAGGATAGTAAGACCTTTAGAGGCCCATCTCTTAAAGCCATGGTCCCAAGTAGATGGTGGAAAATCTATGTTGCCTACAATAGGCAAAGCTCTAGAGATGAAGCCTGTGTCTTGAGCATTTTTTTCACCTCTGCCCAGATCTTTAGAGTAAGCTTGGTCAAATCATTTCCAATTTTCATTTTGTTATAATGTTTCTGGTCTATAAAAGGAAGAGTGGATAACAATACACCTTTGGTTTCACCTTGTTCTATTTGAACCCATTTTACTTCCTCGTCTCCTTTAATCCAGGCCACCACCGCAGCCAACTGAGCTGCCCAGTAGTAAAATTTCAAATTTGGTAGGGCCAATCCGCCTTTATTTTAGGCAAAAACAGTGTTTTTAGTTTAATTCTGGGTCTTTTCTGTTGCCATATAAATTGGGAAATCATTTTGTTTATCATAGTGAAAGTTGAAACTGGAACTTTTATAGGCAGAGACTGAAACAAGAACAGGAGACGAGGAAGCAAATTCATTCTCACAACCTCCACTCTGCCAAACAGAGACAAAGGCAATATTTCCCAGCGGACCAAGTCATTTTTTATCTGTTTTATCAGCTTGTCATAGTTAGCATCATAAAGTTGTGTATGTTGAGGTGTAAGAATAATTCCCAAGTATCTAAATCCTTGTTTTGACCAATGGAATGTCACAGTCTCATTAAGTGCTATTGGCCACTTTCCAGATGTCATTATTGCTTCTGATTTAGTTTGATTAATTTTATATCCAGAAATATCCCCATAGTCTTTTAAGCACTGCATGAGTTTAGGAATTGAAGTGAGAGGCTGTCTTATAAAAAGTAAAATATCGTCCGCAAAGAGGGCTATTTTATGAATTATCCCTCCTCCGTCTTTGATTCCCTGAATTTGATCATCTTTGCGTATGGCTTCTGCCAAGGGCTCAATACTGAGAGCGAACAAAATGGGAGACAAGGAATCGCCCTGTCTTACTCCTCTTTCTATGTCAAAGAATTCTGAACAATGGCCATTTACTCTAACTTTTGATTTGGAGTTTTTATACAGTACCCTAAACCAATCAACAAATGTTTCCCCCAAACCCATTTTAATTAGTGTGTGTTCTAAAAAATCCCAATCAACCCGATCAAAAGCTTTCTCGGCATCTAAGCCGAGAAGCATAGATGGTTGAGAATCTTTTGACATTAAGGATTGCAAGTTTAAAGCTCTCCTTACATTATTCGCTCCATGGCGGCCTACAATGAATCCAGTCTGGTCTGAATTTATGAGCTTTTTAATATGTTTCTGTATTCGAGTTGCTAAAATGGATGTTAGTATTTTGTTAATCCACACACAGAAGGCAATAAGGCCGATAACGTGCAGCACTGAAGTGGTCTATGTCGTATGTTTGCTACGCCCTCTACGGGCTTCGCTATTGGCTAACACTCGAGGCAGCGCCTCGCACCTGAAGATCAAACAATGTACCGCTCCAATCATGGGACGTGGTTCCCCACTGGCCGTATATAAGGCCCTGTCCACTATCGCTCGCCCTTCTTTTCACTCAGCACTGAAGATCTCTTAACATGTTCTTTAAGAAAGATTTACTCTCTACAATCAAGATTTGGGATTCGCCCGTACTCACCAGCTCGAAGATTGTCACCCTCCGGTGTCGAGCACCGTGGGTACGGCAGATGTGAGACCCTCTTCTCCCCGAGGACCGTCTGTTTCCCTCTGCCTCTGTTGGCAGCACAACACAGGGATAAGACCGCCCCGTCTGCTGCTCGCTTCCCAGGGAGAAGCGAGAGTGGCGCCGTGGCTTCATGAGCCCCGAATCCCCGGAGCATCTCGGTCCGGACCCGGAGATGTCCGAGGGGAAGACCGTGCCTCCGGTCCGTGCTGCAGCCTTGCCGAGCAAGGCTCCAGCGCCTCCTTCCCTCCGGATTTCCCCCTATGAAGAAGACATGCGTTCCTCTCTCCGCGGCCGCTGCTTGGCGCAACACCGTTGCCAGCATAACCGGCCGTATCGCTCGTGTGCTGCACTGGTGTTTTTTTACAGCGAAGTCGGGGGCTCCATCCATCGAGGACGGATCAGTTGGCCTCTGCTTCCCGCTTCTCGCTCTGATCTGGCGGTAAAGCCTCTATTCCAGCCCGAGACAGGCGGACGGCGGGTCGTGCTATCGCTGCCTATNAAGATGCCACAAATATGAACATACATTGAAGTTCCGTTAGCATGCTAGCAATTTTATATACTCATTTTAATCTACAATAAAACACTAAAATGTTTGTAAACGCAATAGTGATTTGTAGCGATGCTCTGACCTCTTCTAAATGTAGCCGATGGGTTTGTATCAGCTGACACTCTGGATCTTTTATAACTTGCAATTTTGAAGGGAAAATAAACAAGAGAGTTTGTCAGTGCCCACTTTGTACCTTTTAGCGCAACTACGCATACGCAGTCCAAAATTACGTCTTTTAAAACCATTATTTGTAAGTGTAGGCTACAGTTAATATTATTTACTTATATTGATATTTATGAATGTATCTTAAAAGAGAAGTAAAGCTAAAGGTACGAAGTGGGCATTGACATAGTTCTTCAAATCTTATTGCGCTAGCTCAGATGCTAAGTGTACAATAACATCTGTGTTGAACTGCGTGTGTACTTAAATTTATGAAGTAAATGAGCAAAACATGTGGACCAATGTAGGAAGTTTATTGTTTCTGTTTGTTAACATTGCTAAGGAAGCAAGAAACGGGTATAGCATCATCACTAACAGCTGAAAAATCCCACATTTCCCAGTCATTCTTCCTTGTTTCCATTTTAATTTGCGATTGCGTGCCTGTATCTCTGCCCCTTAAACATGTCACACCAGTAAACAACTTTATTTAACTCAGTATAATTAGCAGTCTCTTGAGGGGACATCTCCACCATTGACTTTTACACTGCTGTCTCACTGAGCATATGTTAGCCTTCCAGCGCATTGAATCACTGAGGACGCAGAAAGAGCCACGAGCAAGGACAGAGCCCGGTCCAGTCCGAGCCACTGTCCTGCACCACACACAGCCACAAACACTGCAAGATAACAAAGAGGCAATGCAAGGTTGAACGACATGTTTTTGATAGTAAATTTGTAGTATCTGACTTTATTGGTTGTACAGTTTGTCTTTTACATAAAAAAGTCTATTGTAAATGCAGCACTCAAATCAGAGAGCTGAATACCATCTTAATTGATTTTAATGTGTTTAGGTTTTATCGGGAGCCAAAAACAACACTCTGATTGGTTGTGCTTGAGTGGTCCACTCCAGTTTCACTTTGCAATATCTAAAAATATGTTCTGAAGATGTTACTGCGACCAAAGATTGATGCATGTAGGTATTTACTATTTGGTGAAGTATTTGTGAGAGCGTCAAAGCAGCTGGACTATACTCGAAATAATTACAAAAATACTTAATTTTAAACTTCCTATATCTGTTCTGTTCACTTACCTATTCTGAGCCTCCAAATTGTCCAAATTGCTTAAAACAATATTTTTTAAGCTTTTTTTCACAGCTTTTGGAACGGAAGTTTTCCCAATGCTAACACAACAACTACAGACAACTAAACACAAAACAACACACGTGAGGTGCAGTCCAGTCTATGGGTATCGCTATGGTTTACACAAAGGTGTGCCCCGCGTGTATGCGTGCGCCAAGTACTGCCGCCGTCTTTTTTGGACCCACGGGTCGGGATTGCAGATTTTATTTCAAAGCGGCAGGTTGTAGTGGTGATGATAAAAGTCTGACCGTGTTGTTATATGCCCACGATAACTTTACATTTCCACAAGTTTGTGTCCTTATTCGGCTCATTTCTCCATGAATTTAAGTCGTAATATAATAAAACATTTTAATCCTTAAAAATCAAAGAAGACGTCTCTGCAGTCATTCGTGTCTCTTTTGTCCTCAGTTTCTCTGGTTTAGCCGTGTTTGTCTCAGTTCTCCTTGTCTACACTTGTGTGTGTGGGAGAGAGCGAGAGGAGGAGGAGAGAGAGGGAAAGGAGCAAAAGAAAAACCCCAATCCCACTTCATTATCAAACCTTTTGCAGTCTAAAGTATCTGTTAAAATGTTATTTTGTGTATTTCGATTAATAAATACAGGGTGGACTGAGGTGGGCTAAAAAAGGAAAAAAACAAAAGAGTCCCATCACTAGAGAAAGGTAAAAACCCAGGGTTTTAGGGTATTTACGGTGTTTTCCTTTTGTAGAAGGGAGAAGCGGCAGCCAAAACGCGCCAGTGTCCTCTCCACTTCCGGGAGAGTTTAAAGCCTAAACCCTCAGCGGCAGAGAATAACACGTTTACTGTTGTGATCCAAGCTAAAGAGCAATCTCATGAAACACAGGAGTTGTCTGTGCTCCTGATATACAGTAGTTATTTGATCTTCAACGAGGACTTTTATTTCACAAACTTGTGTTTTTGTCACATGCTCCTCTTGAGCTCCTCGAGGCTACGCAACTCTGTGGAGCGGACTTGAGCAGAGACAGTGGGCGAGGGGTCTGAGGAGGCTGTAGAAGGCGGACTGGGGCGTAGCGAATCTGCATGTAGTGGGATCATGAGTCTGATTTCCCGCTGATCAGACCCATGTCCAGCTTATCACTCAGCGACTGGGGCTGACGCTCCTCTCATTACCGTGCACCCTTTGTACATACCTTCAGCCCACTGTCTTTACTATGACTGGGTCTATGCTCTCTGACTGCCTGTCCTGCTTTCCCTTGCAACTTCTCGCATACGGCCATCTTCTCCCACCCAGGCTACCCAATTTTAAGAGGCACTCCAAATTTTAATTTGAATTTGAGTCATTTTAGCTAGAGGTTTAATTGCTTACATACTGTCCAATACCTCACTGGTATGACTGAAAGAATTAAGCAAAAACAGAAAAAAAATAGGCAAAATAAATAAATTGCCATCGTAAGCTCAAACTAAAAAATATTGTCTTCAAACAAGTCCAAAATGTAAACGTTTCTTAAAAAAAGGTTACATAAACACATGATTCATAGTTGATTCATATAAAGAGCTATTCTCATCAACGTGTCAAGGGCCAGATGAAAATAGACTGAGGGCTGCATTTGGCTCCCGGGCCACAGTTTGCCCAGGTCTGGGATAGAACAAGTTAAAATCCCAAGAAAAAGGAGGAGATATTAACAGGCTGCTCCAGCAGAGAGAAAGTTTTTATATTTATTCTCATTTAACTTGGAGCCCGCATTAAACAGCACCAGACTGGACCATCACCATCATCAAAGCTTTTATTCAAAATAGCAAATTCTGGTATTCCAGTTTCAAATTCTTTTCAAGTTGCAACACAACACTTAATAAATACATAAATAAACTAAATCTCACCGTGTGTGATGTTCAGGTCAGTCCCAGTGAAAGAGCAGATTTCAGTTTTTATGTGTGAATCTTCTGTAAATGTTGTACCGTCTGAAACACTCAGAGCAGCAGCTGAGACTTCCTCTTCAGATCTAAGACACAGACAGGGTTTAGTCTGAAATCTGATAGATACACCTTACATAGTCAGGCTGGTGTGTGCGTGTGTGTGGTGTAATCTGTTCATCTGATAAGTACATTCGGAGTCAAAACCAGTTTTTCAAATTTCCTGAATATGTTCTTTGCAGTGAATCAAAAACAAATGAACAAGCGTGTGTGTGTCACGGGGACTAAACCTGATTTTCTACAATAAAATTACTTAAAATAAATTTCTTCCAGCACAGGTAGCTTGTTAATGTTACTATTCAGGTGGAAATCAGTCCACAATTTCCTGACATCTAATAATGTCCCATTTGTTCATGAAGCTTCACTAAGTTCGTTTATTGTCTGTTGTTGCTAAACCCACCCAGACACGGAGAGAAACATGCAAACTCGACACAGAAAGGCCCGGGCCGTGCTGGAGTCAAACCCGAAACCTTCTTGTTGTACAGCTGGGATGAGCATAAAACACATATGGAATTCAGGCTCAGAATGCATTAACTAAGTGGACAACATGTGACTGATGTAGGAAGCTTAAAATTAATTATTTCAGTTTGTTTTTAGGGAAGCTGAAATCGAGAGGACAAATCTTCAAAACAAACTTTTACAGGAAATTTAAATGAAGACTTTGTTTCTTATCACATTTGGACAAAAGGAACTGATGAAGTGCCCATGATCACATGATTTCACAAAGCTCACTGAACTGGTTGGGTTTGAAATGTGTTTTGAGAAAATATACTGTGGGTTCACTTCATGACTGAAGAGGACACTTCCACCTCCTCTAGTCCAGCAGCAATTTACTCTGACAAATCATCTGTACTAAAGGCTGTATGGCTACTGAATTTTAGTTATCAAAAAGATGAGAACGCTAGTTGTGACGACTTCAACTAGTTGATTCTGTCATTAAAAAAAAGAGCAAATGACGCAATGATTTTGCCTTTTTAGAAACATCTTACTAATACTGGTCATGTAATAAGGAAGCATTACCCCGGTCTCACACTGGATCCAGTCCGTACTCCGGTCCGGCGTACGGAGGCTTTCCGTTTCTTGAAAAGTAATGAGAAGCTCTCACACCGCGATCTGTCCGGTCCGGCGAGCTGCGTGGCTCTGCTCCGGTCGTCCGGATCGTTTCTGTTTCAAGAAAAATTTTCCAGACTGCCGGAGCGCTCCGGAGCCCTTTTTGGTAAAGTTGTGAAAACAAGACACAACAAAAAGGAAACCAAGCGCTCGCGAGTGAAGAGAATCTGGTGGTTTTCAAAGTAAAAACATTAAGTTTCTGCTACTACAACAAATATGTCAAAATGCTCGACATATACACGACTATTGAACACACAGGATGTAAATAAACGTCCCGTACTTACCCACTGTGCAGCGAAAAATCCAACAGAAACTGAAGTGACGTGAAATAAGCCCAAACTCGGCGCATGTGTTCTTTGTTTACATATCCATGTGCCAGGGATCGCGTAAACTCCCAAGTTGAGCGTGAATCCCCCTGAACTCGTGGTCTCGCGAGGCCAGCAGAGTCCGTACATACGCATGTGTATTCTGGAGGCAGTGTGAGTGACGACCGGACCCAGACGGATCCGGATCTGGATCTGGATCTGGAGGCAGTGTGAGCCCGGTATGGTACGTTCACACATGAGGCAAACAGGCGTACGTATACCTGTGGTATCCGAGGGTTAAAGATTCAAAGGTTTAAATTAAAGTATTAATTTGTTGCCAACAACGCCACTCCATTATAGTCTGAAGAACTGTACACATTACACAAAGCACACAGGTCCGTTTATAAAAAGACAGGTTAGCCAAGGTTCCATGTAAATGTACACATTTTATTTCACATTTAATTTATTGCACAAACCATTTATGTTCATTAGCAATTATTATTTTCATTAAAATATGATTTAAAACATTTCTTTCACACTCATTCATTCATTCATTCAGTCCTTTAAAACACTGACCCAGCCTGCCTGCTTGCCAGGCTAAACTCAGGGCCCAATTGTCCACAGCGCCTCCTGCACTCAATGCTGCTCCCCTCAGGCAGCACGGATTGCATAAATTTGAATATTGGATGTCTAAAAGCTCAAAGATTGGAATTTACCTGGAGATGGACGACGGAGCGGCCACACAAGAGGCCCGGAAACGAACAGGCAAAGAGGAATTGAATAAGATGGAAGCGCTTAAATAGTCCGCCAGCTCAGCACTGCGGGGCGGCAGGTAAAAACACCCCCCCACACACTGACGCTTAATACCCATCTTGCCACATAACCCTTATAGTGAGTATTGCACTATGATTATAGTTGGGGTGAAAAAGTAAAATTTGGGTATTATGATTATTGGCTAGTGTTAGAAGACTGAGGAACGGCTCACTGGAGGGAAGTGGAACCAGTTTAAAAACACAAAAGACTCAAAAGGCAAAAATATGGTGCAGGTTGTGAATATATTGAAGGGATACGACATACAATAGATGTTCAAAAGGCCGCGTGTTTCTGATGTTTAGTTAGTGTGGTTTTCATTTACCTGCTGTTACTGGAGTGACCAGTAGAGGTTGCCCTGACGTTTTGTGGAAGAGAGACAATGACTAGAGAGAAACGTGTCAGAGCAGCTAATGTTTTCCTGCTCCAAATAAGCCACAGAAAGTTGATTATTCTTTCAGAAGTGTGCATTAATGATAAAAGTAAGTATGGATGTGTTGTACATTGTCCATGTTTTACCTGAGCAGTTAGCTGATGGGTGCTAAAGTTAAGCTAATTTTCCAGTCATGCGGTTGGGTAGTAATGTGTATTTGTCACTTACCTAAGTTACTCAGTGAGTTGTGGGAATCAATATGTTATGTGAAAGTAGATATGTGTTTATATCCAACCTGGAACTTTATGTTAATGTAAAATGTGAACATGTTAGTAATTTAGCCTTTTATTTCTGTTTATTTCAGAGACCACACACACACACACACACACACATACGTGTCTTTAACATATTGTAGGGACGCATGACTAGAACATGCCTTGTGGGAACGTCCCTTTCTGCTGGTTCTACCGGAGCCCAAAAAATATGTTATGGTTCTCTAAATTTCCTTAGCAGTAATTTGACTTCAAAAAACATTTCTTCCATTAAAAACTTCTGGGGACATTTCAGGGATAGAGATAGTTATGAGACCCAACCATGTACACTGGTTATTGGAATGAATTTTTAGGAAATAATGACACACAAAAATGAATAAAACTAAATCTTTATTAACATAAATTAAATTATAATCATTAAACTGTTCTTTAAGAGCTGTGATTCGATTCTTTAATTTCACTGCTAACCAATCCCTCCGTTTGAGCGCGACTTTCTCAAGCCGAAGGCACTTGTCACAGTCTGCTTTGCCCGGAACTCGGCACGAGTTTATGAAGTGCATCAAGTGCTTTTCCACGGCTTTGACCTCTCTTTGGTTCCACGTTCTCTTTACGACTGTCCGGCGAGCTGAAGTGGGGGTGCGTGACGGTCCTTTGCGTGACGGTCTTTGGACCGCTTGCAGTGAAGGATGGTTGGATGTTTCAATTGTAACAGGCTGAGATGTTTCATTTGTTTCGTCTGGCATTTCAGTATCCAGATCCTCTTATATGTTCTGGTTCTCGTCCTCGTCCTCACTGTCCTGGAGGGCATGATCTGTTAAAAGTAAAGAAACAGCTTAGTCAAGCCGAAATGTACAAACTTTATGTATGTCTTCACCTGCCCAGATAGGAGCACCTTTCCTGGGCAGAGTGTGAGGCTCTCCTGGAGTCTTGTGGAGGTGGAGAAGAGGCTCCAGGAGGCAGAGTGTGAGAGCACCATGGCCCAATCTAACAGATTATTTATAATATCCTATAAGACCAATACAGTAACTACCATATAGATTTTGACTTTGGACTGATTTCTGTCCAGTAGGATTTTGACTTTGTCCTATAGGATAAATACAAAAGAGGATTCTGACATTGACTAATATGATTGTAACATTAATGGTCCTATAGGACAAATCATTGTCCAAAAGGATTCTGACACAGTCCAAAAGGATTCTGACACAGTCCAAAAGATTCTGACATTGTCCTATAGGACAAATCATTGTCCAAAAGGATTCTGACACAGTCCAAAGGGATTCTGATGTAGTCCAATAGGATTCTGACACAGTCCAAAAGGATTCTGATGTTGTCCAATAGGATTCTGACACAGTCCAAAAGGATTCTGATGTAGTCCAATAGGATTCTGACACAGTCCAAAAGGATTCTGATGTAGTCCAAAAGGACAAATAATTGTCCAATTGGATTCTAAAAAGAATCTTATAAGATTTCTTTTGTCCTAAAGGATTCTTGTAGGATTCTTATAAGACAGTGTAAAATTTTTCGACTAGGGCAGAGAGGAGCACCAGGCCTGGGCAGAGACTCAGAGGCTGATAGTGGCCAGTTTGCTGCCCAGCATAGACCCACTATATTGGGGTTGAAAAGAGTGGTTCCTGGCCTGTCTGCTGGAGCAAAACTCTGGCTCTTTAACGGCACAATGTGTCATTTTGGATCCGACTTACAAGGTACTATTCTGGGGTTTAAAAGAGTGGTTCCTGGCCTGTCTGCTGGAGCAAAACTCTGGCTCTTTAACGGCACAATGTGTCACTTTGGATCCAACATACAAGGTACTATTTGGGGCTTTTTTAACCTGGAACCTGGCCTGTCTGCTCTGAGCTCAAGTGTTGATAGACAAAAAAAATCTTTACCTTCTGGGTCAATAGTGATGTCATCCAGGCCTTTTCCCTTGAATTCAGCCATACATCCCTGCTCCAAAGCCATGAGGATCTTGCTCACTTTAGCCAGTTGAAGGGTGCCTTCTGGAAGTCTGTAGAACTGTCGGTGGACTCTTACATCATGCCCCAGGAAATCGGCCAGCTGATCCAACTCTGTGTTGTTCAGGTTAAGAACTTGAGACAGAGTTGCAGTTTGCTTGCGCAGTTTTGTGAAGGTGAGGCTTTCTGGGTTTTTTGCCCCACACATCTTGGCAAAATGCCGGAGACAGTCAGACCCACGAAAGTATGAACATGCTTGTGGTCTGGCAAAAAGGTATTTGTTTCCCGGTACAACCCCACACATCTCCCGCTTGCTGACAAGAAGATCCAATGCTTCCTGCATGGCTGGTGTCAAAAGAACCGGCACCTTCCTTCCTCTCTTCCCCGCTATCTCCAGTCTTCTGAAGTGTTGACACAGTTTCTTTTCTAAATCAGAGAGTGGATCACCCAGGTCTTCCAGCGCATCCTGGCTATGCGGAGACATGTATGCTGACAGAGGCATTTTTGATACTTCGCCGGACCGCCGTCTGTTAAAGAGAATTATCTGAGTCAGGGTGACTTTTGCTAATCCAGCCCAGTCCTGGGTTGACACTTGAGAAGACGACATGGAGTGAAGTTTCTGCTGCTCTGCATCCAGAAATGAATGAAGCAACTGGACATCTCTTGTGAATGGAAGTAAAAGTGGAGCATTAAACTTAGCTTCTGAAGTGTTCTCAGTGACGCTGCAGATATCATTTCATGCCATCTTGCTTCATAGATTTGTCGGAATGTACGGGCATTTTTAGCTGCAACACTGTTGTTCTGGATGTTTGAACGACTTTCAACCAACATTGAAATCTTTGACAGACTATGCCCTAATTTGAGAGCCAGACTTGGGCGTTTATATGTATTGTTTTGCCTGTCATAACCAGCTACACATTTCACAGATTCTACAACATGCATGAAATTTGAAGGCAAAACATGGTCCTCAATGGTCTTTAGCTCCGGGTTTTTACTTGAGCATAACAGAAGCCTTCCCAACTCTCTCAGTTTTTTTTTTTTTTGGAACTTTTTATTTTCCATTTTTTTCATTTTACAAACAGAACATTCCCTGACACAAGGTTGGTCTGATAATTATTTACATTCAGGTTAATGCTTACAGCAAGTGTTGACACTGTAAATGTCCATGTACAAGATACAATATAAAAAAAAATTAAAAATAACATGACTCAAGAGCAGAGATGTAGTAGATGCTACAGGAGTTTCTACAACTCCTACAATGCCTTAAAAAACAAACAAACAATAACAACAATAAGCCAATTTTCACATACCCAGGTAAGTTTCACCATGCACCATCTTTGTTCAAAAAAGATCCATTTTCAGTTGTAAAGATGCTGTCATTCTCTCCATCATATAGACTTGCTTAACTCTTTGTTTCCATTCAGCTACTGTAGGTGATGCAACATTTTTCCAATTTACAGTTATTGTTTTCTTGGCAACCAATAACAAAATACGTAAAATATATAAAGATCAGCATTAAAGACTTTTGTTGTAAAACCAATAAATAAAATATTTCACTGGAAGGAACCTCTTGTTTTACTATTATTTCAATTTCATCCCTAACATCTTTCCAATACCCAAGAATTACAGGGCAGTCATAAAAATATGTGTATGATCACCTATCTTTCCACATTGTCTCCAGCATAAGGCAGCTGAAGGCTCTTTAACAAAAGTAGAGATCACTAAAGGGGTGTGAAAAAACCTCATCTTAACTTTCCAGTCGAATTCTTTCCATTGTTGACTATTAATGCCTTTATGACTGCCCTCACACAATTTGTCCCATGTTCATCTTCTATTATTAAATTTAATTCTAACTCCCATTTTTCTTTAATATTATACGTATTTTGACTAGCATCACATAAAAGTCTCTTATATAAGTGAGAAATATGTTTTTGTGTTGGAAATTTCTTTTCTGCTATTGTAATAAAATATTGTTCTATATTGTTTGGGGTTTTGCTAATTCTTTCTAGATCTGTATGATTCAAAATGTAGTGCCTAATTTGAAGGTATCTATAAAAATCATTTGGAGTAGTCCAAATTGCTCCTGAAGCTATGAAAAAGATTTAAGTTCTTTTCCATCAAATAGTTGGTTAAGGATAGTAAGACCTTTAGTGGCCCATCTCTTAAAGCCATGGTCCCAAGTAGATGGTGGAAATCTATGTTGCCTACAATAGGCAAAGCTCTAGAGATGAAGCCTGTGTCCTTGAGCATTTTTTTCACCTCTGCCCAGATCTTTAGAGTAAGCTTGGTCAAATCATTTCCAATTTTCATTTTGTTATAATGTTTCTGGTCTATAAAAGGAAGAGTGGATAACAATACACCTTTGGTTTCACCTTGTTCTATTTGAACCCATTTTACTTCCTCGTCTCCTTTAATCCAGGCCACCACCGCAGCCAACTGAGCTGCCCAGTAGTAAAATTTCAAATTTGGTAGGGCCAATCCGCCTTTATTTTTAGGCAAAACAGTGTTTTTAGTTTAATTCTGGGTCTTTTCTGTTGCCATATAAATTGGGAAATCATTTTGTTTATCATAGTGAAAGTTGAAACTGGAACTTTTATAGGCAGAGACTGAAACAAGAACAGGAGACGAGGAAGCAAATTCATTCTCACAACCTCCACTCTGCCAAACAGAGACAAAGGCAATATTTCCCAGCGGACCAAGTCATTTTTATCTGTTTTATCAGCTTGTCATAGTTAGCATCATAAAGTTGTGTATGTTGAGGTGTAAGAATAATTCCCAAGTATCTAAATCCTTGTTTTGACCAATGGAATGTCACAGTCTCATTAAGTGCTATTGGCCACTTTCCAGATGTCATTATTGCTTCTGATTTAGTTTGATTAATTTTATATCCAGAAATATCCCCATAGTCTTTTAAGCACTGCATGAGTTTAGGAATTGAAGTGAGAGGCTGTCTTATAAAAAGTAAAATATCGTCCGCAAAGAGGGCTATTTTATGAATTATCCCTCCTCCGTCTTTGATTCCCTGAATTTGATCATCTTTGCGTATGGCTTCTGCCAAGGGCTCAATACTGAGAGCGAACAAAATGGGAGACAAGGAATCGCCCTGTCTTACTCCTCTTTCTATGTCAAAGAATTCTGAACAATGGCCATTTACTCTAACTTTTGATTTGGAGTTTTTATACAGTACCCTAAACCAATCAACAAATGTTTCCCCAAACCCATTTTAATTAGTGTGTGTTCTAAAAAATCCCAATCAACCCGATCAAAAGCTTTCTCGGCATCTAAGCCGAGAAGCATAGATGGTTGAGAATCTTTTGACATTAAGGATTGCAAGTTTAAAGCTCTCCTTACATTATTCGCTCCATGGCGGCCTACAATGAATCCAGTCTGGTCTGAATTTATGAGCTTTTTTAATATGTTTCTGTATTCGAGTTGCTAAAATGGATGTTAGTATTTTGTAATCCACACACAGAAGGCTAATAGGCCGATAACTTGAGCACTGAAGTGGATCTTTCCCCTCCTTATGTAAAACTGTAATGATCGCCTCAGACCAAGACTCTGGGGGATTCCCCGAATTCAAAACATAATCTATAGGCGCGTTTGGCCAATAGGTATAGGGAGTAAGTTCATTAACATATATTTTATAATATTCTCCAGCAAACCGTCTGTCCCAATTGTCACTCTAACTTCATCTTCCCTGATTGGTTCTACTAAAGTAGAGGCCTCCTCTGTCGTTAATTTGGCCATAAGGTACTTTGCTGAAAAAATGTTTGAATTTTTTGTTCTTTTAGCTCTTGGACTTGGCTTCTTATATAACTGTTCATAATATTTAGCAATGTCAAAAATATCAGT
Organism: Mugilogobius chulae; assembly: GCA_038363315.1. Classification (NCBI taxonomy): domain Eukaryota; kingdom Metazoa; phylum Chordata; class Actinopteri; order Gobiiformes; family Gobiidae; genus Mugilogobius; species Mugilogobius chulae. Next base: position 12,708,241 of record CM076403.1, read on the forward strand.
TTTTTTTTTTTTTATAGTTTTTGGGGTTAGTTACAATATTGTTAGTATGGGATTGTTTAATCATTGAAACAACTCTGCTCGCCTGAGCTTTTCGTAATTGAAATCCTAATAATCGACTGGCTTTGTTTCCGAATTCGTAATATTTCCGATCAATAAACCTGAGAGCACCTTCTGCCTTATAAGTTAAAAGCTCGTCGAGTTTAGTTCTACATTCTTAAGTTTGTCAAGAGTCACTTGCCTCCCTTGTTGTTTATGTTCAAATTCTAGCCTTTTAATTTCAGTTTCAATCTGTAATTGTTTTTGCAGCCTCTCCTTCTTTTTTCTGGAGCTTATAGAAATTAATTTTCCCCGTATTGTGGCCTTTGCAGCATCCCACAGTACTGAGGGTGAGACCATTCCATTATCATTAAAAACAAAATATTCGTCAATAGCTGACCGCACCTCCTCTTGGATCAGTGGATCTGTCAATAATGAAACATTTATTCTCAATACCAGCTTCTTTGATTCAGCATTGATTTTGCTCTGTTTGTAATCCATGGTTTATTGTTAGGATAGCAGCGGACTGTCCTGAGTAGTGTCTCTACAAAAGTTGATGTAGTCCGTTACAATGTCCACTCTCCTGTCAATATCCATATTTGCACCAGAGCCCTGTGATCCAAGCAATACATCCCAGACCTGTAGAATCAAAGCAGTCCTGGAGCAACTCGCTGGCCTCTCTTGACCATTTCCTGAATGACCTGGTTATATTGGGCAGTCTCTTGACACGTGGTTTGTATGTGGGCATAAGGAAGACCAAGTTATGGCTAGGGATGGGACGATATACGATATTATCGCTAATCGCAATAATTAAGGGCCGCAATTAAATAATCCCTTCTAGGGACAAGTGCTGCGAATTAGCTTTGGCTATAAGCACTATGATGCGTGCATCACACTGCTGTATTACAGTTAGTCAATGTTTATGTATCTGTCCCTATTCCAAATAACCAATAAATAATAAATAAATCGTGCCGTTTTTTGATAATCGTGATAATCGTACGTGAATTGCAATTACGTATAGGCAGAAGATGTGCACCTGTGGCTTCATAAGAGCATAAAATCTGACTGTGTGAACCCAGTAAGAAGCTGTGTTATGGTTAAAACAGAGAAAAGGTTCATGTGTTAAAATTAATTAATGACTCTGAAGGCAAAGTTAGTAGACTTTTGCTCAACATTGTAAACATTTGTTCACTTTTTTTATCAATTGTACTTAGGCCCAAAATACAATACATAGTTGTCCAAACATTTTGAATCTGTGCACTTTACGTTTAGTAAATTAGTGTGATAACATCGTTAATCGTGATTATTTTGGTCACAATAATCGTGATTGCAAATTTTAATATCGTCCAAAGTTATGGTCTGATCTACCTAAAGGTGGAAGAGGAAAGGCACTATATGCCTCTTTTACATTTGCATAAAACAAATCCAGGGTTTAATTCTTTCTGGTAGGACAGTCTAAATATTATATGAATCCAGATACGATGCTGGAAAGAGTCACATGATTGAAATTCCCCGTTATTAAAATGAAGGCATCTGGGTGTTTATCCTGTATGAACATGAGATGAACATAGGCCTATTTTTGTGCTCAATATACTTTTATTTGCACTTGTAAGTTTTTTTTTTTGACAACATTTTCTAAATACCTTGAATTAAAAAAGCATACAGCAATAAGATGTTACTTCAATTTACTTGCACTAGACAAATAAAAAGCTAGCAATTAATTTATGAATGAATAAATGTAATTTGACACTAACATGCCATGTGAACAATACATTTACTCTTAATAGGCCCATTATATATTCCATTTTCTTCTACTTTATCTAGGGTCCTTCATACCCAGACACTTCCTCCAGCTCTTCCAAGGTGTTCTCAGGCCAATCGAGAGATACAAGTCTCTCCAGCATATCCTGGGTCTTCTCTGTGGTCTCCTCTCAAAGGGATATGCCCAGAACGCCTCACTAAGAATATTTGTGCAGAATAAAGATGCATGAGCCTCTACTCCGCATTAAGATGAGTTGAGTTGCTATTCCCATGTGACTGAGCTCCTAATCTTGTTTCTAAGCGAGAGCCTAGCTACTCAGTGAAGGAAACTCTTTCAAGCTTTATACCAAAAGCATTCAAACTCAAAACTTAGACAACACATAAAGCTAGTACTTTTGGGTCAAGTCAACTTGTTGTTGTTGTTGGTGGTTGTGGTGTCCTTAGATATAACTAATAATGCCTAAAAAGGGTGAAACTAAAATCCATGAGCTCTTACTGTGAGTCTGAAGGAGCAGGTTCACGACTGAAGCCTGGAGGTCTGTCTCTAGACCAGTCACTGTTCATGGCTGTGGATCTGTGTCTGGAGACAAAACATCAGCTGTTACTTACAACACTTTGATACTGTCAGTGCAGATAAGTTAAAAGAAAACAAAGGATCAAATATACTGTATGTAATGATATGTGCGTAAAACTCCCTCCTTTTTTATTGAATTATACCAGCAGCCGCCACTGGTAATGTGTACTTGGGCAAATACACACTAAAGTCCATAAAAAGACTGAGAGTATTTAAGCTACGGTCACAATGACCCGTACGACCTGGTACAACCTCTCTGCGAACGATTTTTTTCTTATTTCCTTCGTCATTCTTGAGGCGTTGTTACGAAAAACAGCGCTCCCAGCTCGTTCGCAAGTTCATAGACAGGTCGATGGTCTTGTTGAAGATTTTCTACGACCAGTCTACGAACGCAGAAACTAAAGCCTGTGCAATGTGCCTGTGTGGGACAATGAAAGTGGAAAGAGACGTGCTCTACGGTCCAAGCGACTGAGACTGCGCATCTCTTGAGGCGCAGTATTTTAGCCTGTACGAGGGATCTGTATGAAAGCCCACGGGCCTGGAGCACGCGAGGGAAACGCAGATAGCTTTAAACACGGAGAGGACCGGACAAGGAGTGTGCAGGGATAAGATCGCTGGAAACACAGCCGGACCAGACCAGGAGCGCGCGGGGAGGACCGGACAAGGAGCGGCAGGGGGCCCGGACCCTGAGCGCGGGGACCGGACCCGGAGCGTGCAGGGATAAGAACACGGCCGGACTGGACCAGGAGCGCACGGGGAGGACCGGACAAGGAGCGTGCAGGGATAAGATCGCTTGAAACACGGCCGGACCAGACCAGGAGCGCGCGGGGAGGACCAGACCAGGAGCGCGTGGGGAGGACCGGACAAGGAGCGGCAGGGATAAGAACACGGCCGGACTGGACCAGGAGCGCACGGGGAGGACCGGACCAGGAGCGTGCGGGGAAAACGTAAATCGTCTGGAGATAGACACAACCATGGGGAGGACAGCTGTAACAAATGCAGACATTTGGACAACTGCTGCTCGCTGGAGGTGGAATATTGTTGTTGTGAAGTGCTTCAAACTTTTTTTATATGAACACAATGATGTCAATGGATTGGTCTTCAGCATCTAGCGACGCTTTGGAAGTTTTGGCGCCTCCTCCTCTGAAATACGCAGGTAAGACACAAAGCGGTTTTGATGTTTTTTACGAAAGCTTGACTGTGAATCTGTTGTGTTTCGAGTGAGAGACAAACGAGAGAACAGTTTTCAGACAAAGCCTACACAGACTATACTAGCTATTCATAAGCATATTTGTGTTTTGCTGGTGCAATTAGGTTATTGCTATTCCGATAATACATGGTTTACGAAAGGTTTAATAGCTACAAACAACTTGATAAAGGATTGCATTGGACGTAGGGACAACGCGCAGCTCCCGTGCGATACTAAATAGATGTAGGTTTACCGTAAAGACGCATTAAGCAAGCTTTAGGGCTCACGCAAGGATGCCATACGGCTTAATTTCCCCAAGAATGTCGTAGGTTGTTGGTGAGAGCTGAAAGTCTGCCGTAAGAAGACTGTAGGAAAACAGTTTCCACTCCACGAGCCACGTACGAACTGCAGATTTCGTACGACCTGTAAGATTCGTACGACCATTTTATTGGTACGGGTCATTGTGACCATAGCTTTAATCAATGTAGACACAGGATTGAGAATGAAAAAACATTTTATCCAGCACAATCTGACACTCCTGTGTTTTCAGGAGTTACAAGACATACAGTAGTTCACATACAGTATATATATTATATATATATATATAATATATATATACATACACATATAATATATACAAAATTGTTAAAAAGAATTTAATTCTATGTATTTCAGGCTTGTTCTATGCTTTTTAATTGTATGTTCGTAGTATTAAAGGGGTGTTTTTAGAAATTATATCCAATTCAGATTTTTTTTTTAATTGTCTTAAAAAACAAATGGAAATCAAATTGAAAATTTAATTTTCGTTTTAATTATAATTTTTATTTTTTTAATTTATATTATTAATTATTATATTCTTTTTTTTTGTATTATGGATGATAAAAGAAAATCACTTGGTTTTAGTGTCACATGAGCTCTTACTGTGAGTCTGACGGAGCAGGTTCACGACTGAAGCCTGGAGGTCTGTCTCTAGACCAGTCACTGTTCATGGCTGTGGATCTGTGTCTGGAGACAAAACATCAGCTGTTACTTACAACACTTTGATACTGTCAGTGCAGATAAGTTAAAGAAAACAAAGGATCAAATATATGTAATGATATGTGCGTAAAACTCCCTCCTTTTTTATTGAATTATACCAGCGGCCACCACTGGTAATGTGTACTTGAGCAAATACACACTAAAGTCCATAAAAAGACAACCAAAAGTTTGTAATTGAGAGTATTTAATCAATGTAGACACAGAATGAGAATGAGAGAGGATTTTATGCAGCACAAACTGACACTGTGTTTTCAGGTGTTACTATTAATATTATATATACAGTAATATTATCATTATCATTAGTATCTTATTTTGTATTATGGATGATAAAATCACTTGGTTTTAGTGTCACATGAGCTCTTACTGTGAGTCTGAAGGAGCAGGTTCAGGACTGAAGCCTGGAGGTCTGTCTCTAGACCAGTTACTGTTCATGGCTGTGGATCTGTGTCTGGAGACAAAAGATTAGAAAGTTTAACAGGTAACTTGTTGAGATCATAATCACATTTTAGTAAAAAATCAATACCCCCAAGTTGGTTGAAATTTTATTCGAAGTAATTGATGACTGCTGCTTTTTATGGCTCATTAAGCTATATTACACTTCCCTGAGACATTGCTCACGGCTGTTTTTACATGATAAAAGGCCCACTAAACAGGCGCTAGGTTTCGGTTTGTGTCTTCTTTGTAAGAGTTGTTCACTCTGGAGCACGGCTAGGTCACAGAGCGCTGACTTCGATTTTACGATTTGGGTATTTTTAACATTATCAATTTTTAAAGATCCAAATTAATCAAATTTATCTGATTTGTCGCCCAGCAATAACTTAAGTCCATAAAGAGACCACCAAATGTTAGTAACAGAGACACATTATTTCAGATATTGAGACAAAGGATTGAGAATGATTCAAGATTTTATCTGCCCCAATCTGGCACTCTAATGTGTTTTTAGGAATTACAAGACACAGTTCATATAGATTAAAAAAGCTAGAGGTTTTATATAGACAACAATGTTCTAACAAAACCTGTTCAAAAAAATTTGTGTAAAGTGATGACAAATAGCATCATGATATCTAAATGTGTGAAGATTCATGTGCTCAAATCAAAGCTTGGAACTTGAAGATTTGTTGTTGGAATTAGCAAAAGGACATTTGCTTTATATGGTATGATAAAAGATAATCACTGGGGTTTAGTGTCACATGAGCTCTTACTGTGAGTCTGAAGGAGCAGGTTTACAACTGAAGCCTGGAGGTCTGTCTCTAGACCAGTCACTGTTCATGGACACACCACTGGACACTGAGGCTGTAGATCTGTGTCTGGAGACAAAACATCAGCTGTTACTTACAACACATTGTTACTATCAGCGTAGATAAGTAACATTGTCTTTTTTACAGGAATAGAATGAACATTAGTAGCAGCATGCTATGCAGCTGGTTCTGATGTTTTTATTTTTCCTCTCTACATAATACTACTACTACTACTACTATACTACTACTACTACTACACTACACTACGACTACTACTACTACTACTACTACTACTACTACTACTACTACTACTACTACTACTACTACTACTACTACTACGACTACTACTACTACTACTACTACTACTAGTACTACTACTACACCTACTACTAGCTACTACTACTACTACTAGTACTATATACAACTACTACTACTACTAAACACTACTACACACGACTACTACTACTACTACTACACTACTACTAGTACTACTAGTACAACTACTACTACTACTACTAAGACTAATACTACTACTATACTACGAACTATACTACTAACTACTACACTATACTACTACTACTAACTAACTAACACTACTACTACACGACTACGACTACGATATACTATACTACTACAGTACTATACTACTACTACTACTACTACTACGACTACTACTACTACTACTATACATACTACTACATACTACTACTACAGTACTACTACTACGACTACTACTACTAGTACTACTACTACTACTAGTACTACTACTACTATACTACTAGACTACTACTACTACTACGACTACTATACTACTACTACTACTACTACTAGTACAACAAACAACTACTACTTACTACTAGTACTACTACTACTACTACTACTACAACTACTACTACCAGTATACTACTACTACGACTACTACTACTACTAGTAAACACAATACTACTACTAGTACTACTACTAGTACTACTACTACTACTATCTAGTACTACTACTACTAGTACTACTACTACTACTACGTACTACTACTACTACTGCTAATAGTACGACTACTACTACTAGTACTACTACTACTACTTCTAGTACTACTATACTACTTCTAGTACTATACTACTACTTCTTACAGTACTACTACTACTAGTACTACTACTACTTATAGTATTACTACTACTATTCTTACAGTACTACTACTACTACTCCTGTACTACTACTACTGCAATAGTACGACACTACTATAGTACTACTACTACTATACTACTACTACTACTTATAGTACTACTACTACTTCTTACAGTACTAGTACTACTACTACTGCTAATAGTACGACTACTACTACTACTACTGCTAATAGTACGACTACTACTAGTACGACTACTACTACTACTAGTACACTACTACTTATAGTACTCTACTACTACTTCTTACACTACTACTACTACTACTCTACTACTACTACTACTACTACTACTACTATACTTATAGTACTACTACTACTACTACTACTACTACTACTTCTTACAGTACTACTACTACTACTACTACTACTACTACTACTACTACTAATAATAATAATAATAATGCATTGGATTTATAAAGCGCTTTTCAAGACACCCAAAGACGCTTCACATTTTGGATTATTCATTCACACCACACGTGATAGGGTAAGTCACAATTGTAGACATTACATTTTTTTTAAGATTTGCTGATTTCTAGACAGAGAGTCGATGTCATCGAAAATCACACCATCAAAGAGATTTACCAGTGAATGATACATGACTGTACTCACTGTGTCCCAGAGAGATCCGGATCAGTCCTGCTTCCTGGATCTTCTTCTGTGTAAGAGAATCCTTTTCTCTGCTCACCTGAAGCCATGTTCCCTCTGTCAGCCTGGAGTAGAAACCATAGAGACATTTATCACTCTTTACATTTGGAGCAAAGCTTTCAGTCATTTAACACTAGGGCTGGGCAATATTGTGATAAAAGCTCATCCCTCTGACAATCTGCTGTTTTAATGAAATTATCATATCGTGATTTTTCCATTTCTCCATTTGATGCATCTGTTCAAATACAACTTTTTCCAGTCTACTTCTTAGAGTTAGGGTTAGTCTGCTTCCTAATAGCAATTTTTTTTTACATCTCTTATAAATTTTAAAGGTCATGGTTTGTGTTTTTTTGGGCTGCACTTTCAAGTCATAAAAGAGGTGAATTTACTAATTTTTGTGTTTGATTTACAAAAAGTATATCTGTTTATGAGCTGGATTTTTTTTTTTTTGGTTATTCAATATAAATAATAATGATCTGAAAATAGAGCTGTGCAATATATCCAATTTTAGATAATATCGTAAAATGTGGTTTCCCAAATCCAAAAATTGAATATCGAGTATATCGTTTATAGTTAAATTTGCCACAAAAAGAACCCTGTAAGAATAGAAAATAGAGAAAATGATACTAGTAACTTTCAACTAGAGGTGGGCAATATATCGGATTTTAGATACTATCGTGAATGTTGCTTTGGAGATATGCAAAATTGAATATCGAGTATATCGTGCAGTACAATTTACAAATTAAATAAGTAATACTATATACATTCTAATAGAAAAGGCAAGTTTATGAGTTTGTACATGAAATAATTCAAAGTGTTTCACAAAAGAGGAAATTTACTTTGGCAGATGTGTGTCTGATAATTAAACACACTGAAAAAAATATGGCCATCTTAAAGGAATAATTTATGTTTTACATGTTTTCAGTAGATTTTGATTGGTTTAAACTTAGACTGCCAATTGAACAAGCATAAAATATCTGATTTTACATAAAATAAAAAATGCGCACTTTTATGAGATGAAAAAAAACCGCCTTCCATTCTTGAAATAAGGACTAAAATTACTTGTTCTATTGGAAAATCTTAACTTAAGAAAGTCAAAACCTGTTCATATCATGTTAGCGCTAAGTTATTTAACCATTTTGAAACTTATTGGCATATTTAAGGTTGTAATTTTTCCAGTGTAGTAACAAATTTGATGACATTTTAACATGTTTACGTTGGACTTTCAGCATATCATCCAAATATCGTTATCAAGATGCTGCAAAAAATTATCGAGATATTTGTTTTTGTCAATATCGCCCAGCCCTACTTTCAACTTAGGATATAAATGTAATGTCTGCACTTCTGTGATTCATTTTCAAACATTTCATATTTTTGACGTGAAATCCCAGCATTTTCCAGACCAATAATACTTCACACAGTTTTTGTTGTAATACAAAAGTGATCTGGTCTAGTCACTAATGGAAATCACCAGATTGAAACAGTTTGAAATGATCTTTTAGATATTTCATGACAAAGTTCAGTGTTATTAATCACAAATCTTGTTCACATCTAGATTCATGACATAATTGCATTCTACAACTTAAACACACCCTATTGACATAATAATAGTTATCGAGATATGCCAAAAAATATCGAGATTTTCAGTTTTGTCAATATCGCCCAGCCCTATCTGAAAATCATTATTACAGATGGAAATGCAATTAAAATATGTCAAATAATTCATTCTTGTTTTGTTCCAATTATTTGATTATTTTTGTCGCTTGTTTTGGGATGTATTTTTCAAAGGCTTGGTTTCTTGTTGTACTTTGCACGGCTCATCCTTTGATTTGGCCACTGACACTAAAGAAGGAACCTTTACGAAAAGCAGATGATTTGATTTACCTCAAAAGCAGAAAAGAGACAGTTCTACAAGAATCGTGATTATATCGAAATCGTAATCTGGCTCCAAGAAAATTGTGATATAAGTCTCCCAGGCCTATTTAACACAAGTTCTACTAAAATAAAATTCACACTTTTTTTTTCTGGGATGATTTTATGTTGCTGCACACAATTGTGAAATCACTCGATGTCGCTGAGCAATATTGACAAAAATCTCTATATTTGTTAGGCAAACTATCGTGTTAACAATATTCAAGTGATGTTAATCCAACAAAAAAGTGTTATAACATGTAATAACAGTTTAGGTGTAAGAGGTTGCGTTCATGTTTTAGAATAAGTCCAGATAATGGTCAAAAGCTAGTTTTCTGATTACAGTTTTTCCTAATCGCTTTTACTCACTTTTACAACTCGGTTTAGATTGATCATTTAAACTTTTATCTGAACAAAGACTGGGCTTTTGCCAAAACACTGTCTACTTTTATCTACAAACTCACACATCACAGCAAAATCCAAAATCACATGAGCAGAAGATCAAACAACAAAGAATGAAACAGGACAATGGTCTGAGCAGAAAACAGACTAGGAATGTACAAGAGTGATGATGTAAATGTCTTGTCAGTTACAGATGTTTTACAAAGTGTTGATGTGGATGACAACTCTCAGACATCTTTAGCTAACTGTGAATTTTTTTGATGAAATAAAACACAATCACAAATTAAAAAAGCAAGCTTAAATGTATATCTCTGTTTTTTTTTTCCTTTATACAAATATGTCTGATTTTACATTACAGTAGAGTTTCTGAGCTGTCAAGTCAAATGAATGATAAAACACATGAGAGAACATACAGTATGTGTGAGAGTTTTGATGGTGAAACTTGATTAGGACAGGAACATTTACTGTTTTGATTATAAAACTAACTAGAGTCGAAGTTTAGTTTTGAAAAGCTGAAGCTCCGTGTAGCTGTTTTGCAAATTGACTTTTAGAAAGCCAGAATAAGTGTGTCAAAACCAATGAGAAAACATTGCTAATTGTCATAAAGTCACTAAAAGGTCACTTCACACATTTTCAATCAGGTGATTTTTGTCTAGTGAGTGATTAGACCCATTCACTTTTGTTACAACAAAAATGACTTTACAGTAAACATTATTCATATTAGCTGCCAATATCAGCCAGAAGAATGTTGTTCTGTCACAGAGACACAATTTATTGTCAGACAAAGGTGAAATGTTTCTAAAATGAATGACAGAACTGCAGAAAAATTACATTTATGTTTTAAGTTGAAAGATACCAGCATCATGTTTGGAATTTATATTTTCAGTCACTTCTTTTGGGGCATTAGTTTTTGCGATTTTTTTACTTATTTGCTTCAATTTTATAATATATAATATTTGTGTATTAGACAGAATCAAGTATCTAGACTGAATCCAGAAAGAACAGATAAATCAGATAGTGGAGTGTTTCTCTTCACGTCATAAACAGCTCCTAAACATAACAATGCTGCAGATCCAGTTCCTTGGAAAAGGGTTCTTCCACAGAAACAGTGACTGCATTGCTGCGATGTTACAAAACACTTCAACAAAATTGTACCAATGGAAGAAAAAAGTACAAAAAAAGTTATTATATCTTAAAAGTGCACTATGTGAGTTCACCACCTAATGAACAAATAATAATACATGACTTATTATTGAACTCAAACTGGTCTATATACTAATGCTGTCACAATTCTAAATGATATTATGCTATTTCAAACACATATTTGATACCAATGTCATTACCACAATTCAAAACAGCCTTTTGACAATGACATTTTTAACAAGAAGTAATTGTTTTTTAGATGTTTTGTTCTAGTTTTTATATTGTTAATTATCTTAAAAGAGTTCAGCAAAGGCCAAATTGTATTTTCTTGAAGTATTCTGAGAGTGTATAGAATCTAAAATTGATGCTAGTTTAATTGATTAGTATGTGGTATTGTATAAAATTCTACTTGATAAAGGTTTCAAAACAGTTGAGAAAATGGTCAGACTGAAGAGCGGTGATAATATTGAGCAGTGAAAATGCTGTAATTTGCTTGTTTTTGATGTAAACACTAGTTTGTTGGTAAATCTGCACCTAGGACGTTCTTAAGTGACGTTATCTCTGCTCAAAATTCAACAAACTTTTGTATTCTAAACAACTAATCGCATCATCGAACAGCCAACTAATTGATTACCAAAATAATCATTTGTTCAGCCCTTTATTGTATTGGCTTAGAGAGATTGCATTAAGTTGAGCTGGATTGCTAAAATACCATTGTTTGTCGATGTTACATAAATTCAAAGTAATGACGAAAAACAAAAGTTATTTCTGGAACAAAAAACACAATACCAATATTACTAAAATTGCTTTTTTTCTTCTAATAACTGTAATTTTGTAAACCTTTTCTTAAAACGCTTTGCTAAAATTATCAAAAATTCACAACAAAACTGTTTCTGAACCTTTTGGAGCACAAATAAAGTGCTGGACTTGTAGTTTTGAATGCCCTCTGATGACTGACTGACTGTAGTTATGAGTAAGAAGAAGCTCAGCATAAAAAACATCAGATTTTAAAGTCCGTCAGAATTTTGGGGGTAAAAATGCAGAGCAGTAAAACTGGTGTCATTAGCTTGTCCATGAATGACACTTTTGTTGGGCTTTTCCTTTTCAAAAGCTAAACTTGTTTCATTAAAACATTGTTTTAGTGACCTGCACTAACCTATGTGAACAGACTTGTCTTTAAAATGACTCAATCTCTTCCCTTTAGGTTTAGTCGGTGTTTGATAAAACAGAGCAAACATGTAGAGTCACAACACTACACCTGCGGGCGTTTGGCACGCACCACTCTGCACTTCCTTAGAAAGATCCTGTTTCAACTGGAATGACAACTTCCTAGTGTTGTGTGAGTTCTGCTCTGGCAGCTGTGGCAGCAACAAGGTCATAAAACACAGAGTTAAAAGGAAGTAACATATAGGCAACATTTGGTTGTTCTAATTAAATATTATCTCTCTGTGTCTGGACATTTGGATCTGAATCTAAAAATAACATCCATTTTGTTAGTTTTCTCATAAAAATAAACCTAACTTCTGTATATTTCCAAAAAGCTCTTAGTTACAGTCAAATCAGCCATCCTAATGTGACTCTGTGCCTGTTTAAGTGCTCTTCTGATGAACAAAAAATACATTTAGAGGTATTTTTAAACCTATTCTAACTAAATAAAAAATAGTTATAGACTATTCTAAGTCCCTAAAACTATTTTTTGTCACATTACCTTCAAATTATAAAGAAGAATTGTCAAACCCAAATTTTGCTCAAACTAGTGATATTCTGGCCATAGCAAGTCCTATCAAGTTTACTGTTGTTTATTTTTACCAAAAAAAATCCAGGCGTTTTCTTTATGGGGTTAATAGAAAATAGGCTGAAAATTAAGAAAATTAAAAATCTCAGTCATTAAAGTACCTCACACATCAGACAAATAATAAAAAGAGCGTTAATTAAAGCTTATTCTGACAGTACAGAGTGATAGGCTAGACAAATTTACCAGTAGCCTACTGACCCAGCAGTTTTTTGGATTGTTCCATGGCTATTAATGTTTTGGCCAATGCATTACTATGCAAGTTCTGCCAACATGACAAGAAACATGTCGGATTTGCCATTACGCAACTTGAACCACTTGTTGCAGACAGAAAAAAAACAAAAAACAAACTTGCTGTAGACAGACGACTGTTGGTTTCATGTCACCTATCACCATTGAAGTCAATTTAAATATTTAAAGTATAATAAATTGTAGGGGAGATCTGTAGGTCTGGTCATACACCTATAAAAAGCAAACCAAATGAAAGGTACATGTCTTGGCTTCAAAATGCCTATTCATGTCATTTTTGTAGGAAACTCCAGTTAAGACTTACAAGCAGTTTAATAGACACTGTGACCTTGTGACAACTTACCCTGGTACCGGGGTAAGTTGTCACAGCATGTGGGGCAAGTTGTCACTGTTATAGAATATTAAATTTGAATTATTTTATAATGATATATTCTGATTTTGAGCAAAATGATAAACGGAAGCATCACATTGTAACATTTATGATCATAGAACATCTCTATAATATGAATGAATGTATTTGACAAACTGATGACATTTGATTTTTTTTTTTTTAAACATAAATTAAATTTACTTTTATTACACTGAAATAATGCAATTCATGAAAACTCTGAAACATTAATAGAATTGTGCTACAAATGTTATTTATTGAAAATATGTAGCACAATAACAAGTCTACAATAGCCGTTTTAAATGATAAAAACTGCTATACTATCTAATAACATTTGTTGCACTCATGAAATATATCCAAAACCTGAGAATTCTGTAACTTAAATAAAAAATAATAAATAACATATAGTTTATATGTATATACAGCTTCAATAACATCTATCAAATCTTACAAAATTCTACAAAATTAAAAATGACAAATTATTGAATTATTTTTACAATTTTAAACTTTACTAAACTAAATTCTTTAATTAATTGACTGATTATACAAAGTAATTTACCTAATGTATCATGAAAACCCCTAAAATTGACAGGTGATGTGACTTGCCCCGAGCTGCTAAATGTGCTTAAACTAGCTCCAGCACAAAACTAGAGACAGTAGTTATAATTTGTAAACACTCTTAACACTCTCCTCTACCAACTCCAAAAATATAGTTTTAATATTTCATGTAATGAGTTAGACTTCAAAAAGTGAATTATTATTTTTTTACTTGAACATGTAATACAGTGATACAGTAACGTAAGTCAGGACTTTCCCATACAGGATATAACATCACACAAAGAAAAGCTACAAAACTGCTATTAAGATTTTGAGCTGCTCCCCCTGGTTTTGGAAAAAAAAGCCAGTGTGACAACACCCATGTGACAACAAGCCCCGGTCTCCCCTACTATTTCTATTTTCAGATTATGTTGAACAAACAATAAAAAAGAATATTTGGACTGTATCGTATCTGCGTAGGTTAGCCATAGCCACATTAGCTTCATTTTCTTCTTCAGTTCCGTTTTTATTTGAAGGTTAAAAAACAGCAATAAACCCCTCTATAAAAACTTAAACTGTTTTCGACAAATGTGGATACCAATAACCTCAAAGTCAGTTAAACCCTACTAAATAAAACACTGTCTACCATCCGTAAAGTCAAAACATAAAGACAGACTCACCTGGAGATGACGACGCACGTATTTCTGACAACTTTACTTTCGTTTTCATTTGTTACGTTACACAATAGCCCTCCTCTCTGTGTTTGAATCTCCTCTCTGTGTGTTTTTTTTCATAACTGTTAGGCCTACTTTGTGAAAATGTACAAACTGTCAAATAAAATGAGCCCTGTTTACAAATTGAATAAAAGAAAAGTAAATATCCATCAGTTTTTTTTAGTCTAATCTCTTCCGTATAACTGTTGTATGCATAGACATATAATTGATTTAATGTCTATGGTTGTATGACTTAATACTGATCACAAGATGGCGCCAGTGGGTCAGTTTATGTAATGTTGGGGAAAAGTATCACAGACAGTATATTACAGTATATGGTCTATGAGAAGTATGCAATTAGTTATAATACTTAGTTAATTATTACTTTGTGTTTAAAAGTTTACATCAGTCAAATACAAGATTTTATTTTTGTTATTGGCATTTAGATAAACAGCAAAAAAGTTGCTTAGAGGCTGTAGCTATATGACCTAAAAACAATAAAAGTCATCACGGGCCCTTTTCCAGCTGCAGGTCTTTGTCTCTGAGCTGTTTTCACACAAAAGTCATGCTTGTGGATTTTTTTAACCTAAGTGTATCTTGCCAGTAACTGTAATTTAATTAAGGTTATTACAAGTATTTTTATTTTTAAAAGTTCTATTGACCCTATTTTGTCCTGCCTACTTTCTAGGAAGTGCACTTCCTGTTTAGCTCTGTTAAGGTAGCTAACATGTTTGTTTGTCTGTCGTGTGTGGTATTTTCAAATAGATGCAATGACAGTTAAAAGAAACCCATCGACTGAATTCTACAGGCTAAATGCAGCTAAACTGGAAGTGCACTTCCTATAAAAGTGGGCGGGGCAAAATAAGGTCAATAGTAAAAGTTTTCAGGACATAAAGGTAAAAGGGTAAAATTAGCCGTGTTTCTTGTCAGGTTAGCAGAACATTAGCAAAAACAATATAAAAAGTAACCAAAATCCATAGAACAACCAAATAAACTGCTGGGTCAGTATTAGTAAGTTTATCTATCACTCTGTTGTGTCAAAAAACCTTTATTACTTCATTTTTAATATTCAGCTATTTAAAATCTCTTTTAGTTTAACATTAGACCAACTAAGCATTCTAATGTTGTGTGATGTTACCTTCCCGAGCGTTGTAGCATTTAAAATAAAAAATAAAAATAAAAAAATAAAAAGCAACATTGACAATTCAACATATTATCTGTTCTTTAAAAATACCTTTCTTTGCCCCTTTTTCGTGATAACTTGACCATAAGTTGTCTGAAAGAGACAAGCGCGCGACACAGGAGCCCGGTGTGTCCGTGAACGCATCAGCAGAGCGGATTTCAGCCAAGGACCGGGATTTGAGCGGAGTTTGTCCATCCGAGTGACCGCCCACAGTTCATCACATCCCCGCTACAACCCGGCTCCTCACGCCTCGGCACACGGAGCAGGAGCCCGGCATGAGCGGCTCCTCGTGGGCCCGGGGCTGCTCGGGACTCGGGAGACTCTGACAGGACCAGAGACAAGACTCGGTTGACTTTGTTTGGCTGTGGGATCTGTTGCAGCGCGCGCCATGGCTCTGCTGTGCGTCAGAGGTGAGCTGCTCTACGTGCGTGCACGAGACACACGAGACATCTGCTGCAAATGTGTTTATTTAGACAAGCGGGTTTATTTAATGGCCTTCAAAGATTAGTTTAGAAGCTGAGTTATATTTTTTTACATTTTTATTTTCTCTCTATGTTGATAAAGATGGGCAATAATTCTGTTCTCGTGATATCACAACATTAATGTAAAATTTCTATGTTTAAACTTGTCAACAGACTGCAGACAGAACTTAGCAAAAATGCTAAAGCTAGCAAAATAAGCATCTTTACTATTTTGTGTAATATTATATGTTTTTGTGTTTTGTCCCTGATAGATAGATACATGAAATGAATCTAGGGCTGGGCAAAATGTGACAAAAATCAAAATCTCATTCTTAACTGTCTTCTACTTTGGTTAAATCTTTTTGCAATTAACTTTTTCTGTGGACCGTGTAACTAACAAGCAATTATTTTGCAAGTCTGAAGTAAGTCCTAGGTCTTTGACTTCAAGTCCTAGTCAAGTTACAAGTCAGAGCGACACGACCAAGTAAAGTCCAAGTCCTCTGCGTTTTTTTTTACTTTTTTTTTTTTTTTTTTTTTTTTTTTTTTTAATCAAATTACCCAACCCAGCATGTATTTTTGCAATTTCATAGATTGTGAAAAGTGAGGATGGACATTTATCAGTTTGTTGGTGTAAAATTACACTTTTATTTTTTGAGGTGAAAAGTCTCAAGTCCTTCCAGTCCAACTAGAGTCCATTTTATCTAGTCAAGTCTCAAGTCATCAAAATAGTGACTGAAGCCTGACTCGAGTCCACATCTCTGCCAAGTATAGAATTTGACTTTGTGAGTACCATCAGTAGAGCTGGGCGATATAACAAGATAATTACTGGGCAAGATATGAATTTGGCCATTATGTAAATATCAAGATATTGTAATTCTGTCTAAAAAAGAGCAGAGGAGTAATGATGAGAAACAGAGAAACATAGAAAAGTGACAAGAGAGTGAGAACATCAATTCAATTTTCTGTTTGTTGTAGTAGTCAAATTAAACTTTTGTTTTGCATAGAAATTAGTTTGACTTAGTTTTATTCAGTAAAAGGCGTCAGTAAAATAATGTATTCAATGAACATTTACATTTCTACTTTCTTATCAGCAGCTATAGACCCATTTACTGTTAGTAAACAAAGATGGCTGCGCGTGCTAACTGGCGCCCTGAGTGGTGTCCAGTCCCAGGCTACACAGGTGAATTTTCATTAAAAAATCGCAAAACTCTCTTTAAAAACTCAATTTAACGAACAGCAAGCGACTCCAGATCCATGTACAGTTATCTACTGAATGTTAGCATGACGTTAGTAAGTGTCCCGACATTCAGCGACCTGATATTTACTTATATTTGATGGAAAAACTCATGTGCACAAGAGAAAAGCTTTGAGCTACAAATCCCTTGATGAGTTTGACGATGTAATTTGCGGGAAAGCACAGGAGGTGAGTTAACGTGACATTGCTTAAAATTTTTGTGCAAGTTGTGTTAATTATTTATCAATTATCAGTGGAGAATAAGACTCACAGTAAACGGCACCTTTGTGGCATTATTTTGTGCTGATTTCTACAGAAATTTATTGTATAAAAGACTCTAAGGATATACTTACATGACTCTGAGGCGATGTATTTGTTTTGATGTGATCCCTATTTTTTCTATAGATTTTAGCGGCTAGCTAGTTAGCCCGAAAAAATCACGAGTTATAAAATGTGTCACTGGTGCAAACCCATGGAACACATTAGGAATGGTCAGAGCTTCGTTTAAGTCATTGTTAAGTTTCTAACCGTTTAATATCGTTAGTACAGCTTACTCATTTTGTATAGAAACTTATGGGGAAACTCTGCGGAGGGCACCAGTGCGGCTCCGCCCCCAAAATGACGTAGGCTCTGAACGGGTCTATAGACTTTGAACAAAATAATTTCACTTAAAACATGTTATTTAAAAAATATATCTTATAACGAGATATAAAAAATATATAGAGATAAACATTTTTTCTAGAAAGGGCATTAAGTGCAAGTGCATTAAACATGTATCTAGAATGTATTTCACTGTGGTTGTTTTATCGCTCAAAAAGACCTTACTTTATTACAGTGAGCAGATGCCTCTCCACCAGTCTGACTCTTAACTTGCCCTTGTGGAGATATCAACGCTTAAAGTCATACTGTAATTTAGGAAAGTATAGTATCATGGAGAGAAGTTGATTTGCAAACCATTTCAAAATACATTTGTTTTGCTACTTACTGACTGTATCTCTGTTATCACTTCTGGACACAAAGCTCAACTGTTTTGCAATTAAAAATACTAAAGTGAAACTCATTGTTCACAGAAAGCAGTGGCATTATTTAAGGAGCGCTATTGTCTTTTTTCCATGGCTTGTTCAGGAGAATAAACTACTGTAGATCAGTATTACCTTTATTAAGAGCAATTTCTTTGAAGTACAGGATCTTTGGGTGTTTAAGTAAAAGTATAGACAATAACAGTAGTTGCTTGAAAGATTTTAGACTGGACTTGAAGTGACAGAGTGGCTGCTCGATGATGATGATGAAAATAATCATCAGAGTTACTTAAATCATAATGAAATCACAATTATTCAAACAACTATTTGCCCTAAAACAGATAAAATGTAATAGTTGACAAATCTCACAAAATAGACAGCAGTAAATGTATTCTACAATTGTAAAGAAACTGGATGTACTTTTCAACAGTGATGGCAAAAGTACTGAAGTCAAAGTTCTGCTGAAACGTGAAAGTATAAAAGTAAACTTGTGTAAATGTACTGAAGTAAAAAAAGTAAAAAGTATCTCACTGCCAAAAGCTATTCTCCACTCTTGGTTAAAACTATACATTTGGGAGCTTATTTCACTTGTTTCAAGACATTTCTGATGTTTTCAAGAGATTTGACTTGAATCAAATTTGCTACTGTGGGGAGTAAAAATGTCTTATTTCGATAGCAAATAATTTGGCTTGAAATAAGAACAAATTTATGAAACAAGGCAAAAAACACATCGAAACAAGTCGTATAATCCAGGTACAAACCATCTGAACCAGAAAAAATACAAAAAATAAAGATTTAAATCCAGATTTTAAGACATTTTAACCAATCTAGAAATGCATTTTTTTGCAGTGCACAAAGTTGGTTTGTAATGTGTTGGAGCATGAGTTGGACTTTACAGTGAATTATTTATAATTATTGTGACTTTTATTATGTGATTAATACGTATTATGCAATGTTCAGTTGTTAATTGGTTCACAGAGCTCTGATACACCACTGTACAGCAGCTCTGTAGTGTTCATAAAGTAACTCACCAGTTTTAAAAAAGTCAATAAAAATGTCAAAGTAAAAGTTACTTTCCTCCTCTGTGCTTATGAACACACCTTTTTATACCATTTTTGTGCCTGATTACAGCAAAAATAATTAAAATGGAATTTTTTTATATCAAAGCGCTGCTCTATATACGTAACTACAGTCAGACACTATAGTTATGTTCCATTGTGTTTTAAAAGGACATACATATAACGAGGTCCTCTCCCAGTGGGACATGCCCAGAACACCTCACCAGGCAGGCGTCCAGGAGGCATTTGAAACAGATGCCAGAGCCACTTCTACACACATGAGGATCTCAAGCTGTACTTCGACTTTCTCCTGTGTGACTGAGCTCCTCACTCTATCTCTCAGGGAGCGTCCAACCAGCCTGGGGAGGAAACTCATTTTGGCCGTTGTATCTGTGATCTTTTTCTTTCGATCATGATTCATTACCTAAAGCTCATTACCAAGGGTTGGAATGTAGATTGATCAGTCAATTGAGAGTTTTGCCTTTCGACTTAGCTTCTTCTTCACCACAACAGTTTGATACAGCCATCACATCACTGCACATGCTACACTCATCCATCTGTCAATCTCACGCTCCATCTTCCCTCACTTGAGAACAAGACCCGGAGATACTTAAACTCCTCCACTTGGTCAAGGATTCTCCACCCACCTGGAGGGGACAAGCCACCTCAGACCTCAGACATTTTATTGAACTTACCTAATCTTAGCTACAGTTAAAAACATTGTATTGTTTTTGATATCAAGCTAGCATTGCACAAAAAAGACAAATCATATTGTGGATTATACATATTTATTTATATTTTGATTATCGGCTTATTTCACACGTCTGATACAGGCTCTTATGATTAACGTTCCATTGCATCAGTTTAAAACATTTACCGTTCTGTCTGTGAAGCATCTAAAGTCAAACCGCTGATCCTTTGCCTCCTGTTTGTCTTTTACTACATGATACAAATCACTAAGTGTAGTTTTTAGACGTGTATCTGAAGTTTACCATCGATAACCTCCCATTCATTTCAATGTACGCTGGCTGTGCTTTCTTCACCCAAATGGGGCGGCACCCTTTTGGTGGTACGAGAATCATCTATGGCCTTGAATTTGGAAAAGCGATTTTTTTTCCCAGCCTCATCATCGCATCATCATGTCATATGTCATAATTTATTACTAATTGCCATATGTGGGAAAACACAATAGGTCTATTGTTGTTTTTAATTGCAAGTTTCTAAGCCAGGATATTGACTGAACCAATATCATGTACTATAACAAAATGTCATGAATCAGCGGCAGTACCTATCCCAGTATTGGTGCATTTCTACAGTGTGCTTTTTGTGCACTAGTGTTCAAACAGCAGCAGGTGAGGCAGTGGAGAAGCGTGAGTGATGAGTGAGTGAGTGAGGAGTGAGAGAGAAGAGAGAGCGTCCCGGGCAGGAGCTGGAGCTGGATCAGGGGTGGAGAGGGGCCTGCTAATCCCCCGGCCATCTGCTGCTTCCTGGGCTTTACACAGCAGCAGCAGCAGGCAGCGACAGTCGTGTGCGCGAAGGGAAGGCCTCACGTGGGCTCATCTCAGCTCTGACACTGTCCATCATCACGACCGTCCCCTCCTCACCCTCGCCTCACACTCGCCTCACCCCTCACCGTCTGATCTGGTCAATGCAAAGGTTAAAGTCACTGTTGTAACTTCCAACACGACTGTATTATAGGGCTGGGCAATATTCACAAACATAATATCTCTATAATGTTCAGGCGATACTCAGTCAATCCAATAGAAATGTGATAAAACATAATAGGTTGAATTCACGTTGTAGAATGTGATGAAGTCCAGGTGGCAGGCAAACGTCCGAACGTCCACACTCGCTCCCTATACACTCAATCACTACACATTCCTGTGCTGTTCAGTGACTGGTCAGTGCATTCATTCATCCGGTCTTTCAGACACGAAACGCAACGAAACTTTTGTATTAAATACTGGTCAAGTACTTCTGACACAAGCATATTTATCGACTACTTGTCATTTAACTTATATTTAACAATACATTTAACCACAAGTGGACTGGATAAACTAAGGTAAGCAGCTAACGTTAGCATCTTCGTGTCTAACGACTTTCGGTTACGAGTTTTGTTTTTTTGTTTTGTTTCTTCTCCGGCTCAACAGTGAGTTTAAGCGACTCCTTCTCATCTTTCCTTCAGTTGTGTTATTTCTAGTTAAATACCTGACGATGTCTGTGTTGTTTTTTCCATTCTCACAATGAAGTGGGGTCTACTGTGTATTGATCGTTCTAGTGTCCATCGATCGTGGATCTATTCTATTATCTGACTAGGACATTGCTGCTTGTAGTCGTTGTAAATCAGCCCCAGTGGTCGCTCCATTGGTTCTGCAGCGGGAATATCTCTAAAGCATTTTTTCCAAAGAGCGCAATACAAATGCAAACTGCTTGTGTTTTGTCATTGAGCTAAAGCTGTTGACGCACAGCGCCCGCCATGTTTGATCACCAGGGCTTGCCATCAATGCTCACTAGTTTTCCAGATAAATTGTGGGAAATTTTGGGTGCACTACTTTTTGACCTGCTGGACATTCAGACACCACTACAAAAGCGTGACCCCTGAATAGTGTGGACGTTCGGACTGTTCGCACTGTTTTTATTATTAGTAAAATTGTACTTTACAATGACATTTGGAAACAGTAATTCCACAAGTTTTCAATCTGTTCATGAACTGTTAGTGAGTAGACCCATTCACAATATGTCTTAAAAAAAAGAAAAAACAATCTTCATTTTAGCTGCCAAACATCTGAATTGAATATGATTGGCCTGTAGAATGTTATGATGTCATGTGATCACAAGCCATTGACAGTCAGACCAATGTAAACACAAAAGTTCCAAAATAATATTTTATACTGTTAATTGAAAGTTTACAGCATCAACTTTTTTTTTTCTTTTTAATAAAAGAACAAAAAGCCTTTTTTTTTTTTTTTTACTGTAAACAAAAGACTAGATTCACGTTGTTCCCCAACTCTACTGTATGAAGTCAGGGCCACATGTATTTGCAATTATTACAATAGTTTTGTAAATGTTAATATTGAATTGAGGGATTAACAAAGTCAAACCACAAAATATAATTTTACAAAAAAAAAAAAAAAAACTATAAAAGCAATTTAAGAATTAAATATTTTTGTAAATCCCAAACAAAATATTTACAAACATAAATTTTATATAAAAAAAAAACAGCAACATATATATAGAGATGGCTGTTTATTTCCGGCTAAATCATGAATAATATAGTTTTGGATCAAGAGTTCAAGCAGTGACTAGCATCTGCGATTAACAAGACACAGAAGCTCTGGCTGTGTGTTCACTTTGGAATGGAAGATAGAAATTGCGTTAGAGTTAGACAGTGTGCTGGAGTTTTTTTCTCTTTAGTTTTTTTCTCCATTTTTTCTTTTTGGTCAGTAAAATATATCTTGATATGCCTAAGATTAAGGGAATTGTATCAGGATAAACATGACTTTGGATACGTATTGTATCGTAACCCCTAAGTCGGGATGCGTATTGTATCAGAAGGCTTTTAAGAATACCCAGCCCTCCCCTGGTTGGTGTATTTGACAGCTGCTCCTTTTTCCTCCCTCCAAGCTTCTGATTGAGAGCAGCGCTGCTCGCATGTAAGAAACGCTACAGACAATATGATTGTATTTTACTGTATAATCTCTACTGGACTATGTTTGACTTATATTTATTATATTAGACAGGTGCATATAATAGATTTGAAGACTTCTCATACAGGCGTTGAAATAATGTGACATTGATTTGTTTTGTCCTCTGTGTCTCTCTTTCACAGTGAAGAAGGCCAAGCTGCATGGGCCTCCAGGTAAGACCTTAAGACTCACTCAGCTTCTCTACTGTGAAAGAAGACACACTTCTGTAAACTGGACAAAGATATGCACAGCACTCATCTCTCAGATACTTAGGTCCGCCTGAAAGAGGAAGAGCTAATTACCCTGAGACGCAAGCTCCTTGTTTATAGTCAGGGGATCTGTTCTTAGTAAAGTCCATTGAACTACTCACCTGTCGTCTATAACCTGAGACTTATTTAGCAGAATCGTTCATGAGTCAGTCCAGTTGTTTTCTTTGTATTTGGGCTTGAAGAAAGCTTCACGTGCTTTTATTAACATGTTAAAATGCCATTTACTACACAAAAACATACCTGAATTTGTGCTTTGTTCCATCCAAACATGTTCAACACAAAATTATGCATTAAGCTATTTTTCACTTGAACTGAAGCCACTCTGTGATGTCATTAAGTTATAATAAGACACGTTTTACTGTGTTTTGAAGCTCCACACACCTTTATTAGAATCATTTGAATATCTCAGGCCTATTTGAAGATAGTTGTTGTTTTAACCCCGTTGAAAGGTTTTTACCTCATTATTTAATCAGTCAATCAATAATGAGGGCGTTTACATGCGCACGAATAACCCGGTTATTATCAGGGTTTTTAAATATCCTGGTTATGTGTGTGTCCATGTAAATGATTTCAATAACCTGATTATTCGAATAACCTGGTTATGAGAAACCAGGTTATTGCACTGGAGTTTTCTGATAATAACCAGATTATTGTGCCATGTAAACACCATAACCTGGTTTCTCACCACTGGAGTCAAACTGAGCATGTGCAAACTGAAGGAACTGATCTGGCAGAAGCTGTAAATTTCCCAAAATGACTCAAAATTATTATTTTCTTTTTCTATATTCATTTTATAGCACTTTTTCTCATTTGGGTTTGGAGCATATGAGACTTATTATTAATTTTTTTATTTGTAATGTTTCGTCATTTAAAAAGTAAAGTAACTTGTAACATAACACAGCAGTAACTCTGAACCGACTCTTTAAAATTCAGACATATTTTTACACTGTAAAAATCACTTTTCCCAAAGCTCTGACTGTGATCTACAGCCTGATGTTCTTATTTAGTTGTATTTTGTCAGTTTGTTGCTGCAAACATGTTTAAAACCCATAAATTAGCAAAGTTTCATACATGCTTAGTTCCTGCCATATCTGTGTCATTGTTGCCATAGTTACCTGTCTGAATATCCAGGATACTCCCAGTGCTCATGTAAACTGGAATATGAATAACCAGGTTTCTCTGAGCGCATGTAAACACTATAACCAGATTATTGTCATAACCAGGATACTGCTAATCACCGGGTTATTCGTGCCATGTAAACGGGCTCAGTCAAGAATTGTGCTCTACTGTAAAGTTACTTTACGTCAGTATCACTCAAAGAAACCTAGGCTTATTTCAGTCTTTTTAATAATTCTCCTGGAATAAGGATCAGAATTTGAACAATCACAGATGCTTTTTCCTAACGTGTACACCTCTTGTTTGCAGACAAGTTCAACTCGTACATGACCCTGAAGGTGCAGAATGTGAAGAGCTCCACCGTCACAGTGAGAGGGCAGCAGCCATGTTGGGAGCAGGACTTCATGTTGTGAGTGAACAGAGCCCACGCCTCACGCCTGACCTAAAACCCTCCTGTGACTTAGACCTGGACCAGACCTGACCTGTTTTTACGACAAAGTGGCGACACCCATTTTTGACTTCTGACTTTGGTTGTTTTCATCAAAATTCTACGTTAAAGGAACCATATAAGATACACAACTACAACAACAAATTTATCAGAAGTATCTGGCTGCAGGCCGGTACCAGGAGTCCCCTCGTCATGTGACCTGTATCTACGGCTTTACTATATTACTTTTTATTGATCAAATTACACTTTTTATCCACTTTATCCTAGTTAATCTAAATCCTAAATAAACCTCATTTTAAGATGCTTGAAACTGCGGACAAACAAAACTTTTTTCCTTTTGCAGGATCAAGTATTAGTTTCGATGACAACCAATAACTTTCACAGGACATCGTCTGGCCACTGTGTGCTGCCGTGTGTGTGAAAACCTCAAAACCAACATGCTCACAACGTTCGTCTTTATCAACGTCATTGGCAGGTCACAAATAATGTTTTAGTGCCATAGCGCCACAAACTGTACCGTGGTATAACTACTGTCATTTCTGCCCTATTGAGCGCACCTGAATATAAGCCGCACCCACTATATTTAAGTAAAAGAAATTATAAAGTACATATATAGGCCGCACTTGTTAATAGTAAGTCTATGAGAATCTATCATTTCAATAGTTCAAACATCCGTGAACATCCGGGCCTTAGCGAATGGAGGTAAGTCATGTGCAGGGTCTCCTCGTGGAGGTCTACCATGAGTTCTGCAGTCAAGTTCCTCTAAGGACAGGTATTTGGGGTCTAAGGACAGTCCTCTGGGACAGAGTAATATTGACTAATGACTGTTTGATTGTTTGATATTGTAACATTTTTCTCTTTGCTAAATAAAAACAAAACTAAATGGATTTCACTTGATTGTCATTCTAACACAGATTTGACCTTTCCCTTTGTTCTCTGTTGCAGCGAGGTGTCTCAGAAGAACTGTGGACTGGTTCTGGAGCTCTGGAACAAAGGCCTGATCTGGGACACCATGCTGGGCACCACCTTCATCCCCTGGACACTGTGGCTCAGTCGGACCAGGTTCTCCTCAGCTCTCTCTCACACACACCACATATGCATGCTTTTCAAACTGTTTTTAACAGTTAGGTACATGGAACAGGTCACGTGTGCTCACGTCTGGACCACTATAAAGCAACTCTGGTGTCTTGCACTGGCTTTCAGTTATATTTAGAATTGCTTTTATTATGCTGTTGTTTTTAAAGCTCAAAACGTACTCACTCCTGCTCCTCCTCCTTTTTTCTATTGGTTAAGTTTTTGTTTTTTATTAAATACATCGTTTTCAGCCTCTATAATTAGTCCTACAGTATTTAGGTAGGATTTTATAATTTGTATTGTTTTACTCTATAGGTAAGTGAATTCAGACAATGGCATGCGTGTAATAGTTGACTTTATTAACCCACATGTGATGTGTCCATTAGGAAGGGCCTGGGAGTGGCACAGTCTGGACTCAGAGATTCTGATGAAGGAGGACCAGGTCTGTGGGACGTCCAAGCCAACCTCTCACCAAGTGCTCTGGACATGCGCTTCGAGCTGCCGTTTGGTCAGTACCAGACCCTGACCTTTACTGTTACAATCAAACATCAGGCCCACGCTTCTCTCACGTGTCTACACTGGGCCTATTCAACTTAAGGCTCCAGCTGTCAACTCGACTTTCAAATATTGCAACTCAAAGTACTGAAGTTCACTACTTAACTAAAGTACAGTAACTTGTCTGAAAATGACTCTGGTAAAGTAAAGTCCTGCTAAAGCAACTGTGCTTGAGTAAAAGTGCAAAAGTTAACATGTAAATTTACTTAGGTAAAAGGGTAAAATTATAAAGTTGGTGTTAGATCCTTATGGTGTAAAATGGCTTTACAGTGAGACAATTATACAACATTTTTATTTAATCATGTGTGGCAAATGGGAATGTTAGATAGTAGAATGCTTTGGGATTTTCAAAGTGTTTACAACATCACTGCAGATCTGCATTGCATTTATGAGGGAAAAAAAGAAACTAACCTGTTTTTCAATTGTTAGGAGTAGAAAGTACAGATATTTTTGAAAAATGTAAGAAGTAAAAGTAATCCGATTTTTAGTAGGTAAAGTACAGATACTTAAAAAAAGTACAGTACTTGAGTAAAAATACTTAGTTACTTGCCATCTTGGCTGCAACTGTCGAGGGATTATTTGTTTATTAACACAGGCGACAACTGATGTGCAGAAAGAGCTGTAGCTCATTCACCAAGCTGGAGCAACAACTGGAGCTAAGGCTGTAACTACAAGTTTATCACTGTGCGAAAACAAAAGTTATGGTGCTACTGCTAGTGTAGCTTAGCCCTGAGTTTGTCCCATTTTAGTTTTGGTGTAGCTCTGCGTTAGACCAGACCTAGTTTTGGCATAGAACTGGTTGCTCTGGATAAGACTTGACTAGTTCTAGATATCCTTGTTTGACCTGACCTACAGTATATCTCTCTAGATCTTTTGGCTCCAGTCTAAACAGAGAAAATGTTTGACAGGAAAATATTCAGAGATTTTAATTGGTAGTAATTAGGAAAGCTGCAATATTTTGTCTTTTTCTTATGATCATATGCATGTAATAGGATCATCATTATTATTTGCTGGAAGAGTGATACTGTATATGTTTCACTTGTGCTTTGTAGAAAGTAATATTGAATGATTTGATATTAGATTAAGTATTGTTGCCTCCTACAAATGATATCATAGTGTTGCTTTGTCTCATACACTAAACCTCGCACCTTGTCTTGTGGAAATGTTCTCTTGTGCTCCAGACAGAAAAATAAAGAAAGGTCTGCAGTATACAAAGCAGCTCCTCGCCAAGAATGAAGCCAGGACTTCTGAGGCTTTATGAGTATAGTAATGAAACTTACAAGTACTTTATGGACATGTACAGCTTACACGCTTCAACACTAGACGTCTTTGTCAGGGCAGTTCTTGGTAAAACAAACCAACATTCCAACATGTGTGGAATATTCTATTGTCGTGTTAAATAAGAACATGTCTTGGTCACACTGTCTCTGTCGCAGAAATCCCAGACGACGAGGCTCAGTATTGGACACGTAAACTGCAGCGACTCAACACCATCGCTGCTCGTGAAGAGGTGACTGACCACTACAGACATTGGTTTTGTTAGCATTCTGTAGCCAGCTCATTTACTCACCTGAACAAAAACTCAAAGTGTGTCTTCTTCCAGTATGAAGAGCTCCGGAGGAAGAGAATGGCCTCTCTGCCCTCTCAGTGCTGTGAGTGTCACTTCTGTTCAGAAAAATTCTTTGTACAAACAAAGCAGAGGAGACTAGTACTCTGATACTCATACTTTAAACATTTAAAGCAGGGATCTTAAACTCGAGCTATATTCTGTGGCCCTCAACCAACTCTGACTTTAATGATTTCGACCTGAGTTCCATTTGAGTTTGAGACCCCTGATTTAAAGTTATGCTTCTGTGAGCAATTTTTTGTCTCCTTTCTTTTACTCCTTCTTGAGTAATACTCAGATAGGTCTTCTGATATACACTAAGTTAGTTTTCTGAACACACTTGTGTTTTGTTCATACCTTGACAGTTTCAGCAGCACACTGTAGCCTTCTTGGTGTTCCTGTGACATGTCTGGTCAGCTGGTTTATACAGGTAGTAGCAATACTTGTGCTGCAGACGTCCTTCTACACTGTAAGCCCAATGACAGTCTTCTGAAGTTATGAAGTTTACAGTTATTTTTCACAAAATTAGACTGGTCAGCACAACTGTAGACTGAATAGATTTTCAGCATGTTGAAGGGGTAAAGTGAGTGAAACGCTAATTATTATTTATAAAAATCACTAAACATTTGTAAACTCAAAAAAAAAAAAGTCTTTTAACAAGGCTCTTACTCTCATTAATGTTGTGCCAGCTACACTCTCTGAATTATAACGTTTGTTTATTTTGGGCTAATGCTCACGCCTGTGGGAAAACACATGGGATTCTGCGGTTACATGGGATCTGGACACTTCAGCCCCCAGTCTACATTTCGTGCAGTTTGAGTGACGTCATCACAAAACCCAGCAATAAACCAGACAGACTTCTAAGGACTTGTTGAGTATATTTCTAATTTTTCTTACCATCTTTTTTGTTTTTTGTTTTTCAAATTTGATTTACTCACTATTGTTTTCCTTTTTCACTTGGATTTAGCATTTACACAATTAACACAAACTTTCAGTTGTAAAGATACAGAAAAGATGAAAACTTTTCATTTTAGAAATATATTTTTTGGTCATTTTTGTTGTTTGAACAAAGAAAGGAGACAGGGACAGGTGCAGAAATGTGATCGATACACTTTTACTTTTGCTAACTGAAAACTTCACCTTTAGGCAGCTGGACTTATTTCGGATGGAGCACGCAGAAACGTATGTAGCAGATTTACACTGTATCATTGTCCTTTATTTCCTCACATTCTGTTTTTTGGGGACTTCATCTTATTCAGTCAACACCATCATTTTCATTAATGCAACAACTGTTATTATTCATGTGTTCTTGTGCTCACTTCACACCAGTTCAGATTAGATGTGTTTCTTTTTAAAGGGACCTATTGTGTTAAAATCTACTTTTCTGAGTTTATAACCATGTTAATGCAGTGTACTGTCACCATTACTTAACTCACAGTTGTATTTGGATTGATTTATACACGTTTAAGTGATCTTGTATTGTCCTGCAGTTGATTCTTCACTGCACTGAAAATCCCACCGTTTTCACCTATCACCTATCCCAGCCTACTTGTCTTTATTTATTTTCTCTATTATTATTTCTAATATTCTAACCCTAAGCCTTACTCTTTTGTGATTTACAGTGAATAAAATGTCAATTACAGTGCTCTTATCCTATATTTTTTAAGAAACACAATAGGTCTCCTTTAAAAGCATTTTTTTTCTGTGACTGTACGTTTGTGGACAAGGTTGTGGTGTCACTGTGTTGTTGTCTGTGAGCAGCCTATGACGACCAGGACAGTGCCATAAACGACGGGGACAGTGACTGCCGCAGTGAGCCTGGAGGGAGACCTGCCCTGAGCGACTGGACCCACCGAGCCCACACTGGTCACAGAGACGGGAGACTGCCCAGGTACAGAACACTCTAGAATGTTTTTACGTAAGACTGTCGCAGTCAGTTCAGTATAGTTGATACGTATTACTTTAAAGACTAAAGGTTTAAGAAGACGACACGTTACAGTTTAGCATTCACCATTAACCTCTCACAATTCTATATTTACACGTAATAGGAAACCAAATATCAGAAGTAGTACTCATATGTCTGATTGTTCCACAGCCACTTTTTCAGTTCTACCGTGAAAGTTGAGTAGTTTGTTAGACTGTTAACTGTACAAAGTTCACATCAGCAGCACAAAGCTGTTTAACTGTTGTGTTTGTCTTGTCTTGTCCTAAATGTAAAGGAACTACAAATGTAAATTAGCTGTACGCTAACTTCAGCACTTTTACACAGGTACTTTCTGTACATTATTAAATAAAAGTGTTTAAGAGGTGCTGTTATTGGGACATATGTAGACTATTGTACTTGATGCTAATCTTTGTATATTGTTAACATTTAGAAGTTTATTTTTGACAATTTGCAAGGGACATTAATGTGAAACTGACTAAAGTGTCAAACAAGGTTTATTGTTCTTAAAGTTATGCAAAAAAACTATGTAAGCAGAAAGAGTGAAGATGACATGAGGGTTGTTGTGGCAAGGGTAGATTTTATTTTGCAACAAAAAAAAAGTCTTTTCAATTTGGGTTATGCTACGTTTTATTGTGTTGCATATTAAACATCTGTTTTGTCTGTTTGCAGGAGATCTCACAGTAAAGCTGCCTCCAGCATGGTCCCAGTGGACTCGGGGATGGGTGTAGATGACTGGGAGGCCCAATACAAAGTGCCTGACTGTGATGTTCTGGACGATTACTTAGATCACGAGCAGAAGATGTGGGAGGATGAAGACAAGAATGTTATTTACCGAATCATCGACAGTCACTCAGAATCTAAAGGGAGCAGGTTCTACCAAACTGTAGAATATGACAAATTGTCTCTGGGTAGAGAGAATGAGCCAGGCAGTAGGTCAGTCAGCGCTGACATACGTTTGGTTTATAAACAAGCTGGGAGCTTTGAGGATGAAACATCGCCTCCTGAAATCGATATTATTCCTTCTGTCAGAAAACAGCGTCAGCAGATGAACACAGAGACGCTCCTGTATCAGACTAGACAGTGGGCAAAGTCTGGCTTTGAGAGCACACTGGACAGCTACACCGCCTTCTGTGAGGAAGAAGCAGCATGGAGCAGGACCAGGGCTGACTTCAACTCTATGGGATCTGATGAAATGCAATACTCCTGTGGATCTGTGGAGGACCTGGATGACCTCATGTTTTATGAAGGAGACAATAGTTATGATTATGAACACTACTATTACCCAGAAAGGCCCTGGTCTAGTGCTCAGAACAACTATTTCAGCCATCATGAAGAAATGTTAGATCATGAACCTGATCCAATGGATGAGCTGAGAAGTTTGGTTGATTCTGTGTCAGAATATCTGATTGTAAAAGAGGAGGAGATAAACAACTATGAAATGTGTCAAAGCCAATGAGAAGAAAACTCCCTGAACTGCCCAAAGATCCACAAGTCTGTGATCAGAGCAACAAATCCAAACCAGACACAAAGGAGGAGAGCGGTGAGCAGACCATGTCAGGAGTGAAGCAGGCCATGAGCTCTTTATTCAGCAGCATCACCAGTTCAAAGCCTAGCACAGCTGTTAGTGAAGCTTCTACTGCAGCCGCATCTACAGAAGCACAACCTGTGAGCTCTGGGTTATCCAAACTCCTGTCTTTTATCCCTAAGCAAACAGCTGACTCTACTGATACTTCTAGTGCTGCAGACCCACCCCCAGCTACATCAGCAGAGTCTGGCATCTCCAAACTGCTGTCTTTCATTCCCAAAAGTGGTGGTTCAGGCCCTCCTGTTGCCATAGTCCCTCCGGCTGCTCAGGAGTCCACAGCAGAAAAGAAATTCTCCCTCCAGTCCCTCTTACCTTTTCAGTCCTCTGAGCCTGGTCACCAGACTGCCAGTGATGCTTCCCCTGCTGTTGTCATTGCACCACAAGACAACCCACCTGCTTCAACCCAAAGCACGTCTGTTGTTGATTCTGTACTGGGGCGTCTTAGTCCCATGAGGTTTTTTTCCAGTCCCTCCCCTTCTAGAGAACCTTCTCCTCAGCAATCTGACCAGAGGAGCAATTCCGCAGCCGGCAGTGTGAGCCTGAGTCTGGAAGAAAGTGTTAGTGGGGACCAGCAGCTGTCCAGACCTGGTTCTGAAGTTGGCTCTACAGACCTAAGAGACACACGCAGTGGATCAATAGAGCTAAGGCAGGACAGTGGAAGTGGCTCAGTAGAGCTCCTCCCAGAGACAGAGTCCTCGGGTGATCTACCTGACATTCAACAGAGGAGAACTCCAGCTCCACCTGATCAGCCTGCTGACACCAGTGCAACAGATTCTGGCTTCTTCAGTTCTTTTAAGTCTCTCTCTACGCTTCTATCTACATCTCCTTCTGACATTTCTGCCAAAACTGAAAATCGTCCTGTTGAGGCCAAAGCAGACACAGGTATGTTGTCAGGCTTCCTTAAATTAGCCTCAGGGAGGATAGTACCCAAGCCAGCAAGCCTTCCCCCGGCCCTTCGCGGACACCCTCACCCAGTCGAGCAGCTCTTTTTGATAGTGTTCCAAAGGGTAACAACGAAACAGGATGGTTTTCTAATCTTTTTAAAGTTTCTCCAAGTGATTCACCCCCCAAACCCCCAACTCCTACTCCCTCTGTGAAGCCAATCTCTCCAGCTGGGACTTCAGTGAATCAAATGGATGCTGCAAGCAAAGTTCATCAACCTTTACCAAATGTAACTGTGACAGAATTTCCGGAGCGCGTGGAGGAGGTCAAGACAGCAGAGCAGATGAAAGAGAGCACGGAACCACCATCTCAAGGGATTCTAGGTGGACTCCTAAAGTTGGGAAGTGCAATGGGCAGTACAGAGGACCTTTCTAAAGCACCTACAGGCAGTCAGCCACAACAAGGAGGGCTCTTCTCTGGTCTGTTTTCTTCTTCAGCTTCACAATCTTCTGCCCAAACACAACCCTCACAGACCTCTCCGCAGCCTACTGGACTCCTGTCAGGACTGTTCAAAGCAGCTTCTGACAGCGTGGTGTCTTCTGTCACTCAACCAGTAACACCATCAGCTGAAAGCCAGTCTTCTGAAATACCCAAGCCTCAAGCACAAGATCAGGCTCTTCCTCAACCAGCTGGACTCCTATCGGGGCTGTTTAAAAAAGCCACAGATGCAGTAAGTGGAGAGCAGACAGTTGTTAGTACACATCAGCATGGAGCAGCAGATTCTTCAGTTAAACCAGAAACCATGATCCAAAGTAATGTTCCATCTCTAAAAGTGTCACCTCAGAGCAAGAATGTGCAGTCGGAATCAGTGTCTACTCATTCTCCTCATTCTAACCAGAGAGTGGGACCACAGGCAATGCAAGCTGGCCAGCAATCGAGCCATGTTACACCAAAAACTCAACCAAAACCATCGGCAGCGGCAACGCAACCCCAGAGTGGCTTCTTTGATAGTCTCTTCAAGTCCTCACCTGCACCATCGCAGTCAGCTCCACCTAACCAACATAGTCAGGAGTCTGGTAACATGCTCACTGGACTTTTTAACAAGATTGTTGAACCCAGCGTCAGCACACAGCCTCCACAGCAGGTACGTGCGGGTGGTCAGGACCCAAATCAGAAGACTGCACCACCAGCGCAGCCACAAGAACAGCCTCAGCAAAAAGGCTTCTTTTCTGGTCTTTTTGGTCTCCAGGATACCCCTACACCTGCGCCAGCGCCAGCTCAAGCTCAGACCCAGAGTGGCCCACAGGAATCAGCAAGAAGACCAAATTTGCAACAGCCAAATCAGGCCTCTCATCAGTCAGCTAATAGCTCAGGTGGCCTGCTTGGTGGATTATTCAACAAATCAGCTTCAGATCAACAGCAAAAGAGCTCCGACAAAGTCAGCCAGGTGGATTTCTCTCTGGGCTTTTGTCATCTGGCCCCACATCGCAACCATCCACCAATAGTCCTCAGACTCAACAGCAAGCCACGCCAGGCAACAGGCAGTCCTTGCGCAGACAAGACAACATTCCTGCTTCTACGTCAACTTCTACATCATCAGAATCACCACCCCGGGGGCTGCTGTCGGGGTTTTTAAGCACCTTGACCACTGATCTTGCACCTCAAGGAAACCAGACAAATGAAACAAGGCCTAAGCAACAAGAAGGCATTCGTGCTGGTTTGTCACCCTCTCAGAAAACTCCCCAAATATCTACTAGTTCAACAACCCAGCAGCCAATGAAGGTGGCTTTCTTTCCGGTATTTTAAAGCTTGCATCTAGTGAAAACGTGTCTTCTGAGCAACCTTTGTCTCCTCCCACAAAACCTGAACAAAAGTCATCAAGTCCAACAGTGCAGCCTTCTTCTCGAGTTCAGCAGCAACAGTCAGGGCAGGCCAGACCACTAACTCAAAAGGTAAATCCAGTGGAGACTCATTCTTCAGAAGAAGCAAAAAGCCATTCACCAAGGGGTTTTCTGTCTAGCCTGTTAAGTAGCACTGAGGAGCCTCAAGACAGGAGACAACAGCCACCAACCCCTGATCTGAAAACAGAAGGGCTTAAGTATTCAAGTGGACCCATTTCAAGTGCAGGTTCTAATCAAACTCATGTCTCCGGTGGAAGAAGTGGAAGTGAAAATACCCCAATTCACAACTTAAACTTGCCAGTAGCAAATACAATAGGCAGTTCAATGCCAGCATTTGTGCCTAAAGACCCAACTATTAGCCCTACTCAACAATATATGGATGAAATACAACGCCTGTTGTATGGGACAGCAGATGAGTATGGTTATAAAGATCTTTTATACAATTTCACAGAGCATGGGGTCATTCCACCAGATCTTTATGAGCACCATTGCCTCATAGAAGCACTTCTCTGGCAGCAGCTCAATGACTATGCCCTTGCTGAGGCCATTACTTCTCAGGTTCAGGCTCCATGCCAATACCAAATGCAAGAAATGACTCCAGCTGTTCTTCAAGAACAGGAAGTTAACTCTTGGCTACATCCTGAACAAATACATGCCAGTAATTTCCATGTACCTGCTCATCCCTGGAGAGAAGCCAATGGGCAGCTTTTTGAGTACAGGTCTCATTTTCTGGAACCAGATGAGGATCTTGTATTGTTTGACATGACTAGGAAAGATAGGAAACCTTGGAATAGCTGTAACAATTTAAATGAGCTTGGTAATCAAAGAAAAACGTGGATTTTGGGGAGTAGTGCTATAAACCTGTCCAGAGGTGACAAAAGCACAATATGTCGACGTCATTCAGTCACAGAATGCAATTCAAAGGAAATTTGCAACATCACAGATAATACTAATATGGTTTCAGCTAAAAATCTCAGTAAAGACTTTAAAGATTCCACAGATTTCTGGAAATTACTTGCATCCAAAAAGGATCCATTGGATCTCACACGTGGAGTCATGGATTTAAGCAAGTCTGCTTCAGAGGATGAAATGCTCTATAAAAATCTCGAGTGGTACAATCAGTGGCTTGCACTTCTGGAACAAGGGCTATGGTGGCCAGCAGAGACTGGTGACTGCGGCTATTATGTCTACACTGACGAGGACTACATTTATTCTCTGCTAACAGATAGAGCAGGCAAACATCTGTACGCATGTGCTCCACCAGCGGAACCTCAAGCAGCTTGGAAAAACATACCAAATACAACTCAACTACCAAAAAATAAGGATCAAACTACTTTATGTGGTTTTAAAATCCCTCTTTACAATGAGAGCAAAGACATATTTATGTCAGATGGGCTGCAGAGTGGATCAGTGGATCTATCCTCAGCTCTGAGAAAAGGTGAGAAAATAATGAATATGAATTTAGAAAGTTTTTCCCAAATGTTTCAGGAGTCTATGTCATTGCAAGAAGATCAGCCTGTTGACCTCTCGGTGTACAAGCTAAGAAAGGTTAAAGCTGAAGCTCCTGTACAAAAACTCTGGTCTGAAGAGACAAAGACAGCCACCGACTTGACAATGAAGGCTTCAAAAGAGCATGGGGGGCCATACTGGAAAAAGACGTCTCATGTGGCTCAAACAGCCCAAAGAGAAACCATTCCACACATGTACATCAGCAAACAAAGACCAATTCCTGAAATAAAAATTGCACATGTGGATGATCTACCAACAGGGAAAATAAATAACCAAGCCAAACATGTCACAAGTGGTTCGCCATCAAATACGTCTGTAGGCTCTAGAGTTCTACCTATGACACCTACCACAAAAACACAAGTTCGAGGCGGGAGCCATGTTCCAGGACCAATTCAGTCTTCACAGGTGGATCTAGAACTCTTCCTCAAACTATGGTACCTCATGTTTCTACACATGTCTCACAATCTATCAATGTACCTGCAACTCAGCCAACACAAATAAGTCCTGTTAAGAATATGTCCATAAAGCCAACACCCAGTAACTCCACAGGTGTACCACCAGCTGGAAGAACACCCTCTTTTCAGGCACCACAAGTCACCCAAAGTAAAACTGTGTCCAGTAGTTTGCCACATGTTTCTACACCAGTAATGCCACCTACAAATAAAGCCTCCCCAGTCCAGCCATCGCAAATGAGTTCTGCCAAGCATGTATCTAGTACTTTGCCACATAATACAGTGCCACATGTTTCTACCCCAGTATTGCCATTGACAAGTAAAACCTCCCCAGTTCAGCCATCTCAACTGATTCATGCCAAGAATGTATCCAGTACTTCCCCGCAAACTGCAGTGCCACATGTTTCTACTCCTGTTTTGCCATCTCCATGTAAAATACCCACTGTCCAGCCATCACAAATGATCCCTTCCAAGAATGTATCCAGTACTTTACCACAAACTACAGTGCCACATGTTTCTACTCCTGTTTTGCCATCTCCAGGTAAAATACCCACTGTCCAGCCATCACAAATGATCCCTTCCAAGAATGTATCCAGTACTTTACCACAAACTACAGTGCCACGTGTTACTACACCTGTTTTGCCATCTCCAGGTAAAGCACCCATAGTCCAGCCATCGCAAATGAGTTCTGGCAAGAATGTTTCTAGTAATATTCCACAAAATACAGTGCCTCGTGTCTCCCCTGTTCGTCAGCTGTCAAAGCACCAACAGTTCAATCATCACAGTTTAGTCCTATTAAAAATGTACCTGCAACAGTTCCTGTAACCTCTGCGATCCCACATGGTGCCCCATCTAAACCGCAGCTTTTGAGACAACAGTCTAATGCTGGCCAATCGAAAGTGTCCAATCAAACAACAACGCACATTCTGGTGGAGAACAATAAAACTGACAACACAAGGATAACTGCAAGAGAAGAAAAACCTTCACACACCAAACCAAAGCTTCATATTCTCAATAGCACCACTGTTCCGTGTGGCACAGCTGGTCTAAACAAATATAGACTCAACTATCCGAGTCCCAATGACTCTCAGTTTGGAAAAAGAGTGTTAGATTTTTCTTCTTCTAAAGTTAATAGTTTAAAGAAAAGTGTTTCGGTCTCGGAACAATCAAAACCAACTGATGAAAATGGAGTACTTGATTTCACAAAATACAAGACCAAAAGGTTGAAAGAAAGGAAGCAATGGCAGTCCCTGGATATACAAGTAAGCATTGATACAGCTGTGGACCTTACTCATGTTGAAGACAGTCCTGAAGATTATATTGTTAACACCTCTGCAAGGAGGTCTTCTTATCTGCATTGTACATATCATGTTTCAGCCCAAGTTTCACCTCAAAACACCTCTGCTCCTGCCAACTCAATCAAGCATACTCTAGATATGTCAGCTCCCAATCTACAAATGATATGGTGGAAACTTCCATCAAGACATGTTCATTGACTTGTCATGTAGAGAATCTTCACGACAAGATAAAAGAGAGAAACCCCAGCTACCATCAACTCAGCTAGTTTCTCGTGGCTTCGAAGCAAAGAGAACAGCTTCATATTCAAGAGTAGCAACTGAAACCCATCAGAAAACACGTTCAGTTCCTCCTCCTACCACTGCTCCTCTTACCACCCCGATTGACATGTCTTCAAGAATTGGTAAAGTTTCACTTGAAACACCGCCCACTCCAGACCAAACTGAGACTGTACCACTTGTAAAGTCAAAATCTCCTGAAATAAGAGGAGAAGTTGGCCTTCCTCTTTTGGTTGAACCCCCGCCTTCTCAACCCAGGATTCAAAAAATGCCATCCTTAGATGGACACTTTATCCGAGCTCCACCACCACTTCACTTTGCCCAAACAGAAACTAAAATTTTCAATGATAAAACATGTTCTTTTAACACAGTACCAGCCAGCTCAGTGAAAATAGCATTAGACATGTCCACCAAACCAGTAATCATTGATATGCCATCAGATGATGGCCCAGTTCCTTTAGTTCGATCCAGATCATCAAGTCTTTCACATGACACAGTTGGAATTCCATTAATAGTGGAACCAAAGCCCACCCTAGATCAAGTTAAAAGACAACCCGTCACATTGAGATCTATAGAGGTAATAGAAACACGCTTTTTTAGTGATGCAAAAGAATCTAAAGCATCGGTATTGGAGTGTTCTTTGGATATGTCTTCAAAACCTCATCAAAGGTCTTCAGAACCTGATCCTGCGCTTCCCAGTCATGAAGTGGTGCCCTTATTGAGACGTAGATCTAGTCTTGTAACAGATGGATCAGCAGGTGTTCCTCTCATTGTTGTCCAATCTACAGAAAAACAAGTTGGACAATCTCGTTCTTTTATTAGTACAACTGAGACTCTTCATAAACAAATATCGACCTCCCATGACATTAAGACCTTTTCTGGCTTAAGACAAATGAGCAAAGAGGAACATCAACAGATACAACCAGTGGACTTCTCAGCAAGTGACAAGAACTTTCCTTCAAGACTAGATACGCAGAAATTTCTGATTTTGCGCCATGTCAACCACAAAATTTCACCTCTATTCAAAGAAAGATTGATCTACCTGAGAGAAAATTAGGAGGGAGGACAGAAACAACACGACTTACTGGTGTTGTGAACCTTAGTATGGATTCTCAAGTTCCTCAAACCGAAGTCAAAGCCATGTCTCTTACAAAAAGGTTGAGTTTGTCATCAGAAGATGGACCAGTTACAGCATCATCAAATGAATCACAAAAGACAAGTCAGTCAAATGCAAAAATATTTCCTCAGACTGTGCAAGAGCGGGCAGTAGGCATCAGAAGTTTTGCCATTCCATCTGTGAGACATAGCACACCAGTGTCAGATGCTGCTAAGCATTCCCCGCATGTAGTATTAGACAGAACTGCAATCCCAATAGTTCCCAATTCAACGGTTTCAAATCTGTCGAAACAGACCTCCAATTTTCAGCCTCCTCCTGTAAGTCCAAAGCCAAAACCTAAAGTTCTAGTCAAACAGCCAACCGTAGAGAGTTTAGGAAGCATTGAAGAATTCCAACCTGAAAGTCAATCACTGTCATCAGATAGATCTAAACCATCAGTTACGCACGTAACAAAGCCTTCTCTTATCCAGGCACATCAAAAGTCTACAAGCCAACATGACCAAGGTTATACTGAAAAACCTCTTCAGTTTCCTCAAAACCAAAGTACCGTGAGCCCACTATCTAGCTCATCTACACCTTCTGTAATTTTGAAGGGGCGCAACAAAAGCAACAAGTACAAATGTAAATAAAAGCAGTTTACCTACGGTATGTGGAGTTGTTCCCCCAGAAGAAACAAAAGACAAACCTGCAGAATCTACTGTCAAAGGTTTGGTGTCGTTATTTAGTGGCATAAGCTCAAGACCAACAATACCAACAAGCATCTCAACTTCCTCTTCTCCCCCTCAGCTGTGCACAGTGGAGCGCATGTTTCCAAGGAAAAAACTCACACTATTTTATCTTCACATTCAAAAGCACAAACCTTTCAAACCTCACAGTCATCAGATTCAGCTCAGCAAAGCTTCTCTGAAAGCCCTCTATCCCTTCTGAGACCAGTACTGATAAGCATAGTCAGTATACAATACAACAGTTAGAGCAGAGTGTGTCAAACACATCCCAAACACCAGCTGTCGTTACAGACAATAATAGCAGTATTGGTACAAATGTGTCAGTTCAAAAGAGAAGCCATCCTCCGTCCATATATATTGGCATTGGTTCTGAGGCACATGGTAGCAACGCAGAATTGGACCCCAGTGACCCTCAGCCATATGTAAGAATTCCTCATATTTTTGTGTCTGCTGCTAGCTCACCAGAGGATGACACAAGCAAGGATCAATCTGCTTTATCCCCACACAAAATGGAGGAGCCAGGTTCTACAGAAAGCAGTAGAGAAGTCTGCAGCCCTGAGTTAGACAAATTATCAAAGAGTCGGCCAGAAGTTGTGTTGTCTCCATCCACTGATCCTGAAAGTCCTTAGCCTTCATAAGTGAATTATCCAGTCCACAGCCAATACAGAATCTAAAAATAAACTTGTTGAGTCTATCCCAGAATCTGTAGAAACGGTGCCCTCTCCTTCGCTTTCTGTGGAGCCTGTAAAAGAAAATCAGAAAAAAGCCTCAAGGATGAAGAGAAAGCCACAGCACAGATGTAAAAACGCCTCACCCAGTGGAGAACTCTCAGGATTAAAGGAAACTCTACCTCCATCTCTGAGCCCACACCTGAGGACAAAAAATGTGACAAAACAACTGATGAGCACATTTCAGAAAAAAACCAAAGTGATCCTGACTAAAGGCTTCATGTCCATGTTTAGTAGCTCTACAGCAGAACAAACACCACTCCATCTGGTTTATTTAGTGGAATTCTACCTTCCTCGTCAGGAAAAGAAACTTCTTCCACAGGCATTCTTTCAGTGTTTGGTGGTTCAACTGTTTTGACTTCTCAAGTACCCAAGAGCCATCCCCTTCAGTCACTCCTCAAGAAAATCAAGAAAAGGGAATTTTCTCCATGTTTTCTGGGCCTCAAACTCAGTCTACCTCTACAACAGAACAGACAACCTCCCATCTGGTTTATTTGGTGGAATTTTACCTTCCTCATCAGGAAAAGAACGTCTCCACAGGAATCCTTTCAGTGTTTGGCGGATCAAGTGTTCTGTCTTCTCAAGGACCCAAAGAGCCATCCCCTTCAGTCACCCCTCAAGAAAATCATGAAAAGGGAATTTTTTCAATGTTTTCTGGGCCTCAACCTCAGACTACTTCTACGGCAGAACAAACATCCTCTCCATCTGGTTTGTCATTACTTGGTGGAATTCTACCTTCCTCGTCAGGAAAAGAAACTTCGTCCACAGGCATC
Source organism: Mugilogobius chulae (assembly GCA_038363315.1). Lineage (NCBI taxonomy): Eukaryota > Metazoa > Chordata > Actinopteri > Gobiiformes > Gobiidae > Mugilogobius > Mugilogobius chulae. Next base: position 12,749,934 of record CM076403.1, read on the forward strand.
CTTTCAGTGTTTGGTGGATCAAGTGTTTCGGCTTCGGAGGGACCAAAAGATGCTCCACCTCCAGCTACGCCTCAAGAAAATCAAGGAAAGGGCATTTTCTCCATGTTTTCTGGACCTCAAACTCAGTCTACCGCAAAGGATCTGGTCCTGAGAGTGTTCCTCATAGTGACCCCACACCCAAACCACCGCCACCCAAAGAACCTCCAGCCAAAGGTTTCTTTTCAGTCTTTGGTGGCTCGCAGCAGCAGACTCAAAGTCCCAAACAACGCCCAATGCTCAAGGACCAAAGCCTACATCCCTTTTTGGGGGAATTCTGTCAGGATCCACCACTCCTAAGGACACATCAGCTGGGGGCTTATTTTCAAAGTTTGGAGTCTCGGTCCTCAGCCTTCGACTCAAGTTAGAACTCCAACCACAGGAACTACACCACAAAAACCTCAGGATCCTGAACCCACAGGAAAGGACTATTCTCCATGTTCAGTCAAAATCTGCCCACGCCTCACAACCAGCAAATGCTAAAGCCCCAGATTCAGATAGCATCTTCAAAGTATCTTCTTTCTTTTCACTGGGCAGTAATTCTGAACCAGACAAAGAAGAACATTCAATAAGGATAAAGATGCCACACTTAATGTTGATGACATTGTCACTGCTAAACAGACAACAGATCTCGATCTACAAGTTAGTAATGATCAAGTGCAGTTATAGACAATGCAACTCCATACCTGCTTCAGATGATGGGGAATGGGCCTTCACCAATGTCTATGCTCAAGGATTCTGTGCCATCAGACTCAAAGATTCTCTCTACTTGTCAGGAGAATCCACATCATCTGATGAAATTATTTCCCAATTGAAATGCAGTATTTCAGATGTAGAAAAAGATGCAGTGCAGGTGACGCTCTTGACATCTACAAAACCAGTTGAAGGTGGATCCGCTGAGACATGTGACCTCAAGTCAGAATATGAGAAATTCAGTGTATCCACAGAATATTCTCAAGATGTGTTGAGCCATGTGCCTCCAGCCGATTCAAACAGTGGCCAAACAGAGTCATGCACTAGTAACGTAGGCAGTGGAGCAGTGAAGGATTCTGCATTATCTGAAACATCTCTAATAGGAGTGACAGAATTGGAGGCAACTACTGCCAGAGCTGAGGAAAGCTACCAAAGTACTGTACCTGAGGACAAGGAAGCCCAAGATCTTATTGGTGGAGCTTCTGATCTTTCTGAAGTACACATTACAGAATCTTGCAAATCAGAGAAACCTATTGCAGAAATTTCACATCTGAAGAACACACTCTAGAACCTCCTAAATTCGAGAAACAGACTCCAGAACTTCCCAAGCTTCAAGAACAGACTTTAGAAACTCCCAAAGCTGAACAAATTCCTGAACTTTCAAAATCAGAACACACTCTGGAACTTCTCAAATCGGAAGGACTAACTTCAGAAGCTCTCAAATTAGAGGAACACTCTTCAGAAATGTCTAAATCTGAGACTCTAGAAGCTCAAATTCCGGAACTCTCCAAAGTTGAGGAACCCAACTTAGAACCGCCCAAACCTGAAGAGCGAACTCCAACCCCTGTCATTTCTGAAACATCAGTATGTTCCTCACCTGAACCACATGTTGTTCCACCTCCACAACCTGCACCGAGTTTGCCACCCACACCAGGTGTTGCAGAGGCAGGTCCAAGGATGGTACAACCAAGAATGGGAGCTCCAGGGGCCATGGGAAGAGGAGGACCAAGGATGGGAGGACCGAGGATGGGGATGGTGAGGCCAGAGGGACCTAGGATGGGTGGACCAAGACCAGCACGGCCACAGAAACCTCCAGAACCTGCTCCATTCTCTGGCTTCATGTCCATGTTCTCAACTCCGACTGCCCCCACTAATACTTCATCAATAGGAGGGCTCTTCTCGTCATCTCCTGGCTCCCTTTTTGGATCAAGTCCTACTCCCAAAAAGCCGGAACAGCAGAAAAGTTCTTTCTTCGGTCTTTCTACAAGCATTGCTCCAGAGTCACTGACAAACGACATTTTTGGTATGTTCAAGGGTTCCGAATCTACAAAGTCAAATGATCCTGCACAGTCTGACAGTGAAGTGGGAAAAGATCATTCTGCGGAGGACACAGCAACCAAAAACTTAGGTTTGAGTGGAGATGCCAATACCTCACAAGGGCCGAGCAAGAAAGCAAGGGCTCTGAAGATGTGGTTGCTTCCGATTCTGGTACAGCCGGAGGGCTTGATGTGCACACAGAGAAGGAGCCATCTACCACCACTGAGATACCTGAGCAAGGTGTTAAAGCAGAGAATAATGAGGCAGAGCAAACAGGTCATACACCTGCACCTCAACCACCTGCGGACGACAGCCTCAAAACTGAGACAAGCAGTGGAATCTTCTCAGGTTTCAAGGCCCTCTCTTCCAATATATTCCATGGTGAAACGACGAGTACAATGAGAGATTCGACTGCGTCTGTATTACATTTAAATCTTGGTTCGGTTTTAGATTCTCAACCCAAAAAACCCGATTGTCCTGAGCCACCATTATCTGCATCAGCAGCAGAAGAACAGAAGATGCTGACAAGGTATCGCCAGCTTCTGGGGAAACAGAAGGGGCTGATCGAAGTGACACAGAAGGTGCAGATGGAAGTGAAACAGAAGGTCCAACAGAAGAGTCCAGAACTGGCAGCTGTGACTCTCTGAGCCAGTCTCCTCTCTCAGACGTCCCCTCTCTGCCTCCATCACAGTCACAGGGGAATACTGTCTTACCTGAGGACCACACCACTCAACCAGAAGTTCCGATTACAGAAGTTCCTCCAGAGACGGCCACAAACGCACAGGAAAGGTTAGTACTCATTATATAATTCATGCTTTTGGATGAATCTAACTTCCTTAGATTTGCATTTTAGATTTTTTTCCACTCCTGTTGATAGAATTCTTCTTCATAACAGAAGAACTTATTAAACAAGTGCATAAAGTAAGACCAGTGTTGGCGCTAACTTGCTGCAAAAGTAAATATTTACTGTAATATAGTTCTTTTTTCAATATACTGTATATATACTGTATATATATATTACTTAAAGTATGTTGATAATATATTATTAGTTACTCTCTGAGTAACTTAAAGGTTGTATGGAGGATTTTCATAAATAGTTTGTTGTCAGTCTTGATCAAAAACAGTTGCATAGATTTGTAACAGCCTTGTACTTATGCTAAACAAAAAAAGAATTCTAAAAATATATAAACTGTGGACATGATAAATCCAGTAAAACGTTGACCAATAGATAACGAGGTACCTCGTTATCTATTGGCCTTTTAACTTGTCAAGCAAACCCTCAGTGTTCCTAAGTAACTCATTGGTCCAGTTGCAGTGAAGGGCGTGGCCCTGGGAGGGGAAACACATGTGCATCGTTTGAAAAACGGCAAACAGTTGTTGGATTTTAAAAATCCTCCATACAACCTTTAAGTACTTTGCATATTTGGCAGTGGCATTTCAATGAAAATAGCAGTGAATGAAAATTAAATAAAATGCAATGAAAATGACACAGCAGGATCAAAACAACTCTATGACGCCTGTGACTTGATTCAAAGGTTATTAAATTGTGATGAAGTTTTGTGAGTTGTGATACATTTGTATAAATCACTTAGTAATCACAAGTAAAAGTAGTAGGATTATACACTTTTTTGTATAATAATGTTTAACATAACACAAAGGTGTGATTAGTTCAAAGTAACTCAAAGTAGTGTAACTCAGTTATCTTTTAGATACAGTAATATAGTAATGCAAAAATATTAGTATTATACGAAACAATTATTCGTTAAATATGGGCAACATTGACTAAGCATTAGAAAAAAATACCCCTACATTTAGCATGTCAGACTTATTATTTATTTTTTTTTTAATGTTTTTTGCTTGTTTGTTTGTTTTTACTTTAATACAAGTTTAAGATTTAATTTTAAGAAATACTAGTATCAAATGGCCAATGCAACAGCAGTTTTACTCCTTTTATTTTTCAAAGATCTTGGTGGGACTGAAGGTCCTATGTGTATTTATTGTGACCACCTAAATCTGAAGCACAAGCTAAAACCTGAGTGCAGCCAAAACTAATTTTTTCAAGGACCACCTGATCTAAATTGAGCTTAAAGTGAAGCTTACCCCCTAAACTCCACCCACAAAGATGTTTCAAACACAGCAAACTTATTGAAAAGCACTGGGAAAAGGGCAAATGTGGAGAGTTTGAGAGCAGCTGCGTTCAGTCAGTTTGGACTGTTTTGACCTGAAACTTTCTAATTTGCTGAATTTGCACTAAAATTTCAAAGTAGAAATCAGAATCAAGTAGAAATAAATAACTAAGAAGTTGCACAAAGAATTGTATAAATGTGAGTAAAATGTACACTAAATGAAATAAAATCTTAAACAAAATAAATGTCCACATGCCACCAGAACAGAAGAAATAGAACACATACCACAGTTTGAGAGACATGTAGGACTGAACATCAGAAACAGCTAGTTTGGATTGGAGTCATTTTAGTCAGATGTTTTAGGAAGAATTGACGGTGAATTCTCTGTTGCAGCGTTGCAGACCCCACTCACCCAGATCCAAGTCTACATGAAAGTCTGGTCACACCTCAGCTTAACTCTGGTTTGGAAGAAGGATCCGCAGAAGTCCAAGAACCTCTGACGACGCCAAGCCAAGCAGCCACTCACGATGAAGAAAGAAAAGAGCACGGACTGAAGCAGGAACTAGAAATACAGGCTCAAGAGAAGCTCAAACAGAAGATGAGAAAAAGGGTTGGTCAGTGGGTGAGGAGGAGGAGAAGGAGCTGCACTCAGAACCAGAGCCGGGAGTGAGAAAGGACCAAGAAGAACCAGCACTCATCCTGCCTCCACAGCCCAGCGTCACGCCCTCCAAATCCTGGTAAGTGGTGTTGGGTTCTATCCTCACGTCTCAACTCAGCCTTGTTTCTTTTACAGTTAGCGAAGGCTTGGTTTTGCCGTCCTTTCACAGTCAGAGCAAGTAAACAGCAAGCTTATAGCTGCTATGTTCTACAGAAATCACTTTTGACTTCTTATTTCAATAAAAGCGCTCTTAAATCCCAGCTACTCTCCTCAAAAAGTACATATATTTAGACATTATCTTCAAAATTAAATAAATCACCTCCAACCTTAATTCACCAAAGACTACATTGAAGCAGAATATTGTAGGTTATTGAAAATATATGATTTGTTTGATACATCAACAAAGTCATTTTTGTTCTTTTGAAAAACAAACCTAACCCTAACCTCTGCTCTCTCTCCCACAGCTCGTTTGAAGTGGGGCCTCCTCCCTGCTCTCCAGCCACTGTCCGATGGCTCAAAGTCTACAACCGCATCCGAATGCAGCTCCTGGAGGTACTGTCTGATCCTGTTCTGTCTGCTCTGCTGTGGGGTTGAGTTTCAGAGTGTGGAGAGTGTGAGAGGTGCCTCAAATGTGAACAAAGAATGAATCATACACTATATTACCAAAAGTATTGGCTCACCCATTCAAATGATCAGAATCACTTGGTCTGGCCACAGGTGTATGAAGTCAAGCACTCAGGCTGCAGACTGTGAAACAAGACATTTGTGAAAGAATGGGCCGCTCTCAGGAGCTCTGTGAATTCCAGCGTGGAACTGTCATAGGATGAACCTGTGCAACCAATCCAGTTGTGACATTTCCTCGCTCCTAAATATTCCACAGTCAACTGTCAGCTCTATTAGAACAAAATGCATAAGGTGGACCGACATCATATTGATCTCTATGGGTTAGGAATGGGATGTACTTCAGTTCATAGTATGAGTAAAGGCAGGTGAGCCAATACTTTTGGGAATATAGTGTATTTTAGCTTAGTTTAAATATACATGGATGTGAAAAGGGTTGCAATGATTGACTGAAATCATTTTGATCATCATATGAACAATACAAACTCCAAAACACAATTTTATGTGATTCTTTATTATCTTTTTCAGACTTTAAGCTGGCTGCACACTAGAGGAGTCTTGGAACTTTTGAGAATATTTGACGTGCCAAAAAAAAAGAACAGGCCTCAGACATAAGGACATTTTCAAGGACTCTTAGTCTGACAGCTGTTACACTGAGTGTAACAGCTCCTTTATAAACCTGCTTTAATCCACTGGCGTTTCATCATTGATGTTGTTTCACTTTTATAAAAGAAAACACTTGTGACACACACACTGTTCTTCGCTCACTGCTGCTTCACAAGTCTCTGTCGTCTCTGTTCTTCTGACACATGATGTCACTGTCAGACTAAGAATCCTGGAAATGTCCGTATGTCTGTGAAACATTCTGTTTTTGACACGTCTAAGAATCACAAAAGATCTTAAACTCCTCCAGTGTGCAGCCGGCTTTAGAACGGTAAATGGTCTTTATTGATGCAGCACTTTACTAAAAAACTAAATTCAAGCCGTCATCTAATAATCATATACGTAATGACTTTTTATGCACAAAACCACATTCAGTCAAAACTTTGGTTGCAGTCAAAACGTTTGCTGCACTTGTCCGACAGCAGACCCGTTTATCCAGGAGCTGAAGACTAGAGACTGGACTGAGACAGAGACAGAGAGGAGAGGGAGAGCGAGGGAGAGAGAGAGAGAGAGAGAGGAGTGGGTGGGACACGAGAGGGAGAGGACACAAACGGGGACAAAGAAGAGAGAGAGTGAAGGAGAGAGTGAGGATGGACAGAGGAGTGGGGACAGACACACTCCAGGCTGGCTGCTGGAACGGGAGCGTCCCTAAGTGTCCTCTGGGGACATATGTGTGTGTGTGTGAGGATGTGTCTCTGCTCTCCAAACGGCTGCTTCCTCAGGTATGCTTCTGCGCTTCTGTCTTAATGTACAAATGAGTGGTTTCTCCTCTGTGCCTCGGCTGTGGTTCATTTGTGTCAATTCTGCTGTTTCTATCGAATCTAACTTTACAACATTTTTTTCCTCATCACTTAAGTTGTGTTTAGCTTCCTTCACACGTTTGGTGTTGTCATAATTGTTATAATTTACATTGTAGAACTGTGGTAGTTCTAGTTGGTTAATAGGTTGATGGCATTTGACGTAGAATCTGAGGTTTCCAGTACTTTCCTGCATGAATATTTTTGTACTTTTGTCGCCTTTTGAGTCCAATTTATGGTCTGATCATAGAGCTGTTGAATAGCATTTAACACACGTCCCAGAGCATGTTTGAATACAACTCCACTGCGTTGTTATTAAATCCATAAACTGTCCTGTTCAGAACTATAACATCATAATCATTACAATTGCATGTCTGCATTAGCATTTCAGGAAAAGCTATGTTTTGTCTCCTTTTATCTGAATATTGTGCTAAATTGTACACTTTTGTCTTGTCTGAGTTTCTCAAACAGTGGTACATGTACTACTGGAGGGCTGCCTTTGGTGATACTTGAAGAAGCCATTGCGGTTTTTATTTAGAAACCAACCTATTCATGTGTTTGTCCTCTTTTGGGTTAAGTGTTCCTTAGACGTGCAGTCTCTATGGTTTCCCATTGTTTTAGACCTGATTTTAACACATTTTAAACTATTTTGATCATTTATAATTTATGCCTAATAAAGTCAAAGGAGAGTGGTACTTAGAGAGTAAATATTATCTAAGTTTGAGAATTGCTCTAAATAAACTGTAGTAGATTCATAAAACAATCCATATAAAAATGCTTAATTTGTATGCAGAATGTTTTATAAAATCTCATAAAAGTTCATCTCGATGTAAACAAGGCAATAGAAAAATAGAAGAAAGTTGAAATTAAAGCCAAACCTGGTGGTCCGGGGCCGAATGTGGCCTCCGAGATGATTTCACCTGGCCCTCTGGAAGATTGGTGATTGTTTTTGATAGTGACCCTCTGAAAAAGCCACACAGCAATTTGTACTACATGTCCCAGAATGCACTGCAGCCCAGTTCTGACAAGAGGAGCAACATAGGCCAGAAAGGATAATATGCCTATAGAAGTAGAAAAGCTTATATTGCCGAGATGTGACTATAAAATCTAAAACGGAGCAAATACCATAGAATGTGTCCAACATTTTCTTGGACTGACAGTATGTACAATATAATATAATATAATATAATGTAATGTAGCGTAATGTGTTACAGTATGAATCTGGTCAAAATATACATGTGTTTTATTGAGCTTTATGCTTTATATAGACCAGATGATTTGAACCTAACAAAGAATCTGAATACGAAACATTTAGCAAATTCAACAGCTTAGACTGAATAAGCTGTGTCTTTAGCTCAGTCTGAGTTAAAGTGATGCGTAAAGACAAACACAGACGCACAGCCAAAATGAAATCTTTCTGGACTGTTTAGTAGCGATCACATACAACATAAACAATAGGATTCTTCAGTCAAGTCATTGTATATAAGATCTCATCGCTCTAAATTCTTGTTTCTGATTGGTCAGAGACATGTCTTTTTAACCTTTTCAGGAACTTGTCCTGTCTAGAGGGTATTATGAGTTTGCCGCATGTTGCCATAGAGATCTGGACCGATAGGAAGTGATCAAGCTTCATACAACTGCCAGACCAGATTGAACCTAGAACTTACAGGGCTCTGCTCTAAGTGCACCTCTAAACATGAGCAACCAAATACTAATAATGCATAATACCAACATTCAGCCAGCAAAAATGACTTCCTATAGGGTTGGGTAATTTAAGGTAACAGATAGTTTAAGTGCAAAAGATAAGTTAATTTCTTCTTCCAAAGTCTGTTTTTTGCCACATGTTTTTACTGACAGAGGATTATCTGTGAAGCTCCTGATTCAAAAAGCAGTTGACGATTGGACATGACTGGATTGCGATCTCACAATCTCTCAATACATGCCAACCTTGATATCCTTTACATTTTCATTCACGAGATTTGCCCCACTTTGACCAAATGTCCATGTAGAGACGTTAAAGTGTCCTTTTACAGGCGTGTCATCCGCACACGCCCAGCCTGCGTCGTGTAGTATCCCACTTCTGAATTGGCCGAGGCACAAGTATGATCAGGATATGAGATGTCTCACCAGAGTAAAAGCATTAGAGTCTGTGGACTTTTGGCAGGCGCTGGTGGCACAGGGCCAACTCTCCTTCTCTCAGTCCACCACGAGCATTACATCAGCCTGCTCTGTGTCCTGCTCCACCTCATTGGCTGGTATAGTCTGTCCTCAGAGTGGGTGGGGTTTACGCTGGAGGACACTTTTTATGGTGGACTGGGATGGTGGTTTTTGTCGCTGGAGAAATGGAGAATGAAATGTGTTTGACCAGGAAAAGAGACATACAGTATTATGCTTTGTTAAGTACTTAGTATTGATCTGTATTGGGCAAATCAATGGCTGCATTGATCAAAATCGCTTTATAAGAAAGAATGTTACATCGATTTTCTGTTCATAACTACAGAACTAATAAGCTTTGCCTCCTCATAGTGATAAGCCCACTTGACCAAGTCACTGTTTTGCAATAAGTCTCAAGCATTTGGCTTTAAAATCGAGTAAGTCCCAAGTCAAAGATGGATAGTCTCATCAAGTCCAGTCTTCCTTTGTTTTATCAAGTCAAGTTTGAAGACATCTCAATAGTGACTGCAGACTAACTCAAATCCAAGTCATGACTTGCAAGTCCACACCTCTTCATAATGATAAGCCCGCCTTTTTATAGTGATTTATTTATATATTATATATTTTTTTTTTTTACTTGTATTTAACCAGGAAGTCCATTGAGATTCAGAATCTCTTTTACAAGAGCGACCTGGCCAAGGTAGCAGCCAATACTATCAGCACAAAAGTTGAACACATTACTTTATAGTGATTAATGATGATATGTATAAATAATGTCACATGACATATAAAAACCTCATTTATGACATGTTCGTATGAACTAATGTGTCCTTAAGGGCCTCGTATGAACAGTTTTGGCATTCACAAAATTGTTCTTAAAAAATGTCAGTAAAACAAAAAACACTCAGGAGCACTCATAAGAACAAAAATACTGCTGTTTCAGAATTGTATTACTTATAATTCAGTCAAAAATTTAAATTCCTACACAAGTGTAGGTTATGTATTTTTACAAATTATTGTATATAAAATCGGGATGGAACAAGACAGAATTTTCACGAGCCGAGCCGAGCCACAAGATTGGGTCTACGAGATCGAGACGAGACAAGATGGATTTTAAAAGATTTGCATGAATTGTTTCAATTTAGAATTTTAACAAAGCAAATTACAAAATTAAGTCATTATTTGTTGCATTTATTTATTTTATTATGTCTGTAACACTTATTTTGAAGTGCTATGACTTTGACTGAACTCACTGCTGTACTGTCACCGAAACAACTAAAGTGTTAGTGAGTGTGTTCATTGTTTGGACTGAAGTTTTAAATCAGTGATAGTCAAAGATTGCTGTTGCACTTCTTCATTCCTTGTCTCTCTCACTTTGCTCCAGGAGAAGTCCTGAGACCAGCCATATTTGCCATATAAGAAAGTAACTTCCTTTATGCATTATTCATTTTTATATAAGTAATCATTCATAGCTGGAGTTTGGTGAATTTGGCGACAAGGCTGTTAGAAGAAATTTGTTTCTTACTAACACGTCGTGAATCTGACGAAGAGTTTTCGCAGCAACTTCTTAAAGTAGAAGTTACACACAACTTTTAAGAATACTCTCATCAATGAGGCCCATTACTATTTACTAATTACGTATACATTTTAAAGCAACAACTATATTGTTATAAGCTACAGAAACTGCACTCAATCAAATTTGTCGCATGTTGCATGTTTTTTTTGTCCAACTCTCTATTGTAATAAAAGAACCCTGGGCAGCTTGGCCAGTGGAGAAACCTGCTCTTGTTGTTAAAAAGCCAACAGTATGTCTACAGTGTGAACTTCTGATTGTTTTAGACATGAGGTATTTGGATTTATCATCTGAGCACACTCTGAACTGAGATTATGTCGTCTGAGAATCCCAGACAACCTAGAGCTCAGAAGGGCCAGGAGAAGCCCAAGAGAGCGCCCAACCCTAAAGTCGCTGTGGCCATCAAGGGGAAGATCCACCGTCTAATGCAGGGTCCAGTAACCATGACAACCAGCTCCCTCACCCTGCCTCAGAGGACTGGAGCTCTGTCTATGGAGAGCCTTATCCAAGCTCAGAGGCTAGTACTTCAGCAGGCTCACCAGCACACAGCCGGTCTGTGTGGGAGAAGTGGAGCTCAACAGAGAGGGCTGCATCAAAATCCCCTGCACTCTGCGCGACAAAAACTCTCGAGGGCCAGCAAAAGTCAAACACATTTCCTTTGAAGGAGAAATTGAAGAGATTCCTCACCAGGACCATTCAGTTCCTCACTACAGACCAATCAGAGCGAACCCAGGACGCAGCGGCAGAAGAGACCTCACTCTGCTGGGAACACCTTAGACTACTCTCAGGAAGAATCCACTGCGCTGATCGAGAACATCCTGAAAGAGCTGAGAGGCATAAACAAGATCCAGGAGGAGCTGTGGGACCTGCGGCTCCACCTGACGTCAGTGCGAGGTTCTGTGGAGGAGGTGTCGTCGTGTGTGGACGCCATGTTGTTGGAGATCGAGGGCATGCGCTCTGACAGTAGGGCTCGCTCAACTGTAGCCAAGAGAACTAAGATAAGGAGCAGAGACGCGCTCCGTAAGAGGCCTGTGAGTGCTCAGCTTCTTTGGCTTCCAGGTCTGAGCATTTCCGAGGCTTTCCTCCAGATGTCTTAGCGGGAGGCAGGACGCGAAGAGAAGGCTTTAGTTCTCTGGAGCTGCAGGACCCTCAGGACTATCCAAGCCCCAGCTCGCTGTCCTCTCGGTACAGCTCCAAGTCAGAGTCCGACCTGGAGGCTGAAACCTGCTGGGACTTCAGCCAGGACTCCTGGATGTGGCCTCAACATTCACACAGCGTCCAGGCAGTCAACATAAGGCAAAGTTATTCTACTAGAGAGCATGAGTACTATGGCTATGAGGAGGTTTGTGACTGCTGTGGAGGTTCACCTGCCTCGACTCGCTCCACAGGCAAACAAGACTACGCAACAGAGCCAGAACATTCCACACAGGGTTATTCGTCTAACTATTACAGCTCACGGAAAAAGAATACAAGCAGACAAAGAACTCCGTCAAAGGAAGGTCTGAAAGGTCTCAAACTTCAAAGCTGCAATAGACCTGGTTATAGTTCAGAGGAAGGCCAGGAGTTCTACAGACACACCAGAGACAGTACCAGAGTGGCCCTCACGTATGCTCCGGACATCAGGAGAGTTACTATGGCACTCATGTTTTAGACAATCAGCCACTGGACTTTGTAACAGCTGCTAACATTTGCACAAAGAGGAAAGGTAAAGCGTCTTATAAAAGTGACATGCATGGAGCGGTTAGCCAGAGTTTAGTGTGTGACCAGTTTCAAACAGAAGAGAGAAGCCCTTCTGATCTTCTCGACCAGTACAGTGCTCAAGGTACGCCGGAACAAAGCAACAGCAACTTGTCACTGTCCTCTCCAGACAACTCCCTGCTTGTCCAGACTGAGAACACATGTCAGGATGAGGGCTCCTGGACGTCTCCTCCACAGCAGACCCACTCCAAACAGGTTCAGACAGTCCACAGACCGGCCTGGAGCACACTGCCCGCCGGAGCTTTCAGGAGGTTCTGCAGCTGAAGAAGGAAAGCAGGCGCCTCACCAGTGTCTCCATGTTCACCTTCACGGAGAGCGGTCTGGAGCCAGGTACTCACACACAGTCACACCTGCACACGACCCAGCTCTAGTGTCTCGATGTTCAGCTTCAACAGAGAGCGTCTGGAGCAAGTACTCACACACAGTCACACCTGCACACGACCCAGCTCCAGTGTCTCCATGTTCAGCTTCACAGAGAAGGTCTGGAGCCAGGTACTCACACACAGACACACCTGCACAACCCAGCTCCAGTGTCTCGATGTTCAGCTTCAACAGAGAGAGTCTGGAGCCAGGTACTCACACACAGTCACACCTGCACACGACCCAGCTCCAGTGTGTCCATGTTCAGCTTCAACAGAGAGCGGTCTGGAGCCAGGTACTCACACACAGTCACACCTGCACACGACCCAGCTCCAGTGTCTCCGTGTTCAGCTTCAACAGAGAGCGGTCTGGAGCCAGGTACTCACACAGTCACACTTCACTTACTCCGGCTCAGACTGCACTCAGCCCAGCTCCAGTGTCTAAGCTGGGTATTGATACTAATTTGGCTATTCGATCGATTCTCAATACTTGGCTCGTGATACGATTCGTACCTCAATACTGCTATTAACGAATAAAGAGTAGGCACCAAAAAACAGTTCTTATTTGGAAACAACCGAAAATACTGGAACCGGAATCATGACCACTTTTGACACCATTTTTCGGTTCCTCGCTTTAATCTTTGCATCAATTAGTAGAAAACAGAAACACCACCACATGCCACATGTGCTCTCTCTATAATGACACAAACTACCCTCCACAAACAGCAAAAACACCACGTATTCTATGTGTTGTTTGTCCACTCCGCAATGTGACAGCAATTCACGTCTTACTTCTCCCAAACAACTGTGTGTGAGCTTATGCTTGTGCCCTGCAGCTGTAAGTCTCACAAGTAAAGCAATGTGTCGCCTTACCTTCTGAAACAGAAGAAATTAAGAAACGTCTTCTCATCGCTCCAGTGAAATTAATCACAAATGTAGTCCACAGTGGCGCTTCTGGATGCAGCCAACAAGCCACAATAAAATCTAAAAAATAATCTAGCCTTCTCATTTCTCCTTTTTCTTCTGATAAATGGATGAGTAAAAGTTTTATGTCAAAAGCAAAACGCTCTGTCGCTACAGTGCTGTGTGTGGCGAGAAAATGAAACTGAAAGTGCTCCATGTAGGAGGAACAGCGATTGTTTTGAGTTGTAACTGAACAGACTATACATGTGTTTCAAATATAGTTGACATATGTGACATGTTGAAGCTGAAAACATAGTTTGGGCTTACAATTAACATTTTAAAAAAAAGCAAGAACCAAAAAAAAACATTAACAAACCAGGTCTCAAAAACAGGAAGCAAGAAAGCAGAATCTGGAAGCTGCCACAGGCTTTTTGTCAGTGAACATGATTATACAGTGTGGCCTCACTTTATCCTGTGGTGGCACAAAACACTCATGTACCGGTGAAGGTTACAGAGTTCTTCTTCATTGTACAGTCATTATCTAGAACAGCAGTGTGACGCTCTGTTTGTTTTCTAGGAGGAACTCTTCGTGGAGATCAGGTGCTTTCTGCGGTTGTATTTTCTTTTTTCACAACATGGCATGATATTTGGAAACAGAGTGAATGTGTTGGAGTGGATGTGTGTCCAAATACTGAAACTCAGCCCTTCTAAGCATGTGCATGTTACAGATGTCATTCTTCATTTGTTTACATTATGTCTCTTCTTTTCTTCTAGAACGAAACACATGATGAGCTGAACAAGCACTCATGGACGAAGGCCAGGTCTGTCTGACACATGTAAGGTTAAACTGTTATTTTCTCCGCCCGCACTAACGCTCCGCATGTGTGTGTGTGTGTCAATGTGTGTGTGCAGGGCCAAGGTCTCGTTTGGGATCGACAGTTCACCGGAGCCGTGCAGGAGTCGGCCCGTTCCTTTAGTCAGCGTGGTGAGTGTACAGGCCAAAAGACATCAAGGTTATGTGTAAACTTCAGCACTAGATGTTCAGAACCTGCTTATATAATAATATAAAGTAAAGCTACAATGAAAAAACAATGCAAATACAGTATATACAAATATACAGGATTTTAATTTACTTTTGCCATAAAAAGACCTTGACAAGCAGAATTGTGCAAATATGCCTTTTCTTGTTGCAAAGAATTGACTAAAAATGTCTTCATTATTATTGAAATACAGCAAAGGATCATGGTCTTTGTAGTTCCTCTTGTTTTCTAGCTGTTATTGCAGCTAAACAATGAATGTAAACAGAACATATACTTATATTGTTATATCGTGACCAGTCAGTTAGAACAGTGAAAAACAGTGAAGACATTTCACCTAAACCAGATGCTTCTAACCCTAACCCTGGTTTAAACGCACAAGTACGTGTCATGAGCAAAGTCTGTTAAACTACTCCAGAGGTTCTCAAATGGGGTGCTGTGACATGAGTCCAGGGGTGCCGCGGAAAATTGTTGAGTCTGATAGAATTTTTCAAATAAAGACTTTCGAATAGACCAGCAGTTGTGAACACCCAGAGCGCTCTCTTTGCCTCACTCAGAAACACTTGCGTTCCGACATCGTTTCTTTTTTCCTCTCTCCCATTCTCACTTTAGAGAGACTGCGTGTGCCTGTGTCATATCAGAGCTTATAGCAGCGATTGTGTCTTAAAGAAGCGTTTGCCATCACAATACCAGCCGATATATTCCTAATTGGATAAGTGGATAGCTCGTTTAGAAACTCCGTACTCATTTGTAAAGTGATCTTTGGAGCTTTTGCTTTGCAAGAATGTTTCATAAAACAGAAGTCTGTCCTGACAAAGTTTGTGGAACAGCAGCGTTTTTCCGCTCTGATCACACAGGACAGTCTCGTCACGCTGAAGCTTCTGAACGCTGGTTTACAGGGGCGGAGCTAGATTGGGCCCCATGAGAGCTTCTGATTTAAAATGATTTTAAAACATCCTCTTTACCTTTTTAATAATAATAAAGTACATCATGCAGTAGGAAAAAGATAATTTAAAATATTTCAAATACAGAATATCACATTGAATTAAATCAAGTTTTCCTGTGGTGTTTGGTGGAGGTTTTTATTGCAAATTTCAATGAAATGTAAATAAGCTGTGCACGTTTAAAAAAAAAAACAAACATTTAAATTAAAATACTATGCGAAATTGTAAGGGGTGCCTCGACTTAGGGCAAGAACGCTTAGGGGTGCTCCAGTGCTGAAAGGTTTGAGAACCTCTGAACTACTCTAAGGTGGAGTCTGTGTATGTGTCTCTCCATCCTCTGTCTAAAGCCAAGACAAAGAAAGCATTATGGCCATGAATGATAATACAAAAAAGAGTCACTGATTTGTCCTGATTGTCCTGATAAAGCTTTCTCTCCTCCTAACTCATAGTTTTAGATTTACTAGTCTATGTTGTCACTTATTATCATTGTAATATAATATATAACCTTTTATAATTACCACAAATAACATGTAATAAGTGTAGATATAATTTTCATCTTTATTTAAAGTCTGAAGCCATTCAAAACACCTCCTGGTAAGTGTGTTCGTACCTCTGGTTGAGAAACACTGACTCGGGACTGTTCACAGAGTAGTTACACACACTTGTGTTTGTTTGTTCCTCCATCAGACAGAGACTGTAAACTGTAAGAACGGCACAATCATTGTCACTATGTCATCCATCAGTCTGACTTTTCTTCTTCTTTATGTGTACATGTTACTGACTGATCTCTTCTGTCTCTGCTCCCCCCTGCTGCCCCTCTCAGGCCATGGTGAGTACAACATCTTCATCTTCGTTACACACTGTACACTTTGAACACGCAGTCTAGCAGATGTTCCTCTCAGATGTGAGGACAGCAGACTGGGATTGTGGCATTTATGTGGTTCTCTAGATTCCAGAAAATTCCAAAACTCGGGTCGGGTGCAGTTTGACATTTGAGCTAGCCATTAGCATTAGCACTAAAAAAGCGCCCGTTCTGAATGATCCAGAGAGTGCCAACCCATTAAAATGTACCGACCACATTTAGCAAAGGTCAGAACCTCATTACATGGTATTATTGAGTTTACAAATCTTTTAGTATTATAGTTACAATTAGTGAATAAAATGGCTAACGGCTAGCAAAGTACTAGAGAGTTCTGATCTCGTGCGTCATGACACCAAACGTCTTTTTTAACAAGTTATATTACTAGTGAGAACAGCAGAACTATTATACAAACATCAAGACTCTGGCCACGCCTCCTGAACTTGTAGAGGGAAGCATCGGGTTTAAAATTAGGCCAAAACTCCTGCAGTGTGCACAAGGCTTTAGGCCGTAAAAGTACATTAAAACATGTATGTAACCATTACAGTGACTAACAAAGACATCCAACAAAGTCAGAATGTTTCTTAGATCAGCTTTAAAATATAAATATCGATCATCGGTCACACCAGGGGATCAAAGTTGGTCCATCCCTTACGGTTTATATATTACCATGTTCTTTTTTATATATACAGTATATACTGTATCTTCCATGACCTTCAAGTAGCCAAGTTTTCTAGAATGTAGGTACAGGATGAAAGACGGATGAACCGAGTGCTCCTCTGGCTGTAGGTTCTGTGTATGAATCATATGAACGTTGTCTCTGCTGTTAGCTGTGCGGTGTGAGAAGTGCATGTGATCATAAATTGTGGTTGTGTCAGAATGACCTCTAAGATGTTCTTCTCTCCACACTCTGCCCTCTCTCACACTCTGCTCACACTAAGCTCGTGTGTAGGGCTGAGAGAAAGAATTTTTTGGGGGCATATCATGCGATTCAGGTGATTTTAAAGCAGAACTAAATACTTTGTCAAATGTCTTTGTAAGTCTCCATGATGATGTTATAGATGTTATAACTTGTAACCCGCGGTCAACCCGCTGGTCCTGTGGTTCAGGCGGGGTCCGGATAGCACAATTAAAAAAAGCCGGGCGGGTTTGGGTGGTTCGAGGGTAAACCCATGTTTAAATGCTTCTCTGCTTTAGCATCAAGGTGACGTGAAACTTCAGTCTAATAAGCCTCATGGTAAAGCATATTTTGTCCCTGTTTAACAAACAAGACACAACATATGTGTTTTGAGCTTAGTTTATTTACAACTACAAAAAACATGGCCTTCTGTGCGCACGGTGCAGCCATGACATAAACACATCTTAACAACACAAATAATGTTCCAACATGAACAAATTCATCATTGTAAAGTAAACCACGAGCACCAAGAGTCAAATCCTCTTGTGAATGGTGGTGATTTGACACGGTCCCTAAACAGTGTATTTGAGTGCACACCATGGCCCAGACTGGGACAGCGCACTCACGAGGTGAGCCTCTGCAGACATAGTGTATACAGCTGCAGCTGCAGCAGCTCGCAAAACAACAGTTTTATAGAGTTCAGGTCTGGAGCTGTATTTAAATGTAGGTAAAAGTGAGGCTATGTGTACTACTTTGGACAAGGGCTTTATTGTTCTAATCTTTTAAACTTTATTGTTGGAAAGTGGAGTGTGCAGGGGTTGTGAGCATGCTCAGCATTGTCCAGCCGTTTGTTTACATGACTTCTGAAATCAATTACAATCGGTCAAACCATGTGCGCCAATTGAAAACCAGTTTAAAGCTCTTCAATCAGTCTGCCTTGGGTTACATTCACTTTGGAGAACTGGTTTAAATACACTAGCCTAGTTGTCTGGTTTTCCTGGCCTCCATGTAAACGCCCTGAATGATAATGGTCCACAGATCAATTATGTTGTTGTGTCAACAAAACCTCTAAAATGCACTAGAATACAGCAATTAAAAAAAAAGTTGCAAAAAACGTCCACAACCTGACTCTGGTTGCCCCACTTTTATTAACTTTTGTAAAAGCAGAAAGAGCCGCTCCAGCGCTGTTGTCCCCTAACTTCAAGAGTTTATTACTGTGTGAAAACAAAAGTCATTTTGCTAAATCAACATTTGTGACTGAAATGATCTTTTTTTGAGTGAAAAAACACAGTCTCAAGCTTCAGGAGGCAGACGTCTGTCAGCCCGGTTCAGACCTGATCCAAACAGCTGCTCTCATCCTGTTTTGTTGTTTTAATCAAAGAAGTTTCCCCAGCTAACCTCCTGAAGGTGCCAATGAGCAGTAGAGTCAAATATATTGTCGACCCGATAATCCCTCTATACTCCTTTTTTTTTTTTTTGACAAATCTTCAAGACAACATTCCTGCTATAATGTGAAATGTGACATGTGTGTTGTGTTCTGTCCAGACGATGATCCAGAGCAGGAGAGCAGCACAGACCAGTCCAGCCTCACTGAGGGACGAGAAGCTGGTGAGTCCAACACATCAACACTTAGGGATTTACTCATGCTTTTTTTAGTTTAACTGTTTAACAGCTTCAGATCAACAGAGAGTGTGCTCTGGTCCTAGGCCCTGACACTGTCCTGTGGGTAGTATATTTAGGGCTCTGCCATTTGAGGAGAAATGTAATCCAATGTGTAGGCTAAAATGTGTTCATCCCAGAATGTTTGATTTGACTGTTTCAGCTTCCTTCTTACCTTACTTTTCCGGGAGCTTGATAGTGTGTTTTTATCATAGGGTGGACAAAGATGAATTAGAAAAGAGGGGTGGGGCCCATAAACAAAGCAGATTCACCTTAAAACAAGTGAAATAATCCAGGTTCATCAAGTAAATCTATTTAGTTTTCATGAAAATGGACTAAAACTATCATCATGTGTGTGTTGTGTTTGTCTCTCTTGTGTCTGTGTGTCTTATGTGTGTGTGTGTCTCTTATGTGTGTCTCTTATGTGTGTGTCTCTCTTGTGTCTCTTAACGTGTGTGTGTGTTGTGTGGTGACAGAAAGCCCACGTGTACAAGAAGACCCTGCAGGCTCTGATCTACCCGGTTCCTGCACCACGCCTCACCACTTCGAAGTGTGGACGGCCACCACTCCCACCTACTGCCACGAGTGTGAGGGGCTGCTGTGGGGGCTGGCCAGGCAGGGCGTGCGCTGCGCAGAGTGTGGGGTCAAAGTGCACGACAAGTGTAGAGAGCTGCTCAACGCCGACTGTCTGCAGAGTAAGTGTCTCGTAGTACATTCACAATCCGATCAGGATGTTTACTTGGACAGTTCGATTTGATTGAACAAGTGAGAAGACACAAACGAATTCAGATCCAGGTCTGAACTGGGTTTTGTAGAAGTCGATCCTGGCTTGTTGATTTGTGAGTTGTTGTAAGGATGCACCGATCCAGCCTTTTTAGTTTCGATACAGATTCTGATACTTTGGCTTTCAGTATGTACCCATACCAATATCAACAGATACCAGTTTAAAGGACAGAAGTTGCTTCTTATTAAAAGTGTTTTGTAACTGTTGTTTATAGTGCAGGCCACAACTTAACAACTTAATCTGAATAAACTGTCCAGTAAATAAGAGAGGTTATGGATCAACACCAGCCAATAAATTAGTCTTATTATTTCCAATTAAACTGTGGCTACGTTCAGACTGCAGATTGAAACGACCCAAATCTGATCCTTTTATGGCTGTCTGAACGCCTCTGGCCTCTGTCATATGTGGTCCTAAATCCGATACATATCTGATCTTTTGACATGTCGCATTCATCCGACATTTACGTCACACAACTCAACAAGTCACAGCAGAAACAGCGGCCGAAGGAATCGAAAACTGACAAAGGAGGAGAGAGCATCCTGGACCTGCGTGTTCTAAAGTGACCTTCACCGTCTTGTAAAGTCAGCTCCACGTGAGCCAGACAAGAGACGAAGGTAAACTAAATCATGCAGAGCATGTTTACTAACCACAATTATCATACTACTGTAGCAGAACTGTAGTGTCATCCAGGTCCTTTTATCCATTCTGCACAAATCACTCACATAAAGTCCACATTTTACACATGCCATAATATCCATTCTAGTGTAATGTTCTGAATGTTTCCAACTCTTTGAGCGTCTCAAAATGACATTATTCTGGCCAGGAAACAGAACATGCTATTGTGCTCTAGATTGTTAGAAACAACTTGTCACTGATCATATTTGGTCTTTGCGGCTCAGTTTTTGCACAAAACAGCCTGAAACAGACATAAACGTGTCTTGGCTGTGTAACTACACTCTGTGCGTGTGACGTGATGCTCTTTACTGCCCATACGGGTCACTTTTAATGAAAATGTATCACCAGTTTCATTGATTATTAAAGGAAAATAGCATTGTTGGAATAACAGACAGTAAGGCTACAGCTCATGTTAATGTGGGAAAAGTGGACTATCTTTATTCAGTAGTAAATTGTACAGCAGACGACACACATTTCACAGCCAGTTTTGTAATAAAAACAAAACAGATGAGCTTTTTGTTGGGTTACAATACATTAGGCCCAATAATGTGAGGTCAGCGGTAGGATAGATCCATAAATACTAAATATTAAGTCCAGCTTCATGTTTGTTTGGATGTGGCACAGACAAAATTGTGATTCAGATCATTTCACAACAACAGTTATCTCTGAGGGCTTCACAAGATTGTCAGAAAATCAAACAATGAAACCAACAGAAACTATTGGAAATACAGAAGCAGATTCTGTGCTCTGAGCCCTGTACTATGAAGATTTAGCCAGGTCAGTTCTGAGTTAAACCTGGTCTGGTCCTACGAAACTGGATCACTTCCTATCAGGGCAGATCTCTATGGCAACATGTGGCAAACTCATAACCAAACAAGGCGCTGGCCAATCAGAGACGTGATTTTTTAGAGAGAGCGAGAGGGCATCGGAGAAATGAGGAAATGCGAATTCTGCGTATTCCAAAGAGCCATGAGATCTTCTATGTAACAGTAACTAGACTGAAGAATCCTGTTTAATCTGTGATGATTAATAAACTCTTTCATTGTCAGAAATATTGAATGTCTTTGTGCACATTTGACTGTGGATCTTGACATCAGTTTGACTCAGACAAAAGACTTGTCTGAACTAAAGACACAGCTCATTCAGACCAAGCAGTCGATCTGTTAAATATTTGTAATATCTGCACATTTGTGCTTTAGTCTGTTGTATCCATGCAGGACATTTAAATGAACTCTGTAGTGTAACTTTGTGTCTGTCTGGTCTTAAGAGCAGACTTCACTTGAAGCTGCAGCACGTTTCCTTCACTTGGATTTTAGATTTTAATACCAGTATATTTCACTTCAAGTTTGAAGTCCACAGCTCAGTTGTTCTGATTGGTCAGTTTGCACTAACCCCGCCCCCTGCTCTGTAACACGGCTTCATTAAGAAAATCCATGGTTAACAAACCGAGTTGTGAACTTGTTTCGTAAAACAGTTTCTCCAGAGATGCTCATGTCTGGGTTAGTCAACCCGGGGAAGAGAAACTTATCCAGGATAAGTTCAGCCATGTTTGTAGTCCAGGGTTCTGGTCACAGCATCGATGCACACAGAGACATATGACACACGTCCTCATTGCCACTGTTCTTTGCCATGATCTTTATAAACACATTTAATACAGTGTTTGAGTGATTTCTCACACAGTTCACAGTGATGTGTGTTAAGTGTTAAGAGTGAAAAAGTGTATTACGGCTTTCAACATGGACTCTGAAGCCTGCATGTGTGTGCCATAATCTAGTACACAAGCAAATGATGTCGGAACAATTTGTTTTCTGTGATACAGGATTTATACTGTATCTGTAACATTTTTATATTTTTTTTATGAAGCCCTTTTGATTTGACAACTCATCACTACATTAGCAACTCAACTAGTCAGTACACTTAATATACAATGTAATGAGTTGATGGTTTGAACTGTACATGAACACATAGAAACCTAACATCTCTCACAGTCTTATGAACTGCTAGATGTCAGAAGTGAGGGATTGAATGGTCTGTCAAAAGGCTGATGTTTGGACTTGATATATGATTCATTTCAAGAAAGGACCAGACCACAACATTATGTAGATTACACAAGTATTTATCAGACCAGATACAAGCCAAGAGCAGGATGTGCCTCTGTGAATGTTAAAGCGAGAGAGAGGGATGTGGGGAGAGAGAGAGAGAGAGAGAGACAGAGAGAGAGAGAGATGTGGAGAGAGAGAGAGAGACAGAGAGAGAGAGGGATGTGGAGAGAGAGAGAGACAGAGAGAGGGGGATGTGGAGGGAGCACTGAAGGAGGCTGATGGAAGAGAGAGAGAGAGGGAGGGATGAGAGAGGGAGCACTGAAGCTAATGCAAGAGAGAGAGAGAGAGAGATGTGGAGGGAGCAACTTGAAGCTAAATGCAAGAGAGAAGAGATGAGAGAGAAGAGAGGAGAGAGAGGGATTGTGGAGAGAGAGAGGAGAGAGACAGGAGAGAGAGAGTAGAGAGAGAGATGGTGGACTGAGCAATGAAGAGGCTAATGGAAAGAGAGAGAAGAGGGAGTGGAGGGAGCAACTGAAGCTAATGGAGAGAAGAGAGAGAGGGATGTGGAGGAGGCACTGAAGCTAATGAAGGAGAGTAGACGAGAGGGATGTGGAGGGAGAGAGAGAGAGAGGGATGTGGAGGCGAGAGAGAGAGAGAGAGAGAGATTGTTGGAGAAAGAGAAGAGAGGAGAGAGGGATGTGGAGAGAGAGAGAGAGAGAGAGAAGAGAGAGAGGGATGTGGAGGGAGACTGAAGGAGGCTGATGGAAGAGAGAGAGAGAGGGAGGGATGAGAGAGGGAGCACTGAGCTTAATGCAAGAGAGAGAGAGGGGAGAGAGTGAGAGAGACTTTTTGGAGAGAAGAGGGGAGAGGAGAGAGATCCGGACAGAGAGGAGAGAGGGAGGAGGAGAGAGAGGGATGTGGAGGGAGCACTGAGCTTAATGGAAGAGAGAGAGAGAGAGGGTGTTGGAGAGAAGAGAGAGAAGAGGGATGTGGAGGGAGAGAGAAGAGAGAGGGTGTGGAGGGAGAGAGAGAGAGAGGGATGTGGAAGGGAGAGAGACAAGAGAGAGAGAGAGATGTGGAGAAAAGAGAGAGAGAGAGAGAGGGATGTGGGGAGAGGAGAAATAAGAGAGAGAGAGAGAGAGGGATGTGGAGGGAGCCACTGAAAAAGGATGGCCTGATGAAGAGAGGAAGAGAGAGGGAGGGATGAGAAGAGGGAGCACTGAGCTTAATGCAAGAGAGAGAGAGGGAGAGAGGAGGAGAGAGAGGGATGTGGAGGAGCACTGGAAGCTAATGCAAGAGATGAGAGAGAGAGGGAGAGAGAAGAGAGAGAGGGTATGTGGAGAGAGAGGGAGGGAGAGAGAGTCGGACGAGAGGAGAGGGAGGGAGAGGAGAGAGAGGGATGGTGAAGGAAGGCTGGAAGGAGAGGGAAGACAGTAGAAGAGGGAGGGGAGACAGAAGAGAGGAGAGAGGAGAGGAGGGAGGGACAAGAAGAGAGGGAGGGAGAGAGAGAGAAGAGAGGGAGAGAGAGAGAGGAGAGAGGGAGGGAGAGAGAGAAGGAGGAAGGAGAGAGAGAGAGAGAAGGGGAAGATAGAGGAGGGAGAGAGAGAGAGGGACAGAGAGAAAGGGAGGGGCAGACAGAGGGAGGGAGAGAGAGAGAGGGGAGAGAGAGAGGGAGGGGCAGACAGAGAGAGACTTCCTGGGTTTACTTAAGGTTATTGGTGAAAATGTACTTCTGACTAAGCAGTGGCTACAATATTAAATGTTTGTGTTTTATTATATTTACAGCGGTGCTTTGTGTAAGTTTAGGATTAGGCTTAGGCTAAATGAATTTGATTGATTTGAGGGGTTTGGTAAAGGTATCCTAACCAAGACCCGACTGGAGGAAAAAAGACCCAGACATAAGACAGTCTGGTTCTGCTCCTGACGACGTACCATCAGCGCTGAAGCATGACTCAAATACAAACACCCTTTTGGCAGAGCTGGACCTTTCTATACACAGACTACACAAGGTGCGTAAGGTCTCACTTTTAGTTTTTGACTTTAGATTTGTCATCATGCTTGTTGGTTTCACTCTCTGGTTTGCGCTGAACATATACTTTGTCTGTTCAAAGTGATGGACCCTCCCTCGTCTGTCCTTGTGACACAGGAGAGACAACTGCCTCCTCAACAGTGACAGAAGTGAAACATGCGTCTGATTATTCTCAACACAAAGAGCAAAGACAAAGACTCTGGCAACAGTTTGGACACAAATACAAACTATCAGCCAATCTTTAACTTGTGTCAACAGTGTATTGTAGTAGTATTGAGTCTGAACAGTGTACACAAATAACTAATGAACTAATAAATGTGCAGATTTAATCACGCAAATTACTGCGGCAAAATACATTTCTGCACATTTCTGTTCAATTCTGTCAGTATTTGTGTTCATAAAGTCCAGTGCAATACAGCTGTTACAGCGTCAGCACACAAGAAGAGGAAACAGTAGTGGAGCTGAGACTCACTGACAAACACTCACACCAACTCAAAGTTTATGAGAAGAGCAGAAAATTATACATACATTGACTACTGTAAAAGATGCATTTGTTGGTCTAAAATACTCCAATTTATTGGAAAATGCTTCTGTTTTATTCAGAAGTTTCAAAGGCAGGATCTTGTATTCTCTCTTATGACAGGAGTGCACAAATCTTTTACCTCACCAGGCCAAAAATAATCATCTTTTCCTTGAAAGGATGTTGATTATGAATGATTTGCAGCGTGTCAAAAGAAGCTTAGTTTATGTTGTTCAGTTATCTGCAATAGGAAAGTGATTAATTGTATTTTATTATCATGTTTTAGCAGAAAAATGTGGTGCACTTGTTCTTTTAAACCTAAATGTAATCAGACAGACAATATTAACTAATCTCAGCATCTTTACTTAGAGAAATATTATTTGTTTTGTTTTTTATGTATTATAATTGAAAAAAGTCCATGGCTTGACTGATGAAGGTTCATACATTAGACTGGAGGCCCCCTGACAGTCCAGATCCAGCTCGCTTATTGGGACTGTGGAACAATCACCTAAACTTAACCTGTGCTTGTATCCCTGACCCTTGTGTTGGCTTGTGTTGTTTTGTAGGAGCCGCAGAGAAGAGCTCAAAGAGCGGAGCAGAGGACCGCACACTTCTCATCATCACGGCCATGAAGGACAGGATGAAGATCCGCGAGAGGAACAAGCCCGAGGTCTTTGAGGAGGTCCGAAGAGTCTTCAACGTGTCCAAGTCGTTCCACGCTCAGCAGATGAAAGGAGCCAAGCAGAGTGTCCTGAACGGCACGGCCAAGTGGTCCGCCAAGCTCTCCATAACCGGTCAGTGCAGCAGCTCTCACTTCTGTATGCTTTAGTCTTAGAATGAGAAGATTCAGCCTTGTGAATATCTGTTTTTTATATTATATATTCCACAGAGTTTGAAATTATCCTCAAATTCTAGAATAGTGTTTCTCAAACTATGGTACGTGGGTCATCTCTGATGTACTTAAGCCTCTCTGCAGTCTGACTTGTTGAATGTAGAGGGGGTCGGGGGCTACGTCAGGCTACGTAGGCCCCGGTAATCTCCAGAGACAATCCGGCTCGAGTCGACTTGACAAATCGTCGAGGCGAGAAAAAGCAACTGCTCCCGGCTTCACCGCCTCGATGACTACAAAATCAAGATGCATGATGGGAAATGTAGTGCAGTGATTGACCGCTGATTCGCTTTGATCAAACGTGACGCTGCAGTTCTCCTCCGCTGTCTTGATCGTATTTGGGACTTTTATAACATCACACGTGTTTATCATGAGTCAGAAAAGACCCAGCTGTTGTACATTACACACAGCAACATTAATACATGATCCCGATGAGCTGAAAGTCACTTTTACAAAGGCAAATCTAAAGTGAGCCATCTTTATCATGAGCTCTTTATTCTTGCTCTGATTGATGGTGTGAGTTTTTAGTTTCAGTGCAACACTTTAAACAAACACAGAGCTGTCTAAGTCTGCAGGACCTGTATCTGCCTCGTTGCTCTCGGGCTCAACAAGTGTCCAAGTTGAATCTCCTCCTCTTTGCCTCAGCCCCCTGCTCTTGTCTGCAATCCAGGCAGAGATTTTCGCATCTTGAACAAACCTAATGTTAGCTATGTCACTTTCATCCTCACACAGGCTGCCATGGAGCTTGTGTCTAGAGCTAATCAGGTTCCAGGTGGTTTAGTTAGTTACACCAATCACAACCAGATTACAGATCAGCTGTGCACTTTGACACACAGCGTAGGAGCACGAGAACAGCACGAACACGGTGCTACTGTTGCTACAAGTTTCTGATTGGCTCACTGAAGCCCTGGAGAAAAAAAAAAGAAAGAGGTTGCAATGGCAAGGCCGACTTTCTTTTCAAATAGATTACAGGCAAAAACATCTTGGAGTAAAAACAGTACGTTTAGAGCAGATATTTGATCAAGCACAATGCTGAAGAACAGCCTCAGTCATGGTTCCAGTTGCACAAAGTTTTTGTGGAGCTTTGAATATCGTTTAAAATGAGCATAAAAGCCTGGCAGGGAAGAGAACAGACTGGCACGACAGAGTTAAGGTGATGTCTACAAATCAGTCAATTTTTGTTAAACCAAAAGGGACAAAATGACAAAACTCAGATCAATAAGAATATAATGTCAACAAGCTGTTGTGTATTTCCTCTGATTGAGAAATGACAGTGGAGTCAACCCTCTTTTAAAGTTGGTGTACCAAACTTTTTAATTGTAAATTAGTACACATTATGTTTTCCACTTGATAAATGCAGCTACTTTGTAAAAAAAAAAAAAAAAAAAAAGATGAGACCACTGTGTTCTTTCTGAATTAATTGAACATTTTAAGTTCTAAAAGCTGTGCACTTTGTAGTTTGTTAAAAGAAGTTTATCAGCATAATTATAACCAACATGACTATGTGTATATGAACTTCAGGGGAGGAAGTTGTCAGATTTAAAACCTAAACTGAGTTTGCAGTGTGAAAATCAGACACTCCACCAACAGAGGTCTGGAGAGACACATGATGATCAAACCCAACACCAGAACTGAGCTGAAACACCACCAGCCAACAAGGCCCTTTACTGTTTACTCTTTGGCTTGTTACGCTGCGTTCAGGCCGGACAGCGCCGTAGCGTAATTTCGCACACTGAAGCAAATTTTGACGCAGAATTTTTTCAAAGCTGACGTCCAAAACGTCCAAAACAAACCCAACGCGTCAGGGGTCGAGGGACACTTTATACGTCCTGACACGCTTTCTTTGCATTCCCGCTTTTATTGCCAAAGGCTTTGTTTGCACGTAGACAGATCGTGTTGAGAGAGAGAAGGAGGGAGGGAGAGAGAGAGGCTTGCTCAATTTTCTTCTCCAGGCAGTTGCGGTCTCTGTCCTCCTCCAGTGCTACGTCGTACTGCAGTGGTTTAAACACGACAACGAGCATTTTGAATAGATCCATGTGAGCTCTGCCTCAGTCCAGATCATGTCCCCTATTGTTTGTTTGGCCATGTTGCCAGATTTTATAGTAACGAACACCAAGTCTTTGAAAAAAGCTCCAAAACAAGCAACCTTTCGTTAATAAAAGTTATTAAAAGACTTTAGTAAACAGTCTTTCTTTCATCTTGATGTGAGAGAAGAACCACATGTCACTACGTCACATTAGAGCAGTGTCTGATTGGTGGATGCTTGAAAGTTCTGCAGAGACTTGGGCATTGACGCCTGATGAGGCGGCCAAAGCGTCTGCCGCTGTCCGGTCTGAACACAGCATTATAGTCTCACTTCAGTGTTTTAAGTCTGATATGATCCCAGTTTAGATCTGGTGGTACTTGGAGAGCCAAATATCCAGTCAGCTGCTTTGTTCTTGGAGTAGAAGGTCCACACACACAGCTCCTTCTAACACGTGTCTCTGTATATGTGTGCTTTTCCAGTGGTCAGCGCTCAGGGGCTCCAGGCCAAAGACCGCACAGGAGCCAGCGACCCCTACGTCACCCTCCAAGTGGGCAAGACCAAGAAGAGAACCAAGACCATCTACGGCAACCTGAACCCGTGTGGGAGGAGCAGTTCCACTTGTGAGTTTAACATAACTCTACCATTTCAGAAACACACACTAATGCCCCATGGATGACTTACTAAGAAACTACATATTAAAGTGCTGGAGATGTTACATTCCCGTGAACATTCTCAAAGCTCTAAATGCCTGCCACCCTGTGATGTCATTATTTGGTAGTTTTTCTTTGGGTAAATCCTGTAAGTCTAAACTTGCCTGTTAAACCCAAAGAAAATCTGGCTTCAACCAAAACTCATGATTATTTTACATTTTGGCTTTTTGTAACATTCGTAAAAAATATATGTTGTTGTATATCTACATCTCCTGTTGGATAATAAATATAAACAACCACAACTACTGCTGAATATTGAGACTGTATGTAACAGAAAATCGGGTAAACAGTGGCATAAAAGCAGATCAACTACAACTGTACAACTGTCTCTCACATATTTCAGTTGTCAGTTCAATTCTTTACCTTTCTCTGCTTAAAGGTGCATCGTATACATCTCTAGAGGTGAAAGGTCTTCACAATAGAACATTAAAACCATACTTTGGGACACACTGGATGAAGATAAATATATTTTTGTCATAATGTGAAAAGATACAGATAAGGAAACTGCTTTTTCATGGAAACAGGCAGGAGGAGGCCCTAGTCTAGACCAAAAACAGTCCATTTTGTGATCATGCAACTAATGCTTAAAGTAAAAACACAGATTTTATGATATAATAAAAACATCCTATTATTTAGTTTTATTTTTTGGTCAAAAGGTTACACAGTGCACCTTTAAATAACACATTTTAGTCCATTTGATTGAGTGAATTATTTGTTGTCCTAAATCTCCCAACTGCAAACAAGCTAGCTGCCCTGTTGCCATGACAACATACAAAGCTAGGATTTGAACCTCATTTCTAGCATTTTGACAGATTTAAGCTTTATTTATTGTAGAAATCTAGATCTAAATTTTTCACACTGTTTGGAACTGATTTCAAGACATCTTACCCCATTGGCAAATCTCTGTTCTTCTTTTAGGCAAAATCTTTTTATAAACAGTCAGAAACGCCTTGGAAAAAGTGAAATTTTCTACATTACGTAACCTATTAAATCTTAACCAGTTAAAACTATTCAAATCCAGATTAAAGTTCTGAATCCAAGTCACTTTATGCAAGTCTAGATATATAGTTTTTGCAGTGCAGGAATGACAAAAAAGGCTAAGAAGCACATTTGTCAAGTGTTCTTCTTTTAATTTTTTAATAGAGAAATCTGTGTGTTTTCCAGCGAGTGCCATAACTCGTCGGAGCGGATCCGTCTGCGCGTGTGGGACGAGGACGACGACATCAGGTCAAAGGTCAAGCAGCGTCTGAAGAGAGAGTCGGACGACTTCCTGGGCCAGAGCATCATCGAAGTGCGCACACTGAGCGGAGAGATGGACGTGTGGTACACCCTGGGTACGAGGGGCGGGGCCTGTGCAGGGGGCGGGGTCTGTGCTGCTGGGGGCGGGGCCTGACTGTGTGTGTGTATGTGTGTGTTTACAGAGAAGAGGACAGATCGCTCGGCTGTGTCTGGGGCCATCCGTCTGCAGATCAGTGTGGAGATCGAAGGAGAGCAGAAGGGAGCGCCGTACCATGTGCAGTACACCTGTTTACACGAGGTAACACTTCTCTGAACCACAGCTAGGCCTGGACCAGAACACAAACTACCTGGCATTATTAAAATCCATTTATTTATTTATGCACTGATTTTTGTTGCTATTTATCCTACTAATGAGACCGAGGTGTGGACAAATACTTCGGAGTCTTTATCGACAATAAGCTGACCTGGAGCACACATGGACGCTTGAGAGTACATGGAATGAACAAAAGGATCATGCTGATATTTTATCAGGCAGTTCCTGAACGATTGTTTTCACACTTAATAGTCCGGACCAGGGTTCACTTTTTTGTTCCGGGCAGGTGTGAATGCGAGTTTGATTGCGCATTCACACCTGCCCAAACAAACCAGACTTTCTGGGCAAAAGAACTAGAGTTTGAATAAAGTGTACTAACCAGTGCTAGTGTGAATGCACCCTGGTTCATATCCTGGTTTGGGAATTTATCCATTCAGCTCAAAAACAGCTTGTTGTGTAGGCCTGCAACAAGTTACAACTAATTCAGTAGTTACAAAAGAAGCACCAGATGCTTCTGTTGTAAAGGTCCTCGCTCGTGCAGCAGCTGAACCTCACCATGATGCTCCTGACAAACAGTCCTAACAGAGTCACAGCGACACAGACAGAAGGAGAGAAAACACAACACATCTCTGACTCTGGACACACCTCCTGAACTCATTGAGGGGCACATCGGGCTTAAAATCTGATCAAAAGTCTTCTAGATTCTGACTTTCAAATTAGATCATGTTTCACTAACACTCTGACCTTGTTTAGAACATGTTCCTATAACTCTCTGACTTTTTTGAAAGTGTTCATCTAACTCTCTCACTTCCTGTGTAGAACATGTTCCTCTAACTCTCCCACTTCCTGTGTAGAACATGTTCCACTAACTCACTCACTTCTTGAGTAGAACATGTTCCACTAACTCTCTCACTTCCTGTGTAGAACATGTTCCTCTAACTCTCTCACTTCCTGTGTAGAACATGTTCCTCTAACTCTCTCACTTCCTGTGTAGAACATGTTCCTCTAACTCTCCCACTTCCTGTGTAGAACATGTTCCACTAACTCACTCACTTCTTGAGTAGAACATGTTCACTAACTCTCTCACTTCCTGTGTAGAACATGTTCCACTAACTCTCTCACTTCCTGTGTAGAACATGTTCCTCTAACTCTCTCACTTCCTGTGTAGAACATGTTCCTCTAACTCTCTCACTTCCTGTGTAGAACATGTTCCACTAACTCTCTCACTTCCTGTGTAGAACATGTTCCTCTAACTCTCTCACTTCCTGTGTAGAACATGTTCCACTAACTCTCTCACTTCCTGTATAGAACATGTTCCACTAACTCTCTCACTTCCTCTGTAGAACATGTTCCACTAACTCTCTCACTTCCTGTGTAGAACATGTTCCTCTAACTCTCTCACTTCCTGTGTAGAACATGTTCCTCTAACTCGCTCACTTCTGTAGAACATGTTCCACTAACTCTCTCACTTCCTGTATAGAACATGTTCCTCTAACTCTCTCACTTCCTGTGTAGAACATGTTCCTCTAACTCTCTCACTTCATGTGTAGAACATGTTCCTCTACTCTCTCACTTCCTGTGTAGAACATGTTCCTCTAACTCTCTCACTTCCTCTGTAGAACATGTTCCTCTAACTCTCTCACTTCCTGTGTAGAACATGTTCCTCTAACTCTCTCACTTCCTGTGTAGACATGTTCCTCTAACTCTCTCACTTCATGTGTAGAACATGTTCCACTAACTCTCTCACTTCCTGTGTAGAACATGTTCCTCTAACTCTCTCACTTCCTGTGTAGAACATGTTCCTCTAACTCTCTGCCTTCCTGTGTAGAACATGTTCCACTAACTCTCTCACTTCCTCTGTAGAACATGTTCCACTAACTCTCTCACTTCCTGTGTAGAACATGTTCCACTAACTCTCTCACTTCCTGTGTAGAACATGTTCCACTAACTCTCTCACTTCCTCTGTAGAACATGTTCCTCTAACTCTCTGATTTCGTGTTTAGAACATGTTCCACTACTCTCTCACTTCCTGTATAGAACATGTTCCACTAACTCTCTCACTTCCTGTGTAGAACATGTTCCACTAACTCTCTCACTTCCTGTATAGAACATGTTCCACTAACTCTCTCACTTCCTGTATAGAACATGTTCCACTAACTCTCTCACTTCCTGTGTAGAACATGTTCCACTAACTCTCACTTCCTGTGTAGAACATGTTCCTCTAACTCTCTCACTTCCTGTGTAGAACATGTTCCACTACTGCATGCACCAGGACAGCAGCGGCGCTCTGAAGTTCCCTGTGGCTCACGGAGACGAGGCGTGGAAGGTTTACTTCGAGGAGGTGCAGCAGGAGGTCGTGGATGAGTTTGCCTTACGCTACGGCATCGAGTATATCTACCAAGCCATGACGTGAGTGAAGCACAAAGACACGGACTAGAGACCAGACTCATGAGAAGTTACATTTGCTCCTTTTCTATTCGGACCTACTTGGCTCAGCTCTATTCTACTCAGATCCAGGAGGAAACCAAAACACTAAAGAAGTATCTATTACCAGGTGTCAGTCTCAATGGAAAAGCTCCCATCAGGGCTAAACCAATCAGAGCAGAACCAACTCTAGTGAAAAGGGACATTTGTGTTTTTGCCACAGATTTAGTATAAAAGTGTAAGAGCTTCATTGCTTTACAGTTTGTTCTTCGTGAACTCTTACACTGATGTGAAATGGCACAGGGCCAAACAAATCTAATCCATTACCAGGCTGTGGCTTTCTTCTGTCCTTGGTCATTTGTACACCTCAGAGTGCAAAAACAACCCACACGCTGTTAAAGTTTGGAGAAGTTTGTGATTTACAGCTGACCAGGAAACTGCAGGAGCTCTACAGACTTCTTGTTTTAAAGTGATAAGCTCTGCCTTTTCATCAGAACAAAAAGCGGATTTTTATTTACATGTTTTTATTGTTCAAAAATTGATATGTGACATGTTGAACCTTACATGTTAGTGTTGTCGTTTCACTACAACATGCCTTTGATAAAACAAACAAACAAAAAATCGACCCATACATATAAATACAGTATATAAATACAGAAGTATTTTCGGTCCACGTCACTTTCTACCTACTGCACATGCTCCATGCAGAATGAGACGCTCTCCATCTGCTTAGCTGGGGAAACTTCTTTGAATAAAACAACAAAACAATGTTTTTCTCACAGTTTTTTCACTCACCTGAATGTAACTTTTAGAGTATGTTGAATTAGCAGCAGAACGTTTGTTTTCACACAGTCATAAACTCTTGTAGTTACTGACAACAGCCCTAGCTTGAGTTGTTGCTCCATCTTGGTCAATGAGCGGCAGCTCTTTCTGCAGGTCTGCACATCACCTGTGTTAAACAAAACATCCCTTTATAGCACTTAAACCCTTACCAGGGGGCCAGTTTGGATCTCAAACAAATGGCTGAGCTGTTTTTGAAGCTGAGTTTTTGTAGTTTTGACCTGATGACTGATCAACTGAAGTTAAAAGTGAGAGGAAGTTTGGGCAAAAGAACATCAGATTTTAAAGTCACAAGAACATACTTACTTTATCAGCTTCAGTGCTGTGTTCCATCCAGGCACTGGGAGGTTGGCTATTTCACAGTTAAACATTACCAGTTTACAGTTCTAAGCGTTCCAATAAATGAATTTGTACAGTACATAATACATAATATTGCTGATGCAACTCTAGGCTGAACAAAAGCAACGTTAGTAAAACGTTAAATATCCTGTAGCTAAT
This sequence comes from Mugilogobius chulae, assembly GCA_038363315.1. Classification (NCBI taxonomy): domain Eukaryota; kingdom Metazoa; phylum Chordata; class Actinopteri; order Gobiiformes; family Gobiidae; genus Mugilogobius; species Mugilogobius chulae. Next base: position 12,783,978 of record CM076403.1, read on the forward strand.
GTCTATGTAATGGAAAGGCTTCAAAGTTTAGTCAGTTTAGTCCTGCCCCTGAGGAGGGTCTACATCCTAAACCTGATTAACCAGTTCATGAGCTGGTTTGGTGGATCCTAATGTGATCACAGTGGCTTCCAGTCTTTTGTTTAAACAACACATATTGTAAAGGACTGTTGGGTGATAAAGTTGCTAAGTCCGCTTCGGCTTCTTTTTTTGGAAAGTCACTTGTCCCTGAGCGGCACTTTCACTTCTCAAACAAGTTTTTTTTTTTTTTTAATTTTTTCAGGTTAGATTTACAAACATTTACCCACTAATGGCAGAAATATGGACTTTAGCATATTTTCATGTCTTAAATCTTAAATAATATTGCCAATTTCATTAACCATTGTTTAGCTGTGACATATAATTGATCACTTCAATAACTTTTTATTGAGGGTCCAAAGTTGCTGTCTCAATGTCTACATAGTTTTTGTGGCAGTGAACCCCTCAGATTCACTTTATGTAGTGATAATGATTTAGTTTGAGAAGTGGGAGTTACCACTGTGGAGTCAGATGTTTTACTGATGAAGAGTTATAACAGAAGTCAGTTGTACAGAATACAGATCTCCTTTAACCATGCTTCTGTCGCTCCCTCAGACACTTCTTGTGCCTTTCGTCCAAGTACATGCTGCCGGGGGTTCCTGCAGTCATGAGCACTCTGCTGGCCAACATCAATGCCTTCTACGCCCACCCACTGCCTTCACCAACGTCCCCGCTCCCACCAGGATCGCCGCCTGCAACTTCGGGGTGAGTCCAGTGCACCTCACAGCAGCTAGAGCAGCCTCTGTGAAGTTCTGTCGGAGCAGAGCTGTGAAAAGCTGTGATTAAAAAACAAGATGAGTGAATATGAAAAAAATAATCTTTAGAATCGAAGTCATACGGTGCCGCAGCAATTAGAGCTCTGACCTCACAGCAAGAAGACCCTTTGTTCAGTTACCAAGTCTTTCTGGAGTTTGCATGTTCTCTCTGTATCTCTGTAGAAAAACATGTCCATTAATGCTTCCCCTCTCCCTCCCCTTAGGACTTTTCTGCTAAAGAGATTCTGAATCTCAGTGGGACTTTCCTGGTTTAGTGATGTTCAAATAAAGTGTGTGCTATTCTTGTACACAACAACTATGAACAGAACTATATTAATTTGCTCCCATTTTTTATATATTGAATTTGCAGATACAAAATATTTTCTATGAACGCAAAAGAGCAATGTCTCACAAATATTTTTAAAAATATTGCCCAGACTGTGAGCCTTAGGCTGGCCACAATAAAAGGACACCATGTCAGTTCAGTTTTAGCTCACTGCACAGTGTCACAAAAGATACTCATTCATTCAATGTTCATTCCTGTGGCATGAGCATCTCCAAAAGCATTCAGACAAACTGACAGCACATCCAACTGGTGTTTTCTGTTCAGTGTAGATCTGCAGAGATTCACTCGCAGTTTCTCCTTTAGGAGACCCCATAACCTTACAGATAAAGTTCTGCTTTGTGCTTGTATTGATATATCATAAATAAATACATCCAAGTCACATGTTAAACGTTTTTTTAAACCCATAATCTTAAATCTTCTTTGTTGACTAGAGGAGACAATATTATTTCCCATATTCAAAACACTTTTACTAAGTCTGCCTGTGCCAACAGAGTCTCATGTGTATATCTGTGGGAATCACACAGTTAATCATTGATCATGTCAGTCTTACTGTAGCACAGTGTGTTTGTCTCACAGGATGTGACAGTCACACAGATTATAACATGAAGAAAAGAACGAGCTTCAACTGAAATAAAGCCTTCTTGCTTATAGAATAATCTTCATTTGAGACAGAAACATTATCAATGACAGATTTGCATATTTGGATACAAGTCAGTCTTGTGCTTCTCACCTTTCATAAAAATTATTATTATTATTTTTAGTTTCATTTTTCCACAGATTGTTACAAATGTTTTTAATGCAGCTGAGGCATTAATTGACGTGAGCGCTGCTGTAAAAGGTCAGTTGTTTACTTGTGTGTGTGTTTCAGAGAGAGCGTTTTGTGAAGATCCTGGACCAGCTGCACAACTCTCTGCGGATCGACCTGTCCACATACAGAGTGAGTCTCTCCTGACACACACTGTCTGCACTGCTGCGTCTGTTAAACTCACTCACCATTATTTGTTTTACAGAACAATTTTCCTGCCAGTGACAAATCTCGTCTGAGCGACCTGAAGTCCACTGTGGACCTGCTCACCAGCATCAGCTTCTTCAGGATGAAGGTAATTGAAGCGTCTTCAGCTGCTGTTCCATAAAACAGTTCAACACATACATGAAGAAAGCTACAAGTCAGAATCTAAAATGTGTGATGTTTGGAGTTCTTACCCCCCTCATGCTGCTGTGGGACAGCTTTAGGTAGAGGAGTGATGGGGTGTGGTCGGTTGGGTTGTCAAAAAAAATGTATCCCATACTAATTGATATTAAAACTGGTATCGATACTCGTTTGAATGAGTATTGATGCAGCTCCATCACAGAAAACGTCCCTCTCAGACAGAGCAGCAGAAAAAGGATTTGTCCCAGATGTTTCTAGTCTGTATGACCGCAGAGAAACATCAGGTTAAGTTCTTTAAAACATACTTATGTTTAGTTTTAAGTCCTCTTGACTGCGATGCAAATCTCGTGATGAATGCAGTACATAATCTGACAAGTAGGGCTGGACTCCGAAAAACAGTTCCTGTTTGGAACAAACTCAAAACATTTGCAAATACTGGAACCCAAACCGGCTTTAAATCTGAATTAAGAAACAATGGGTCCTTATTCAATTAAGAACAATGGGCCTCATTCATGAAAGTCTTCGTAAAATCTATGCGCAACTTCCACTTTAAGAAGCTGCTGCGAAAACTCTACGTGTGATTCACGACGAGTTCGTAACGAGCCAAATTCCTTCCTAACAGCCTTTACGCCAAATTCACCAAACTACAGCTACGAACAGTTATTTACATAAAAATGAATAATGCATACTTCCTTATATGGCGTCACAGGACTTGGAGCAGGGAAATGATCAAGGAAGAAGCTGCAGCAGCGCATCTCTTCACTTTCGCAGAGTTAATACTTCAGTGTCTTTTAAAAATGTCCAAACACACGAGAACACACTCAGAGGAAACATGTTCAAGTCACAGATGTATTAAAATAACGCTGGGCATTTGCCGTTTATATTGCGTTTCACGTCGCGGTAGAACGAGCGTGTGGGGGGAGCGTGCGGAGGTGCTACAGCTGCTCAGGACCCTGTGTCCTGGGGGGACACAGGGTCCTGAGTCCTGTGGGGTTATATCACAGAGGCTCTGAGGCTGGGACAGGCTGCTGCAGGTTTATTAAAGGAGTCATTTTTATGCATAACAGAGGGTTAGGGGTTTTTTTTTGTTTCTAAAATTATATTATATACAATAATTTGCAAAAATACATAACCTACAATCATGTAGGAATTACAATTTTTGACTGAACTAAATAAGAAATAAAATCTGAAACAGCTGATTTTTTGTTCTTACGAGTGCTCCTCAGTGTTCGTAGGATTTGTTCTTACAGACCAACATTTTCCGTTAAGAACAAATTTTGTGAATGCCAAAAATGTTCGTAAGGAGCCCTTAAGAACAAATTTGTTCGTAAGAACGTATCATGAATGAGGCCCACAGTCTTCAGTGCGAGCTAAATAAAATAATCCAAACTTTGCCATAACATCTTCCTGCTTATTGTTCCAGTTAAAAGCAGAATCCTAAATGTAAACCACTCTGTCCGCATCTGTACTTCATTCAAACAAGTCAGAGTAAAAAAAAAATGGAATCCAGTCTTCTTCATTTCTCCTTTTTTCTTTAGGTAAATGAATGAGTAAAAGTTTTAGTGTCAAAAGGAAATGTGTCGCTTCTTTGTTACAGTACCACGTGTGGCGAGTCCGTTTTCAAATATATTTTGACATATGAAACATTGCTAAAGGCTGTAAATATAGTTTTGGGTTTCTAATGAAAGCAAAAATTAAGGAACCAGTCTTTACCTCCAAACTGTCACTAATTGTACTTTTAGTCATTATCATTTCATTTATTTTAATACAAGTCTGCTCTCTGAACCATCGGAACTAATGAAATATAAAATACTGCATATGTATACCGTATAAACAACAATGTGTCTGATAATACAATATAGGCCTGTCTTTAATGTAGTTTAAGTAAGTATGTAAGTAATGTAAAAAGTAATGTAAAAGTTAATGGATCAAGTTCATCAAAAACTAATACGCCATTCAAATACTGTTTACTTTCACAGTAACATAAAAAATATAAACATGCAAAAAAAAAATCTCTTGTAATTTTTTTCTTTAAGTTTGGTATCGTGGTCGAAATCGATATTGAGATTTTTTTTTTGAAGTATCGAATCAAGTTTGAAATGTTAGTGTTGTGTGAGTGATAAGACCTAAAACTACATTTTATACTTTTATAGGCTATTTTTGCTTTTTGACATGTTACATTTTTGCATTCATCTGTTTCATGTTAAAGGATATAACTAATTAAACCTGCCTTTTACATTTCGGCTGCTCCAGACTTGTAGACCTCCATGTAACTCCCTCGGTGAGTTTGTGTGTGTTGTTTCTCTGTCCCAGGTGCTGGAGCTGCAGAGTCCTCCCAGTGCAGCTCATGTGGTCACTCTCTGTGTCAAAGCCTGTCTCCACTCCACGTACGAGTACATCTTCAACAACTGTGTGGACCTCTTCAACCGCCAGTTCCAGGTCACTCCCCGGTCAGTGTCAGACACATGTATGAACCTTTGTACTTAAACCCAGACATGAGGTAGACGGCTGGACTGTTAACGTGGTCATTGGCGTAACTTTACGTAGGACCAGTGTGGACATGTCCACACCAATTCTGAGCCAACAGGGACAGTCCCCACCAACTTTTCATAAAATCTCCGAGTGTCTTCCTACTGGTTCATGCATTTACCGTCAGCTGGGGGGTCAATAAACTCTTTCTGTCTTTCCGCGCTCCTAATGCGCTCTTTGTGTGCATTTTCTTCGAGCCTACCTGGCTTTCTCTCTCGCTCGCTCTCTTTCTCTCTCTCTCTCTCTCTCTCTCCCTCTCTCTCGCTCGCTCTCTCTCCTCCGACGGGTCACACATATCAGCTGTGCCGCGGCTTGGAGCGCATGAATTATCCACCTCGAAGCGAGCTGTGCCCCCTTTGTAGCATGTACGGTCAGACCGTTATGCGGTGCCTGCGTCTGTATAGCGCTGACTGCCCGCTCTGGAGAACGCCAGTGCGTTCGCCTCCAAGCGCGCAGTTTTGCATTCTCCAAGCGCAGACCTGGAGCGGACTTTCTGGACCAAAGACTCCGCCCATCGCACACGTGCAAATAGGCTTTGACTTATTTTTAATTGTAAAGAATTGGCTGATAGTTACGTTTTTAGTCTATAAGTAAAATAAATAAATAACACTTGTTAAATGTCTTGTAGTTGTTCTCTATGTGAACTGTTCGTTCGCATGACAGGGGGCATTTCCAAGGGTTTAACTATATATATATATAATATATATATATATATATATATATATATATATATATATATATATATATATATATATATATATATATATATATTATATATAATATATATATATATATTTATTTATTTATTTATTTATTTATTTATTTATTTTTTTTTTTAATTTAAGCTAATAATTTTACAATAATATAGTCAATGCTTTAAAAGTTACATTTACAAAAAACTGTTGTAATTTTATGAGAAAAAACTTAATATTATGAGAAAAAAAAGTATCAAAGCTTTAGTAATTGACACAATACCACAGATCTACCTTGTCCTGGCCTGGGTCAGAACACAGAAGAATAAACTTGGACAGGGTGACCACCTGTCGCGTTTTTGGTTGTACTGTCAGCCATTTAGGCTCCTGTCCCACGTCCCACTTATCACGACTGTGTCCAGAGCCTACACTTTAACAAACTGCTCAGAGTGGGTCTAGTCACCACTGGCCCCACTTCCATTTCAGATCAACTCCACAAAGTACCATCCAATCAGATTAGTTTATCTGTGTGACGCAGATGAAACAAAGAAGCTGATTGGTCGTCTGTCATTTAGACCCAAATCTAACTTCACTCACCTCACATTAAAATCGTTTTTTTTTACTTCCTCATTGATTCTTTGTGATGTTTTTTCCATGTATTTTTTTTTTTCATCATAAGCAGCCATGTTGTTTTCATACCAGAGACGGTGCGTGTCTCTGATTGAATCTGTTAATGACGCCTACTGAAATTCAAAAGAGGGACACGGTGACCAGATGATGTACTTTTTATAGATCGTCTGGATTTTCCAGGCAATCCATGTCCCACCAAATCCCCAAACCTGTCCCAATGTGAGGACTTTTGAGTTGGTCACCCTAGACTTGGATTAGTCAGACTTTTGTATAAAAGCACATAACAGATTTAAAACTTTATCATTTTGATCTTTATGGAGCTCAACAGTGTTTGTCCACTTCTTGGTTCAACAAGTACAGGCTTCCATGTTAAATCTTTATATCGAATTAGAAAAAAAAATTTTAAGTTGAAAACGTCTTTTAATAGATTTAATGATGTACATTGGTTGTGTTTGAAACCTCTGTTGACAGCCTGAAGCACAGAAGAAGCAGAAGGAGGGAGAAGAAGAAGGAGAGATGAAGAGGAGCCGCAGGAGGAGGAAGAGTCAGAGGGGGAACAGGCTCAGCCGGAGGAGCAGGGCCCCAGCCTCCAGAACCTGGACTTCTGGCCCAAACTCATCACCCTCATCGTGTCCATCATCGAAGAGGACAAGAACTCCTACAGCCCAGTCATCAACCAGTGAGAACATTCTCTTTTACACAGTCTGAGCTGCTTTTACAAAACAAGACTGACAGTGAGCGATCACAAAAGAACTGAAGTGAGTATGGTTAGACATGAAACATCATACATTATTCATTTAGTTGTCTAAAGATACAATTATGATAGAAGTAAGCATGTAATAAATACAGTTTGAGTAATAAAGTGTATGTCTGATCCATAATGTTAGTGAGCTACTGCTAACTCCTGAGCCACAGGTTGGAGACCTCTGCCCTAGACTCTTCACCTCATGAGTCGTGTCATGACCTGTGATCTTGGTGTTAAGCACTGATATCAGACATCTGTGTCTGCTGACCACAGCACATCAAGCACAGTCCAGCACAAGACACAAGTGATCACTTGCTCGTGAAGCTGTAAATTCACTCTTGATTCGCCAAAAGTTTTGGAAAGCACCTTTGCTTGTAAGTGTTCCGCAGCAAAGTACCGGCAAATAATAAGCACACCCAGCAATACCGTTTGCAAAGTTCCTTGGAGTCTGTAAGGCAAGCCAAGTGCACCGCTCATATTGTGACTGAAGTGGCACAAATCCCTTTCCCGCTTGTGACAGGAGCTCTGAGAGCTGCTGGGTTCGGAGTTGCCCGGTCTTTCTTAACAATGTCCAGCTTTTCTTGAAAAGTCCGTCTTGAAAAAGGCTTTACCAATAAATTTGCAACCAAATCGATCTCTTCTCTCCCTTTAGCCACTGTGACAAAACTGCTATCAAAACAACTTGATTGCGCGCAGTCAATCAAATGCCGTAGTTCTCCTGACGTTGCCGGTGGCCTGCTAAAAGGCCTTGGCGTCGTTGACGTAAAATCTAATTGGTTGAAGCAACAGTTTGATACGCGCTTATGTTAAAAGATGGAGCCTTCAAAACTGACTGTGAAGGCCTCGGGCAGATTTCAGACCCTGACAACAACTGATGCTGAAATATGATTGGTTAAAACAATATATTATGAAACACACGCCTGAAAGCTGCGAAACAATGGGAAATGCTACGAAGAAGCTGATAAATAATTATTGAATACAAATTAAGCAAGCATACACTAAATATGATTTACATCAGTTTGTTATTTAGATATTTTTCGGCCAGCAGAGAAGGCTTTGCAGGCCCTGACGGTCCACCACTGTATATACATATGTAGGCAAGTTTTTTCTTGTGACCTTATTGCAACATAGAGGTTCACTGATTTAACAGGAATCAGGCAAACCAGTTCACTTCACCAAGATCACGAAAAACATTCAGCCTATCTCTGTAAATCTGCTCCTCACACTTCCTCCTCACTCTTCCTCTGCCCCTCACACTTCCTCCTCACTCTTCCTCTGCTCCTCACACTTCCTCCTCACACTTCCTCTGCCCCTCACACTTCCTCCTCACTCTTCCTCTGCCCCTCACACTTCCTCCTCACTCTTCCTCTGCCCTCACACTTCCTCCTCACACTTCCTCTGCCCCTCACACTTCCTCCTCACTCTTCCTCTGCTCCTCACACTTCCTCCTCACTCTTCCTCTGCCCCTCACACTTCCTCCTCACTCTTCCTCTGCCCCTCACACTTCCTCCTCACTCTTCCTCTGCCCCTCACACTTCCTCCTCACTCTTCCTCTGCCCTCACACTTCCTCCTCACTCTTCCTCTGCTCCTCACACTTCCTCCTCACTCTTCCTCTGCTCCTCACACTTCCTCCTCACTCTTCCTCTGCCCCTCACACTTCCTCCTCACTCTTCCTCTGCCCCTCACACTTCCTCCTCACACTTCCTCTGCCCCTCACACTTCCTCCTCACACTTCCTCGCCCCTCACACTTCCTCCTCACTCTTCCTCTGCTCCTCACACTTCCTCCTCACTCTTCCTCTGCCCCTCACACTTCCTCCTCACTCTTCCTCTGCCCCTCACACTTCCTCCTCCACTTCCTCTGCCCCTCACACTTCCTCCTCACCTTCCTCTCCCCTCACACTCTCCTCACCTCCCTGCCCCTCACACTTCCTCCTCACACTCCTCCCTCCCCTCCTCACACTTCCTCCTCCACTTCCTCCACACTTCCTCTGCCCCTCACACTTCCTCCTCACACTTCCTCTGCCCCTCACACTTCCTCCTCACCTTCCCCTCACACTTCCTCCTCACACTTCCTCTGCCCCTCACACTTCCTCCTCACTCTCCCTCCCTCACACTTCCTCCTCCTCTTCCTCTGCCCCTCACACTTCCTCCCACCTTCCTCTGCCCCTCACACTTCCTCCTCACTCTTCCTCTGCTCCTCACACTTCCTCCTCACTCTTCCTCTGCCCCTCACACTTCCTCCTCACTCTTCCTCTGCCCTCACACTTCCTCCTCACTCTTCCTCTGCCCTCACACTTCCTCCTCACTCTTCCTCTGCCCCTCACACTTCCTCCTCACTCTTCCTCTGCTCCTCACACTTCCTCCTACACTTCCTCTGCCCTCACACTTCCTCCTCACTCTTCCTCTGCCCCTCACACTTCCTCCTCACTCTTCCTCTGCTCCTCACACTTCCTCCTCACTCTTCCTCTGCTCCTCACACTTCCTCCTCACTCTTCCTCTGCCCCTCACACTTCCTCCTCACTCTTCCTCTGCCCCTCACACTTCCTCCTCACACTTCCTCTGCCCCTCACACTTCCTCCTCACACTTCCTCTGCCCTCACACTTCTCCTCACTTTCCTCTGCTCCTCACACTTCCTCCTCACTCTTCCTCTGCCCCTCACACTTCCTCCTCACTCTTCCTCTGCCCCTCACACTTCCTCCTCACTCTTCCTCTGCCCCTCACACTTCCTCCTCACACTTCCTCTGCCCCTCACACTTCCTCCTCACTCTTCCTCTGCCCTCACACTTCCTCCTCACTCTTCCTCTTCCCCTCACACTTCCTCCTCACACTTCCTCTGCCCTCACACTTCCTCCTCACTCTTCCTCTGCCCCTCACACTTCCTCCTCACACTTCCTCTGCCCTCACACTTCCTCCCTACACTTCCTCTGCCTCTCACACTTCCTCCTCACTCTTCCTCTGCCCCTCACACTTCCTCCTCACTCTTCCTCTTCCCCTCACACTTCCTCCTCACTCTTTTTCTGCTCCTCACTCTTCTTCTCCTCCTCAGGTTCCCACAGGAGCTGAACGTGGGTAAAGTGAGCGCTGAAGTCCTGTGGGGTCTGTTTGCTCAGGACATGAAGTTTGCTCTGGCAGGTAAAGCTCTCCTCTCTGTCTCCTCTTGTTCCAGCTCACTCACGTACATGTTCATTTTCATTTCCATAACCCTCTGTGTTTACTGTGTACGTCCAGTTCAGGAGAAAGTTTACCGCAGCCACTGGAAGAATGGTGAGCTGTACAGGATAACAGCTAAATGTACTCTAGTTGTCCAGAAAGAGACCTAGTTAAATTGTGTAGTTAGAATAGAGGTTATTAAACAAATGCAACATGTAACTTTTCTGCTGGGGACAGAAAATATTGTCAACAACTCTCTGTGATAATTTCAACTTTGCAAAAACCACAACTAAAATATTAGAAAAATGTGAACAGAAGCCAAAATGACTAAAAACTATAAAACTTCACTTCGCAAATCACAAGGTGGAACAAAATGGTTAAAGGTTTGGAGATGTAGACCAGAGGTTCTCAGGTGACAACCAGTGATGAACACCCAGAGCACACTCTTTGTGTTTCTACGATGTTCCTTTTTTTCTCTGTCCCATCCTCACTTTGGAAAGGCTGTGTGTGTCAGTGTTAAAGAAGCATTTCCAACAGCCAACATGAGCTTCGAATCGATGCTTAATTTGTGCAAATCTGTCTCACATCCGCAGAGAAAAAGGTGTGAAATAAAACATATAAAATAGAAACTTGATGTGGCACGTAACAGCACAACACAGAAATTGTCAAAGTGATCTTTGGAGCTTTTACATTTGCAAGAATGTCACATAAAACACAAGTCCAGTCCTGACAAAACTTTGTGCAGCACCATTTGATCAGATCATGCTCTGAACACGCAGGACAGTCCTGAACACGCAGGACAGTCCTGAACACGCAGGACAGTCCTGAACACGCAGGACAGTCCCGAACACGCAGGACAGTCCGAACACGCAGGACAGTCCTGAACACGCAGGACAGTCCCGAACACGCAGGACAGTCCGAACACGCAGGACAGTCCCGAACACGCAGGACAGTCCCGAACACGCAGGACAGTCCGACACGCAACAGTCCCGAACACGCAGGACAGTCCCGAACACGCAGGACAGTCCCGAACACGCAGGACAGTCCCGAACACGCAGGACAGTCCATAACACACGTGACAGTTTCGTCACTCACACTGCTTTTAAATGCCGGGTTTACGCAGCGGACCTAGATTTTTGCAACATGCCTTATACCTTTTCAAGAATAATAAAATTACACCATGTAATAAGAAAAAAGCATTTAAAACATATCAGAACATAGAAAATGACATTAGATTTACTCATTCTAAATTATACTCTTCTAAACGATACAACAAGTATATACAAAAAGCCTGAGTAGTTTTATTGTGAATTTCAGTGAAATCTAAATAAACTGTGCACGTCTTAAAAAATAAAACAATTTAAATAAGCACAGTCTGTTTAAAGTAAAATTGAAAGGGGTGCCTCGGCTTACAGTAAGTATTTTTAGGGGTGCCCCAGGGTTGAGAACCTCTGATGTACACAGACTAATAAAACACTATTACTTGCAAAAGATCACACTAAGCTGCTGTGCGAAGAAAACAGGATTTTTATTCAACTTTAAAAGGAAACTGTGTCTCTGTTTGAGAATGGGACAGGGTAAAGCTGTCAGGAGCAGCTCTTATACACCTGCTCATCTCCAGGTCACCAGAAAAGTTACACAGTGCATCTTTATGAACACGTTATGCAAAGTAGACTTTTTCCAGTTAAGATTATACAATTGTTATGAGTGTATGTTGCATCTTTGAATTTAGCTGCTTGTTTCAATCAGTTCATCCTGTTGCCATGATCTGTTTGAAACAAGAGTGCAGCCTGTAGTGAGTCAGTTGTACCAGAGCTTAGTTTTCATCTCACGTCTCATCTGTGCTGTCGTCTCAGCTCCGCTCTCATTCCACATCCGCATGGTGGACTTCTCTGCTGGTGAGTGCAAACAGACTATGTCGTGTCCTTTTGCTGCAGGAGAACTAGGATCTCAAATGTAAAGGTTCCCAGGTTCTTATTAGATTAGCAGAATGTTCCCTGAAGGCTAGTTTGGGTTCTCTGAAGGTTCCAGCGTAAGCTTTATGACGGTTGTGCAAGGTTGTTTAATTCCCCTAACATTACTTTAACTGTAGAAATCAAGCAACCCTCACACAACTTTCCCAGAACTTTATGGGGATGCTATCTGAAGGTTGAGTGAATTCTCTCGAAACGCTGTATGTCTTTTAACATTAAAAGTTAGTAAAAAGTTCTTACAACTTTAAAATTATGATTGTTTGCAACATCAGAGGACTTTTGAAATGAGTTTTATGAACATTAAAGGTTAGTTTTTGGTTAGGTAAATACTAATCTTTTAAGAACTACAGACTAACGTTTCTGAAGGTTCCTGTTTGCTTTTTCTCTCCATTCATTTTAGTAAAGAATTGTGAAAATTAGGACAATCCCCACACTCAGATGTTCCGGTATGACAGCGTTGTGTTTGTGTGTGTTGTGTGTGTGGTTCCAGAACACGAGCTTCAGCGGCTGTGTAAGAGTGCAGACTACATGACCCTGCACTTTAAGGTCAAGTGGCTCTACAGCGAGTACGTCAAAGAACTGCCTGCATTCTGTGACGCCGAGCCGGAGTACCCAGCGTGAGTATCACTGTCACACCCAGATACCACACACCCAGAGTACCCCATACCCAGAGTACCCACACCAGAGTACCCAGCGTGAGTACCTCTGTCACACCCAGAGTACCCACATCCAGAGACCCCACACCAGAGTACCCACACCCAGAGTACCCAGCGTGAGTACCTCTGTCACACCCTGAGTACCCCAAACCCAGAGTACCACACATCAAGAGTACCCCACATCCAGAGTACCACACATCAAGAGTACCCACATCCAGATACCCACATCCAGAATACCACACCCAGAGACCCCACATCCAGAATACCCCACACCCAGAATACCCACACCAAACCACCCAGATACCCCACACCCAGATACCCCACACCCAGATACCCCACACCAGAGTACCCCACACCCAGAGTACCCACACCAGAATACCCCACACCCAAATACCCCACACCCAGAGTACCCCACCCCAGATACCCACACCCAGAGTACCCCACACCCAGAAACCCCACACCCAGAGTACCCACATCCAGAGTACCCCACATCCAGAGTACCCAGCGTGAGTACTCTGTTACACCCAGAGTACCCTACATCCAGAAGTACCAGCGTGAGTACCTCTGTTACACCCAGAGTACCTACATCCAGAGTACCCAGCGTGAGTACCTCTGTCACACCCAGAGTACCACACACTCAGAGTACCCCACATCAAGAGTACCCCATACCCAGAGTACCCAGCGTGAGTACCTCTGTCACACCCAGAGTACCACACACCCAGAGTACCCCACACCCAGAGTACCCCACACCCAGAGTACCCCACATCCAGTGTACCACACACCCAGAGTACCCCACATCCAGAGTACCCCACATCCAGAGTACCCCACACCAGAGTACCACACACCCAGAGTACCACACACCAGAGTACCCCACACCCAGAGTACCCCACACCCAGAGTACCACCACACCCAGAGTACCACACACCCAGAGTACCCCACATCCAGTGTACCACACACCCAGAGTACCCCACACCCAGAGTACCACACACCAGAGTACCACACACCCAGAGTATCACACACCCAGAGTACCCCACATCCAGTGTACCACACACCCAGAGTACCCCACATCCAGAGTACCCCACATCCAGAGTACCACACACCCAGAGTACCACACACCCAGAGTACCCCACATCCAGAGTACCCCACATCCAGAGTACCCCACACCAGAGTACCCACATCCAGATACCCCACACCCAGAGTACCCAGCGTGAGTACCTCGGTCACTCCCACACACACAGACTATATACTTGTGTGCCCACAGTGGACTGCTGAACTCTGATACCCTGCGGTTTCCCCTTGTGAGAAGTTATAGTTGTAAAAACAAAAACAAGCAGACTAACCCTAACCCACATGTGCACTGATAGTTTATTGAGTTTAGATTGTCCATCAAACTACAAAAACTATATATCCAGACTTGCTTAAAATGACTTGTAATCAGTATTTTAATCCACATTTGAGCTGCTTTAACTGGGTAAGATTGTATTGCTTATGAAATGTAGAATATTTCACTGGTTACAAGACATTTTTAACTGGTTATATGAGAATTTGGCTTAAAGTAAGAACAAAAAAATGTCAGTGGGGCAAGAACAAGTTTTAAACTCATTGACAAATAGTTTGGCTCAAAATAAGAAGCAAGGTCTTGAAATCAGTTCAAAACACTTTGAAACAGGGAAAATAATCGATGTCTCTACATTAAATCAAGGTTAAATTAGTCATGCTTGTTGGTTTCGCTGTCTGGTTTGAGCTGAACATACACTGTCAAATCTCAGTGTCTTGACAGAAGTACTAAAGCATGAAACTTCTGTTCATAAAGTCCAGTGCAGCTTATCAGCTGTTTTAGCGTCAACATGCATGAAAAGAAAACAGAGGTAGAGCTCACGGGCAGAGCAGAGAGCTGAAGAGACTGAGAAACACTGACACCAAGTGAAGCTTGATGAGAAGTGCACTCACAAATTCTTCATAAAATACACAAACATGGATTACAGTGGTCCCTGGTTTATCGCGGGGTTAGGTTCCAAAAATAAATAATAAATAATTTCAGTTGATAACCTGCCTGGTTCTGATGTTTAGTGTCTTTTGTACAGAGCATTATTACTATGCTCTGAACACAGAATTCACCGCCAGATAAAACAGCGCGAGTCGTTTATGTGACCTTAAAGAGGGACGGTGCTGCTCTGCTTTTGGCACGTTGCCCGTCCCGTTGTGCTCCACAGCCGATCGCAGAGCCACGCAGTGCCGCCGCCTCCAATACGCACATAACGCAGAGCGCGTAGGGCATCACCTGCTCTGGGGGTATCAAGCCAAGCTGTGCTGCCCCACTGCTGAACTCATGAGTGACAGAAAAGTCTGGTCTAGACGCATGTGCCTGATGAATCTTCACACACAGGGCAAAATCAAAGACTCTAGAACGTGTTCTACGATTCGTAAACTCTTAGACAATCTTTATTTTGTATCAATAGGACACATATTGGGCAAGTTACGAGGAGAAACAGCAGCTGAATTAAGACGGCTGCACATTTGAACACGCAAATTACCGCGACGAATACGGCGGATTTTGACACATTTGTGCTCAGCCACGGAACACACGGACTCCAGATACACGAAACACATCTGGACTCTAGTGAAGTCACAACACAAACACATCTGGACTCTAGTGAAGTCACAACACGCTCCTCAACACATCCGGACTCTAGTGAAGTCACAACACGCTCCTCAAACACATCCGGACTCTAGTGAAGTCACAACACGCTCCTCAAACACATCCGGACTCTAGTGAAGTCACAACACGCTCCTCAAACACATCGGACTCTAGTGAAGTCACAACACGCTCCTCAAACCATCTGGACTCTAGTGAAGTCACAACACGCTCCTCAAACACATCTGGACTCTAGTGAAGTCACAACACGCTCCTCAAACACATCTGGACTCTAGTGAAGTCACAACACGCTCCTCAAACACATCTGGACTCTAGTGAAGTCCACCTCAACACATCTGGACTAGTGAGTCACACACGCTCCTCAAACACATCTGGACTCTAGTGAAGTCACAACACGCTCCTCAGACACATCTGGACTCTAGTGAAGTCACAACACGCTCCTCAAACACATCTGGACTCTAGTGAAGTCACAACACGCTCCTCAAACACATCTGGACTCTAGTGAAGTCACAACACGCTCCTCAAACACATCTAGACTCTAGTAAAATGGTCTATTTATATAGCGCTTTTCTACCTTTCCAGGCACTCAAAGCGCTTTACAATCTAGTCTCCACTCACCCAGTGTAACAGACACTGAGGCAGTGTGAGTTAAGTGTCTTGCCCAGGGACACAACGACAATCTACTCCTGTCGTCCCACTGTGGCACCTGGTGTCACAACATGCTTCTCAACACATCTCTAAACTACACAAACTTATCATGGTAACTACGAGCTCAAAGAGTCAAATCCTCACCTGGAGAAACGTCCGAGCGTCAGGTCAGCTTCCCCTGCATGATCCAAACTGTTTAAAGTTTTATAAAAGAGCTTCTGTGCTGTTGTCTGTGAATGCTGCCATGTGATACGGTTCAAACAGTGAGTTTGAGAGAAAAGCAGCTTACAGCCACGTCTATAGGACCAAAGCACTGTAAAAAAAAAAAAAGCAAAATTGCACACACAAAAAATCAGCGAAACAGTGAAGCCGTGGAAAGTGAACCGCGATAGAGCGAGGGAACACTGTATTGTAAAGATGCATTTGTTGTAGGGGTGTACCTGTTCACAATGATCGTAGTGATTCATTCGGTACAGCATGTTCAGTTCGATGCGCGTGTGCACCGTTTCAATACTATTTTTATGTAAATTAAAAATATATTGACCTGAGACAGAACTAATGTTCCCATGCGGCTTGTTTCTACAAAGACACTATTCATTGATGGGTTAGTTAATATTTTGGAGTTATAACTTTTCTTCCTTATGCAAAGATTTCAGACTTCTTCTCTGAGCATTCTCCTGTTGCACAAAGCACCACATGAGCCTCACACACCGAAGAAAGAGTAAGAAAATCATTATTTTATTTGTACAGATGTAGTGAGATCATTTTAACCAAATAAAATAAATACAAATTAAATATAATATGTAGTATTTTTATTATTTTTTTTTTGCGGCTGCAGGGCATCAAGGTTAATTTGTTAATATTAAAGTAGGCTATAATATTTCCTTTTTAGTGAAATGTATGTACTGTATATTAACTCCAGGGGTCCTTTTTTATGAACATGTTTTTGTAGACAGTTTGATAGGATAGAACAGCCCATGTTTTGCCACTTTTTCATCAGCTTTTTTTAATATAGTAAAAATGTACCAACAAATACCGAACCGACAACTTTCCAAACTGAAAACCAAACCGTATATGATTTTAGCGTACCGTTACACCTCTCATTGGTTGGCGTCAAACATCCCAGTTTCATGGAAAATGCATATGTTTAATCCAAAAGTTTCTGGAGCAGGATCTTGCTTTATCTTTTTATTGAAAGAAAAATATTTAGTACTCTACAGTTATTTTGTCTGTAGTTTTGTTTCATATTTTTATAATTTAATGGAAAAAAAATCAATTAATTGCTGCTGAGTTTTGACTAAAGATGAAGATGACTAAAGTGTTATTCGCGCCATAAAATGTATGTTTTATATTTCAGAAATTAGAATCTTTTAGCCACGTTTTCATATGAGGTTTTGTCTTGATTTGGACCTGTGTCCGAGTATGTACATAACAACTCTTCAAATTAACTGCATCCTTCATTATCAAACTACACAACTGCACTAGTAGGCAAAGAAGAAATAATCCTCTGGTTGTCTGCTCAAAATCTTAAAGAAAAGCACTTTTGATCAAAGCAAAACAAACTCGTACTCATTGTCCATGTGTGTGTGCTGTAGGTGGTTCGTGCCCTTCGTCCTGGCCTGGCTGGCTGAAAACGAGGAGGTGTCCCTGGAGTTCATGCACAGTGCCCTGGAGAGAGACAAGAGAGAAGGGGTGAGACACACACTGATTGCAGCTCGGCTAGTCAACGAAAAGTCTGTAGCTTTATATATAAACAAAATCAAACAAAGTACTGTTTAAGTTTTTAGATGCAGTGGGATTATGTACACAGGTGTGTTTTTCCACCTCCAGAAACGTTCACAGTATAGTTTATGACCAGATCAGACCCACCTTTAAAATACATTGAATTATATTTGTCTACTTGTTTACTGGTATAAGCCTGATTAGCTTTGTACATTTTGTCCTGTCTATGTTATTTTTCAAAATCAAAACACTTTAAAGTTTCAAGTATTGATTAGTATCTGATTTTGATACTTTAGACAACCCCAGTTTGCTTTGCTGAACATAACAGTCTGCAGAAGCATAGAAAGTAAACATTTGTGTGTGTGTGTGTAGTTCCAGGCCACCTCCGAGCACGCGCTCTTCTCCAGCTCAGTGGTGGACATCTTCACTCAGCTCAACCAGAGCTTTGACATCATCAAGAAGCTGGAGTGTCCAGACCAGGCTGTGCTGGGACAGTACACCTGCCGCTTTGCAAAGGTAACGTCTAGTAAAGTACCTTAAACAACAGTACACCTGCCGCTTTGCAAAGGTATCGTCCAGTAAAGTACCTAAAACAACAGTACACCTGCCGCTTTGCAAAGGTAACGTCCAGTAAAGTACCTAAAACAACAGTACACCTGCCGCTTTGCAAAGGTAATAAAGTACCTAAAACAATAGTACACCTGCCGCTTTGCAAAGGTAACGTCCAGTAAAGTAACTAAAACAACAGTACACCTGCCGCTTTGCAAAGGTAACGTCCAGTAAAGTACCTAAAACGACAGTACACCTGCCGCTTTGCAAAGGTAACGTCCAGTAAAGTACCTAAAACAACAGTACACCTGCCGCTTTGCAAAGGTAACGTCCAGTAAAGTACCTAAAACAACAGTACACCTGCCGCTTTGCAAAGGTAACGTCCAGTAAAGTACCTAAAACAACAGTACACCTGCCGCTTTGCAAAGGTAACGTCCAGTAAAGTACCTAAAACAACAGTACACCTGCCGCTTTGCAAAGGTAACGTCCAGTAAAGTACCTAAAACAACAGTAACCTGCCGCTTTGCAAAGGTAACGTCCAGTAAAGTACCTAAAACAACAGTACACCTGCCGCTTTGCAAAGGTAACGTCCAGTAAAGAAACTAAAACAACTGTACACCTGCGTCTTTGCAAGGTATCGTCCAGTAAAGTACCTAAAACAACAGTACACCTGCCGCTTTGCAAAGGTAACGTCCAGTAAAGTACCTAAAACAACAGTACACCTGCCGCTTTGCAAAGGTAACGTCCAGTAAAGTACCTAAAACAATAGTACACCTGCCGC
This sequence comes from Mugilogobius chulae, assembly GCA_038363315.1. Classification (NCBI taxonomy): domain Eukaryota; kingdom Metazoa; phylum Chordata; class Actinopteri; order Gobiiformes; family Gobiidae; genus Mugilogobius; species Mugilogobius chulae. The sequence continues at coordinate 12,803,038 of CM076403.1, forward strand.
TTTGCAAAGGTATCGTCCAGTAAAGTACCTAAAACAACAGTACACCTGCCGCTTTGCAAAAGTAACGTCCAGTAAAGTACCTAAAACAATAGTACACCTGCCGCTTTGCAAAGGTAACGTCCAGTAAAGTACCTAAAACGACAGTACACCTGCCGCTTTGCAAAGGTAACGTCCAGTAAAGTACCTAAAACAACAGTACACCTGCCGCTTTGCAAAGGTAACGTCCTGTAAAGTACCTAAAACGACAGTACACCTGCCGCTTTGCAAAGGTAACGTCCAGTAAAGTACCTAAAACAACAGTACACCTGCCGCTTTGCAAAGGTAACGTCCAGTAAAGTACCTAAAACAACAGTACACCTGCCGCTTTGCAAAGGTAACGTCCAGTAAAAGAAACTAAAACAACAGTACACCTGCCGCTTTGCAAAGGTAACGTCCAGTAAAGTACCTAAAACAACAGTACACTGCCCTTTGCAAAGGTAACGTCCAGTAAAGTACCTAAAACAACAGTAACCTGCCGCTTTGCAAAGGTAACGTCCAGTAAAGTACCTAAAACAACAGTACACCTGCCGCTTTGCAAAGGTAACGTCCAGTAAAAGTACCTAAAACAACAGTACACCTGCCGCTTTGCAAAGGTAACGTCCAGTAAAGTACCTAAAACAACAGTACACTGCCGCTTTGCAAGGTAACGTCCAGTAAAGAAACTAAAACAACAGTACACCTGCCGCTTTGCAAAGGTAACCAATAACCTGCATGTTAGGAACACAGCGTCAGGTGTTTAGGCAAATCACTTCTGCTGATCTGCTCCAGGGCAGTTTACCATCACTGAGTGGGGAGGGGAGGGGTTCATCTCACTGTGAAGTGCTTTGTGACTCTGTGTCTATGAAAGGCGCTATACAAATAAAGATTACTTTAGGTAATGTCCAGTTAAGTACCTAAAAGGACAGTACACCTGTCGCTTTGCAAAAGTTTATGTTATTTACTGTAACAGCAAGCTGCTGCTATTCTTCCTGGGGTCCATTTACTTTTAAAAATACAATTTTCACAATATAATACACAGAATACATAAATACACAATAACACATTTTATTATACAAGGTATCATAATCATTGTTCAGTTTGTAACGGCTGCTTTTCCACTTTGCATGACTACACTGTTTACAACAGTTGTCAAAATTCATACTTCTCCTTTACATAATTATAAAACGTTTGTGTCAGGCAGTATAAAGACATACAATATTGTTCAGTACAGACATATAACAAGTATTTATTAAAACCTGCAAACTTTTCGTTGTTTATAAACGGTTTTAATAATCTTTTAAACTGGAGATGACTTTCAATTACTATTAGATGCTTAGGAAACCAATTCCATTCACACATCCCTCTGTAACTAAAAGTTTTTTTCATGTAGTTGTTATTTACTTTGGGTAGCATACATTTAGTCAGAGACATGTCTGGTATTATGATTATGAACATTTTCACTAAACACTAATTAACAAATAAAATCAGTGAGTTATTGTAATCTTGTGAATGAGTGAACCACGTTAAAACTCCTGATTCAAAGTGAAAACTGTTTCAAAGCAATGAATAAATAGAGAACAGCGCCATCTGTTAGGTGTGTGGCAGAACTGCATTACACTGAGCTACATGTAATAGTAGAGATCACAGATATGAAACACACTGTCACTTCAAAAGATCAAGACTCGAGCAGACTAGTAAGGACAGTATCTGCTGCTTTGCAAATGTAACGTCCAGAGTAAATTCACTCATAATTATCACTTAAAAGAGAAAAAACAGAATCCTGCACTTTGACTTCGAGCACAAAGCGTTACATGTATTTACAGATGATGAGGAAACGTTTCTTCTTTATTTGACTTTTTAAGAGCGTCGTCAAGAGGCTGAGTGCAGCATATGAACTTCACCATGATGCTGCTGGCAAAAAGTCAAAGTAACGCACAGACAGGAGGAGAGAAACCACAAAAATCTCTTACGAAAATCATGACCACACCAGGGACAAATCAGGCTTAGAATGGGTCCAAAACTGTAGTGTGCAGCTGGCTTTAGAGAGTGTACCACCAAATGTAAACTGCTTCTTTAGACTTAGCGTGATTACATGGCCACTAAACAGACTGTTATTTGCCTTTGGTTGTCCACAGACCATCTCCAGGGTCCTGCTGCAGTACAGTGCTCAGCTGGCCAAGACTCTGCCCACCTGCTGTGACAAGGAGAAGATGGTGAGTACCACAGGAGATCACCACTGTCACATGTCCACGTTAGATACTCTTTCCATTGACTATTGACTGAAGATGACAGTTTGAACATCACCAGTCTGTAGCTCCTGTATGTGTGATTTCAACAGCTGTGGGAGAAGAAACTTTTGTTCAGTAAATCATCTGACTAGAATCTGCTTTATAAGGCAGATGTTTCTTTTAATTAAAAACTTTTGGACACAATTAAGACAATGTTTAGACTTAAAATGGCACTAAATTTGTCCTTTTTTGAGATTGTCACAATGTCCTCTTGTGTCCTCTTTGACCATGTCCTCTTGTGTCCTCTTGTGTCCTCTTTAGCCTTGTGTCCTCATGAACAACGTGCAGCAGGTGCGGGTGCTCCTGGAGAAGATGTTTGAGTGGATGGGAGCCAGACAGGTCAGTCCACACCAGTGGTTACACTAGACTTACCGGTAATTCCAATCCGTCACCGTGACGGACAAGGTCCCAAAAAATCCGTCATGAGAGATTTTTATCCGTCATAATTTGGCTCAGTAGGTTTATTGCTGCCTATAATTTTGTAGTTGATTTCTGACACAGAGACTGCACAAAGCGCACGGGTCATGACACATAAGATGCATTACAAAAAATGACTGAACTCTGCATAAATAGTTTCTTAAGATACCATAAAAACATCCGCAAAAATCATTGCGTGCATTTGACTATTTGACTATTGTGGCTCTGCATCTTTTACCTGAAGCACAAAGTTTCACTTCTTTCCACTTTCTGCAAATCCACACTGTATTTTGATCAAACTCTATGTGTTATTTCCATTTCTCCTGCGTAAAAGTCAGTCCTTCATTCCTCTGGAAAAGTTTCTCTGATGCGAACCGATGCGAGCGCGTCACCAAACCAAGGAACTGCAGGGGTGACTTTCCGCTAAGTTTATGAATCTGAATAAACATCAGTGTTTGTCTGTCGAGCGATCCTGGTCATAGACACAAATCCTCTTGAAATCAAACCGACAAAACTCTGTCAATCATGCTGTTTTTGTCGAATGAAGCGTTATCCGTGCGCTCCGTAGCTAACGTGTGGTCCGTGAAACTGCAGCCTCCTGTTTACAGATTCATATGTTACGTATTTGCTCAGGCGAGAGCACCGTGCGCTCTGCAAGCGTCAGTCTAGAGGCCTCCTTGTCGGAACAGCAGCGCATGAATGGGATTGAAGCAGCATTTGTCCCTCGCTGCTTCCTCAGTTTGAGAGAGCGGGAGAGCGTGAGTCCGCTTGGGATGCAGGTCACTAAATTAGTAGACTATATATAAAAGGGCAGATCCATTTTCAATCCGTCAAAATGACGGAGGGGCCTTGAAAATTTTCCGTCAAAGCAAAATACAATCGGTAAATGACGGAAAATTGTCGATTAATGTAACCTCTGATCCACACACACACTGGCAGTGCTGCATTTTTTCTAAATGGGACCAAACAATCGCTTAGAGATGCTGCTCTTGTTTTGATTTATTTCACAAAAGCACGGAGAAAGCGGATATATCAAGTTTCAGTTAATTAAAATGAACAAAAATAAATATTTAAACTCAAACAGGGTCAAAATAGTTCCTGCTCCTCCTGTGTCTCACTGCAAAGACCAGTGTCATTTGTAAACTCTGTGACATCACAGACACCTGCTGTCAAACCAATCACACTGCTGCTCTCCACTCTCAGCCCCTCCTTTCACCTTCTCTTTATGCTTTTTCAGCAGTAAGTTTTGTTTAGAATGTGTTTGTGGAAGCTGTTTAGGGAGTTGAATTCACTTATGATGAGACACAGATGCTTTTAGCTGTCTGTTTCTCCAAGTTCCATGTTGTTGCTTATAGGACACTGTCAGCCTTTGAGTTTGCGATGTTAATGGTCACTGAAGCTTTGTGGCTCAGATGTTAGACTCTTAGAAGCAGAGGTTGGTAGTTTGAATCCATCTTCACTCTGTCATTTTGTGGGTAAGCCTGTTTGAATGTGATGTGGGGTGATTCTATTGACTATTTTACATCAGTCCAGATTATTTCTTCAAATTGGGTTCAAATTTGTGGCCCAGACAAAAAATGTAAGGTCTATTCTGGGTATTTCTCCCATATAAGCCCCTCCAGCATAAGAGCAAACTCATGGGAATAAAAGAAGCTAAAAAATATAATCCAGCCTGTTTTATGTCAATTCTTTTAAACAGCTCACAGCCGAGGAGGAAAAGGTACGTTTAGTCTGTCCTGTCTGTCTGCTCTTGTCCTGTCCTGTCTGCTCCTGTCCTGTCTGCTCCTGTCCTGTCTGCTCCTGTCCTGTCCTGTCTGCTCCTGTCCTGTCTGCTCCTGTCCTGTCTGCTCCTGTCCTGTCCTGTCTGCTCCTGTCCTGTCTGCTCCTGTCCTTCCTGTCTGCTCCTGTCCTGTCCTGTCTGCTCCTGTCCTTCCTGTCTGCTCCTGTCCTTCCTGTCTGCTCCTGTCCTTCCTGTCTGCTCTTGTCCTGTCCTGTCTGCTCCTGTCCTGTCTGCTCCTGTCCTGTCTGCTCCTGTCCTTCCTGTCTGCTCCTGTCCTGTCTGCTCCTGTCCTGTCCTGTCTGCTCCTGTCCTGTCTGCTCCTGTCCTGTCCTGTCTACTCCTGTCTGCTCTTGTCCTGTCTGCTCCTGTCCTTCCTGTCTGCTCCTGTCCTGTCTGCTCCTGTCCTGTCCTGTCTGCTCTGTCCTGTCTGCTCCTGTCCTTCCTGTCTGCTCCTGTCCTGTCCTGTCTGCTCCTGTCCTGTCCTGTCTGCTCCTGTCCTGTCTGCTCCTGTCGCTCCTGTTGCTCCTGTCCTTCCTGTCTGCTCCTGTCCTTCTGTCTGCTCCTGTCCTCCTGTCTGCTCCTGTCCTTCCTGTCTGCTCCTGTCCTTCCTGCTGTGTCTGCTCCTGTCCTTCCTGTCTGCTCCTGTCCTTCTGTCTGTCCTTCCTGTCTGCTCCTGTCCTGTCTGCTCCTGTCCTTCCTGTCTGCTCCTGTCCTGTCTGCTCCTGTCCTTCCTGTCTGCTCCTGTCCTTCCTGTCTGCTTCTGTCCTGTCTGCTCCTGTCCTTCCTGTCTGCTTCTGTCCTGTCTGCTCCTGTCCTGTCCTTCCTGTCTGCTCCTGTCCTTCCTGTCTGCTCCTGTCCTTCCTGTCTGCTCCTGTCCTTCCTGTCTGCTCCTGTCCTTCCTGTCTGCTTCTGTCCTGTCCTGTCTGCTCCTGTCCTTCCTGTCTGCTCCTGTCCTGTCTGCTCCTGTCCTGTCTGCTTCTGTCCTGTCCTTCCTGTCTGCTCCTGTCCTGTCCTGTCTGCTCCTGTCCTGTCTGCTCCTGTCCTGTCTGCTCCTGTCCTGTCCTGTCTGCTTCTGTCCTGTCCTGTCTGCTCCTTCTGTGGTTAGAGTAGACACTGTTCTAAAGTAAAAAAGTAATACACCTATAGAACAAGTAGAAGTTACCTGAAGTATTATTAATATTGATCAACTGAAAAATGTAAATCAGAATTATGATTTACAGAAGACCTAGGCAAACTTTGTCTTTCTGAAGAAGCAGATGAGGTTATTAGATTAAATGAAAAAATAAAATAAACAGTGAACATGGATCTTGCAAAATCTGATATTTAATACTAAACTATCATAAAAACATTAGAATCATTTTTGATGATAAGATAAATAAAATAAAATAAAAATACACAGTTTTAGAATTTTATTGAGCTGTTTCTGATATGCTTTGTATTCATTTTTTTCCCTCTCACACACTTTTAGCAGCGCATTTACAACACTGACTGTGTTTGGAAACACGTTCTATATGTTCTCACATTTAGAGCATCTTTCCTTATCCTTAAGAAAAATTATTTAAAAGCAGTTACTTCCAAAATATATGTATTTAATTCTAAATAGTAGCATAATGACTTCTAGGAATTACATTGAATACATATGTTGTATTGTTAATTTCAGTGACGTTTCTAGGTTTTGTCAATTATAGTTTTGTGTAGAATCGGAAAAAGACACGTTTTGTTTTCCTAACACCACTTAAAGACTTATTGAAATGTTCCAGACTAAACAGATGCTAATGCTAAAGCTAGTTAGTCCCACTTTCAAAAACGGCTGCTGTATGAACACAGACATGGAGACAGAGTAGTTCTTCTGACTAAAAAGGGACAGTAGGAATGTTGGGACTAGTTCTTGGTACTTTCATGTGTTAAAAACAGTTCCTAGCATATTTCAAAGTAGTCAGAACTAGATGTGGCCGATGTAGTGGTACTTCTGCCCTGACCTCACCTCTTCCCCTTCATGCTCTGGTACATGGACATAGTGTTGTAACATCTGCTGCTGTTGTTACTCAGATGGAGGAAGAGGATGATGAGGAGGAAGATGCACTGAACGAGGATGATGAGGTGTGTTTTAGTGGGCTTCATAGATAGCTTAGGAAATACTGCATAGTCTATAGAACTGTGTCCTGAGCAGTGATTCCTGTATGTTTTAAAGAATTCCTTCCTAACTTTGTGTTTGTGGCTGTGTGTTTCTGCCTGAATGAGCTAGATTTTTAGTACAGCAAAACACACTCTTTTCATGTATTTGACATTTCTGCATATGATTATATTCTGTGACTACTGTAAACTCTTCTGGTTCATTCTTCAGCCTGGTAGTGATCAACAAGAGGACGGTGAAAAGGACATGGTGCGTAACAAAGATGTCTGTCCTTTCTAGTGTCCAGTTCTGTCTCCTCTATATCTTTACTTTCAGCTATTTTTTGTTTGTTTTGATTGTCCAGTCTCTGCTTAGTGTAGTTTCCATGTCCTGCTGTGAATGTTCCTCTCAGTGTTTGTAACCTCATTTTCAGTATTCTGGAAAGGTTCCCTCCACTGTCCAGTGTGTTTTGAAATAACTCCTCCAATATCTTGTAATAGCTCCTCCAGCGTCTTGTAATTGCTCCCCCATTGTCTTGTTATAGCTCCTCCAGTGTCTAGTAATGACTCCTCCAGTGTGTTGTAATGCCTTCTCCAGTGTGTTTTGAAATAGTTCCTCCAGTGTCTTTTAGGAGCTCATTTAGTGTCTTGTAATAACTCCTCAAGTGTCTTGTAATAGCTCCTCCAGTGTCTTGTATTATCTCCTCCAGTGAGTTGTAATAACTCCTCCAGTGTCTTGTAATAGCTCCTCCAGTGTCTTGTTGTAACAGTTCCTCCTGTGTCTTGTATTACAGTACCTCCTCTGGTGTGTTTTGTAATAGTTCCTCCAGTGTTTTTTGGAGCTCATTTAGTGTTTTGTTATAGCTCCTCCTGTGTCTTGTAATAACTCCTCCAGTGTCTTGTAATAACTCCTCCAGTGCCTTGTAATAGCTCCTCCAGTGCCTTGTAATAACTCCTCCAGTGTCTTGTAATAGCTCCTCCAGTGCCTTGTAATAACTCCCCCGGCATCTTGTAATAACTCCTCCAGTGTCTTGTAATAACTCCTCCAGTGTCTTGTAATAGCTCCTCCAGTGTCTTGTAATAACTCCTCCAGTGTCTTGTAATAGCTCCTCCAGTGTCTTGTAATAACTCCTCCAGTGTCTTGTAATAGCTCCTCCAGTGTCTTGTAATTACTCCCCCGGCATCTTGTAATAACTCCTCCAGTGTCTTGTAATAGCTCCTCCAGTGTCTTGTAATAACTCCTCCAGTGTCTTGTAATAACTCCTCCAGTATCTTGTAATAGCTCCCCCAGTGTCTTGTAATAACTCATCCAGTGTCTTGTAATAGCTCCTCCAGTGTCTTGTAATAACTCCTCCAGTGTCTTGTAATAGCTCCCCCAGTGTCTTGTAATAGCTCCCCCAGTGTCTTGTAATAACTCCTCCAGTATCTTGTAATAGCTCCCCCAGTGTCTTGTAATAGCTCCCCCAGTGTCTTGTAATAACTCCTCCAGTGTCTTGTAATAGCTCCCCCAGTGTCTTGGAATAGCTCCCCCAGTATCTTGTAATAATTCCTCCAGTGTCTTGTAATAGCTCCCCCAGTGTCTTGTAATAACTCCTCCAGTATCTTGTAATAGCTCCTCCATTGTCTTGTAATAACTCCTCCAGTATCTTGTAATAATTCCTCCAGTGTCTTGTAATAGCTCCTCCAGTGTCTTGTAATAACTCCTCCAGTATCTTGTAATATCTCCTCCAGTGTCTTGTAATAACTCCTCCAGTATCTTGTAATAATTCCTCCAGTGTCTTGTAATAACTCCTCCAGTGTCTTGTAATAACTCCTCCAGTATCTTGTAATAGCACCTCCAGTGTCTTGTAATAATTCCTCCAGTGTCTTGTAATAGCTCCTCCAGTGTCTTGTAATAACTCCTCCGGTGTCTTGTAATAGTTCCTCCAGTGTCTTGTAATAGCTCCTCCAGTGTCTTGTAATAATTCCTCCGGTGTCTTGTAATAGTTCCTCCAGTGTCTTGTAATAATTCCTCCAGTGTCTTGTAAAATCTCATCCAGTGTCTTGTAATAGCTCCATTCAGTGTTTTGTAATAATTCCTCCAGTGTCTTGAAATAACTCCTCCTGTCTCTTGTAATAACTCCTCCTGTCTCTTGTAATAACTCCTCCAGTCTCTTGTAATAGCTCCTTCAGTGTACTATCTAGTCCCTCTGCTGTGTAGCTGTCTCGTTCTCTTGCGTGTTCTGCCTGTGTCTGACTGCAGATGTTTTGTGTGTGTCTCATGCTGGTGCAGAGTGGCTCAGATTCAGACGACTCAGAGGTGAGACAGTGGTGTAGTTATCATACAACTATCGATGAGTTTGTCTTTCATAATTACAGCTGAGCATTTTTCTTCCTCAGATTGACAACAAGAAAAAGGAGGAGCAGGTTTGTAAAACTCGTAAACCAGACGATCCTGGCACACAGATCTGAGATGTTTCTAGTGGGCTTATGGATGAGGTTTAAACAAAGCTGTTGATGCATTTTAGAAAAGCAAACAGTGCAGGCAGTTTTGTGGTCCTAACGAGAGGAAAATTAACAAGGCCTCAGCCAAGAGCAACAAATACTTTGTATAAATCAATGTCAAAGTAGTTCTGTAGGTGTGGGTCCACACATGGGCTGCTTAGGCCTGTAGAGCAGGTTGTGAAGCCCAGCAACAATCAGTCTTTGCAGCTTTTTAAAGGTGCACTGTGTAACTTTCTGGATTTGGAAAGTAAATGACATAGTTCAGCGGAAATAGACACTTTGGGACATTCTCAATGGGATATGTCAATGTTTTTCAACCAGTGTGCAGCCGGGAAACACTAGTGTGCCTTGAGATACTGCCTACGGCGCTCCATAGTACTCACGAAAAAAAAAATATTTATCTCGTAATTACGAGATAAGATCTCGTAATTACGAGATAACTTTCTCGTAATTACGAGATAGTTTTCTCGTAATTACGAGATAATTTTCTCGTAATTACGAGATAATTTAAATGGTTTTTCCCACATTCTGTATACCCACACGCTTCGTATAGGCTAAGCTAGTGACTTTATCCACAACGAGTAGTCTTTTCTGTGCTAGCTTGATGTTTCTAAATAGCTAAGATGTGCTTGTGGATTTCGTTATGTTAAATTAAGTGCCTGTGGTCTTCACTGCAATGTTTACGGTCGACAAAAAGTATGAAAATAGCTCATAACGTGACTGTCAACTCACGCTACAGTTAGCATGCTATTATAAAGACGGCCAGTGTGTGGAGCTGTTCACCCACCAGAAAGAAGCTAGTGGTAATCGGCAGGTTTTTTAAATAAAACTCGATCTTCTTGACTGTTGACAGTCAGTCTCACTCATCCTTAGAAATGTGCGGCAGTTTTTCTGTGGCTCCAGCGTCTAGTTTTCAATTTATTTGGCCAAAAAGAAGAGAAGTGCTGCACATTTGCTACACTTCCGCATGGATCACCCAGAGTGGGTGGGTACTGCAAAAATGCCCGTATGTTGCAAGTCTGTTGCAGCACTTCTCTCCTTTATGGCCAAATAAATTGAAAACCAGACGCTGGAGCCACAGAAAAACTGCCGCTCATTTCTAAGGATGAGTGAGACTGACTGTCAACAGTCAAGAAGATCGAGTTTTATTTAAAAAACCTGCCGATTACCACTAGCTTCTTTCTGGTGGGTGAACAGCTCCACACACTGGCCGTCTTTATAATAGCATGCTAACTGTAGCGTGAGTTGACAGTCACGTTATGAGCTATTTTCATACTTTTTGTCGACCGTAAACATTGCAGTGAAGACCACAGGCACTTAATTTAACATAACGAAATCCACAAGTACATCTTAGCTATTTAGAAACATCAAGCTAGCACAGAAAAGACTACTCGTTGTGGATAAAGTCACTAGCTTAGCCTATACGAAGCGTGTGGGTATACAGAATGTGGGAAAAGCCATTTAAATTATCTCGTAATTACGAGAAAATTATCTCGTAATTACGAGAAAACTATCTCGTAATTACGAGAAAGTTATCTCGTAATTACGAGATCTTATCTCGTAATTACGAGATAAATATTTTTTTTTCGTGAGTACTATGGAGCGCCGTAACTGCCAGATCTGCCTTGAAAAACTTTAAATCTATGACATAGATACATAATTTACCATTTTGGAGTGTTTGGAGCTACTTTTTACATCAAGGATGAAAACAAAACCAATCACTATTTACAGATTTAAAGAATAATTTATAGATTTTCTGGATAACTTTTCCAATAAAAGGTTCTGTCACTTTGAAGATCTGATTACATTAACTGGAATGTTCCAAGACATAAAACATAATTAACATGTATGTGTTTATAGGTTATTTTATTTTTAATGAAAAAAGGCTATTTTATTGTGGACTTTGTTGTGTCTATCTCTATTCAGATAGATAAGCACAGCAATACAAAAAGCAACTGCACCAGAAAAATTACTCTTTAAAAGTATCAAGGACATTTTTTTTAAACAAAACTCAATAATTGTGTATTCCAAAAGAGCTTGATTTGGTCATATTTTCTTAAGAGGTGTGCCGCTGAAAAATGCTAAACACAAAAGTGCCGTAATGTGAAAAAATACAGCTAAAGCAGACCTGGGATTTGATTAATCAAATCAAATCAAATCAAATCAAACTTTATTCATAAAGCGCTTTTCATACATAAAATGTAACACAAAGTGCTTTACAATGCATTAAAAAACAATCCCGCTTGCCGCCACCCCCCCCACCCCCAAGACAATCCCCATATATTTCTTGAATTTGACTGACTTAATATTAGAATTTGACTGACTGAAATATTAGATTAAAAAGTCTCTGTTTTCAATAATGTGCTTGCAATAATGATCATTTGTGGGCGGGGGCCAATGACCTGGCCCCGCCCACAACCACATGTCCAGATTATAATATGGCCCTCGGGAAACTTTTTTTCTCTAACCCAAATAACAGTTCATTTTGTGGCCAAGCAAGCCCGCTCAAAGAAAAGAAGCAGATTTGTATTTATTTAGTGCAACAAAGACATCTAAATGACAAAAACAGGATTTTACTCAAGTTTATTTTTGGTCCAAAAAGTGAAAAAAACTCATTTCAATCATTGTTTCTGAATGTTTATAGTTTCATTTATATATATGTAACCGGTGTAGGCCCACACGAGGGACCAGTATGGAGAAGTGTGTGGTGGTATGGGATAAACTCACTCCCCTCAGGTATAAGAAGCCACAAACAAACTGAGCTAAGGGGAGCGTTCCCTTTAGCTCAATGAGTTTGTCGGTTGACTGCCCCGCGGGAGACCCGGGTTCGACTTCCGCTCAGCACACAACACAACGCAGAGAGGCAAAAACACACCGGTCACATATATATTTTTAATTCTACTACTGATGTTGGCTAAATTAACAATCTTGTGATTTTGGGCTCTACTAAAATACACTGAATTGACCTTTAAAGTGTTAACCTCTCCCAGCTTTTGGGGCATTTTGACTACAGTTTCAGTTGGTAACTAAGAGGACACGTAATTAAAAGTTCTAGACCCTGTAGTGTGTGTGTGTGTGTGCAGGAGGAGAAAGACATCAGGGACACTCAGGAGAAGACTGAGCCACAGAAGCAGGTGAGAAGAGATACTGTGTGTGCATTCAGAGTCAGTTGTAAAGGTTTTATGTACACTTATTATACAAACTGTACACTTTTCACTCGTTATAAGATTACCCACTCATCAAAAACATTCCTGGGATTGTAATCATGCTTGTCTGAGGAATCTTGTTTAGCAGGTCTCTCGCTCTGAGCCTTGAAAACACTCTCACTATGTTCCAAATCTTCTGTTTTTAAATCTATAAATCATCTCCACACTTACTATGAAACTTTTATTTTAACTTCTGACACTTCTGAATTTTATGACAGAATGAGTAATGCATGGTTTGTGTAGACATATTTTAAGCTTTGTAATATGAAACCTCATCAAGAATTGACGTAGAGCTCCATCTACTGGCTACAAAGGAAAAGGCAAGGGGATCAACAATCCAACCCAGAAGTGCATGTCTTTAGTAGGACTTCAGTCAGACGAGTCACTATTTTGATGAAAAGAACTAAGACTTGGGGCTTGATTTAGAGTTGAAGGTCAGTGACTTAAGATGACTTGATGCTTCTGCTCAATAATGGTCTAATTTAACTTGAACAAACTGGAACACATCACTGCTCACTTTTTATTTGTGACTTGTTACCAACCAACCATACATCTAATACAGGGGGGGCTAGCTGGTCAGAGGCCAAAAGCTGAAATGTTCAGCCGTCATCCATAAAGAGCAGGACCATGAGTCGACCTGCTGCCACCACCAGGGGGCAAAACAAATGAATCTATAAACCCTTAATACAAATATATTTAAATCTAGCAAGGCTTTGATGTAATTCTGACGGTCTGGGAGCCCTCCCCCAGGAGAATAAAAATATAAAACTCCTATGCAATTTCTTGTATTTTGGCGAGTTTTAGTAATGATACTCTTATAAAGTTTTACTACAATTTAATACACAAGGCAGTAAAAAAATGTTCTCTGTGGGGGTCCAGATTGAGGAGGCCCCAGCCCCAGATGTCCTTAGCTCCGCCCCTGTAAAACTGGACCTTAGGAGCGTCAGTCAGACTCAGGACTGTCCTGTGTGATCAGAGCAAAGGAAACACTGCTGTACACTTGTTTAGGTCAGTGTCTAAACTTGTTTTATGTCACATTCATAGGATCACTTTGAAGATTTCCTGCAAGCCTCTGGTTTGCCTCCTCTAATCTAATACTTACATCAGTGCTTTCTTTTTCTATTAAGACAATAAATATCAAAACTGGACAAATTGAGTCTCATATCAGTGCTACATATGTGACATGTGCAAAGAAACTAATCTGTGTGCAAGTCTGTTTAGTTTTCACAGAGTTATGACTGATTAAACGTGCAGGACTTTCTCAGCGTCATTCAGATACATTACACTGAGGAGAACAAGCGACCGCAGATGGCGCTCATCTTTCTCATAGCGCCCAGAGGCTTGAGCGCTCCATGCAGTGTCTACTCTTTATATGTCTGTGAGAGAGACTTGCAAAACAATGTCTCTGTACCGCTTTTGATTAAACACTCCAAATGAGTCTGGATCATTTATGGATGTAAAAACAGAGCAGAAGATATCAGAGCTTCTTCTGACATCACATATCTGGGACATTCACAAGAGTGTTTTCTGAGGCTCAGAGGGGAGAGAATACAGACACAACTTCAGCTGTGTAACAATCTGAAGCAAAGGCCTAATCTTTGTCAGTTTTGTAATATGTCTTGCTGTTGTAAGTGACATTGTAAAGTTGTTGAATACTCAGCATTGGTCTGTCATTGTCCCAGAGTCTGTGGTGGTGAATCTCTCCTGTTCTTTGTCTTGTCTTGTGATTGTTTGTGCTTTCTAGTTGTGATGTTTGAATATAGGAAATTAGAAAAAAACAGCCTCACATCTGCACATTCATTCATTCACATGTTTCGCCTTGTACCCTCTTTTGCACTTCATTACGTGGCAGGAGGACAGTAAAAAACAGGTACGGTCTGTCAAAGTTAACTTGTAACTGTGAGAGTCAGGTGAAGACTCAGAACACTGTCGCAGATCCAGTTGTTCACTGTTCTTAAAGTCTTGTTCTGTTCTGCTGCAGATGGACCAGGAGGCTGCTAATGTCCTGAACCAGCTGCAGATCCAACTGAGCACAGCCCTGGACAACTTCAGCGTTGTCTTCACCAAGAGGTAAGAGTAGTCACCACAATATAATACACCCAACACTCATGACTCAGAAAGAATCAGGTTACTGCTTGAAATATTTATCATTATAATAAAAAATAACTGTCCCATTATTATAAGACTTTATACACACAATGAACACTTTTTACTGGGAGTTTAAGCAATAATTGAACACAGTTAACGTCTTATAAGTTATAATACTTTGTCACGTTGTCACTTCTGGGTTAGTTATGTTGATTCTGGCCCAGATTTACAATGTGGTTGCTAGGTAACATTTTTAGATTCCCCTCCACATATGTCATATTTACTGGACAAAAGACAAGAATAAACTTCCTAAAAGCAACCAAATCGGGTAAAAACAAGCTAAAAGTCAAATCTTAATCATAGTCATGTTTGCTATATTTGACCAAAAATGTACTCCAACCTGTCATAAGCACTTTAAGAATAATAATCAAAAGCATTAATTGTCTAAATGGCTGTAACCCAGACCCTGGAAGCAATTAGATACCAGTAATTGTTTCAGAGCATCCCATTTATAACCCTTCTTCTCTCCCAAAACACTCTTCCAGTGCCGTTACCTTGGCTTTCCTTTATTTTAAAAGTATGAGAGATCTTTACATTCAAGGGCATGCTGGCTAATCGAGAGAGTCGGGACGTTTCCCGGTGGGCCGCGTGACTTTTGGGCCGGTGGCCTCCGTGGTTGAAGAGACAGAAAGAGAGAGAGAGAGAGAAAGAGAGAGAGAGAGAGAGGCCCGGCCCATACAGCTGCAGCAGGCAAATGTGCGCACAGTGGGAGAGGCGGAGCCAGCTGCTGCCTCGTCTATGATGTGTTTCACAGCACATATCGCCTAATCAAAGACTCTTGACACGTTTTCGAGCCCCAAAAACATGTTCCACGTACCATAAGCTCTCAGTCAAACTTTGTTTCTTGTAAATCCGTTGTATATTCTCAGAGTTAAGAACAAAAACGTCTGATGAACAAACACTTCAGCAGATTTATACACGCGAATCACGGAGCGGAGCGCATTTCCACACAAAACAAGACAAAAGGTTCACACACAAGTTTGTCTTTGTGGACCAGAAGCTGGGAGCTGTGTCTGTACTGTATTGACCATGTGTGACTAATGTGACTAAAACTAAGCAGTTTACTACTGGAGAAGAGAATGTATGAGAGGTGGAGTAGATATTGGTTTAAAAAAAAAAATAAAGAGAGAGGTTTCCTGGGCGGGACTCGAATGTGGGTGCTGAAAGGGCAAACGTTTAAATTCACAGTTCTTAACCACTCAACTACCAGCTACATCACATAACTCAGTGAACAAATGGGCCAATCTAAAGTCTAATTTTCCCGGGCTGAAAAATGATCCCAGCACGCCACTGTTTACATTTTACACATCAGACTGCTAGACCCCACACAGACTTGGATGCGGATCGCTTATGGTCTAAATAAAATTTTTTTAAACTTGACGAGCCACTAGAACGCACAGAGAGACCGGAGAAGAGCTGTCCTACAGCTCATGACAATGTGGTTTTGTCTTTGTGAATGTTGCGTACATCTGCCAGAGGATGTGTATGTCCCATAAATTCCCGCCTACACTGTCTGAAAACATACACTGTTTGAAAACATACACTGTCTGAAAACATACACTATCTGAAAACATACACTATCTGAAAAGAGTTTTTTTCTAGCGCTCCTTGTTTCTATCAAAAAATCACTTTCATTCTCGCTTTATTAAGCCATGATGGAGTAAATTATTGGAGAGGAGAAACATTCCAAACCAGACTCCCAAAGCGCCCCCAGGTCCTGAAGACTTGTTTAGTTCATTTAAATTCATATGTCCTGAAAAAAAAAGTCAGAAGCACTCCACAAGTCCATCGTGAGCACTGCTGCGCCGGGCTCTGGTACAGCGAGCAGTCCGCTGCGTTTGCTTCAGCCAAATCCTCGCCAAATACATCCTCCAAGCGAGCTCCATGTCTGTTTTTCTGCACAACAAACCCAGGCTCCTGCCGCCTCATGGGCTGAGATCTGTGCCTCTACTGTTGGACTGGTCTGAGTTTGAACCTATGTCTCGTCCTGCTTTATTTTTGCTTTTCCGCACTGACAAACTACATAAGGCCATTATGATAACAAACGAATAACGACTTGCTGCTTTACTAATTAGCCTAACTTTTTTCTACAAACTCGTCTTATGTTTAGCCCCGCCCCCACATCAGATCTATCCAATAAGAGCGCTGATTCTCATGTATGTGCATCTGTTAATGTTTTAATGTCCACTAAAGTCTGGATTTTCTAGTCTGAATACACCATAAGTGCCTTTAATTTCAGACTGTTCTCCTCTCCTCAGCATCATCTGCTCTTGTTAACAATCCAGACGACGACTTCTTCTGTTTAAACTAATCCACTTTAGCAGCTCTGTTTGAAGTGTGATTGTGTAGAAGGTTCAGTGTCTCTTAAAGCTGCGTTGTGCTCAGTTTCCAGGGCCGCATCACCGGCTGCATGAGGCAGATGGCTGAGATCCTGTACCAGATGAGAGGCCCTCCAAACCCCAGCAGCCTGGAGGCAGACGCAGACACGGCGCTCCGGCCTCTCATGGAGTTCCTGGACAGAAAGTAAGTGTTCCTGTTGTGTGTGTGTGTGGAGGATAGTCCTGACAGCCCTCTGTGTGTCTCTCTGCAGTCTGAGCGTGTTTGCAGATGTGTGTGAGAAGGCCGTGCTCAAGAGGATTCTGAAGGACCTGTGGAAGCTGGTGCTGAGCTGTCTGGAGAAGACCATCGTCCTGCCCCAGAGCAGCGACAGCCTGGTACGCACAGGGACATGTGGACAAACTGGACCCAGATCTGGGCCCAGATCTGAACTTTTAGGCTGCAGGCACAATACACTTTTGATTGGGATTAGGATAGTCCGGTTTGATTAATTGTGATCGATCAAACAAACTCTTATCCGGTCCAAACGCAAACGGACTGAGAGCGAAGCAAACCCAAGAAGATCCCTGCTGAGACACACGTGAAGCTCCGAATCACAACAAACTCAAGAGATCAAGAACCATCTCACACGAGTTTGTTCTGACTCGGAGCGAATCGCACAAATAGTACTTGTCGTGCGAAAAGTCCTATTCGCACGACATAATATTTACCTTGAGATTTCTGTAAACAGGAATTACTCCACGACGTCTGACTTCTTTACAGGAACTCGCGCGAGGATATTCTGTGTCTGTGATTTTCTTGTTTTTACAGACTTTCTGGATTGTGATTTATGACAACAACCTTTTACTTCATTCATGAAAATGTGCATTTTTTCAGTTTGTTTTAACGTGAAAGAGCTGACCTGAGCTGTGGTAAATGTAGGTCCTCGTCGTTCAGAATCACATCCACAACATCAGATTTCTAATGAAACAGCCGTAGACTCTCTCTTTTAATCCATTACCGCTGATAAACTCCAAACATCTAATCATTAACGCGTTCTGCCTAGGGATGCATGTTTTCACTTTTTTCTTTAACCGTTAGTTGGAGCTCTTCACGGTCAATAATCAGTTAACCGGTTACGTAAACGCAGAAACAGCGATAGGCCTTTGAATTTCCTCTATAAACACTGTTTTAATGCACTGTTGCACTTTGTATTTAATAAAACTACTAGTTGCTGGCTGCTAATGTTAGCTGCTTACCTTCGATAGTGGCCCTGACCAAATCTGAGTAATCCAGTCTGTTCTCTTCTCCAAAGTAAAATCCAAGTGAATAAATCCTGCATGATGGATATTTGTCCATAATCACTGCCGTGTCACAGGTTTGCTCAGTTCTTATGAGATAAACAGTGTTTATGTAGTTTAAGCGATCTTTTTTTTTTCACTCTGACAAACGCAGAGCTGTTCAGGGGCAGTTAGCGCCATCTGCTGGAGCAACTGTGTCAGTTAACCGGTGAAAGACGTCTCACTCGGTTACGCCATTAGTCACGGTTAACCGGTTAATCAATTAACCATGAACATCCCTAGTTCTGCCCCATTCTGTCCAAACTTTTTCTCAAACATCCATCTTCTCGACCTTTCGTTGCTACAACAACTTCCAGGTCACCGATTTATTAATCATAGGCTGTGTCCGAATGTGAGCCCTAACTACAATTAGGTCACTGTTCGGGGGTCACGCCATTTTGTAGTGGTGTCCGAATGTCCAGCAGGTCAAAAAGTAGTGCACTCAAAATTTCCCACAATGCATCTGGAAAAGTAGTGAGCATCGATGGCACTAGAGCGGTCAATATGGACCACAATTCATTGCGAGAATCGAAAAAAACTGCGCGGACAGCGTGAGGTCTTTAACTGTAAACAACACGACTGAAGTAAAGATGATAAGGAGCCGCTTAAACTCACTGTTGAGCCGGAGAAGAAACAAAACACTAAGAACTGAAGCCGTTAGCCGTGAAGATGCTAACGTTAGCTGCGTACCTTAGTTTGGGCTGTAAAAGAGGAATTATCCAGTCCGTTTGTGGTTAAATGTATTGTCCAAGTTAAACCAGACTTGTGTTATGATTAGTAGTCCTTAAATATGGGCAGTATTTATTGACCAGTATTTATTACAAAAATTCATCTTTATCGGACTTTTTTGCCGACCGTTGCATCAACTCAAGGGGGGGAGTGACGTGACCCGCGTCAGCTGAAAGTAGTGCGCATCGTGTCTGAAAGACCAGATGAATGAGTCACTGACCAGTCCACTGAACAGGACAGGACTATATAGTAATTGAGTGGATAGGGAATGAGTGTGGACGTTCGGACACAGCCTTAGTTTGATTAATCTTTAGCTTTTTAATCGTAGAAAAACAACAATTTCATTTGAGAATGATCCGTAAATAATCATAATAATTTTGTTCAAATCTGAAGGTAAAATAAGCTGCAGAGTCATTATTAATTCTATTATAAACAGAGACATACACATTCACAGGAGTTTAGAATGACACGAAGACAAAAGAGTTTGGAGAGTTACAGCAGTTCAAATTGAGGGGAAACTTTTTTACAAGGACGATTTTCACGGGACTAGAAACTCAGACGACGTCAATTACAATTCACTTGCGGTCCCTAGGTAAATATTATGCCGTGCAAATAGGAGAAACAATACATGAAAACACATGAACATAGCAGGAGAAGGACAGAGGCTGATTCAGGTAGAGCTGATTATGATGACACGCATATACATCCTCTTTGTCAGCTCTTATTTAGAAAACTAGCCCACACTTATGCAGGAAAAACTGTCCACATTTTTTAAAGTGTGTACAGTTGAATGAGCAGATGACAGACCTTTCAGAACGGCTTTTACTGGAGCAGATAAGTCACTCTGACTCTAGACATTTGGATCTGTCTTTTCAAAATGTTCGTACACTTCTACAGCACTGGCTCCACTGGTAAAAGTGTATCATGAACATTATTAGAACAAGATCCAATGTTGCAAGTTTAGCAGAGTCCGGTTCTGTTTGGATTGTGAATGCAGCCTAAGGGAAACATACTGTTTTATGCAAACTGTAAAATCCATCTTTCACTCACTCAAATATAATGAAAAATGTTTTTGTGTCCAGGGTGCTCAGCTTCTCACAGCAGCTAAAGGACTGTCCAACCTGAAGGTAAGTGTCCTGTCCTGACCTGAGACCTGAGACCTGAGACCTGAGACCTGAGACCTGAGACCTGAGACCTGAGACCTGAGACCTGAGACCTGAGTCACTGAGCTGTGCAGCAGGACCTGATCTGAGTCCATGTGTTCACAGGGAGGAGCCGAGCCCAGGACCCTGACGCCCAAACAGTGCCAGGTCATCGACGCCTGTCTGGAGAACCTCAAAGTAAGATCTGTGTGTGGAGCTGTTCACACACATGGAACCTCAGTTTGAACTAACACGTAATGACATCACAAGGTAGAACTGAGTGACCAGAGTTTGAGAGGAGGACTGACAAATAATGCACATTTATAAAAGAAACAAAAACACAACTGAGGGCAAGTTTTCAGGAATGTAGCAAGTGTTTTGTTGTCGGTCAAATTTGTCCAATAAGTACAGTCCCAAGTCTGGGAATGTTCATAAATCATTCCCAGACTTGTTTGGAGCATTTCTAGCTAGCAGAACTCGCAGCGTTATTGAAACAGGTGACAGATCTCACACAAATAGACTGTTAGAAGTGTATTCTACAATGGTAAAGAAACTGTCTGGGACCTACTTTTACAACTCAAAGAAATGTATGAGGTTTGTGAACACACTTATGAGCTACATGATTCTAGATTATAATCATGATTATTGATTACACAATTTTAGTCATCTCATACCAACCAAGTGGCGCCACCTAGTGCCTCCACTCAATCTCATCTCAAATCAGGTAACTGCAGACAGTTACCCAATACCAGAAGTACAATCAACCAATCTCCTCATGTTAGGGAACACTTGGTGATAGTCGGAGGTTGAGGTGCCAGGTGTCAGGTGAATCTCCTCTGTTGAGCTGCCCCAGGGCAGTTTACTGTCACTGAGTGGGGAGGAGGGGTTCATCTCACTGTGAAGCGCTTTGTGACTCTGTTTCTGTTACTTACTTACTTACATTAATGGGACTGGTTCAGACACTACATGTGCAGGCTTGGACCTGGAAAGTTTTTTTCCATCCCAATCTAAACTCTCTTCTGCAAAGACATCTATCCTGTTTAAACACAGTTGATAATGTTTTCTGTAAAGTAATATGGGTCAGGCTGATGTTTAGTGGAGGAATCGTGGAATGGCCAGTTCAGATGTGTGTGTGTGTGTTCAGAGCTTCTTCCACGCTGGAGGCAGTGGGCTGAAGAGAACGTTTGTGGAGAAGAGTCCAGAGCTGTCCTCTCTGCAGTACGCGCTGTCCCTGTACTCCCAGAGCACCGACGCACTGCTGCGCACGTTCGTCAGCACGCAGAGAGCGCAAGGTACGCACACTAACACACTACAATACTCCTCATGTTCAGGATGTTTGTGCATACGCAGAGAGCACAAGGTACACACATAAACACACTACAAGACTCCTCATGTTCAGGACGTTTGTGTGTGCGCAGAGAACACAAGATACACACATAAACACACTACAATACTCCTCATGTTTAGGACGTTTGTGCGTACGCAGAGAGCGCAAGGTACACACACTACAATACTCCTCATGTTCAGAACGTTTGTGTACACAGAGAACACAAGATACACACACTACAATACTCCTCATGTTCAGGATGTTATGCATTCTTTAGCACTAGCTGCTAATTTTCATGGCAGATATCCAGGAACAGTTGTTTCTCCGATGTCAGTTCAGTCTGTATTCTCTTTGTGAATCTAAATCGTTGTAATAAAACTAAACAGGTTTAACAATCATTATCAATTTATCGGTATCATTATCATAAACAAGTCATTATCTTTCATAATTTTTTCTTCATTTACACTGCAGTACTTCTGTAACCACTGCAGTACTACTCTCAGTTTTACTCGCTGTAGGTCACCACCGTAATATTCACAGTAGATCACTGTACTACTGTAGTTACAGTAGGTCTGGGCAATATTGTGATACTATAGCCCTGTTTCCATAGGCTCGGGTCGGGGCGGTACGGTCCTATGCTGTTTCCACTGCGCAAAGCGACCCGTTCCGCCCCGTTTGCTGGGTCCATAGCGAGCCGCTCTCAGCCCTGCCTTTACCCAGGACCCTGGAGCAGACCTCGGAGCGGTCCCCCCTTTAGGCTCGATGATTGGACAAGAGAAGACACAGGGTCAGGCGAAAACCAGATGGAAAAGAGCTGACAGAAACATGAAATAATGTTCCTCACCTAACGCCGATTTGATCCCCTGTCAAACCGCCGCATTTCCACAGCTGAAAACTTTATTTGTTGCTCCGATAGACTTAGCAAAGCAAAGCTAGCGCATTAGCATCAGCTGTTTCCGGTTTGCCGAAGCAAAACACTGTAAAAATTGTACATCCTGTGCGTAATGTGTCCAACATAATCCAGCCTCAGAGCATTAAACAAAACGCGTTTGAAAATCATTATAGAGTCGCAGAGACTTTGCAAAAAAGGTAAATAAATTATAAAAAAGTGACAGTAAACCGGAAGTAGTTTTTTGTTTACACCAGCGTGACTTTCATTTAACAGCGCCACAGACTACAAATTATTATGCGTCTTTTTGTGAATCGCTCAGATTGACGCCAGGAAGAAAAAGTATAATTCAGGTACATTTTCTTTTTTATTTATTTGAGAAGGCATGTGTAACGTGTGAGTGACGTCAGCTGCTCTCGGAGCAGACCCTCGGGAGCCTGGACCTGCAGTGGAAACGCCCACCATCATTAACATAAGCGGCCCAAACCGCTCCAAAGTGAACCGGTCTGGGGGACCCAGGCTAATGGAAACGTGGCTAAATCGAATCGTGAGCTTATCCCTGCGACAATCTGCTTTTTGGTGAAATGGCACATTGAGATTTCCCATTTCTCTATTTAATCCATGTTCAAATACAAACTTTTTTTTGCCTACCTACTTTTCTCAACCTCAGAGTTGCCAAGTTTTCTTCTTTATAGCGACATTGTTTTTTTTTTGTTTTTTTTTCAAAGTCTTTTATGGATTTTGAAGGTTGTGTTTTTTGGGCTACACTTTCAAGCTATAAAAGAATTTAGCTATTTTTCAGGTCAGATTTATAAATATAATTGAACTTTTAGCATATTTTCCTGTCTAAAAGTCGTTATTAATGTTACAATTTGCTAGAAGATACACAACGTTCCTAATATATGATTATTTTAAATAATTTTCTTATTCAAGGGTTGAGGTCTCTTGTTTTGGGATTGGTTGCTTTTCTTTCAGCCTATGACGACTGGATCTAGATATTGACCTTGAAGAAGGAACTTTCTAAAAAAAAACCAGATCATTGGATTTACCTCAAAGCAAAGACAGTCTACAAGAATCGTGTTAAAATTAAAATCGTGATCTGGCTCCAAGAAAATCGTGATATTATTTTTTTGCCATATCGCCCAGCCCTAACTGTAGTGACCTCCCTGTACCTGTACTGTGGCACTTTTAACTCAGCACTTTCTTGTCTGTGTTCTCAGTCCACGATGGCAGAGGAATCCGGATCACCAACAACGAGAAGAGCAGACCAGACCGAGGTAAGACTCGTGTGTTAGAGGTTCTTGTACATGACAGGTCTGTGTGTGTTATGTGTGTGTTAGAGGTTCTTGTACATGACAGGTCTGTGTGTGTTAGAGGTTCTTGTACATGACAGGTCTGTGTGTGTTAGATGTTCTTGTACATGACAGGTCTGTGTGTTATGTACAGTATTCATGTGTTGTCCTGGTGTCCTGTACAGGCTCTGGAGTGGACAAACCCATCGGAGAGCTGCAGCTGCAGATCGACATCCTCAGCAAGGAACGCAAACTCAACGTCAAAGGTCAGAACACAGCACAAACACAAGAGACACTGAGAGAGACACTCAAGACTAGATCTAATAAATAA
The DNA here is from genome assembly GCA_038363315.1 of Mugilogobius chulae. NCBI lineage: Eukaryota > Metazoa > Chordata > Actinopteri > Gobiiformes > Gobiidae > Mugilogobius > Mugilogobius chulae. Next base: position 12,826,857 of record CM076403.1, read on the forward strand.
AAAAAAGTGACGAGTCAATCAGTCATTTTAGAAACGCTCCAAGCTGCACTTTTGAAACAGGTTCATATTTTGACTGATATGTTTGTTGTTTGTTTTAAATGTCTAGACTAAAGTGAGCGGACAGTTCCTATTTTGAGCCTTGTGTCATATGTCCCAGCAGATGTGTCCAAAATGCGTTCTAATTTTCCCTAACGCAATTACGCCGTGACACGTTTAGCATATCCCTCCCCAAATCCCTAAACTTGACCAAATTAACTTAACCTAAGCCGAACACTAACCTTACCCAAATCCCTGAAGTAAATATGTTCAAATATACACTTTACTACCATAACCACCAATGCAAAGTGATGGTGTGGCATAACTGGGTTCAGGCGTCCAAAACGATGTAGCTGTCCCAGTTTTCTGAGTCTGATTTATCCCAGAGGCTAATTTGACTCTAAATTAGGGACACAAGACTAACTGACAGAAGAACATCTGATTTGTTATTTAAAATCATAAGTACACTGTGTACATTTAGTGCTCTTGGCTCAGATGTGTAGTTGCATTTATTTAAATACGTGTTTTCATGTGCATTCATGCTTGTAGCATGTCCTGGTGGCTTCAGTATAGTGGAACATTCTAGACCAAGCACAACCACAAGTTTTACTGCAGCACTTTGACTGTATATGTGACACAAGGAGAGGGAGAGTGTTTTTCACCTGTGTATGTCATGTGTCCGGTCTGTATGTGTCTGACTCTTCTCTCCACTGATCTGGGGTCTCATTATAAAAGAGTACGTAAAAATCTACTTGGAAAAGCTACTACGAAAAAAACTGAGATTTGTCCTGAGTGAGCAATTATCCAGATTTATAAAACCTTCCGTAGGAGCTCTTTTCCTCCTGAGCAGCAGAAATCTGCGGCCAGGATCCCGCCTCAGGCCACGCCCCTTCACACTTCCGTCTCACCATAAACTGACACGCAAATGAGCGATTTAAATAAACATGAGCTGATAATGAGTGAGTTTGACTGACAGAGGGAGGAGCAGAGGGAGGAGCAGAGAGAGACGCTGCAGGAGGACACATCTCACAGACTCAGGGGAAGTGGATTCAAGAGTGATCTTTGCTTCTCTGAGACACTTTTACACACTGTCATTGAAAACACACTGTCACTTTAAACACGTTGGTACTTTATCAGAACCACTGCTTTGGAGCAGCTGTAAAGATCGTTAAACAGACATGAAAGGGGGAAAGGTCATCGCTTTTGTAAAGCCTGTAGTCACATGCAGGCGGGGGTTTGTGTGTGTAAAAGGACGTGTTTACGCTGTGGTCCGAGGTTTGGGAAGAAGCAGCGACAAGAGGAAAAGACGGAGGGACGTGAGCTCGTGCGTGTGACGTGCGTGCTCCCTAAACGCGGGTCAGACTGTGTCTAGTGAACGTTTACTATAGAGACTAGATACTGCTGCTGCGGGATCATTCAGCGTGAAGCGCACGTGCACGTAAGAGCGTGCACAAGAGCGCACCCATATAAACGTTATGAGCACTTTGAAAAAATTATTTTGTTTTGTTTTGTTTGTTTTAAATAAAGTCATTTGCTCATTTCAAATGTTCCTCACACATGCCGTCCTCTCGTCCTCTCCTCACGTGTCTCCTGCCTCTGAGCCGTGTTTAAGTGAAGTCTGTCTCACACACGCAACCTCCAAAATGTGCGGAGAGATACGTAATGTTTCACGTTCAAGATGTTTTTCATAAATCCCAAGTTTTACATAAAAAGCTGCTCCGTACTTTTCGAGGCTCATTTTGTGCTTAAGTAGGCTTTATAAATGAGACCCCTGGCCTGTATCTTCTGCTTTCAGTGATCGCCGTGAACGACATGAAGTGGCAGACTTCTGGAATGTTCCGGCCCTTCGTGGAGGTGACTCTGGTCGGGCCTTTCATCGCAGACAAGAAGCGAAAGTTCACCACCAAATCCAAAAACAACAGCTGGACGGCCAAGTTCAACGAGTCCTTCCAGTTGTGAGTTCCTTTTTCTCTTCTGTGTTTTTGAGTCAAGAAGTTGGACGGATTTAAAGTTTTATTTAAAACTCAAAATATCTGATGTGAATTTATTACAAACACATCTACAGCGGGTTTTTGTTTGTTTGTTTTTCCTGTAGACCAGTGTTGTGTTTTCACTATACAATGTTTTCTCTGCATTTAAAGCAGAGCTGAGTAACATTAGTGTTAGTGCCCCCTGCAGCTCTCTTATGTAAATACACGTTCAAATCAGTTTTCACATGATTATATTGGCTGAACTTGTACAGATAAAAGCAGAGTCTCGATCAACCAAATCAGTCTGATAACCATGGCTTTGCATGTCACCACACATTACAGCAGTGGTGTCAGTCAATAAAGAAAATCTGAGCTGGTCACTCCAATCACTCCAAATCTGATAAATGTAGGATATTTTGTTGCTGGAGGTTCTACATTTGACTCTGCTTTATTGTAAGACTACATTTTAAGATTGAAAACAACCTATAAACCACAAACTACCTCCAAACCGTGTGTTTGTAATAAGCTCATGTTGATCATGGATAAAGTAAGCTGCTGCTGCATATAGACCTGATAATAGTTCACACAGGGATGTGCAGCAGCTCTGGGATTCCTGCAGCTTCTCTTTTTTTTTCTGAGACAATGGTTACTTGATCACACGTCTTTCATACTGTTTACATAGTTATTGATGACATAAGCCAAAATATCTCTTTGTAGATCTATTCTTAATTGTTTAATGACCATTTCCATCCCGCGCTGCTGCGTGTGGGTCTAAACCTCCTGCGTTCTGTTTGTATTCATACCTTGACAGTTTGGGCTGCACACTGTAGCCTTCTTCAGAAGTGTCACCTGGTGTTCCTGTGACGTGTCTGGTCAGCTGGTTTATACAGGTTTTGGTGCCATTTTCCTACTTGAGACAGTAGGACGATGGCGCCATCTGCAGTCTGACCTCTTCAGAACTGTGTCCCAGGTGTGAGAAAGTTGGTACGCTCCCTCGTCCCGATTTACAGTCTGGTGGGCGCATTTTCAGATTTGGATGGCCTCCCTGATCCAGCGATGGTATTTGTTGCTTTCGGTGACTCTTGGTTGTCCCAGTTCATTAGATGGTTCTCTGAGTTCTGAAGAGGTCAGACTGCAGATGGCGCCATCGTCCTACTGTCCCAAGTAGGAAAATGGCACCAAAACCAGTATAAGCCAGCTGAGCAGACACATCACAGGAACACCACCAAGTGACACTTCTGAAGAAGGCTACAGTCTGTCATGGTCTGAATACAATAGAGGTCTGTTCATAAGAAAAACCAACACATAACTATAACAGAAGACCCAATGAATCTAATGGGATTCCTTAAACACACGTTGTAGTTCTCCTGTTTTTTCACTGTTTTGATATCACACATCTAAAGCCACGGGGGCGGGCTGTGTCGGAGCTAATGCTGCAGTGCATCATGGGAGATGTAGTCCATATGATTTCTATGCACTTTTATTGTCGGGCCACAATTAACACAAATAAGAAATCATCTTGGGAGATATATTTTGTAATATTTTTTCACATTACTCTCATCACTTCTGACTAAGTGACTGTTAAGAGCCACAGTCACTGGAGAGTCCCATAAACTAAACTCCTCCCACAAACACTTTCAAACAGAGCTGGCTGCTGGTAAAGCTTTAGACAGTGGAAGGAGGGGCTGAGCGTGGAGAGCAGCAGGTGTTTGTGATCAGCACAGAGTTAAATCAATAGATACAATAGAAATGCCACTGGCCACAGCAGTGAGACTCAGTCAGTGTGAGACTCATTTGCTTTTATGTAAAACTGACTCGGGTTAGTTTGAGCCATGTTGCAGTATTGTCACCTCATTAAAAGCATAGCCAAAGTTGTGTTTGTTTCCTTCACTAATGTCTGAGTAATCCTAATCTCAAAATGTTCTGTCCACCTTGTGATGTCATAATTAACAGCAGCTTAGCTTCATTTAACCACTTTACTGTTAAAACACTACAAAAACAAAACCTAAAACTGTAGGCTTTGTAAGATAGTTTAGTTTTATTTATTAAGACAGTGTTCACTATTTTCTGAGCAGTTTAAACAAGGCTAAAATAATAGCTGTAGCTTCAAAAATGGACAAATCGAGGGTTGAAAATATTAAAATTGTTCTAGTGGAGTATTATAAACACAGACAAGCACTTCCTGCATTATCACCTAATGACATCACAAGGTAGAACAGCGTGTTTTCAATCTAAACGCAAGATTTTTGTCCAGCTGTGTTTCTGACATGGAAACAACATTAAAAGAGGCCCTTAAGTTGCGTGTATAGTTCCCTTTGGAGAAAAACATCTTTGAGCCGTTGTCCAGTGTCAGTTTGGCATCTGTCCGGAGCACTGAGCCTCTGCAGGACAGCTCTGAGACACATCTGACTCATCTGAACCATGATGCGAACCACACATCACACACAGATGATCTCTGGAGCTCCAGTTAATTTATGTTTATAAAATGACAAAACTTTGTGAGCGCGGCGGCTCAACTTGAAGCGGACGTGGAATAAGTGGAGAGTTCGTTAACCACGCGACAATTTAAAAGCTGATATTTACACCACATGGCGTTGATCTATCACAGACTTTACATAAATACAGAAAATGTAACACTAAGCACACACAGTGAAGTGTACGCTTTATTACGCACAGCACACAGCATCTGCAGCGCTAGTGATGGCAAAGTCAGACATTTTCAGCCCAAAGTGTTGGATTTGTGTGTAAGCGCAGTAAGTTTACCTGAAAACTCACTCGCTCAGTGAGGCGTGCTTTTCCTTTGACCAAGCTGAATAGTTCTTTTTAGTCTCAAAGTTGTCGATTTGTGCTTAACAGTGAGCTCATGCCTCTGACACACCTCTGCTCTATTTACATAAAGAGCATCACAAAAATGTAATATCTCCAACACACACATTCTCATTCACCTCTGATAAATCTGCTTGAAATATGAGGTCTTAAAATGTTGACAATTTAAGACAAAAACACACTGTCCTCTGACCTCTCTCCCCTCTTGTCCGCAGTGTCCTGGGGAAGGAGAGCCTGGACAGTTACGAGCTGCAGGTGGTGGTGAAGGACTACTGTTTCGGGCGAGCGGACCGCGTGGTGGGCCTGAGCGTGGTCCAGCTGCGGGACGTGTCCGACCGCCGGAGCTGTGTGTGCTGGTGTCCCTCGGAGCCAGCATCCACACCGACCAAACCGGACCACCGTCATCCGAATCCTGTCCCAGAGACCGACCGACGAGGTGGCCAAGGAGTTCGTCAAGCTCAAGTCTGAGAGCCGTCCCGCTGAAGAGGGGCGGTGATGAGAGTCCTGTCGAAGAGGGGCAGTGATGAGAGCCGTCCTTTCGAAGAGGGCGGTCGTCCTGTCGAAGAGGGGCGGTGATGAGAGTGTCCTGTCGAAGAGGGACGGAGATGAGAGCCGTCCTTTCGAAGAGGGGCGGTGATCAGAGCCGTCCTGTTGAACAGGGGCGGTGATGAGAGCCGTCCTGTCGAAGAGGGGTGATGAGAGCCGTCCTGTCGAAGAGGGGCGGTGATGAGAGCCGTCCTGTCGAAGAGGGGCGGTGATGAGAGCGTCCTGTCGAAGAGGGGCGGTGATGAGAGCGTCCTGTCGAAGAGGGGCGGTGATGAAAGCGTCCGTCGAAGAGGCGGTGATGAGAGTGTCTGTCGAAGAGGGGCGGTGATGAGAGCCGTCCTGTCGAAGAGGGGCGGTGATGAGAGTGTCCTGTCGAAGAGGGGCGGTGATGAGAGCCGTCCTGTCGAAGAG
>CM076403.1:12839329-12860117 GCA_038363315.1 Mugilogobius chulae
TGTAATACATAATAAAAAGAATATTAGTCTCGCTATCAAATACATTTTTGTCAATTTACGCAATATTTTGTTTGGTAAAACATTGTGAAAATGCACTTAATAATGTTTAAATACAGTTGCGGCTCTTATTAACTTTGATTTGGTTTGAACTGGTCAAATGTGGCTCTTTTGCTGTTGAAGGTTGCAGACTCCTGGTTTAGACAAATATGAGATGCATCTGTGTTATTGCCTTTACATCAACATCACACTGGAAATGTATTTAGTCTATTTGTATGCATTCTTATAGTCTGTGTTTTCTGCTCAGACCAGTGTCCTCTTTGAGTCAAATGTTCATTTGTTGTTTCATTTTTCTGCTCATGTGATTTTTGATTTTGCTGTGATGTGAGAGTTTGTAGATAAAAACAAAAGTCCTTTACCATGTGTGAACAGGTCTGTATCATGTGTGAACAGGTCTGTGTGTGAACAGGTCTGTGTGAACAGGTCTGTAGCGTGAACAGGTCTGTGTGTGAACAGGTCTGTGTGTGAACAGGTCTGTGTGTGTGAACAGGTCTGTGTGTGAACAGGTCTGTGTGTGAACAGGTCTGTGTGTGAACAGGTCTGTGGTGTGAACAGGTCTGTGGTGTGAACAGGTCTGTAGTGTGAACAGGTCTGTAGTGTGAACAGGTCTGTAGTGTGAACAGGTCTGTAGTGTGAACAGGTCTGTGTGTGAACAGGTCTGTAGTGTGAACAGGTCTGTAGTGTGAAAGGTCTGTAGTGTGAACAGGTCTGTATGTGAACAGGTCTGTAGTGTGAACAGGTCTGTAATGTGAACAGGTCTGTAGTGTGAACAGGTCTGTATGTGAACAGGTCTGTAGTGTGAACAGGTCTGTGTGTGAACAGGTCTGTAGCGTGAACAGGTCTGTGTGTGAACAGGTCTGTGTGTGAACAGTCTGTAGTGTGAACAGGTCTGTAGTGTGAACAGGTCTGTAGTGTGAACAGGTCTGTAGTGTGAACAGGTCTGTAGTGTGAACAGGTCTGTAGTGTGAACAGGTCTGTAGTGTGAACAGGTCTGTATGAAGAAGAGAAACTAAACTCACTGAACAGTTTATATATGAAGCTGAGAAAGAGTCTGAAAACTGTGGGAATGAAGAAAAACTGTGGCAAATGTTCTGCCATCACTGTCTTTGTTCAGAGAAATGTTGGAATGAATTGATCAAAATAAGCCAAGTTTTAAAAAATGTGTCAAAGCCATTGAGAAAAACTGTAATAGGACTTTCGTATTGGAGTAATTTTAGGTCCTAAAACTCATTTTGACCCCAGTGACCTTCAGCTTTTACAGAGGAAAGGTCAAAACCCCAAATCTGCCAAATCTAGAGTCATTCAGGTCTAAACGGCAGCTTTACCAATCCTTAGATTTACCAAAACAAATTAGGCAGAAATGAGATTGAGGGAAAAAAAGTTGGAATTTAAGGGATGAATGGAACAAGACGGAACTCTCCAGACCTAGAACATAAACTGACCTGTTACACTGTAAAACTCACTTCAAACATTTGTACAGGTTCAGCCTTAAAAATCTAAAATGATTTAAACACGTGTAACTCTGTCTCTGTGTAACTTACAACATTAAAGTCACACTGTGGGAGTTTCTACAGCTCAAACTCAAATAGAAAGTTAAAAGTTGGGACATTTTAAGTGTAGACAGACACAGTGGTGCTAAAAACATTTCCAGTAATGCCCCTCCTCCTCAGGACTACAGATGCAAACGAGCTGTGTGTCTGCTGTGTTTCATCTCTGTACTTAAGAAGGGTTAGACTAGAATCCATGTAAAACACTCGTTTACATGTTTGGTTTTCTAAAACATAAAAGTGATTAAAAACCAGTGGCGGGCTGTGCATTTCTTGCCTAGGCCTTCAGTGGTGCTCCTTTTAAATATATTCACTTGTCAATAACCAGCTAATGGCTATTAAACTATTCTATTACCAGGCATGCGATAAAGAGCAAAGCATCATTACTTCTATAGTCAGAATAAACGTATTTACACACACATCCACAAATATTTACTCACCAATCGTCTGAATTACTTGTACACCAAAAACACAAATGGTCCTGAATCTGGAGCTGGTGGTAGTGGGCGCGGATCTTGCGCTGGATCTCGTCTCGTCCCTGAAGCACCAGGCGACGCTTCTAGTGGCCTCGTAGATTTGCTCATATCGGCTCCTCTCTCGCGCAGCTATGTTTCCCTCCACACTTGCTCCTTTAGCTGTAAATCCACTCTGGGTTCGCTAAAGGTTTTGGAAAGCACCTTCAAATCCCTTTCCTGCTTGTGACAGGCGCTCGTAGAGCTGCTAGGTTCACAGTTGCCCAGTCTTTCTGAACAATGTCCAGCTTTTCTTGAAAAGTCCGTCTTGAAAAAGGCTTTACCAATAAATTTGCAACCAAATGGATTTCTTCTCTCCCTTTAGCCACTGTGACTAAACTGCTCAAAACAACATTAAGCACAGACAGCCAATCAAATGCCGTAGTTATGGTGACGTTGCCGGTGGCCTGCTAGAAGGCCTTGGCGTCGTCAACGTAAAATCTGATTGGTTGAAGCTACAGCTTGATACACACTTATGTTAAGAGACGGTGTCTTCAAAACTGACTGTGAAGGCCTCGGGCAGATTTCACTGACCCTGACAACAACTGATGACTGAAATATGATTGGTTAAAACAATATATTATGAAACACACGCCTGAAAGCTGCGAAACGATGGGAAATGTTACGAAGAAGCCGATGAATAATTATTGAATTATTATTATTATGCATGCATGCACTAAATATTAGTTATATCAGTTTGTTAACTAGATATTTTTAGGCCAGCAGAGAAGGCCTTGCAGGCCCTGACGGTCCAACACTGTTAAAAACAAAGTAGAAATAGAAAAAGGTCCATTTACTTCTTCACTGTAAAAAGCAACAAGTAACATAAAAATGCAACTACAGTTTTGATTTAAAGTTTTGTCAATTAAATCAATGTACAAGTCTGTTCTCTCTCTCTCTCTCTCTCTCTCTCTCTCTCCTCTCACTTTCTCTCTCTCTCTCCTCTCACTCTCTCTCTCTCCTCACTTTCTCTCTCTCTCCTCTCACTTTCTCTCTCTATCCTCTCTTCTCTCTCTTTCTCTTTCTCTCTCTCTTCTCTCACTTTCTTTCTTTCTCCTCTCACTTTCTTTCTTTCTCTCTCCTCTCACTTTCTTTCTCTCCCTCTCTCTTTCTCTCTCTCGCTCTACTTACTCTCTCTCTCTCCTCTCTCTCTCTCCTCTCTCTCTCCCTATCTCTCTATCTCCTCTCTCTTTCTCTCTCTCTCTCGCTCTACTTACTCTCTCTCTCTCTCTCTTTGTTCACTTTCTCTCTCCTCTCACTTTCTTTCTCTCTCTCTTTCTCTCTCTCTCTCTCGCTCTACTTACTCTCTCTCTCTCTCTCTCTCTCTTTGTTCACTTACCTAATACATTGTGAGCCTGTGAAGTGTTCATCAGGGTGTGTTTGAAGCTTTTGTTACAGCTGTTTGGAGAGAAACGTGTCGCTATGCTAACACAACAACAACAACAACAACAACAGACAAACTTAGTGGAGACATTGTTAGACAGTTTACACAGGAGCAGATTCTGTGCTGAAGTTACTGTTTCTTCCTGCTGCTTGTGGTGAAAGGCCTGGTGAGTCAGAGGAGATGATACAATGAGATTAAGAAGATGCAAATGTGAGGGTTTACACAGAACACCTCGGCTGAGTTCTCTGAAAAAAAGTTATGAGGGCGCAGGTGCTTGCATTCATTTGAATATTTGTTTATTTTTACAAGTTAAGTTTCTGTTTTAACGTGAAAAGTTTCTGTTTTAACGTGAAAGTTTCTGTTTTAACGTGAAAAGTTTCTGTTTTAACGTGAAAAGTTTCTGTTTTAACAGGGGAGTGATCTGTTTATTCATTCAACAACAACAGTCCAGGCCCACACTAAAGGACAATTTTCTACATAATGATAATCAAGACATCCAAGTTGTTCAATTTATAAGTTCAAACAAAGTGACGCAAAATAGCTCACATAAATTATTTTATAAATCAATGAGTCTGGAGCACTTAACAATCCATCTAATACAAATCCAACAAGCCTATCTGCCTCTGTGATTGGCCTATTTATTTAAAAAGCCACAGAAGTGGGCACAAAAGAAAGTTTCTATCTGTTGCTTTTAAAGGTCTGAGCTCGGTAGCGCTGCCAGACGGAAGCATCTCATATTCACCATTTTACAGGTGAAGAGGAGTTTTGAACGATTTCTTGGAGAGAGGGAAACTCTTTCCTACCAATCACTTTTATTGCCTTGTTGATAATTTTGAAAGTTTAGTTTTACATTGTACAGTCAATGATCCAAACCTGGCAACCACACAGTAACGAAGAAGTCTCTCCAAGACAGAGTTATAAAAACAAGTCATCATTTTTGTGCTCACACCAAACAGCCTAAGTCTCCTTAAAAAGTGGAGTCTCAGAGACAGCTTAGAGCAACGAGAGTCAACATGCACATTGAGCCCGATCTCACAAGAAAGCGTACATTTACCACGACATTACACAACATGTAAATGAGGTATGATTAGCACGAGTTCACAGCTGTTTGTGTAATTATAGCACATCACAGTCCCCATTCATTTTAATGGTGGTTGTTAAGACGTGTTCTTATTTATGAATATTAATGAAATCCTGATTCTAATCTTAACCTGCCCCAATTACCAATTTTAGTAACTTTATGCCTAAACTTACCCGTTTCACCTGAAGAAAACGTCTCCACGTGGCTTCAATCAAAACTTGTCCTATTTTGACGCTGTGAAATTTTTACTCTTTTTCATATCGTGCTAAATGCACGGCGTAACATAAGTACTAAAAACAGCTTTGAAGTCGTCGTCCAAATACGCTGTTTTTGTGTCGTGGTAAAAGTGAGACTGTGTTGGCACATTCCATTTAAACAGGTTATCAATGTACACGCCGAAATATTTAAATGATTGAACCTGCTCAATTTGTCCTCAGGTGAAATATTCCTCTGATATGTAAAGACTTTAACCTGTTTTCTGTAACATTCACCACAACTGTCTGATCTAAAGAGGATTTATTTGTTTTAAACTGATGTAGTGAACTGAACAGGAAATGGTTGTATGTACAGGATGTACTAATTTGAACCAAAACAAGCCAACTGCACAGAGCCTATTGGTCTAAACAATCTGGTATCACTGAACACGTATAAGAGGCTTCTAGATGTAGAGGACCAGTCTTCTTTTTGTAAATGTTGGATATGAAATGTGTAAGTTTGTTTGTTTTACTTGTCATTGTGCATCTTGTGCTGAAATATTTGTTCATTAGAATGTTTTGCTGCCTCTTGGGCAGGACACTTGAAAAAGAGTTTTGTAATCTCAACGAGGTTCTCCTGGTTAAAATAAAGGTGAAATAAAACACAAATAAAGTCACTGTGTTTGTTCATACGTGAAGACAAATCTGACCTGCTGGATGTTTCACAAGACACAAGAAACAAACACACACTGTCTCTAGTCTTTAGAATCGCTCAGTGCCTTTCTGCTGCTCTTATTACCAAATTGACAAACAGAATCATCCACTAACATGAAGGTTTTGTCTTTACTTTCCAGGACCGGACATGATGCTCTTCGTTCTCCTGTTGCACGGTAAGACTAACACCTCACTCCATCACTGCATGTCCTGTCTGTGTTTTCATTCACACGTGTGTACTTGTACAGTTAAGTAAGGACAGCAGTGTGAAGCTGTGAATACGTTCAAAAGGATTTCTGGTGATAAATAAACGCTGTAGTCAGGACCTGAGGGACGACGGTTAAGTTTAGGAGAACGGGTAAGTTTAGGAGAACGGTTACGTTTAGGAAAACGGGTAAGTTTAGGAGAACGGTTAAGTTTAAAACGGGTAAGTTTAGGAGAACGGGTAAGTTTAGGAGAACAGTTAAGTTTAGGAGAACGGGTAAGTTTAGGAGAACGGGTAAGTTTAGGAGGACGGGTAAGTTTAGGAGAACGGTTACGTTTAGGAAAACGGGTAAGTTTAGGAGAACGGTTAAGTTTAAAACGGGTAAGTTTAGGAGAACGGGTAAGTTTAGGAGAACAGTTAAGTTTAGGAGAACGGGTAAGTTTAGGAGAACGGGTAAGTTTAGGAGGACGGGTAAGTTTAGGAGGACGGGTAAGTTTAGGAGGACGGGTAAGTTTAGGAGAACGGGTACGTTTAGGAGAACGGGTAAGTTTAGGAGGACGGGTAAGTTTAGGAGAACGGGTACGTTTAGGAGGACGGGTAAGTTTAGGAGAACGGGTACGTTTAGGAGAACGGGGTAAGTTTAGGAGGACGGGTAAGTTTAGGAGGACGGGTAAGTTTAGGAGGACGGGTAAGTTTAGGAGAACGGGTACGTTTAGGAGACGGGTAAGTTTAGGAGAACGGGTAAGTTTAGGAGGACGGGTAAGTTTAGGAGGACGGGTAAGTTTAGGAGGACGGGTAAGTTGAGGAGAACGGGTAAGTTTAGGAGGACGGGTAAGTTGAGGAAAAGGGTTAAGATAAACAAAATATATAACAGTTTAGGCCCGTTTAACAACAGTTATAAACTCATTACCATGGCAACCATCTCTGGACCAGACTGTTAGCACTAACCACCGGAAACCAATAGACTCTGTGCATTGAAGCTGTTTACTTCCAAATTGTCAGACTTTAGCGTTAGCATTGACAGACAAACACATCTTTTTATAAACACACTTTGGTTCTTTGGTGAAATATTCTCTTCTTTTGTAAAGTATTTAACATGTTTCAGAGAAAATCACAAACTGCTCACTGTTCAGTGCCTGATCTTTAGTCATTTTTCATTTTAGACTGAGGCAGTGAAAACCTCATAAGAATGAACTAAACAGGAAATGAACCTGCCGGCAAGATGGTAGCATTTAAAATAAAAAAAAAAAAATACTCTTGAGCACACAGTCCATTGGCTGTGTGCACGGAACTTCAGTTGGCTTGTGTACGTTCAAAATAGCTAACTTCTGTAAATATGACCACTTCCTGTTAGCGTTAGCATTTAGACACAAACACATTTCTTATTCTTCTGATTTGTGAAGTCTTTAAGGTGTTTTCTGTAACATTCACCACAAACTCACTGTCACTGTCTGATCATCTGAGGATTTTGCCATTTTAAGCTAGTTTAGTGAAAAAACTCATAGAAATGAAGTGAACTGGAAATGCTTGTATGTACAGAAATGAGCTATTTTGAACAAAAACAAGCCAACTGAAGTTCCGTGCACAGAGCCAATTAATAAAACTATTCAAAACAAAGGCATGTATTTATAAAGTCCATTTTTAATAATCCACCATTATTATTAAATAATACTAAACGTAATTTAGGTGAAAATGCCCCAAAAGTACAAATCTTCATTCATTTTTTTTTTCTGCTGCATAATCTCGTTTGGGGTCGCGGATGACTGGAGCCTATCCCAGTGACTTTGGGCCTTAGGCGGGGAACACCCTGGACAGTGGCCAACTCGTCGCCGGGTCAGAAAGTGTAATGGGAAAAGTTCATATCAAATGTATGATTTTACAAATACAGTATATCAAATACACTAAATGCTCTCATTGTTCATTGTTTTAGCCCATCTAACACTTTCACTCCACCTATTTCTGTTTTTTTTCCATTCTGACACAATTCTTAATACAACTGTCATGCACTTGTGTTAAAGAGGACCTATTGTGTGTTTTTTTTTTTCATATTGAGTAAGAAACTACAACATATGCAGATCAGTAATTTACCTTTTTTTCTTTGTAAAACACAAAGTTGATCCAAAACAACTTAAAATAGAAACAGCTCTACTGACTTCCTGTTCAAAACTGCAGAACTGATAAGCCCCGCCTCTTCATTTAAAATGTAACTGTAAAAAGCAACAGACTTTTTAAAAATATTTTTTGTTGTTGGAAAGTGAATATGGGACAGTACTGAACCATATATTCTTTACTTTGAATATTAATCTTTTGAATTATCGCAAGTAAATACAGGTAAGTGGGAGGGGGGGGGATTTCTGAGCACTTGAGCTTCAATTAAAGAACAAAACAAGATTACTCCAACATGCAGGAATCAATTCAAATCTAACTTTGAGTAAGCTAATGATGAATGAAGGCCGCTATAACAAGGTTAAATACTTAGAAAAGTGAATTTGACATTTTAGGTCCCCTTTAACATCCTCCTTTGCAAAGTTTTTATATTAAACAATAAATCCACAAAAGACACTTATTTGTTTCATGAAATAAGTGGAGTGAAAGTGTTAGATGGGCTAAAACAATGAACAATGAGAGCATTTAGTGGATCATAACTAAACAGAGACAAACATCTTGTGTCTTATCAGTGAGAGTGAAAGGACAGACTTTACAAGGTCACTACAGTCTGCATCAGAAGAAGACAGAGAAACAGAGAAATCCTCATACATTTGATATATCTGTAAAATCATACGTTCACAGGGACATTTACAGTGATGCCCAATGAACCTGAACATGCATGTTTTTGGAGGTGGGAGGACACTGGAGAAAACACGGGGGAAACATGCAAACTCCACCCAGAGAGATCGTGAGATGTTGATATGGTCCGACCCGGGAGTCGAACCCACAACCTCCTTATTGGGAAGCCAGAGCTCTAACCACTCTGCTACTGTGCCCTAAAAGTACAAATAATAATGAAATAATTCAACTTTCCGTCTACAGAGTTCATCTTCTCACCAAGGTTTCAAATTTGACATCGTCTCCGGCGTTTTTATTGTACTTCCGATGGAGCGTTGTACTTCCAATGGAGCGTTGTACTTCCGATGGAGCGTTGTACTTCCGATGGAGCGTTGTACTTCCGATGGTGCGTTGTACTTCCGATGGAGCGTTGTATTTCCGATGGAGCGATGTACTTCCGATGGAGCGTAGTATTTCCGATGGAGCGATGTACTTCCGATGGAGCGTTGTACTTCCGATGGAGCGTTGTACTTTCGATGGAGCGTAGTATTTCCGATGGAGCGATGTACTTCCGATGGAGCGTTGTACTTCCGATGGAGCGTTGTACTTCCGATGGAGCGTTGTACTTCCGATGGAGCGTTGTACTTCCGATGGAGCGTTGTATTCGATGGAGCGAGTACTTCCGATGGAGCGTAGTATTTCCGATGGAGCGATTGTACTTCCGATGGAGCGTAGTATTTCCGATAGCGCGATGTACTTCCGATGGAGCGTTGTACTTCCGATGGAGCGTTGCACTTCCGATGGAGCGTTGTACTTCCGATGGAGCGTTGTACTTCCGATGGAGCGATGTACTTCCGATGGAGCAATGTACTTCCGATGGAGCGATGTACTTCCGATGGAGCGTTGTACTTCCGATGGAGCGTTGTATTTCCAATGGAGCGTTGTACTTCCGATGGAGCGTTGTACTTCCGATGGAGCGTTGTATTTCCGATGGAGCGTTGTACTTCCGATGGAGCGTTGTACTTCCGATGGAGCGTTGTACTTACGATGGAGCGTTGTACTTACGATGGAGCGTTGTACTTCCGATGGAGCGTTGTACTTCCGATGGAGCGTTGTACTTCCGATGGAGCTCCACTCGATATGGCCCCATCGGCTGCAGCCAGACCCTTCTCAATAAATGACCAAAAACGTGTTTCGAAACCAAAATAAACTTTGTACACAGCCGACTATAGGCACAGCTTTGATTCATGTCAGATATTAACATTTTCTGATGACACTGCTCTTGTGGGTCTGATCTCCCAGGGAAATGATCTTGCTTACAAAAATGAGATCAACTCTTTCGTTAGCTGGTGTGATGCACATTTTCTACAGCTTAATGTAGGGAAAACACAAGAACTTGTTATTGATTTCAGAAAGAAAAAACAAGTCCCCTCCCCAGTTGTCATTAAGGGGCAGTCCATTGAAATAGTTGACTCCTATAAGTACCTGGGAGTACATCTGGACAGTAAGCTGAACTGGAGGAGAAACAGTGATGCTGTTTAAAAAAAAACTCAATCTAGTTGTTCTTTTTGAGAAAATTGCCATCTTTTGATGTAAGTAAGAGGCTCCTGAATGTGTATTACCAGGGCATTGTGGCCAGTGTGTTGTTTTATGCTGTACTGTGTTGGGGTGGGAGCATCTCCATGGCAGACAAGAATCGAATGAACAAGCTGATTAAAAAGGCTGGTGCTGTAGTGGATCTGAGTTTAGACTCTGTGGACATGGACAAAAGAATGAAGACAAAACTTCAAACTGTTGTCTCACCCAGTATGTCACCTGCCTCACAAGAGACAATAAAACTCTGGACTTATTTTTTGTCAATGCCAAGGAGGCTTATTCTTCATCCCCCCTCCCTCCCCTGGGCAGAGCTGACCACAACATCGTCCACCTGAGGCCTGTGTACCAGCCTATTGTACACAGGCAGCCTGTGGTGTCCCGTGTGGTGAAGAGGTGGTCTCCTGAGAGCGAGGAGGCTTTAAGAGACTGCTTTGACACTACTGTTTGGACGGAGCTCTGTGACCCACACGGTGAGGACATCAACGCCATGACAGAGTGCATCACGGACTACATAAACTTTTGTTTTGAGAACACTGTGCCCTCCCGGACGGTGCGGTGCTTCTCAAACAATAAGCCGTGGATTAACCCTGACATTAAAGCCCTGCTGAAGGAGAAGAAGAGGGCTTTCAAGTCAGGGAACAAGGAAGGGCTGAGGACTGCACAGAAGAAGCTGAGGAGGAAGATCAGGCGGGCCAAGGCTGCGTATAGGAGGAGAATGGAACAGCAGCTGCAGAACCAGAATATCTCAGCGGTGTGGAGGAGCCTAAAACACATATCTGGCTTTAAGCCCCCCCCTGTCCAGACGGAGGGGGACCAGCAGTGGGTCAATGAACTCAACTCTCACTTCCTGAGGTTTGATCAAAGACCCACCCTCCCCCACACAGCTGCATGCCCTCACCTCCACGCCTGGACAAAGGCCCACACCAACTCTTCACACCTCTGCCTCAGCCCAGCTCACCACTACACATGGACTCACCCATCCCCCCAGCACACCACCCCCTGCCCCAGCTCTGTCTGTCACAGCAGCCCAGGTGAGGAGAGAGCTGAAAAGGATCAAAAACCAGGAAGGCAGCTGGACCAGACTGCATCAGCCCCAGGCTCCTGAAGTCCTGCGCAGATGAACTGTGTGGAGTTATGGGGCATGTCTTCAACATGAGCCTGAAGCTGAGGGTGGTACCACAGCTCTGGAAGACCTCCTGCGTGGTACCTGTGCCTAAGACACCGCACGCCAAAGACCTCAGCAGCTTCAGGCCGGTGGCTCTTACATCCCACCTGATGAAGACACTGGAGAGACTGGTCCTGGGCCACCTTCGCTCCACCGTGAGCTCAGCATTGGATCCGCTGCAGTTCGCGTATCGACCTGGCATCGGAGTGGAGGACGCCGTCATCTTCCTGCTGCATCGCTCTCTGTCCCACCTGGAGAAGCCCGGCTGCGCTGTGAGGATTCTATTTTTTGACTTCTCCAGTGCCTTCAACACCATCCAGCCCCTGCTCCTGAGGGACAAGCTGGAGACGGCCGGTGTGGACTGTGACCTGGCAGAGTGGATCCTGGACTACCTCACAAACAGGCCCCAGTTTGTGAGAGCCCGAGACTGTGTGTCTGACCTTCTGACCTGCAGTGTGGGGGCGCCGCAGGGCACCGTCCTCGCGCCCTTTCTCTTCACCCTCTACACTGCAGACTTCAGACACAACACGGACAGCTGCGTCCTGCAGAAGTTCTCTGACGACTCTGCTATCATCGGACTCATCACGGACGACGACGATGCAGAGTACAGAGGACTAACACAGGACTTTGTGGACTGGTGTCAGCAGAACCATCTTCTCCTTAACGCTGGGAAGACCAAGGAGATGGTGGTGGACTTTCGCAGACGCCACTCCATTGCCCCGCCACCAGTGAACATCCAGGGAAGGGACATTGAGAGAGTGGACTCATACAAGTACCTGGGTGTTCATCTGAACAATAAACTGGACTGGACTCACAACACTGATGCACTGTACAGGAAAGGCCAGAGCAGGCTCTACCTTCTGAGAAGACTCAGGTCTTTGGAGTGAGGGGGCCACTCCTGAGGACCTTCTACGACTCGGTGGTGGCATCTGCCATTCTGTACGGTGTGGTCTGCTGGAGCAGCAGCATCACAGAGAGGGAGAGGAAGAAGCTGGACAAGGTCATCAAGAAGTCCAGCTCCGTCCTGGGCTGTCCTCTGGACTCAGTGCGGGAGGTGGGAGACAGGAGGGTCCTGGCTAGATTCACATCTATGCTGGACCATGAGTCTCACCCCCTGCAGGACGCCCTGTCTGCTCTGGAGAGCAGCTTCAGTGACAGACTGATTCACCCTCGCTGTGTGAAGGAACGGTTCCGCAGGTCCTTCCTTCCTGCTGCTGTCAGACTGTACAACGAACACTGTTAACTCTGGACATCATTACATTTAATCTTGTGCGATACTGTGTTACCATGGAAACATCTCTGGTACAACTCACTCACGTCACTTTATCTGCTATTATTTATTCACCTCTATTTACACCTCCTTAAATGCTGCTCTGTACATAAACTCATACTTTTACCTCATATTTACTACTGGTTATTTATTCTGTTCATCTGCTGCAGTTGTACATAATCATAGTCATATATTGTACATAATACTACATACTATATACTGATGCCACTTTATCTATTTATCCTGTCATATCCTGCACTGTGCCATAGCAAACATTTATTGTAAATAATAGTCTTGTAATTATTGTATCTTTATATATATTTTAAGTCTATTTTATTTCTATTATCTTATTTGATTGCATGTTTCTATTTTCCCTGCTGTTCTTAAAATGTGCGTTGCAACACTGGAATTTCCCCATTGTGGGACAAATAAAGGATATCTTATCTTATCTTATCTTATCTTTAACGGACCATCCTCTTCGGAGTATTTTGATGAACTTAAAAGCTCTTTTAGTGGGCGATTGGTGATGCCCCAGTGTTCGACTGAACGCCTCAAAAACTCTTTTTTTCCTGCTGCTGTACATTTTTATAATAAGAATTTTGTCTGAGGCTATCTATCTATCATCTATCTATCTATCTATCTATCTATCTATCTATCTATCTATCTATCTATCTATCTATCTATCTATCTATCTATCTATCTATCTATCTATCTATCTATCTATCTATCTATCACATGTAGGTGGATTTCTTTTACCGTCTTCAAATTATAATCCACAAACGCTGCGTCTGATTGGACAAACATCCTGTCAATCATCGTCACAAATGCTCCATTTTGGCCACGGTAACTTTCCCAAACTTTTTTTCATGTTACTGTGCTCCGCATTGACGAGGCTACTGTTGCCGTGACAAACAGAAAGACAGCATCACAGAACCTCTGAAAGTCCGGACCTTCTGGAGGCAAAGTGAAACTAAACTATAGGACTCAAACTATAATAACAGAAGACTTTTGAAGGTTCTAAGTCCAGACCTTGGTGCGGACTTTCCAGTGTGAACCGTGAACAAAACAAACTGTAATTAGACCAACATAAAACTGTAAACCAAAGCTGCTTTCACTTTCTTTTCCTCCACAGGCGTTTACTTGTCGCCATGTGCTTCCAAAGTGTTCATCTTCGTGAGGAGCAGCTGACGTGGACAGAAGCCCGGCAGTTCTGCAGAGAAACCTTCACAGACCTGGCCACCATCAGCAGTGAGGAGGACGTGTCCAGGCTGAGCAGACCCGACTCGTACAGCGGTCAGGCCTGGATCGGTCTGGCTGACGACCCCGCCTCCTGGAACAGAGCCATGACCGCAGACTCAAACTCCTGGAGATGGAGCGCCACGGGAAGCACCAGCCCTGGAGCCTACAGCGTCTGGAAAAACACAGAGCCCAACTTATCGACGCGGTTCAGACCTGTGGAGGCTTTTCTCTGGAGCGTGGATGGACTATTACTGCTCGTCTAAGTTCCCCTTCATGTGCTACAGAGGTACGTCAGCTTTTGTTTTTATACTGCTAAATGATGAGTGTAGAGCTCAACAGTGACCACGCACTTCCTGGTTCAGTAATCTCAGGCTCCCATGTTAAAAAATATACATATATTAAGTTTGAAAACGTCCTCGGGGCTAATGAGCTCTGTGTGAGTCAGGAGCATAAGTCCTTTGTGTTTAAAAGCCATTTGAATGTGACAGTATAGACTGCGGGCAGCATATGCCACTAAAACAAACATGTTTCTGATTGGTTAATGGTGACATCACTTGCATATAAATGTCCTATTTGTTTTGATAATTTTGACTCAAGCCTCTGACTATTGACAACGAACCTACGTGCCTTACATCTAGCTAAATGGTCCCAGGTGGCGTTGTTGGTTTTTGTTTTTATTTTCAGCTAAAGTTATTATAATTCTGTGATTATTATTTCTTCTTTACCCCCCTGCCACATTAAGTTTGTGTTTTCCTTTAACAACATTCTGTTATGTCGACCTAAAGTTATAATAAAATGATCCGATGTGTGAACAGGAGATTGACCTGAGAATCTTGATCTGTGCATCAAAAGTTTAAGAAACTCAAAAGCAGCGGCGTGTTCTTGTTATTATCCTTTTGAATGAGACACAACTGTCCAGTCAGACTCACTCGATGGGTGTGATGCGTGCAGAGGGTCTGTTGTGTGTGACCGCGTCTACAGTTCCAGGACAGACGAGCGTAGGATTGTGTCCACTTCGATCTGGTCTCTGGTTGCTCTTCATGATTCGCGTAAAGCAGAGTGCTGGGCTCTGGTCTGGACTGGGCCAAAACGGTTCCATGTGCTCTTCCTTGTGCCCACACACGATGTTCACCGCTGTAAAGCCGAAGGCTCTGGTCTAACATCCAGTGACCCGTTCTGAGTGCGCGTGACTAGATTTCTAGTATTATTATATCCAAACTGAAGCTGCTGCTACAGTAACTGTTGCCTGTGATCTTAATGCACTGCTCACTTGTCACAGACGGACACATCACAGGTTCACTCAACGAAATGTGTAATTCTTCATTTTCAGTGATGTTTATAGTTTATGTTCCTGATTAAACAGATGCTAATGCTAAAGCTGGTTAGACCCACTGAATCAATGAGAGAAGCAAAAAACTATTTTAATGTGAGGTGAGTGAAGTTTTGGTCTAAATGACAGACGACCAATCAGCTCCTTTGTTTCATCTGCGTCACACAAATAAACTAACCTGATTGGCTTGGACATTGTGGAGTCGATCTGAAACACAGACAAGGGGAGTGGTGACCAGACCCACTCTGAGTGATTTCTCACACAACTCACCCAGAGTAACAGACGTGTGTGTAGAGCTCTGTGGGGTGAGAGGTGACAGATCCATCTGGAACTTTACTCGCAGAAAGCATTTGGGAAAAGCTGGAACGTCAATGAAATTTATGCTTATCTATTTCGTTCAACACGGGGCTGATAGTGGAAAGAGCTGCAGCTGACAGACACAGACTGTAGCAGCAACACAAACCAGCGCTGTTGTCAGTAACTACAAGAGTTTATCACTGTGAGAAAACTACATCAACTTTTGGGAATGAAATGGGTCTTTACGACTCAAACACGTTACAATCAGGTGAAACATTCTCAAGCTTCAGTGCCAGACGTCCATTAGACCGTTTCAGACCTGATCCAAACAGCTGCTCCGGTCCTGTCTTGTTGTTTTAATCAAAGAAGTTTCCCCAGATAGACAGACGACAGGCGACATGGGCAGTAGAGCAGAAAGAGACGCTGACCAATGCTCCCTCTGTAGGATTTTGAAGCTTCATAGTCTTTGCTGAAGTGTTTGTTTGATGCTGAGATGTGTTTGAATGTCGACAGGCACCGGTGTGAAAGAGTTCGTCCTCGTGCGCAGTCCTTTCTCTACGTGGACTGACGCTCGGCCCACTGCAGAGCTCACTACACAGACCTGGCCATGATCCAAGCGAGTCTGAAAACCAGCAGGTGGCGTCTCTCATCTCCCCGTACGCAACAAACACGGTGTGGATCGGCTTGTACAGAGAGCCCTGGCGCTGGTCCGACAACACGCTCAGCTCCTTCACCAACTGGCCCCGGGACAGCCCGACAACTCCGCCTCAGCCGAGCACTGCGCCGCGGAGACGGCCTGCACCTGTGGCACGACGCCGACTGTGCTCTCAGGCTGCCCTTCGTCTGTCACTGGGGTAAAGCTTCAGGCTATGCTGTAGTTTGCTCGTATAAACATGTTTTTCTCATGTCACGTCACAGATCCAAGTTTAAAAGTGCACTGTGTCACTTTTAGACCAAAAAAAGCCAGTTTTGTCATTAAATGTGCACTAAGTAAAAATACAAATGAGTGTTTTCACTTTACATTCCCATAAGAAAAAAATAACAGTATGAAAAACAAGAGTAGTGAGTGCTACTGGATAGACGAGAGGACAACAACCCTCATCAAACAAAGAAAACATTACGTAACCTAATTATTCAGTCCAGACTAAATAAAAACACACCTCATTTGTTTTGGTGTTAATCTAAGGATTGGTTAAAGCTGCTGTTTAGACCTGAATGACTCTAGATTTGACAGATTTGGGGTTTGACAAATCCTCTGTAAAAGCTGAAGGTAAATGGGGTAAAAATGAGTTTAGGGACCTAAAATTATGCCAAAAAAAAAAGTAGTCTTTTTAAAAATTTAAAAATTTTCATTTGTCAGTTTACAGTTGAAACTGAGTCTGATTCATTCCAGAGGCTGAGTTGACTCTAAATAAGAGGACACTGTGTGATTTTTATCTTTAACATTTCCAGGTGCTTTATACAGTAATTCGTTTTTATCAAATACTGAAAAAGTGGAGCCCGATCTCACAGTAAAGCGTACATTTACCAAGACATTACACAACATGTAAATGAGGTATGATTAGCACGAGTTCACAGCTGTTTTGTGTAATTATAGTACGCATCACAGTCCCCATTCATTTCTATGTGGTTGTTAAGACGTGTTCTTATTTATGAATATAATGAAATCCTGATTCTAATCTTAACCTGCCCCAAGCCCCAGACCTAATCTTACCCATTTTAGTAACTTTACGCCTAAACTTACCCGTTTCACCTGAAGAAAAACGTCTCCACGGGGACAAGACCAAAACTCATCCTATTTTGACGCTGTGAAATCTGTGTCATGTTTACTCTTTTTTCATATCGTGCAAATGTACGGCGTAACATAAGTACTAAAAACAGCTGTGAACTCGTGCTCAAAAAAGGCTGTTTTTGTGTCGTGAAGAAAGAAATCGCCACTTTTAAATCAGCTAAATCATTTTTGAATTATCCAATGTAGGAAAAAGTGCCTCCTGCCCTCCACCTGGCTTGTAACTGGCAAGAATTCTAGAATGTGAAACCCACCTATTAGAAGTTATTGATATATATATGGACTTGATGACTTTTTTTCCTTTTGAGTATTTCCACAAAGCCTTTCTTTTCTCTCAGACTTCACAGAGAAGGTGCACGTGCGGCTGACGCTCTCTGCTGGACTGGATCTGTCTGAGCTCATCGTCAACCAGCACATTTTAGATCAGGTCAGTCTGACACTTCTCCAACAGGCCTGCCATTCTGCTTTTGTTTCTCTGTCCACATTCCATTAAAAAGACTGCCTTCTAACCTTCTAACATCATTAAAACGTTGATGTATGAAGTATAATTTACCACAAAGATTCTCCAGCTTTGTAAGTCGTTTGGTCACTGAATTATTCTTTTCCCTTTAGATTCGTGAAAAACTTTCCCATCTCGGAATCACAAACATAAAGTGGACTAGAATACACAAAGCACGTCGTGGATGAAGAGAGAAGTCTGTTAAACGTGAGGAACATCTGCTGTACCTGGAGAACAAAACGACTGACTGCACCACTGACAGAACAGCTTCTAACACACTCAGAACATGTGGCCAGTCCAGTGCTGATTCTTTATCTCTGTGGTTTACTTCTGCTCTGATTCTGACCTGTTTTGTTTTATCATTGACAAATTCATTCATTTCATTTTATTTGAAGTGTTTATCCCTACCCCCATTCTATTTTTACAGGAAAAAACATAAACACAGATGACCACTTACACAATGATTTGAGTCATATTATCAACACAATTTACATTTTTTAATATACATTCTTTAAGTAGATTTGTATCGTATTTTGTTTACATTTTACTTAAACTGAATAATATGTAACATTTTTTAAGTTCACTGTCCAACAGAATTCCAGTGGGCGAGGGTGTGACACCGGGCTCACACTGCCTCCAGATCCAGATCAGATCCGGATCCGTCTGGGTCCGGTCGTCACTCACACTGCCTCCAGAATATGCATGTGTACTGGCCTCGCGAGACCACGAGTTCACGGGGATTCATGCTCAACTTGGGAGTTTCAGGGAGTTTAGGTGATCTCTGGCACATGGATATGTAAACAAGGACACTTGCGCCGTGTTTTGGGCTTATTTCACGTCACTTCAATTTTCTGTTGGATTTTTCGACGCATAATGGGTAAGTACGAGATGTTTATTTGCCTCCTGTGTGTTCAATAGTCGTGTATATGTCGAGCATTTGACGTATTTGTTGTAGCAGCAGAAACGTAATGTTTTTACTTTGAAAACCACCGGATTCACTTCACCACGAGCGCTTGGTTTCCTGTCTGTCGTGTCTTCTTTTCACAACTTTACCAAAAAGGGCTCCGGAGCGCTCCGGCAGTCCCGGAAAATTTTAAATGAAACGGAAACGATCCGGACGTACGGAGCAGAGCCGCGCGGCTCACCGGACCGGACGGATCGCGGTGTGAGAGCCTCTCATTACTTTTCAAGAAATGGAAAGCCTCCGTACGCCGGACCAGAGTACGGACCGGATCCAGTGTGAGACCAGGGTGAGGGACTGGAGCAGAGACAGTGGGTCTGAGGGACTGGAGCAGAGACAGTGGACGGGGACTGGAGCAAAGACAATGGGTGAGGGGACTGGAGCGGAGACAGTGGGCGAGGGGACTGGAGCGGAGACAGTGGGCGAGGGGACTGGGGAGACAGTGGGCGAGGGGAGAGCTGAGACAGTGGGCGAGGGGACTGGAGCGGAGACAGTGGGCGAGGGGACTGGAGCGGAGACAGTGGCGAGGGGCTGGAGTGGAGACAGTGGGCGAGGGGACTGGAGCGGACAGTGGGCGAGGGGACTGGAGCGGAGACAGTGGGCGAGGGGACTGGAGCGGAGACAGTGGGCGAGGGACTGGAGTGGAGAGTGGGCGAGGGGACTGGAGCGGACACAGTGGGCGAGGGGACTGGAGCGGAGAGAGTGGACAAGGGGACTGGAGCGTAGACAGTGGGCGAGGAGACTGGAGCGGAGAGAGTGGACGAGGGGACTGGAGCAGAGACAGTGGGTCTGATTGGTCTGCGGGGACATCGGAGGTGGACTGTGGTGGAGCAGAGCTGAAGTAGTAGGATCAGCGCGTTAAACCAAAAAATAACTATTGTTTTTTGTAGCTTCCAGTGGCGTTGTAATAGTACAGCAGTAATCAAGATCGGTCTCAAGAACGCTTTTTTACGGTCGTGGTCTCATCTCGGGCCTCGATCACAATTAGGGATGTTCATGGTTAACCATGACTTATGCTTTTGACCGAGTGGAGACGTCTTTCACAGATTAACGGACAAATATTCAATTGCTCCAGCAGATGGCGCTAACTGCCCCTGAACAGCTCTGGTGTTTGTCAGAGAAGAAGAAAGATCACTAAACTACAAAAAACTGTTTTATCTCAGAAGGACTGAGCAAACCTGTGACACTGCAGTGTTTATGAACTAATATCAACCATGCAGGATTTATTCACTTGGATTTTATGTTGGTGAAGAAAACAGACTGGGCTATTCAACTTACCTGGGAAACTATCGATGTTTTTACCTTTCAAGACAGCTAAGGTAAGAGCTAACGTTAGCAGCAATTTAAACATGACTCCTTATTTGAGAGTAGTTTTATATAAACATAGTGCAAAAGTGCATTAACAGTGTTTATAGAGGCTTTTATTCAGCCGTGTTGTGCCCAGTTCTGTGCCTGTCTGTGACTCTGCTCTGTGTTCACTCTCGTAGCTGCTGTGTCTAATTATGACACGTCCAGTGAAAATAACAACAATAAAAAAGTATCACGTTAACGTGTTCGGTTAACCGATTATTGACCTGAAGAGCTCCAACTAACGGTTAAAGAAATTTTTGAAAACGTGCATCCCTATTCACAATTGGACTTGGTCTTACAGTATCTTAGACTTAGTCTTAAACTCGCCTTGTTTTGTGATAATAGACAGTGATAATTGTCGTTTCTTTCTCTCTCTCTTTGTATTTATCTCCATATTGAATGCACCAAACAGATCATTTTTTTGTACAAACTGGACATACACTAAATGAAAATGTGTCTCTTGTGTAAATGTTTCAAAATATTCTTTGTTAACTGTCTTAAGCACGCTAGAGGAGTTTATGATTTTCTGCCATTTAGAGGCGTCAAAAAAAGTCCACAGACCTAAAGACATTTCCAGGATTCTTAGTCTGACAGTTTCATCATGTGTCAGTAGAACTGAGACTTGACAGAGAACAGTGTGTGTGTCACAGAGTGTTTTCTTTTTTATAAAAGTCAAACAACACCAATGATGAAACGATTAAAGCAGGTTTATAAAGGTCCTCACACTCGTGCAGCAGCTGAACCTCACCATGATGCTTCTGACAACAGTCCTCACAGAGTCGCAGTGACACACAGACAGAAGGAAGAGAAACACAACAACATCTCTTGGTCA
>CM076403.1:12866048-12920521 GCA_038363315.1 Mugilogobius chulae
ACCGCGTTCTACAGTTCCAGACAGACGAGCGTAGGATTGTGTCCACTTCGATCTGGTCTCTGTTGCTCTTCATGATTCGCGTAAAGCAGAGTGCTGGGTCTGGTCTGGACTGGGCCAAAACGGTTCCATGTGCTCTTCCTTGTGCCCACACCGATGTTCACCGCTGTAAAGCCGAGGCTCTGGTCTAAATCCAGTGACCCGTTCTGAGTGCGCGTGACTAGATTTCTAGTATTATTATATCCAAACTGAAGCTGCTGCTACAGTAACTGTTGCCTGTGATCTTAATGCACTGCTCACTTGTCACAGACGGGACACATCACAGGTTCACTCAACGAAATGTGTAATTCTTCATTTTCAGTGATGTTATAGTTTTATGTTCCTGATTAAACAGATGCTAAAGCTGGTTAGACCCACTGAATCAATGAGAGAAGCAAAAAACTATTTTAATGTGAGGTGAGTGAAGTTTTGGTCTAAATGACAGACGACCAATCAGCTCCTTTGTTTCATCTGCGTCACACAAATAAACTAACCTGATTGGCTTGACATTGTGGAGTGATCTGAAACACAGACAAGGGGAGTGGTGACCAGACCCACTCTGAGTGATTTCTCACACAACTCACCCAGAGTAACAGACGTGTGTGTAGAGCTCTGTGGGGGTGAGAGGTGACAGATCCATCTGGAACTTTACTCGCAGAAAGCATTTGGGAAAAGCTGGAACG
This sequence comes from Mugilogobius chulae, assembly GCA_038363315.1. Lineage (NCBI taxonomy): Eukaryota > Metazoa > Chordata > Actinopteri > Gobiiformes > Gobiidae > Mugilogobius > Mugilogobius chulae. The sequence continues at coordinate 12,866,768 of CM076403.1, forward strand.
TTCAATGAAATTTATGCTTATCTATTTCGTTTCAACACGGGGGCTGATAGTGGAAAGAGCTGCAGCTGACACACAGACTGTAGCAGCAACACAAACCAGCGCTGTTGTCAGTAACTACAAGAGTTTATCACTGTGAGAAAACTACATCAACTTTTGGGAATGAAATGGGTCTTTACGACTCAAACACGTTACAATCAGGTGAAACATTCTCAAGCTTCAGTGCCAGACGTCCATTAGACCGGTTCAGACCTGATCCAAACAGCTGCTCCGGTCCTGTCTTGTTGTTTTAATCAAAGAAGTTTCCCCAGATAGACAGACGACAGGCGACATGGGCAGTAGAGCAGAAAGAGACGCTGACCAATGCTCCCTCTGTAGGATTTTGAAGCTTCATAGTCTTTGCTGAAGTGTTTGTTTGATGCTGAGATGTGTTTGAATGTCGACAGGCACCGGTGTGAAAGAGTTCGTCCTCGTGCGCAGTCCTTTCTCTACGTGGACTGACGCTCGGCCCACTGCAGAGCTCACTACACAGACCTGGCCATGATCCAGAGCGAGTCTGAAAACCAGCAGGTGGCGTCTCTCATCTCCCCGTACGCATACAACACGGTGTGGATCGGCTTGTACAGAGAGCCCTGGCGCTGGTCCGACAACACGCTCAGCTCCTTCACCAACTGGGCCCGGGACAGCCCGACAACTCCGCCTCAGCCGAGCACTGCGCCGCGGAGACGGCCCTGCACCTGTGGCACGACGCCGACTGTGCTCTCAGGCTGCCCTTCGTCTGTCACTGGGGTAAAGCTTCAGGCTATGCTGTAGTTTGCTCGTATAAACATGTTTTTCTCATGTCACGTCACAGATCCAAGTTTAAAAGTGCACTGTGTCACTTTTAGACCAAAAAAAGCCAGTTTTGTCATTTAATGTGCACTAAGTAAATAATACAAATGAGTGTTTTCACTTTACATTCCATAAGAAAAAATAACAGTATGAAAAACAGAGTAGTGAGTGCTACTGGATAGACGAGAGGACAACAACCCTCATCAAACAAGAAACATTACGTAACCTAATTATTCAGTCCAGACTAAATAAAAACACACCTCATTTGTTTTGGTGTTAATCTAAGGATTGTTAAAGCTGCTGTTTAGACCTGAATGACTCTAGATTTGACAGATTTGGGGTTTTGACAAATCCTCTGTAAAAGCTGAAGGTAAATGGGGTAAAAATGAGTTTTAGGGACCTAAAATTATGCAAAAAAAAAAAGTAGTCTTTTTAAAAATTTAAAAATTTTCATTTGTCAGTTTACAGTTGAAACTGAGTCTGATTCATCCAGAGGCTGAGTTGACTCTAAATAAGAGGGACACTGTGTGATTTTTATCTTTAACATTTCCAGGTGCTTTATACAGTAATTCGTTTTTATCAAATACTGAAAAAGTGGAGCCCGATCTCACAGTAAAGCGTACATTTACCAAGACATTACACAACATGTAAATGAGGTATGATTAGCACAGTTCACAGCTGTTTTGTGTAATTATAGTACGCATCACAGTCCCCATTCATTTCTATGGTGGTTGTTAAGACGTGTTCTTATTTATGAATATTAATGAAATCCTGATTCTAATCTTAACCTGCCCCAAGCCCCAGACCTAATCTTACCCATTTTAGTAACTTTACGCCTAAACTTACCCGTTTCACCTGAAGAAAACGTCTCCACGTGGACAAGACCAAAACTCATCCTATTTTGACGCTGTGAAATCTTGTGTCATGTTTACTCTTTTTCATATCGTGCTAAATGTACGGCGTAACATAAGTACTAAAACAGCTGTGAACTCGTGCTCAAAAAAAGGCTGTTTTTGTGTCGTGAAGAAAGAAATCGCCACTTTTTAAATCAGCTAAATCATTTTTGAATTATCCAATGTAGGAAAAAGTGCCTCCTGCCCTCCACCTGGCTTGTAACTGGCAAGAATTCTAGAATGTGAAACCCACCTATTAGAAGTTATTGATATATATATGGACTTGATGACTTTTTTTCCTTTTGAGTATTTCCACAAAGCCTTTCTTTTCTCTCAGACTTCACAGAGAAGGTGCACGTGCGGCTGACGCTCTCTGCTGGACTGGATCTGTCTGAGCTCATCGTCAACCAGCACATTTTAGATCAGGTCAGTCTGACACTTCTCCAACAGGCCTGCCATTCTGCTTTTGTTTCTCTGTCCACATTCCATTAAAAAGACTGCCTTCTAACCTTCTAACATCATTAAAACGTTGATGTATGAAGTATAATTTACCACAAAGATTCTCCAGCTTTGTAAGTCGTTTGGTCACTGAATTATTCTTTTCCCTTTAGATTCGTGAAAAACTTTCCCCATCTCGGAATCACAAACATAAAGTGGACTAGAATACACAAAGCACGTCGTGGATGAAGAGAGAAGTCTGTTGTAAACGTGAGGAACATCTGCTGTACCTGGAGAAACAAAACGACTGACTGCACCACTGACAGAACAGCTTCTAACACCTCAGAACATGTGGCCAGTCCAGTGCTGATTCTTTATCTCTGTGGTTTACTTCTGCTCTGATTCTGACCTGTTTTGTTTTATCATTGACAAATTCATTCATTTCATTTTATTTGAAGTGTTTATCCCTACCCCCATTCTATTTTTACAGGAAAAAACATAAACACAGATGACCACTTACACAATGATTTGAGTCATATTATCAAACACAATTTACATTTTTTAATATACATTCTTTAAGTAGATTTGTATCGGTATTTTGTTTACATTTACTTAAACTGAATAATTTGTAACATTTTTAAGTTCACTGTCCAAAGAATTCCAGTGGGCGAGGGGGTGTGACACCGGGCTCACACTGCCTCCAGATCCAGATCCAGATCCGGATCCGTCTGGGTCCGGTCGTCACTCACTACTGGCCTCCAGAATATGCATGTGTACTGGCCTCGCGAGACCACGAGTTCACGGGGATTCATGCTCAACTTGGGAGTTTCAGGGAGTTTTAGGTGATCTCTGGCACATGGATATGTAAACAAGGACACTTGCGCCGTGTTTTGGGCTTATTTCACGTCACTTGGTCATTTTCTGTTGGATTTTTCGACGCATAATGGGGTAAGTACGAGATGTTTATTTGCCTCCTGTGTGTTCAATTAGTCGTGTATATGTCGAGCATTTGACGTATTTGTTGTAGCAGCAGAAACGTAATGTTTTTACTTTGAAAACCACCGGATTCACTTCACCCACGAGCGCTTGGTTTCCTGTCTGTCGTGTCTTCTTTTCACACTTTACCAAAAAGGGCTCCGGAGCGCTCCGGCAGTCCGGAAAATTTTAAATGAAACGGAAACGATCCGGACGTACGGAGCAGAGCCGCGCGGCTCACCGGACCGGAACGGATCGCGGTGTGAGAGCCTCTCATTACTTTTCAAGAAATGGAAAGCCTCCGTACGCCGGACCAGAGTACGGACCGGATCCAGTGTGAGACCAGGGTGAGGGACTGGAGCAGAGACAGTGGGTCTAGGGACTTGGAGCAGAGACTAGTGGACGAGGGACTGGAGCAAAGACAATGGGTGAGGGGACTGGAGCGGAGACAGTGGGCGAGGGGACTGGAGCGGAGACAGTGGGCGAGGGGACTGGAGCGGAGACAGTGGGCGAGGGGACTGGAGCTGAGACAGTGGGCGAGGGGACTGGAGCGGAGACAGTGGGCGAGGGGACTGGGAGCGGAGGCGAGGGGACAAGACATGGGGCGAGGGAGACTGCGTAGGGAGACAGTGGGAGGGAGAGGGGACTGGAGGCGGAGACAGTGGGCGAGGGGACTGGAGCGGACGACAGTGGGCGAGGGGACTGGAGGGAGACAGTGGCGAGGGGGAGGGAGATGGGGAGACAGTGGGCGAGGGGACTGGCGGACACAGTGGGAGGGGGACTGGAGGGAGAGAGTGGACAAGGGGACTGGAGCGTAGACAGTGGGCGAGGAGACTGGAGCGGAGAGAGTGGACGAGGGGACTGGAGCAGAGACAGTGGGTCTGATTGGGTCTGCGGGGACATTCGGAGGTGGACTGTGGTGGAGCAGAGCTGAAGTAGTAGGATCAGCGCGTTAAACCAAAAAATAACTATTGTTTTTGTAGCTTCCAGTGGCGTTGTAATAGTACAGCAGTAATCAAGATCGGTCTCAAGAACGCTTTTTTACGGTCGTGGTCTCATCTCGGGCTCGATCACAATTAGGGATGTTCATGGTTAACCCATGACTTATGCTTTTGACCGAGTGAGACGTCTTTCACAGATTAACGGACAAATATTCAATTGCTCCAGCAGATGGCGCTAACTGCCCTGAACAGCTCTGGTGTTTGTCAGAGAAGGAAGAAAGATCACTAAAACTACAAAAACACTGTTTATCTCAGAAGGACTGAGCAAACCTGTGACACTGCAGTGTTTATGAACTAATATCAACCATGCAGGATTTATTCACTTGGATTTTATGTTGGTGGAAGAAAACAGACTGGGCTATTCAACTTACCTGGGAAACTATCGATGTTTTTAACCTGTTCAAGACAAGCTAAGGTAAGCAGCTAACGTTAGCAGCATTTTAAAACATGACTCCTTATTTGAGAGTAGTTTTATATAACACATAGTGCAAAAGTGCATTAAACAGTGTTTATAGAGGCTTTTATTCAGCCGTGTTGTGCCCAGTTCTGTGCCTGTCTGTGACTCTGCTCTGTGTTCACTCTCGTAGCTGCTGTGTCTAATTATGACACGTCCAGTGAAAATAACAACAATAAAAAAGTATCACGTTAACGTGTTCGGTTAACCGATTATTGACCTGAAGAGCTCCAACTAACGGTTAAAGAAATTTTGAAAACGTGCATCCCTATTCACAATTGGACTTGGTCTTACAGTATCTTAGACTTAGTCTTAAACTCGGCCTTGTTTTGTGATAATAGACAGTGATAATTGTCGTTTCTTTCTCTCTCTCTTTGTATTTATCTCCATATTGAATGCACCAAACAGATCATTTTTTTGTACAAACTGGACATACACTAAATGAAAATGTGTCTCTTGTGTAAATGTTTCAAAATATTCTTTGTTAACTGTCTTAAGCACGCTAGAGGAGTTTATGATTTTCTGCCATTTAGAGGCGTCAAAAAAAGTCCACAGACCTAAAGACATTTCCAGGATTCTTAGTCTGACGTTTCATTCATGTTCAGTAGAACTGAGACTTGACAGAGAACAGTGTGTGTGTCACAGAGTGTTTTCTTTTATAAAAGTCAAACAACACCATAGATGAAACGATTAAAGCAGGTTTATAAAGGTCCTCACACTCGTGCAGCAGCTGAACCTCACCATGAGCTTCTGACAAACAGTCCTCACAGAGTCGCAGTGACACACAGACAGAAGGAGAGAAACACAACACATCTCTGGTCACACTTGCTGAACTTGTAGAGGGAAACATCGGGCCTTAGCTCCTGAGCCCTGTACTACGAACGTCACTGAACTGATCCTGGATAAGTTTCTCTAACCCGGGTTGACTAACCAGACATGAGCCTCTCTGGATAAACTGTCCTACGAAACAAGTTCACAACTGGATCTGTTAAACCCTGGATTTTCTCAATAAAGTCGAGCGCGTTCACAGAGCAGAGGCGGGGTTAACGCAAACTGACCAATCAGAACATCGAGCTGCGGTCTTCAAACGTGAGGAAACGTCAATCATGAAGCGACATATACGAGCATTAAAACCGAAGCGAAGGAATTGCGCTGCAGCTTCAAATGAAGTCTGAGCTTATGAGGCCAATCCAGAACAGAATCTGACCATCACAGACACAGAAGTCTGGACCAATCACAGACACAGAAGTCTGGACAAATCCAGACAGAAGTCTGACCTACAGACACGTCTGGACCAATCACAGACACAGAAGTCTGGACCAATCACAGACACAGAAGTCTGGACCAATCACAGACACAGAAGTCTGGACCAATCACAGACACAGAAGTCTGGACCAATCACAGACACAGAAGTCTGGACCAATCACAGACACAGAAGTCTGGACCAATCACAGACACAGAAGTCTGGACCAATCACAGACACAGAAGTTACGCTACACAGTTCATTTAAATGTCCTGCATCGATATAACAGACTAAAACACAAATGTGCAAACATCACAAACATTTAATAGATCGACCGTTTAGTCTGAATGAGCTGTGTCCTTTATCTGAGTCAAAGTGATGAGTAAAGATCCACAGCCAAATGTGACAATGAAAGAATTTATTAATCATCACACAGATTAACGGGATTCTTCAGTCACGGTTAAGATCTCATCCTGCTCTTAATAAATAGGTTACGTGCCGTACGCATCGCATTGATATAAAATACGCCGTAACTTTCACATTTCCTCATTTCTCCCGCTGCTCTCTCTCATCTCTCTCATCTCTCTCATCTCTCTCTCTCGTCAAAACGGCTTAATTCTCGTCTCTGATTGGCCAGCGCCTCGTCTTTTTAACTTATTCAGAACTTATCCTGGTCCGGAGCAGGTTATGAGTTTGCCGCATGTTGCCATAGAGATCTGTCCCGATAGGAAGTGATCCAGTTTCGTAGGACCTCCAGACCAGGTTTAACCCAGAACTTACCTCACTAAACCCCAAATCTAGCTTCGTACAGGGCTCTGTAATGTGCAGAAGGTTTAACAGGAGAATGTGCTGTTCTACACACTTGTACCAGCAGATGTCCATGAGTAACACACGCTGTAGTCCTTACATAAAGCTCCACACCTCGCTGCGTTGACATTCTAGTGTTTTTGCATATCGTTTGTGTGTCATTTGTTTGTCAGAGTCAGTGTGTGTTTATTGACTTCTCCGAGATCAAAGTGTGGCTCTGAACTGAGCGATCGGCCTCACCTTCACACTAGGGCTGGGTATTGCCAAGAGCCTTCCGATACGATACGTATCCCGATACAGTGGTCACGATACGATACATATCCCGATACATGTAAATGCTGATATAATTTCCTTAATATGTCACATATCAAGTGTCAAATGCAAAGGAATTTTATTTTGAACTACTCTTTATGTTACATACAAGTGTCTTACAAATAAGCTATTGTTTGGCCTAAATAGTTTCAGCCTTAACCCTGCTGTCCAGGTTTATAAGTGTAAATTATATACATTTTAGTATGCCGATACGTATCCCGATACACCTTCTGTAACGATACGTGTATTGCCAATGAGCTTGTCACGATATATCCCGATACGGATACATTGAGTACAGCCCTACTTCACACCAGGCACTTTTTACAATGTCATGTTTTAAATTTTGTTTAAATATTTGATTAACATTTGTTATATTGTATAAACACTGTAAAGCAGAAAAAATAAAGGCATTAAAGCATTTGTATCACTGCAGTTGTCTGGCACCTCTGTCTCCATCAGCTACTTCATTTACACTGTAACAGGGAAAAAAGAGAGAATTGTGATATAGACAATAATAATTTTAATAGTAACAAGTGAAAAAAAAGAAAAAAGCAAGATGAAAGAGAAAGAAAAGAGAGGGAAGAAGAAGTAGTCCAGGTTCAATTTCAAACACAAACTTTTGACCAGTTGATGGGTCAAATGTTGAAATGTTGATGTTCATTGCCAAAATCTGTGTCATTTCACCATAAACCACTTTTTGTTTCTTCTGTCAGTTTTAGATCATCGTTGTTCATTCAGATGTTTGCTAAGCTTAAAAGAATTCTTCTGTTTACATTCAGCAACGTTTCTGCTCATGCTCAGTGTCAAGTCTTCCTCTAGTTTTGTGACACTGTGAGTGTGACATTGTAAGTAAGTAATGTTTTTTTGTATAGCACTTTTCACAGACAGAGTCACAAAGTGCTTCACAGTGAGATGACCCCCCCCCACCTCCTCACTCAGTGACAGCAGCTGCCCTGGAGCAGCTCAACTTCTGACTAATGCTGTGCTCACACCGGACAGCGTATTTGCGTCAAAATTCACACATATAAGCATAACATTTCGAAGCTGGCGCCCAAATAGGCATTCAAGACGCCCCAATGCGCATCAAGGCGTCGGGGAACAAAAAGACACTTTTAACACACCAACATGCTTCTTCTAGCTCCCGCTTGTTTGCAGGCTTTGGTTTGCTCGTAGACAGATCACGTTGAGAGAGAGAAGGAGGGAGCGAGAGCTTTATAAAACATAACTTACTGCCAACTTTCTCCTCCTCCAGGCAATGTTCTTTTGTTGTCTCTGTCCTTCTCCACTGTCACGTTACAGCAGTGGTTTAAACACCACAAGAGCATTTTTAATAGATCCATGTGAGGCGTTGTCAGTCCAGATCATGTCCATGTTGTTTGTTTTGTCGTGTTTCCAGATTTTCAGAGCAACGAACGACCAAGTCTTTGAAAAAGCCACAAAACAAGGACCTTTTGTTAAAAAAGTGATTCAACACTCAGTAAATAGTCGTCTTTCCTCTTTATAAGAGAGAACAACATGTCACATGGAGTGGAGTCTCTGATTGGCTGACGCCGACTTCCAACGCGTCTGAAGATGGATTTTCACAACTCCTGCAGGTTTGAGCTTCCATCCGCAAGACGCCGCGTTTTCAGAGGCAGAAGCACGTGTCAACAGACGCCCCAGACGTCAATACGCACCACAAATACGCTGGAACACTCAAGTTTACATTGACTTAACATTAAAAATGGACGCACAAACGCGAAGACGCTGTCTGGTCTGGACGAACTATTACACCAAGTGTTCCCTAACATGCATGTTATTGGTTGGTGGAGAAACAGGAGTGAACCGGAGGAAACCACCCAGACACGGGGAGGAACATGCAAACTCCACACAGAAAGACATGGGCCGTGGAGTCGAACTCGCGACCTTCTTGCTGTGAGGCCAGAGCGCTATCCACTCTGCCACACTCTAGTCAGTCACAGGCAATACACTGACTTCAGGCTGGTTTACTGATTCATGTGGACGCTGACAAATCCTAACGCAGATCCATGTTTATGCAAATAGTTTTTGTCTTTGGTGTGGACAAGGCCTGAGTTTGTCCAGGTTCTCATCATGAACACTGGATGCAGCTGTGTCTCGTCCTTGCATCGTAAAAACGGCCTTTTTTCTCGCTCATCTCCACTTTCACGATCAAGTTGGGCAGTTTAAGTGGGAGATTTCTCCGTGGGTGAGCTCGGACACTCGACTTGTGTGTGTTTGCACTTTGTGAGTGTTCCTGAGCAACTTCAGATCGGAAACTTGTTTTAGGCGGTTTAGATGAGAAGTCATGAAAGCACATTTGATTTAACAGCTGCCCAATAATCCCTTTGGCACCATGCAAAAACCTACAGCTCTCACACTTTACCACCTGCTCACAGCACAGGCTTTTACATGGAGGTAATATCTTTTATTTGTGCCACAGTGAGAAAACTCCAGTGTGGATAAAGAGTATGGACAGATTCAATATTCAAGAGAGTTGTGTACGTAGAAACGGTTTTAGAGCTTGAGTTTGTCTCATAAAAAACAGGATCAAGAACCAACGCTGAAGGTGTGAACGATAAAAGATTTATTGCACTTTGCATACTGTTTGCGTGTGGAAATTCTCCCTGAAGGAAGCTCCACACACAAAAGTCAACCAGGGTCAGGAACTATTTGACATTTAAAGGTCTCATTTATCAGTCCAAGTGCAAACAGAAAAAACATGTGTAATTTGTGAGTGTAAAGTCAGTGTAATATTGAGTGTGGACTTTAAAGTGAGACCATGAGAGTCATTCTTCAAACTACAACATGAACATAGAATTCAGGATGTGGTGTATAAATGGGCCGGCTGTGGGGGAAAGCCAGTGTTGCCAGACGTACAATAATGATCGTGTTTGTACAATAACCTCTTGTGCGATGTACGATCAATCATTCTAAGTCACTGTAAAACTCTATCTAAATGTACGATCATTTCAAAGCACCAGAGGTTTTCTTTGTCCTGACTAACTTGAGCACAATCTGGGAGTCGCGAGATGATTTCTAGATTTATTAGCATCATCCAAAGAGGTCTTTATGTCATAGAAATGGCTCTGGCTCAAAATTTAAAATGTGTACGAAAATGTTTAGCAAATACGATAATTTTGAGACTCTAGAACGATAATTCAACATTTCCCATCTGGCAACACTGGGTAAAGCGTTTCATGCCTTACCATGTTACATTATAGGAAGCTAACGGTTTACCTCTTTTAAGACTTTTTAAAAAGATGCTATAACACACCAGGGGCGCTAGCATCACGTTAGCATTTAGCTCGCAGCTACCGTTAGCATTTCTAGATATATTTACATACTTGGAACGATCAAAAATAGAATTTGCAGCATTATATTCTGCACATGCTTTCTTCAGCAGGGACAGGGCATATGGTGACAGTTGATGGAAAGATGGATGGAGCCAAATACAGGGCAATATTGGAAGAAAACTTATTGGAGTATGCAAAACACTTGAGACTGGGGCTAGGGTGACCACCTCAAAAACTCCAAAAAGTGGGACATGTTTGGGGATTAGGTGGGACATGGTGGGACGGACACGACAAATTATATTACTTTTTTTTAATAAACCTGTTTTGAACTGAATATACTGTTTAGAAGTAAAATATACAGAGATAATATACAGATGCATATAGGATTAAGGGTGTCAAATTAGTGCATTAATTCAGATTAATTAATTACAGACATATTCATTTAATCGCATTAATCTATTTTGAAATCTTTAACTTCATTGTTTCCATATGTGAGTTGCAAAGTGACATAAGGGTTGTTCAACTTGAAAATTTAGCAACAGAACACTTCCTAAAGTCTTCATTTTTTACAATATATTAATATTTTACATCTGCAACAATAATGTAATTAATTAAATTGGATAAAAACAAAACAAAAACACTTAAGTTGAGTGTTTTTCTCAGCAATTTTAGGTGAGATTAAAAATATATTAATTAGATTAATGAATTACAGATCATAATTAATTAATCTCTTCAATTTTGTAATCGCTTGACAGCACTATATAAGATACGTTTTCTGAATAATAAATTATTACATAGATAATTGTCTTATTATTGAAATATTAGGCTATTTAGAACAGGTAGTGTTTTTTTTTTTTTTTTTTGTTTAAGATAGGCCTAATTGTTTGCATTGATTAAAAGTTTGTTGCTGTTGTGCCTGTTTTTGATGAGCTTCGTGTGTGTGGCCTGTTGTTTTAGTCAGATTTCCCTCCGTGGTTGATGGACAAACTGCACAGCTCTGCGCTCTTTCAGCGTCTCCTTCAGTGTTCAGACTCATGAGTGTGTTTCAGTGTTGGACCTGCTGCAAACTCTCCTTTTCTTTGCCTCGCCGGCGATTGTTTCGTCTCCTCACACACATTTTCTCCTTCACTGTCGCCGCTATAAGACTGAAGTTGAGTTTTTCTCGCAAATGGTGGGCGGGGCCCACCATTATCTTATCCTTATATCTTACCTTATCCCACAAACGCGCACGAACAGAGATCAGACAGACCCCCGATATCCCGTTTAAACACGGCGCTGTAAGTGTTATGTTTGCTATGTTCGATCACCAATGAAAAAGCAGGACACGGCCGTGATCTGCGGACGCGGGACACAAGCCTAAAAAGCGGGACGGTACAACCAAAAGCGGGACAGGTGGTCACCCTAACTGGGGCGGAGGTTTATCTTTCAGCAGGACAACGACCCCAAACATAAAGCCAAGGCTACATTGGAATGGTTTAAAACAAACATATTCATGTCTTAGAATGGTCCAGACAAAGCCCAGACCTAAATCCGATTGAGAATCTGTGGCAAGATCTGAAAACTGCTGTTCACAAAGGTTGAATCACTTTATTATATCTATGTCTTCGTGTCTATATTTGACACAATAATATCTCCTAAAGTCCATATTTGCTGTTGTAGTTGTGAGCAGTGAGTGGTAAAACTGTTGTTCTGATTCACTCTCCATGTTAACTTTCCCATTCGGAGTTTTGTTAGTGGGCGTGGCCTTTGATGCCGACTGTATCTATATCTGAAACAATCATTATTTATCTGAAATTTACTATTGATAAAATACAGCTGTTGCAGAGTTTTCATATTATTGTAAAAAAAATAAAATTCCTTGAGAGTTGTCTAATCTAAAAATATTATTTATTAACAAAAGTAGAATTCTGCATAATCGAAAGTCCAGAGAGAGACAGTGACACTTTGTACAAACCTTTACACTTCATTACACTATGAGGGTAACAACTCCTACTACCTAGCAGGGCAGGCTAACACAGGCTGTTAGTGCAGAGTCTGATTCAAGCTAAACAAAGATGGCTGCTCATTTTCTTCACACAATGCTTAAACTATCATTTACTTTTTAGTTTTAGTCTAGTCACACAAGCTAATCTGAATCATAAATGCTTCTTGACTTACTTTATCCTTATCCTATGTCCTTAATCTCAAATGTCTTTATAATAACACAATCAGCCCGATCTTGCCCTTTTGTCTTAGCCGTCTTAGCCTTGGTCTTAATTTATTCCTCTGTTGGCCACTAGTGGCTCTCTCCAAGCTCTATACACTGTCAGTATAGAAGGTGTGTCTCCAGCCAGATGTAAGGGTGCAGTTTGTTCATTGAACCTGACACATGCTCACGCCTGTGACAAGTGAGCAGCTGCTTTAGGATCACAGGCCAAAGAGAACTGTAGCAGCAGCTTCAGTTTGGAAAAAACTGTAATAATAGAAATCTATTTGGTGAAAGTCTATGTACTTGACAGACTTTAACAACTTTGTCTAAAAAGTGTCTTTTCTTTTACATAAAGCCTGTTGACTTAATAAAAAAGATAATCAGATGTGAGAGTGAACATGGGTCAGTGTGAATGCTATGGAAAGGCCAAAGAGGCCATCATGTATTTTTTTAAACCATTTTTTATGTGTCAACGCGTTAAAAAAATGTTGGCCTCATTTTTAGACAAAGTTGATCAAGTCTGTCAAGTAAATAGACTTTCACCAAATAGATTTCTATTATTACAGTTTTTTTCCAAACTCACTCACATCTGGCTGAAGCCACACCTTCTATACTGACAGTGTATAGAGCTTGGAGAGAGCCACTAGTGGCCAACAGAGGAATACTTGAGACCAAGGCTAAGACCAGCTAAGACAAAAGGGCAAGATCGAGCTGAATATGTTTTTGAATCTATTAGAAAAGCTAATAGTCTTTGCCCCCAGTCTATGTCTTAGTGCTAACGTGAAGAGATGTTCTGAGCTCCAGATGGGCTGTTTGTCTGATCCCATTCATTGAGTGAACCTTATGTCACATGTTCAGAACATGACAGTGGAGCAGTGCAAGTTCATTGGAAAATATACTTTTTTTCTCTATCAATCAAATTTGTTATTTATTTAGTTTTTAAAAACCCACGCTTAATGCACTTATTAAATTCTATGAATACATTTGTCAAAAATGGTTTCATGCTTTAATAAGACCAGGCTTCAATGACTTTGTGTTTGTCTTTTAGCACATTCTGTTATGTTGACCTAAAGTTTAATAAAATGATCCGATGCTTGTGACATGAGACTTACCTGAGAATCTTCCGTGACAAGTTTAGAAACAGCGCGTTTCTTGTTATAATCCTCTTGAATGAGACAATAAATGCCTGTAGCCAGGCTCACAGGCTTGTTGGCTCCGGTGTGACGCATGCAGAGGGTCCTTCGTGCATGACAGCGTCTACAGTCTGACAGACAGGTTTACTTTGGTCTGGTCTCTGGTTGTGCGTGTGTGCCCTTTATAATCCGGGTAAAGCAAGCGCAGGGCTCTGGTCTGGACTGTGCCAAAACGGTTCCATCGCTTTTCCTTGTGCCCACACACAATGTTCACCGCTGAAAAGCTGAAGGCTCTGGTCTAACGTCCAGCAGCCTGTTATGAGCGCGCAGAAGGCACCGGGGCTCACGCAGCAGCGCGCTCTCACCAAATAGATGTCTATTATTATTTTTTTCAAACTGAATCTGCTGCTACATTTCACTTTTACTGTGATATTAGTGCACTGCTCACTTGTCACAGACACATCTCAGGTTCACTGAATGAAATGTGCCTCACATCTGGAGCCACACCTCCTACGCTGACAGCGTAAAGCTCTTGGAGAGAGCCACTAGTGGCCAACAGAAGAAAAACTAAGACAAGCGCTAGTGTCTTTATTTGGTGCCCTGCTCCACTGCGGGGCACCAAATAAAAACAAAGATCATGTGTCTTTAGTTGACATGAAGTGTTTTACATTTCAAATCTACAATCTCTGTTCTGTTCTCTTCTTTAGTTGGTGCCCTGCTCCACTGCAGTCTGAAGGTGGTCTTAGGGACTTTCTCCTTCAGTCTTTCTTGGATCTGTGTTAGAAACAACAACAGTGTGAATGAGGCTGTAAAAGTGTGGACAGAACACAAGAGAGTGGACACGCACCAGTTTGAAGAGCTGCTCTGTGACGGCCGCTTCACTCAGGTTCCCTTTGTCTGGATCTTCATCTGTGTCTTTACCACAGACGTCACTGAGCCCCATGGTTCCTCTGAGGTCTGTGGTTCCACTGTGGTGTCTGGTCTCACTGTGGTCTGTGGTGTCACTGTGGTCTCTGGTGTCACTGCACACACAACAGATCAAGACAGGATTATCAGTGTTTCTCTTATTTTTGTTCAAATTACAAATGCATGATTTGGGAAAAATATAATTTTTTGATTTGCGCTTTATTCATTCATTCATTTTCTACAACTTGTGACTGGAGCCTATCCCGTGGCTTTTGGCAGAGGAACATCCTAACCCATGCAAGGTTAACACAAACAATCATTCCCTCTCTCTCTCATCCATTTAATAAGGCAGGGGTCAGCAATTTAAACCAAATCAAAGTCAGTAAGAGACGCTAATGTATCTTACAAAATAAAACATTGTGTAAATTCACAAATTGATGGCAAAACGAATCGGTTTGTTTCACCTAACACTTCTGTTCATTAAGTATTGCACCTGTATGTTTATAAGAAGGGAGAGGTGAACTCCAGAAACAGCTGGATTAATCATTTCCTCTGCTAATGGCCTCTGCTCTACAGACTTAAACTATCCACAGATGAATGTGCATTAGTCCGAGTCACATTTATAGCCTGGGAGTTTTTTCTTGCCGAGAGGAGGGTGTAAAGGTGGGATGCTCTGGGAAAATGATCCATCTGACTGACATTTTTGACCAATGACTGTTTCATTAGGCGTTTTCGCACATGACTGCAGCCCTTCTTTCACGGGGCCAATTCTACCCTAGGAACAAGTACCTGCTGCAGTCACATTGCTAAAAAGAGGATCCAAGTGACGTGAGCCGTGGGACAGTGTGCCAAAATATGGTCGAGGATGGGAAACCATTCACTGTTTGTTCTGACCTCTCCGGCTGCTGTGGTCCTTGATTTTCTTATAGTCCTGTGTCAGTTTTTCTTGTGGCATTGCTTAGCTGTGAGATGAATACTTGTGCTAGCTCATCAGTTAGCCTGCTGAAGATTCATTGAAGTTTTTTTTTGGGTCCCTCAAAGCCCTGCTGTACCTCCTCATTAGCGTACGGACTTAGCGATGCTTGTACCTCTGCATTTGTCCATCTCTCACTGCCATCATTAAACTTTAATGCAATTATTATTTTAATAAAACTTTCTGACGTGCCTGGCGTTGTTGATGTCTGTCGTGTACGTACGACGTTCATCAGCACTGAAAGGTTCTCGGTCTAAGTGAAAAGTTCTTAACCCAAAGCAGGAGCTAATTTGGTTCCCACATTGGGCTCCCTGGTTCCTGGTTATTCTTATGTGGAACACGCCAGACAAGGGGCCAGGGGCTAAAGAGGTTACAGGAACAACACAAAGTTCCTACAGTAAGACAAGTTCCGACAGTACGGAAACAACTATTGTTTGCTTTTCCAATGTTGAAGTTTGTTAAGAATCTTGGAAAGTCGTCAAGGACGACTGTTGCTGTAAAATCAAATTTAAATATGTTTTGATTTTGCTACGCTTTGATGCCAAAGAAAAAGAACTAACTGCAGAATTTGAATTTGTTATTTATTGTTGGCTAATAGTGTCAGATGTTTTTAAATGTACACTCAAGGAAAAAAGAAACGCAATACTCAGTTTTCAGAGTTTTGGGGAGGCAGAATAATTTTATTTTTGAGATCTGCCTGTTTCATATGAACCCTACATCCATTTCTAATCCTCAGGCCAACTCTTGTGGGTTTTACACATTTTCCAGTCCAATAACACAACCAAACAATAGAGCAACCCCCAAGCCAAAAGTGACAGAGTTTCATCAGACTGTCAATAGTTCACTGACCCCCGTGGCCCTGGACAGCGGTTATTCGTCGCCTCATGGATCAGCAGTAGTGTCTGAGTTGATCCAGTACTGCCCTCAGCTGCTGCTGAGTTTCGGGAGGATCTTCACGTCGGTGGGGGACAATGGGGACTATTGGGGGTACCTCTGCAAAGTCCAACGACGATGTGCAGTGCACCATTCGACCCGAGCTCGGCGATGTTGAGGGTAAGCACTGATCCAACATATGGCCAATATGGTGAAATACCGTCAGCGCAGAGGCGATTACGGATGTTCTGGTCGACACTGGCCTGTGGTGTGTCCCAGTGGTCTCGGTGTGGACCTGGCGGACCAGTATGAGGGCGGTCGTTAGAGGAAACCAGTGGCCTGGTATCGCTCCACAAGACGACTAATGGTGTAGAGCGGTGAACTCCAAACACCCTGGAGACACAAGACAACAGCTTGGAGCAGCCAATAGCTCCATCTCTCTCTGGTTGGACAATCGTGGCATCGTGAAGAAGTGTGTTTTGGCTTCATTCTGGTGCCTTTCATAGAGAAGACTTGAGCACAGTTAACCAGCGGTAAAAGTCAACTCTGAGTTTCAAACATGAGTTTGAAAATCAGTCAGGCCAAACCAAGAAATCTGTTCACCTGTCCTCAGCTTACTATGGACTGAACTCATGATGCTAACCCATTTTTACAATTGTACTTGTTTCTAAGGAATTTTTGAAAATTAAGATGTTGCGTTTCTTTTTCCTTTAGTGTATTTGAAATGCTGGTAACCATACCTTCATGACAGATGAAACTCTTTTGTAGCCCACAGTCGACATCACTCATGAAAAGGTCTGCATCCAGAGAAACACAGTGCTCGTTGTTGTTGTTGTTGTTGGGTTCTCCGGTCTTCCACCGTCTGAAGGTGCTGCTGCTGAGGTCAGACCAGGCAAACATGTTTCTGTACAGACCTATCCAGGCTGTCATCGCCGCACCCATGGCCGTTTGGACTCCTTCCTCGTGTCCAACTTCCTCCATCTTAGCCATGTCGTCACCCTCGAGTCGACATTTGATCTGGCAATCAGCCCAAGTTCTTTTCATGTCATTTACAAGAAAGAACTGCCTTTGACTCATCTCATCTGAGGTGGAAAAAAGAAATACAGAGCAGTTCATGTTATGTGTGTTTTACATGAAATTTTATTGATTACTCAAACACAATATAATGGACCAGTTTTCAGTCAAAGTTTTTTCAACAGGTTATGACATTTTCTAATTTGGACTTCTTGAAAATATAGATCTCTCACTGCATTGAAAGTCGTCAGACCTTGTTTAAGATACCACAACCTTTTAACATGTCAATAGGTGGGTTTCACATTCTAGAATTCTTGGCAGTTACAAGCCAGCTGGAGGGCAAGAGGCACTTTTTCCTATTAATACCATTGGACTTTGCCATGGAATAATTCAAAAAATATTTAGCTAATTTAAAAAGTGGTGATTTCTAGGATGACTAGACCCATTACTCGTTTGCTTTGCAAAAAATAAACTGCAATTAAACAATCTTCATTTTAGCTGCCCTCCACCTCATTGAAATAACATTGGCCAGTAGAATGTCGTGATGTCACGTGAAACCAACCTATAGTGCATGATTAGAACGATTTAAGGCCTTTTTTTGAGTAAATATGACATGCATTGCAACCCAATTCATTTCTATGGTGGTTGTAAAGGTGTGTTTTTTAATAGGGCTGTCAATTTTATTGCGTGTCATCGTGTTAACGCAGAACTATTCTGACAGAAATAATTTTTTTGTCACAATTTTATCATCGCTTAATTTGACCATTGAAGCGCTCCAATGGTTCATAGTCCTAGGTTCACTTTTGTAGACTTTGGTCACTTTTCCACTCGGTCGCACCAGTCTCTGAGCGGAGATGTGATGTCTTGGTCCGTGGTCACTAAATGTTATGTTTGTCCGCTCAGGTTGTTGAAAATATCCAATTGAATAGTCTTTTAAAACTCTGGCAAAAACCTTCAAAGTTCTATTTATGGCCACATCAAGGCTCCGCTAGTTCTAACTAACACTTCCTGTGGCTCCTACACAATAAAAGCCTCCTAATCTCCAGCAGTGTAATAAATGTTTATGATGAGTGAGACATGTTAACATGATGTTGCTGTGAAAGCCTACAAAGCTATATTTTATACTTTGGGAGTAATACATGCTACAATCTGTCTAAGGATGTGTTTTTGCTGCCATATAAATGAAAAACGCAGTAACTGCATATTTTGTCAAAATTGAGTTAAGACCAAAAAACAGTTTTATATCACTTGTTGTATATACTGTCAAAGTTATATGGCTCAACTCTTTACCGTTTTTGAGAAATCTTAATGTTAAAATTGCAGTAACTGCAAAATCTTCAGTAAAACAGGAAAAGTGCAGTAACTATGTTTGAAATCGTCAGAACGTTCAGAGCTTCAGTTACTGCACTTTACTGCTGTTTTACTGGAGAATTTGGCTCAAATCGCAGTAACTGCAAAATGTTTTTATGTCTCATTTAAAAATGAAAAATCATGTAGACTTGAAACTTCACAATGTATTATTTAACACAAACATTATAATACTTATCAATTTGGCTGGTAAAAAATGTCCCCAAATGTGTTTTCTCAGAGGACCTCATTTACTGTTTTTAAGTAGCCTACATATTTTGAGCTTAAAAGTTAAAAAAAAAAAATTATGAAGATGAGTATTAACTCATCCTGAGGTATAATATAAACACACAGACCTTAGTGTTTCTCTGAAAAACACAGAAGGGACAGCATCTAAACTTTCATGCTATTTTTCTCTGTTTAACTGACGACGCAGATACTTCTTTCTTCCTTTGTAGGCAGTGCGGCGTAACATACATATATACGCAAAAAAGGCGTGAAATTGTGCACATCATACGCTATTTACGGTATATATACGCTTTCTTGTGTGATTGTGGATATGAATGTTCACATCATCAGGAGACCCAGAAACCATTTCCCCAGGTTAAAACCACTGACCTGTCAACAGTACTTTTCTAAGTGTTAAAAACTCACCTTTGTAACACAGACAGTACTCGGTCTGACTGCAGACAGCGTCTATCCACTGAGATAGAGTATACAGAACACAGGATTCTGCTGCATTTTGGTTATTTGGTTCATTAAGTTCCCACTTATTGTAGCTTCCAGTGGCAGTGTTCCCTGTGTCGGACCATCTCCAGGAGTTTGGGAAACTAGCCATGATTTTATACCAGGAAGAAGAGAGATCCTCCAGACCGATCCAAGCGTTGGCGTTAGTGGGAGTCCCGTCCTGTTCAAGTCGTCCTGTGACTCTACGGTGGCCAGGTCAGTGTAGTGGTCTCTGCAGTACTGCTGAGCCTCGTTCCAGGTCTTGGCTGGGCTGCTGATGAAGTGATACTGCGGACCACACTCTGGACACATGGGATCATCCCAAGACCTACAACTGAAAGATGGATATGAACATTATTGATCCCAAGAGAAAGTTTACTACAGACGCAGGAGATGAAACCTGATGAAGGCCTTGTGCCGAAATGTGTTTGTCTTTGAATAAATCACATTTTTGCAAGTTAAGGGGTAAGTAGGATGTTTTTTTTTTTTTTTTTTTTGTCTTTTTTTCTTTTATAGGATTGAAAAAATAAGAAAAACAACAACTTTGACAATAAGTTTGTAGTTGTCGTGACATGACCATGAAGGATTGTGGGATGCATTCAATAAAGAGACACAGTT
This sequence comes from Mugilogobius chulae, assembly GCA_038363315.1. NCBI lineage: Eukaryota > Metazoa > Chordata > Actinopteri > Gobiiformes > Gobiidae > Mugilogobius > Mugilogobius chulae. The sequence goes on from CM076403.1 coordinate 12,886,790, forward strand.
TTCCCTTTGGAGAAGGAAAGAGAGGAGTGTGGGCTAAAAGTATTGTATAAGTCAGTCAATCAATCCGTCAGGTCCACACGTCCAGTTCATGAGTGACACGACACACCGGCCAACACAATCCATCCTGTGACTAAAAGAGCTGATCAGGACGGAACCAGAAGTACTCTTTTAACCCATTAGAACCTGGAGGAAAACTATGTGGGGCACAACACAGACTAAATGGAGCCCAACTAACACGTTTCTGACATTTTTTTTTTTACAATCCCACTGCCTAGTGTCTTTAATTGTTTAATGCAATTAAAGACACATACGCAAAAGCCCACTCAGTCACGTAGCATTGTAGCTAATTAGCATACCGACGCTTCTCGCTCCAGAATGTGCTATGTAAGTGAGCAAAACATGTGACTGATGTAGGAAGTTTTAAAGACTATTTTCAGTTTGTTTTACATTTTTAAAGAAGCTAACATCAGATGTAGGACCTTAAAGTAAATCTTACCGTAGAAGACGTAGCGCAGAAGAGCTGTGTCTGCCATGTCTGATGGTCTTAGCCTCACGAGTGTGTGAGCGGAGATGACCTTTACAGGACTCTTCACACCCGCTTATTTGGATATTGTTTCTAATAAAACTGGATTTTATTTGAATTAATTTCAATGTGCTGTGTCCCAGTTTCTCAAGGTCGGTCCAAATCATGTTTCAACTAGTTTTCCTTTGTAAACTAGCTGTCATTTACATTTTGCTCATTTTAAAACTTAAAAAAAGTGTCTTTTTATGTAAAGAAAATGCAGTTGTCTCATTAAAAACAGCTCTTTTATCACTTAGGATGTCACAGAAACACTATGATATATGAGTTCAACACATGGTTTGTATTGGAACACTGCCCATTGGACTTATTCAGGACAAAAACACGTTTTATTGGGACAGAATGCAAATGCGTGCGTCTTAAAGCGATGTAAAGCTCGGCTCGTACGTTTGTGAGGCGACGGCAGAGACATGGCACACAAATCTCTACTCCTCCACTTCTTCTACGGTAAGATTCAGAATAATATCAAACAGACTGTCATGTTTGGAGTCTATGTGACATTTAGACATTTACGGTAAAACATCGTGAACATGATTAGATTTAACATTGGACTGAACATGTTGCTTGTTTTGCCAGTTTGTCTGACTTGATGAGGTTTATGTTTGTCTATTGTCCACTAAATATGACAATAGCCAAAGACTCTACTGTAAATATGGGCCAAAGTCCATAGATGACACAAAAGTTATGATTGGACAAATGATAAAACCTTGTAACACTCTTTTGATGACACACAGTGAGAGAAACAAGGATTAACACTAGGATTGGTTTTAGGATTTCTGCGAGATCTGATCATCTAAAATATATATTATACTGTATATACTGTATATGTTACGTGGTAGATATTGCATGATGTGAAAAAACGTCTAATTAAAGTTTTGGTTGAAGCCACATGGCAACATTTTCTTTAGGTTTAACAGGTCAGTTACTAACATGAGCAAGTTTAAGGCTGGGTTTAAATGAGGATTTTGTTAATAATTATAAGACATTTTTCCATTCCTCAGAGAAATCAACTGTGATGTCGTGGTTATATATAGACTAGACTTTCTTATCAGATCAGGTTGAACAAACACACTGCTTCAATTAAAACTGCAGGAAAAAATACCTTTTTTTTTCTTGTTTTTATCGAGCACTTCTGTCAACAATCACTATGTAAATCAGGTTATAATAAGTAATAAGACATGTTCTCACAAACAAATGTGTTCTTATGGGCTTCTTACAAACATTTCTGGCATTCACAAAAACTGTTCTCAAATGACTTGCTAATGAAGTTAAACATTTTATTGAGTGTAAGAAATGTCTTGAAACAAGTGAAATAAATAAGCTAGTTTAAAAAAGACAAGAAAATAACTTCAGTGTAATTGTACATTTTACTTTTTCTACTGAAGTAAACTTGCATGTTTACGTTTACGTACCTTTAGGTTTAAATCTGACTATTTCCTCTCATAAATCCTTCCACACAAGTTTAATATCGGCATGTATTCATTTTTGGTTGAATGATTCACTTATGAACTTATTTTTACAAACAACAAAGTGGGGTGCACGGTAGCCAAGTGGTTAGAGCTCTGGCTTCCCAATAGGGAGGTTGTGGGTTCGACTCCCGGTCGGACCATATCAACATCACACGATCTCTCTGGGTGGAGTTTGCATGTTCTCCCCGTGTCACCGTGGGTTTTCTCCAGGTACTCCAGTTTCCTCCCACCTCCAAAAACATGCATGTTTAGGTTAATTGGGCATCACTGCAATTTCCCTTAGTGAGTGAATGAGAGTGGATGTTGTCTGTCTAACCCTGCAGCAAGTTGGCCACTGTCCAGGGTGTTCCCCGCCTAAGGCCCAAAGTCACTGGATAGGCTCCAGTCACCCGCGACCCCTACGGGATTAAGCAGTAGAAAATGAATGAATGAACAAAGAGGACCACCCAAGCTCAGTCAATCAGACACTTGACTCCTGATCAGAACTACAATTCTTTATGATTCAAATCAGACAGAACTCATTAAGGTCCCAATTTTTCACAAAGTGCTGCACATACCATATACTTTTCAGTGGAAGGAAAAGTTAGTTATTCCAACTTTAATGTTTGTTTTGTTTTTTGTTTTTTATCAAGACATGGACAAAAATGAATTACAGACAGAGCCTTAATGGAATTGTTAAAATGGATTAGAAAAAGACTGTTGGCTGAAGATATACAGCCCTATCTTGTCCACGGCTCTGACACTGGCATCAGCTCTTCTTCTGTTGGCTCCAGTTGTTCTAGATCACAGTGCACTTAAGTCTGATGTGAGACCTTTTCCTCCTGCACACCTGCCAGTGTGAGAAAATGAGCAGTACAATAGAGAGACTTCAGTTGACGTCACTTTCCTCTATGCGCATGCTTTATGCTGCTTAGCTGGGGAAACTTCTTTGAACCGAAACGGGCCCAGAGCAGCTGTTTGGATCAGGTCTGAACCGGTCTGACAAACGTCTGTCTCCTGAAGCTTGAGACACTGTTTTTGTCACTGTTTTTTTCACCTGAATGTAACTTTAAGGGTCGTAGGGTTGAATGTCATCCACAAATGTTGATTTAGCAGAACTTTGTTTTCTCACAGTGATAAACTCTTGTAGTTACCTGACAAAGGAGCTTTTTCTACTTGTTTCAAAGTTTGAGTCTATGAGCGGCTCTTTCTGGAGGCGGGAAAAAATCACTATAAAATCACAGGAAAAATATTACTCTACACTGTCTTCAGTTAGGAAAAGATCATGCAACATGCAAAAAGCTTAAATAGGAATCAGCTTTGCCTGAAATATATTAGCTTTCCTTTTCCCTTTGACAATAATTTAAGCTAAAAATCTAGTGTAGAATCAATAAACTATGAATCTTTCTTTGACTGTAAGAACTCATTTTTTCAGCTGTAGGTCTTGGGATGATCCCATGTGTCCAGAGTGTGGTCCGTCAGTATCACTTCATCAGCAGCCCAGCCAAGACCTGGATCGAGGCTCAGCAGTACTGCAGAGACCACTACACTGACCTGGCCACCGTAGAGTCACAGGACGACCTGAACAGGACGGGACTCCCCACTAACGCCAACGCTTGGATCGGTCTGGAGGATTTCCCTTCTTCCTGGTATAAAATCATGGCTAGTTTCCCAAACTCCTGGAGATGGTCCGACACAGGGAACACTGCCACTGGAAGCTACAATAAGTGGGAAATAAATGAACCAAATAACCAAAATGCAGCAGAATCCTGTGTTTATCTCCATTATGGCGAGTGGAAAGACATTCCCTGCACACAGACCGAGTACTGTCTGTGTTACAAAAGTGAGCTTTTATTTACGTATATGTATAATATATAAGTTTAGGTTCTGAAATTACAAAAATGTTAAAGTTTAGGTGTGGCTGGGGCCGGATTTTGTTAATACTCAGATAACAGATCCACTAGGAAAAACTGATGCAGCAACAAGTGGTACAAAAACACAGTTGGCAGCAGATCCATCGCCTAAACAGGGTGTTTAGAATGTGGGAGCCGAAAAAAAGCAAGAACCATTAAAGTCCTGGTATATTAAAACAAAATCTAACTGTGCCCCCCCTATATCCCCGCCTAATGCCCAAAGACTCTAGGTTAGACTCCAGTCACCTGTAAGTGTTAAAAATTCAATGAAAATAAGGAATGAGCACATGAATGTTGAATGTTTTTGAGAAATCTGTTTAACCACACATAAAATGACATACTCTTTATTTCTGTTTCCAAACTCAGATATCACTGGTGTCAAAGATTTCTTTCTCTTAAAAGACATGAAACGATCTTGGGCCGATTGTGTGAGTGTCTGCCGAGTGCAGGGCATTGACCTGGCCATGATCGAAAGAGTGCAAGACGAGGAAGGAGTCCAAACGGGCATGGGATTGAGATCGCAGCCTGGATAGGTCTGTACAGAAACATGTTTGCCTGGTCTGACCTCAGCAGCAGCACCTTCAGACGGTGGAAGAACGGAGAACCCAACAACAACAACGAGCACTGTGTTTCTTGGATGCAGACCTTTTCATGAGCGATGTCGACTGTGGGCTACAAAGAGTTTCATCTGTCACGAAGGTATGTTTACCGCTGGTTTACTTCAGAGATAGTTGACACAGGTCCATCCGGGTACGAAGTATAGTTAATGTTCTGTTTTCCAAGTTGTGAATGGAAATATGGTGGCCTCAGAGCAAGAAGGTTCTGAGATTGACTACTGGGCAGCCTGGGGACTTTCAATTTGAATGTTCTCCTCGTGTCTTTAACTAAACTTATCGTTAAAGGGATAGTTGGGGATTTTTGACATGAATCTGTATGTCCTCCCCATCACCAGTGTCGTGCATCCACACTGCCACCCCCGACAGTGTTCAGTTAGCCCAGTTCCAGTTTACTGGGGTCGTGGAATAAAGACCTTTTCTTCTCATAACACTATGTGTTCAAAAGAGTGATACATGTGCAGACAAAATCGTCCAAGAAAAGTCAGACCTCGTAATCGCTTGGCACTATTTTCTCTCCCTTCATATCACTGCGCACTGCCGCCAGCTAACAGCAACGCATCACTTTTCAGTTGTTTGGCGGCGTTTACATTCTCATGCAGGCGACACGAACAAGCTGACTTGAGAGCATGGTGTGGACTTGTGACTATCCAGCTGTATCGACATAAATGTGACAGAGTTGCTCTGAGGAAACTTTGACTTCTTGCTCTAGGGATAGGGTTTCAATGTGTACAGCAAACAGGCAACGATAAAAAAAAGCTTGTGTTTGAAGTGCGCACTTCAGCGACGACGACTTTGTTTCTTCATGCCCAGGACAGAGGAAGAAACGTGTGATGAAGAGTGCTGCTGTCCCTGTGCCTCAGGTAAGAACATTGATCGGAGATGTTCCACTTCGATGTCCATCCTCTCTTTCTCTGCCCGTTTTAACTCCATCTGGCGAACCTTTTACCGAACACTCTCAGCGAGGAGGTTCCAGATGGATAATGTGAAAGAACTCTGATGGTGCGTTCACACATGATGTGACCACGCGAACTATTTCAATGCTTGAGGAGGAGGAGGGGCGTTGGCGCGAAAGACCTGGACTGCACGCTTGTCTATGCACAACCAACATGTGAAGAGCACAGTGACAATGGCTCAAAACGACTAAGACTACAGCTTTAAGATTTCGGGAGTAAACAACCTTTTCTCATACCAAAATGCAGAAACATAAAGACACCAGAACATACTGGATGTGACTGGGACTTACTCCTGTGGCTCCATAAAGGAGAGGAAAAACCCCTTGTATTCCACAAAGTTTAGTGCCGAGATTCCCTCTCCGTTTGTCTTGTCCGGTCCTGTCAATTCATAAAACCTCCTCAATTATGGCAAAAACAAGGCTATTTTGATTATAAAATACAATAAATACTATACTGACTGTTGCAATGTTTGTAAAGCGTTGATCTTTCACCCGGGAGAGACCATGCTTCTTTTTTTTCTGCACTATCGCATATACTGACTAAATAAATCAGGTCCTCCATCTTTTTTTTTTTTTTTAATCAGCCAGGTGCTAAATTGCGGGTGCAAAAAAAAAAGAAACGTTTTTGCTCCCTTTAACCTGTTTGCACATGAGCAAATGCTTGATAAATCTGGCCTGTAGTGTTTATTTTGCTTTTAAAGTAACATAATGTTGTAAAGAAAGTAGCATTAAAAAGTAAAAACTTTGAATGTCTTTGCTACAGTTACAACTGTGGTTCCTTCACACCAGAGTCTTGTGCACTGTCCACTCTACCACCTGATTCTACAGGAGTGTCACAGATACTGTAGTTGCATGAACACGTCGTAGTTAACGTAACCAGGCGTGACCAATTTTGTTATGTGTTGGTTTTTCTTATGAAAGACCTATATTGTATTCATACCTTGACAGTTTGGGCTGCGTACTGTGGCCTTTTTCTGGTTTATACAGGTTTTGGCGCCATTTTTCTACTTGAGACAGTAGGACGATGGCACCATCTGCAGTCCAACCTCTTCAGAACTGTGTCCCAGGTGTGAGAAAGTTGGTATGCCCCCTCGTCCCGATTACAGTCTGGTGGGCGCGTTGTCGGATTTAGGTGGCCTCCCTGAGCCAGCGATGGTATTTGTTGCTTTCGGTGACTCCGGCATGTCCCAGTCCATTAGATGGTTCTCTCTCTTACAATGGTCTGAGATTGCGGACTTGAGCTGTCCTGGTGACACTTCTAAGAAGGCTATAGTGTGCAGCCGAAACTCTCAAGGTATGAATACAATAGAGGTCTTTTCATAAGATAAAACAACACATAACTATAACAGAAGACCTAATGAATTTAATCAGATTACTGTGGCCAATTTGGAATGATGAAATGACCAATGCTGTGCGAATTTGACGCTTCATTATTGGAGTTCAACACAGATCCATGTGATGTGAGCCTGGTTTGTTGTGACAACTGTGTGATAATAATTGTAACGCTTTAAGTTGATATTGTGATGTCCCTACTTCTGACATCATCACACATGAATTGACTTCATTTACATTTACATGATCTTCACATGACATAAGCCGACTGTTGTGCGCAGTGACACCAGAGACCACAGTGACACCACAGACCACAGTGAGACCAGACACCACAGTGGAACCACAGACCTCAGAGGAACCATGGGGCTCAGTGACGTCTGTGGTAAAGACACAGATGAAGATCCAGACCAAAGGGAACCTGAGTGAAGCGGCCGTCACAGAGCAGCTCTTCAAACTGGTGCGTGTCCACTCTCTTGTGTTCTGTCCACACTTTACAGCCTCATTCACACTGTTGTTGTTTCTAACACAGATCCAAGAAAGACTGAAGGAGAAAGTCCCTAAGACCGCCTTCAGACTGCAGTGGAGCAGGGCACCAACTAAAGAAGAGAACAGAACAGAGATTGTAGATGTGAAATGTAAAACACTTCATGTCAACTAAAGACAAATGGTCTTTGTTTTTATTGGTGCCCCGCAGTGGAGCAGGGCACCAAATAAAGAAGAGAACAGAACAGAACAGAGATTGTTGATTTGGAATGTTAACTTAGCTGTAACTCTCAATGTGTATTATTCATGTATAAATACTAATTTGGGTTAAAGAAAAGACCTTTGGAGTTTCTACAACATAATGTGTAATGGGTGGTGGTGAGTCTTTTCTTCAAGTTCAACAGAAAGAGACACAAGTCCAAGTCTAGTTCAAGTCAGAGAGAGACAAGTCAAGTCAAAGTCCATTTGTAGTTCATCCAAGTGAGTGACTCGTAAGTCCAAATGTCACCAATGTAAGGTTACAACCAGCTTAGACAAGACCACTGTTGAATAATAAAGGCAAGCTCAGGCAAGAAATACAAGATTTATTTACAATTGCTCAAAAGAATTACAGATTTTTAAAAAATGACAACTTCGGATAAAGATCCTACTCAATAATGTCCTCTGGTTTAGCAGCTCTAAAATGTTCTCTGGTTTAGCAGCTTTAAAAGGTTCTCTGGTTTAGCAGCTTCAAAATGGTCTCACTCAGTTGTGGCGGTTACGCGCTTAGGTGGGATCAGCCGGGCAGGGCCTAACTGGCGTGCGTCCTCTCTCCCATCACCCCAGACCACGTCCTCCGCGTTGCTGGCCTCCGCGATCTGCTACAGATGAGCGGCTGCAAAAGAAAAGCGTCTCTCAGCGAAATGGCATAGCGAGATGTTTGAGACAAAATTCGGACTTTCCTTCACTTAGCTTTATTCAGGCGTTGAGTGCCGCCTTGGCTCCTCAGTCCTACCTCCACTCGCCTCCACTGCACGACCTCGCCCCGAAGCTCCTCCCGCTGTGCGCGCGCCACCGCTACTGGGTAGAAGGGGCGGTCAGCTCACAATCACACACTCAGGCCAATCTGCGACTGTGGGTAGTAAGAGGCACGTTCCTTTACTTATCTTTTTGCAGACGTTGAGTGCCGCCCTGGCCCAGTCTCGCGTCGCTGGATGCCTTCTCTGTGCGTCGATTTCTAGTCTGCGTCCTCCCCGTCCGCGCGCCGCTGCTCGGGTCCTGGATCACTGCTCCTGGCCACGCCGCTTTCCCCCACGCTCTCCGTTCTCAGCTCCACCGCCTTCCAGTTTCCTGTTCCGTTTCCTTTCCCCCGCCTGCCACCTGCCGTCATTTTTATGCCAGTCTCCTATTAGCGGTCGCCAATGATGTATCAGGGGTGTGTCCTTAGTCCTTAATTACCCCCCACAAATTCAAATAGGAAAGAAAACACATCACAAAGCCAAACACAAAACAAAACTATACAGCAACAAGCATGCACATCTTACAGGACTATGGGTAGCTGACACCATTTCTGACACAAGTCAAATCAGCTGGTCCTTGTCCTGCCAGATGAGTCTGTTTCCCTCTGCCAGATGGATGTGCGTCAGTCCTGGTCATATCCACAACCTGTTCGTTCATGGAAGTGGATCTGCTTCAGGTTTCTTTCCTCGTTTTTTACTTCCCGAGAAGATGTGTCTACAAGACAAATCAACATCTCAGCATCTCTGTTTAGGCTAATAAAGGTGATTCAGATAGTGGCAGACACAGCATCCTCTAATGTATTCTGAGTAACATATGGACTGCTACTTAATTTGTTGGTTTTAAATGAGTAACTTTTGTGTTTTCCACTTAAAGGTCTATGATAAATGCAGCATTTTGTGAAAAAATAAGACCAGATCATACAGGGGGAGGAGCCTCAATATCATACAGGGGGAGGAGTCTCATTGTCATACAGGGGGAGGAGTCTCATTGTCATACAGGGGGACTTATAGTTTATATCTACAATTAGATCTGTGTTAACATTAGTTACATCTACAGCGTGTTCGTCCAGTGGAGTGGATCTCTTCTTCACTGTGATTCTTCTCCAGGTTTCTCTTTTTCCTTTGGGTTTTTTTTTTTTGTTTTTCTTGCCGAGAAGGAGAGTCTAAGGACAGAAGGAGAGACTAAGGACAAAGGAGGGACTAAGGACAGAAGGAGGGACTAAGGACAGAGGAGGTCTAAGGACAGAAGGAGAGTCTAAGGACAGAAGAAGAGTCTAAGGACAGAAGAGAGTCTAAGGACAGAAGGAGGGACTAGGACAGAAGGAGAGTCTAAGGACAGAAGGAGGGTCTAAGGACAGAAGGAGAGTCTAAGGACAGAAGGAGGGTCTAAGGACAGAAGGAGGGTCTAAGGACAGAAGGAGGCAAGGACAGAGAGGGTCTAAGGACAGAAGGAGTCTAAGGACAGAAGGAGAGGCAAAATCTAAGGACAGAAGGAGGGTCTAAGGACAGAAGGAGGGTCTAAGGACAGAAGGAGGTCTAAGGACAGAAGGAGGGTCTAAGGACAGAAGAAGAGTCTAAGGACAGAAGGAGAGACTAAGGACAAAGGAGGGTCTAAGGACAGAAGGAGGGTCTAAGACAGAAGGGGTCTAAGGACAGAAGGAGGGTCTAAGGACAGAAGGAGAGTCTAAGGACAGATAAGGAAGGGTCTAAGGACAGAAGGAGGGTCTAAGGACAGAAGGAGGGTCTAAGGACAGAAGGAGGGTCTAAGGACAGGGGATGCTCTGGACAACTATTCATTTGCTCTATTAATAATCTGCTGTGACATTCTTGATCAATCACTGCTTCTGAATGTTTATGGTTCATTGAATGTGTTTTTATTTCCTACTTTTCATGTTTAAATTAATAATCTTGGGAAGTCCTCAGAGACGACTGTTGTTGTGATTTTGGGCTATATAAAATAAATTGATTTGATTTTGATGGGTAAATGACGCGTCAAAGTGTGTGCAACCCATTTCCTACACTGGGTCGACCCTGCGTAGACACTGTGTTTGTGCGTTCAATAGCACCATCTATGGTTGTTTAAATCTACTGCGTTCAGGCTCAGGGGATGTTATTCTCTTAGTTTAACACTGTTGTGATGTATGATCTTGCAGAGATATTTTACTAATATTGAATTTTCTTTTGAAAGTATGTAATAAAAAGCAAAATTATGTGCTTTCAAACAAATGTATAACATTTAACAATAAAATTATAAGTTGCACCATGTTTGTGAGTGAGTGTTATCTGTGTTATCTATATTTTGTTAACATTCATTGTGATTATGACAGTAGAGTGCTTGTGAACTGTGGGGTAGGGTGGCGTGGGGTCACACCTTATTATTTAGAAACAAGAGTTTCTGCAGAAGACTGGGGCTCAGATGGTTTCTTCTTTTAGAATCTAATTCTCCAGCTTGAACAGGTGGGGGATGTTGGAGCGGTGTGCTTCCCAGTATTCAATGATGGCATCTTCCATGACATTGAATTGTTTCTGGTTCTGGAGAATCTCCAAATCCAACTGATGCCATAAACTGAAAATTAAAACAACAACAACAACAACATGACTTACACAATATGTTCCCCAAAATTTGCAATAATACATAACTGAAGTGCTGGTGTTGATGAGGGACCAGGATGAGGATGAGGTATTGTGGAACTCAGCAGCACATTCAGATTAAGGTGTTTAACAGCCTCACTGGCCTTAGCACTGCTTAAATTCAATCACTTTATATCTTGGGTCTAAAAGTGTAGCAATAGACAAAGTGCTTGAAGTTTCAACGTTTGAAATGGGCTCTATAAATCTCTTCAAGAGCTGGTCACACAGATGTTTAGCTGATATTGTGTTTAACTTTTGGGAGGTGTTTTTCAGTGAGTGATGAAGCATCTTAGGATTGGAACAGACAGACTTTCTGAAATAGAATTTGAGGGCAGAATATGTGCTGAAAATTATTCTTTAGTGAAAACTGGCATGAAATAATAGTTACCTTATTTGGAGAAATTTGATCAAAATGATTCCACATGGCAGAGTATCTTTGTTTTTTTTGTTGTTGTTGGTTCCATAATAGCAATAGCACGGCAATTCAAACTTGAAATTAAACGAGTGCGTCAGAAGCGCTTCCTTAAGTCACCCTTAACCCCGGGCTCACACTACATCCAGTCCAACTCCGGTGCAACCACCGGAGTCTTTACTTAACTTGAAAAGTCCGAGAGTGGCTCACACGGCGTACAGTCTAGCCCGGTGTCTCCGGTACGGCCAGTCCGGCGCTCCGAATCCGTTTCGTTTGTTTCAAATTTTGGCCGGACGCCGGAGCGCACCGGAGCCCTTTTTGGTGAAGTTGTGAAAACAAGACACGATAAACAGGAAACCAAGCCAGCGCAGGTGAAGTGCATCCGGTAGTTTTCTAAATAAAATCATTACCTTACCGCTAATAATACAAAATACGACATTTACACGATTATGTAACACATAGAATGTAAATAAACCTCTCGTACTTACCCACTGTGCGGCGAAAAATCCAACAGAAAATCAACTGACGTGAAATAAGTCCAAAACTCGGTGCGCGTTCTTTGTTTACACACACATGTGCTCAGCGAAAGAGAGAGAGAGAAAAAAAAGTGCTCAGCGATCGCGTATTCTCCCACGTTGAGCGTGAACCTCCGTGAGTTTGGGTTCTCGCGAGGTCGGCAGCAGAGCCTGTGGCTGCAGCAGGACTGCAGACCACCGTAGCTAATGTGAGTCACCCACCGTAGCAAGACTGGTCCGGTGGCTGCACCGGAGTTGGACTGGAGGCAGTGTGAGCCCGGGGTAAGCGTCGACACCATGTGACACACGACGCACACAAGACACAGTAGATGTGTTGGTCATGTGACATTTCTTAAAGCAACACATAGGTTGGCACAGCTCGGCACAGGCGTCACTTCAAGTGTTCCATGCATGAATCGGCGCGTCGACTCGTTTGGAAACTTCACAAGACTTTACCAACACAGAAGAGAAACCACAATCTTAAAGCCTCCAAGCACACATTTAAGGACAGTGAGGTTAAAAGTCTAAGCAGGGAGAAGGGATGGTTTGAAAGAGGTGTAAAAGAAGCCATCTTTGTGAAAAAAAAAATAAACGGTATCACTTTATATTAATTATACCTTATTAGCCTTACTAAAGTCTTATTACATCATGAATAAAGAGTTAACAATTAATGAACAAATCATCAATTAATAAATGGAAGTGTTTATTAAGGCGTAATAACGGCTCAAATAAAGGAGCTAAGATTAGGATTTTGGGTTGAGGGGTGGGGCTTGTAGTAATGAAGTCGTTACTAACCCTTAATAGCCTATTTGTTCATTAATTTCTCATTTGTTCATTAAGAATTAATCCATTATTCATGCTTTATTAAGAGTGTATTAAGGCTAATCAAGATGTAGTTAATATAAAGTGTTACCAAGAAAACCCCTCACTAAACAGTAATGGAGGCTTAGATACAAGTGAAATTCAGATTCTTAGCACAGTGTCAGTGACTTTTACTGGGACCAGGTCAGTTGGTTACAACTCTAGCTTGTTCACAGGTAGCCAGGGCATTTAGCATGTGATTATAGGGGGGGCTTCAAACAGTTTAGGCAGGCTCAGTCAGAACAAAACAGAGGAAACAGAGAACAATTTAAGGGAAGCTAAGGACCCACCAAACTGGTTTTGGAGTGTAGCCCCTCCTCAAGCGATGGGCTTAACTTAGTATAAGTACAACCAGTCTCAGATCACTTCCATCAGGTTGAAAATGACCTGACCCTTCCCCCAGGGCTCCCCTGCAAAAGAGATTCTGAATCTCAGTGGGACTTCCCTGGTTAAATAAAGGTCAATTAAAAAAAAATTAAAAAATGACTTTCGGATGAGAGTCGAAACGTATTGATGTTGACAACAACTTTGAAGCCTTTCAACTATAGATCACTCCTGGACGAATGTGATTACGGTTTTCTAATTTCTAGTTTGGTTTAATCACAGACTATGGCCTGTTTAACACACTTATTGTGGTGGGTTTTAGAAGTTCAATGGGCAAATGAGTCAACCTTACATACACTGTTCAAAGTTTTCTGGTACGATTTGCAATGCGTGTAAAGTGTGTGAGAGACATCATCATAAAACCTGATTAGGTACATAGAACACATGTGTGTGTGCCATAGAGAATGTGTTGAGTGAAGGGTTGTCATGTTGAAACTCAATATAGATAAATGTGAACTATTTTATGAGTAGGTTACACACTTAGAAGAACTAACATAATTTTAATGCACTAACAGTACAATTGACTGAAAGCCTTGAGTGCTTCATGAAGCTTCATTTGGCCATCAGTAAAGAGAATGAAACGTCTGCATGTGGCCTTAAGGCTGATTTAGACTCCCCGTTGGTTGAAGTCCAGGCAAGGGCTGCTATTGGTTCTTTTGTCTCTTGTTTTTTCTCCAGGGCTTCTGGTAGCCAATCAGAAAGCTTGCAACAACATTTGCGCCATGTTCGTGCTGTTCTCGTGCTCCCTGAAAGTCACACAATACGCACAGCTGATCTGTGATGTGCGTCTAGACGCACCTGGAACCTGATTAGCTCAGGAAAGAGGCTCCAATGGCAGCCCTTGCCAGGACTCAACCCAACGAGGAAGTTCTAAATCAGCCTTTACATGTTGTAGTCAAGGTGCTGATGGGAGCAGAGCTGCAGCTGGAGGAGGAGGTGTGGAGCTGATGAGGGACAGGGAGCAGGTGAGCTCGTTAGGTAGGGCACCAGGCAGACAGTCTTCCAGGCTCAATTTACGCCAGCTTCATTTCTACCTGAGCTGAAATTTAGTTTTGAGAAAATAAAACTCCATTTAGGTTTCTGTGTCAAAGCGATTGAGAAAAAAACTGTAAAGGGAACAAAATCTCGACTTTCCGAGGTGAAAAACAAAGGCCCTTTTTCCATCCGATTACATTTACAACAAATGGTCCAGTTTGTTTTCGAGAAGAATTCCATATAAAACATCAGTCTGAGAATACATTTACTAATCATACTCAACCATTTTTGTGTTCGAGTCCAAAATGTATTGACTGCTTTCATTATTTATTGTTCACTTGAAACGTTCGATCGAGATTAGTCCCACCTTGTTTAAAGTTGATGCTAACCCTAATCCTTTTTTTTTTTTTACTTTTGCTTCGAATTATGCCTAAACTTAGCCAAATTATTGGCAAACTATTTACTGTAGAATACTTGACGTCACGAACAGTCTCAAACGCTAGTGAGCGAACACATCTGGACACACACCAGAGCCCTGTACTACGAACGTGGCTGAACTTATCCTGGATAAGTTTCTCTTATCCGGGTTGAATAACCCAGACATGCGTCTCTCTGGATAAACTGTCCTACGAAGCGGGTTCACAGCTCGCTCTGTTAACGCTGGATTTGTTTGAATGAAGCCGTGCACGTTCACATAAAGGGGCGGAGTTAGCGCCCGCCGGCCAATGAAAACAATGGACAAGAGCCTCGTACTTTTCCCAAGAGGAACAAACAATAATTTTAAATAAATATGAAGAGCTCAAAAACAAAGTTTTAACAAAAGGAAACACTGTAGCAGCAGCTAAAGCGAGAAAGGAGGGCTGGCTAATTATTGCCGATTCAGTCAATGCATAAGTTTGATGTGTAACACGCTACGTGCAAAGCTCAGTCATTTCACCTTTCATCTCTTCACTGGACAAATAAAGGCATCATAACAAGTCAAACTCTGACTCATTATGAACCTTTCTTCTTCCTTGTAGTTGAAACCCACTGGAGTAAAGGCAGTAAATATAAGAATATTGTGCAAAGTGGTATGTAGTGAGGATAGATGAAACACTGTGTGTTAATCATTAGCACACAGACCTCGAAAAGTCCTGCAAATGTTTTTCAGCTAACAGAAAAAAGAATGAAACAAAAAAAAAACAGGAGGGAGGCCTTCTATTGCGTTTACAGAAGCTGAGGAGCTTGCCCTCAGCTCAAACACTGGAAGGCCATCATGGATGAGGTGGAGGGTGGTGTCTCCTCTCAGCCTGGCTGCAGCTCCAAGACAGCACAGTATATTCAAGGTACGATGCTTTTTGAATACAGATTTTTTTTAAATAAAATATATATATAGCCTACATAAATGTGTTCATAACTGTAATTTTTTTAAAAATCAGTTGAAGGAGATAAAGTAATTCTGCTGCAGCCAGTCCCAGCCACTGACACATTGCTTTAGGTAATATGACATATACACTAAATATTCAGTTTTCACATTAAGCACATTCTCTTTGTATTTCAGGTGGAGCCAGAGGATGTGGAGGCTGAGGAGACAGTGTCTGTGTGCTTAGAGTCTGCAGAAGCGGTAGTACCTACTTTTGGTCATGATTTTTCATGTAACTTTGCTGTTATTAGGCTTATAGTTTTTCTTTTTCTTCTTTTTTTTTCCTTTTTTTCTTCTTCTTCTTCTTCTGGTTGAAATGCAGGTTGGTGCAGACAATGTCAGAGCCCTCTACAAGAGGAAGCTCGAGCTGGACGTTGAATACAAAAAATGGAAAATCCGTAAGATTCAGCTGGAGGTGGAGAAGCTTGATGAAGATGAAAAAAAAGGTTCAAGGATATCAATAATTGCATTTCCAATGGCTTTCACGTATTTTTTTTTTACAGGAATGAGGACGACTAAATACAAAATAAACTTTGCATCCAATAAAGATGATATTATTTATATAATTGTTGCTTCGTGTAGTTGATTTCACTACCACAACATTTTTTGACATATAAGCATAGTGCCCTACAAGTTAAAATATAAAATGCTTCCATTATAAAACTAGAATGAAATAGGCATACACATTAGCTAAACAAAATGTTAATATTTATTGAAAATACTGCAAAGTTATGGCATCTCTCACTGCCCTGCCTGGATAGTCCAGGGTTATGGGGTCAATGACATCCATTGCCTGTGGTGGTATTGCAGGAAGATGTTCTTTACGAATTGTGGCAATGTTGTGCAGCAGCACACAAGCAGCCACAATTCTGCTGGCCTACTGGGGGACCACACGGAGGCCATGGAGGCATCTAAAGCAGCCTTTCAGTCTCCCAAAAGTCATTTCTATTCGTACTCTTGTACGACTCAACGAGGTGTTAAACTGGGTCTGAGGACCTGCATCCGGGTCAGCATATGATGTCATTAAAAAGGGTGTGCAGCCATACCCCCTGTCACCCAGAAGAAGTCCACTGAATGTCCCTGTAAAAAGTAGATGTTCATTAAATTCAGTTAAATGAGAATTATATGTGAGTAGCTGCTGTCGTACTCACCTTGCTCTAGTTGGTGACATAGAGTAGACTCACGAAAAATCCTACAATCATGGACAGATCCAGATCCAGTTATCAGACACTGATGGTCACAAGTCATTTGCCAAATAGACAAAAGTTTCTCATAATAATAAAAGTGGTGTAATTTAAACGTCCAAACAAAAAGCACTACAGTTGAACTACAGTTTTACTTACTTGGACATTGAGGCTGTGGTAAGACTTTCTATTAACAAAGTCAGCCTCATTCTCACCAAGATGCCCATTTAGCCTCACGTGAGTCCAGTCTATGGCGCCAATGACACGAGGAAAACCAGCGTCGTATTTTTAATAGCGTGCATAATTTTCATTGGCATGAATTTCTATAGCTAAAGGAAAAATTGTTCTCACCTGCAATGCTGTAAAATCCTTCTTTGATTTTGTGGGACGGTAGATGGCCAGGGAACACTACAAACGCATCTAGTAGGATATTAAGAGCATCTACCGTCCGCCACAACGCCCGACAAACAGTGTTCTTATGGATACTTTCAGCATCCCCGGCGGAATACATGAATGCGAGGCATACAGTTTGAGGAACTGTTAACGCCTGGCTTCGTTTAGTGGCATTTGTAATGTAGGGCTCCAAAAGCCCGCAGAGGTATTTGATTCCCTCACGAGAGAATCTATACCTCTCAAATAAATAATCATCAGGAAAATCCAACAGGTTTTGGCGATGCCTGAAAACTCTTTCTCTGCGTAGAGAGCCCTGCACAATTCGTGCACCCAAATCTATGGGATTCTCCAGGAAGGTGACGCCATAGCAGTGGTGAGATCGATTGGCCAGCGCCTTGTCTTTTAACTTATTCGGGAACTTATCCTGGTCCAAAGCAGGTTATGAGTTTGCCGCATGTTGCCATAGAAACCTGCACCGATAAGAAGTGATCCAGTTTCGTAGGACCGCCAGACCAGATTTTAACCCAGAACTTACCTCGCTAAACCCCAAATCTAGCTTCGTTCTACAGGGCCCAGCTGTCATTTATTACCACTGGTGCTATGAATGTCAATAGGTTTGATTGGATAAAGTATTGAGAGATCTGAAAAGGTCTGCTTTTGAGGGAGATGTGTCTGTCTATGTTCGAAATGTTTGCTGTTAGGGCTAGTCTGTTTGCGTGGTTACTGAGAGCAAATTTAGTTCAGACAAAAAAAAAACAAATCACTTTCTAGCTCCAACTCTGGTTTTGTTACTTTGCTTGACAGGGATCATCATTTAGGCCACATTTTTAGAGATTTCTGGTCCAAATGGCCGGACTACAGAACCACACCATTTTATGCTGTCTTTGCAATATCAACAAACAACTCATAGTGGGCAAATCAACCTCAGAAATTGAGTTATTAAGTTACTCTAGTGAAATAATAACTTTACAACTTTGCTCTTCCATCTTAGGCTGCTAAGCAGAACTAAAGCCAGACCAGAAACGAGACTTAAACTAGTGCAAGCTGATAGAAGCCCAGACTGACACCAAAACTAGGAATAAAACACATATTCCCAGACGTGACCAGTTTGACAGATTTGTCAGACTGAGCACGTTTACCCCCGCCTGGTGATGGTCTCTGGAGAAGTGAGTCCCATGTGTGAGCCAAAGAAAAAGCTCCTTCGTCTCTGTTGATGGTCTTTGTGCCTCGCTTCCTGATCTCAACAGCCTCTCGTATCCATCAAATTGTCACAACACCAGACGAAAGTCCTTCTGTCGAAACTGTCAGGTAAATGAGCACCTAGCTTATTACAACTGTCAGATTACAAGAAAAAATAAAGTTAAACTAAGAAGAAGACAGAATTAACATTCCACCTTTCCATTTCTTTAATGGCATCAAGCATAGCAGGACAAACCCAAAGCCTGGTCTTGCTTCTGAATGTTGTAATACGTGATCTGGGGCGTCCAGGTCCAGCGAAGGTGATTAGATGTGTTTGTCCTTCTCGTATTTTTGAAGGTCTTCTGTACTTTACTGAACATCCCTCCTGGCGACATGTCAAAGGCCCTTTTGGTGGATTTGAACACTGGTCAAACACATTATTGAGCATAACACACTCATCTACTACATCTGCTGTTTTTTGGTTTAGCCAGCGCCGCTTTTCTTGTATTGAACCTGAGACGATGTCCCTTGGAATGAAATCCTCTGGTGTTTATACGTCCAGAACATAGGTGTCGATTTATGTTTTCATTTGCACGTGTCTCTTCTTTCACGCGTTCAAGTCTCAAGTCAAAGAGAGACAAGTCCAAGTCAAGTCTCAAGTCAAAGAGAGACAAGGCCAAGTCAAGTCTCAAGTCAAAGAGAGACAAGTCAAAGAGAGACAAGTCCAAGTCAAGTCAAAGAGAGACAAGACCAAGTCGAGTCAAAGAGAGACAAGTCCAAGTCAAGTCAAAGAGAGACAAGTCCAAGTCAAGTCAAAGAGAGACAAGTCCAAGTCAAGTCAAAGAGAGACAAGACCAAGTCGAGTCAAAGAGAGACAAGTCCAAGTCAAGTCAAAGAGAGACAAGTCAAAGAGAGACAAGTCAAAGAGAGACAAGTCCAAGTCAAGTCAAAAAGAGACAAGACCAAGTCGAGTCAAAGAGAGACAAGACCAAGTCGAGTCAAAGAGAGACAAGACCAAGTCAAGTCAAAGAGAGACAAGTCAAAGAGAGACAAGTCAAAGAGAGACAAGTCAAAGAGAGACAAGTCCAAGTCAAGTCAAAGAGAGACAAGTCAAAGAGAGACAAGTCCAAGTCAAGTCAAAAAGAGACAAGTCCAAGTCGAGTCAAAGAGAGACAAGACCAAGTCAAGTCAAAGAGAGACAAGTCCAAGTCAAGTCAAAGAGAGACAAGTCCAAGTCAAGTCAAGAGAGACAAGTCCAAGTCAAGTCAAAGAGAGACAAGTCCAAGTCGAGTCTCAAGTCAAAGAGAGACAAGTCCAATTAAGACGTGTGGACAGAATGTAGAAGTTTGCATTTTATTTATTTTTTGAGAAGCGTCAAGTCATCTCAGGTCAAAACGCTTCAAGTCCAAGTCAAGTCAATTTTTTCCAGTCACGTCAAAACATCAAAATAGTGACTTAAGTCTGACTCGTGTCCAAATCATGAATCGCAAGTCCACATCTATGCTATTTTTAAGACTGCATCATAAGTCACATTTGGCCTCCACCACACACACACACACAGACTGATGTGCAGAGTTCATTTATACAGAAGTTATCAGATCAATAAAGTCTGTTGTGAAGAGCTGGGTGTGGTTTAGGTTCTGTTCTGACGTGTGTGTGTACGATCGGACCTGTTCTTTATGGGATTGTGAGTGTGTGTGAGTTCTAATGCAGCAGCAGAGGCAGTGCACATTAGCCGACTGAAGCTGAGTCTGAATGGATATCCCACTGGCCTGAGCACACACACATGTCCAGTGAACACACATTACATCCCTGACATGTTTTTGAGAAAGTGTAAGTGACAAAAACAACAAAATACTTGTAACTATTCGAAATTAAACTCACAATGTTATGAGAATAAAGTCAAAGAATTTTTTTTTTCATTATTAAACTTGAGCTTTTCAAGATAAAATTTGTACTTTGGATCATGGAACATTGCTACAAATATAAAAAATCTATTGTGTGTTTTTATCAAATCAATTTATTTTTGCATAGCCCAAAATCACAACAACAGTCGTTTCTGAGGACTTCAATAAAAACAAAGCAATACATATTCAAAAAAACAATGGTCTAAACATTCAGATTGCAAGTCAAAGTAGATTATTAGTAAACATACAAACATTTGTCTTATCCATGCCCTGACATTAATTACTTTTTTTCTCTCATAAAATAATGATTTTAATCTCATAAAACTTAAAGTTTAATCCATGAAACAGGTTCTTTTTATGGCTCCAACTTTATTCTCAGAACAAATATGATTTTTTTTCTTGTATCAATGAGTTTTTTCTAGTAAAATCATAACTTTGACTTAATTTTCAGAAAACTATTAGCTTAATCTAGAGATGTTTCAAGTTTATTATAGAGCAAACCTTTTTTTGTCTTCTGTAATCTGTCAAAGAAATGTTTTTGCCCCAATTCAAAATTCGTTATAGCAATGTTGGCGGTACGACCCTCCTCGACTATACTGGGTTTGAATATTTCCCTCAAGAAAAAACAATTGAGAAGGCGCTCCGTCCATTCCACTCGCTCTGACGCTCTCTACTGGTGGCAGGACAAGGTACAAGGCAAATACATGAGCTGATGAGCAGTGTTGGGGTAATGACTGTATTACTGTGAAAATACTTGTGGTTCTACAGTAGAGGAGTTAAACTTAGCCATTTTTGTAAACTTATCCGTTAACCGCAAAAAAACCTTCTGTTTGTTCTCAACCATCGCGTGTGTAAAAAAAAGCGTCTCATGCAAGTCATGAGAACAGGTTGAACTTAGATCTGGGCAAACTACGGCCCGGGGGCCAAATGCTGCCATTAACCATTTTTAATCATTTTTTAATATTTGTTTTTTATATACTGTGTATTTTTTAATTAAGCGCAGCATTAAGCTTCTGAATAGAACTAAAATTCTTTATTATTCAGTTCAGACAGTAGGTCTGTGCTATATTTACTATGGAAAGCACAAAGTTTAAGAATTTACAAAAAAAGTTAGCTTCTTCATCTTTATGTAATGTTAGAAAACAAAAGCTGTCTTATTCAATTCCACATAAAATTATGATTTACAATATTTAAAAACATCACTGAATATAACAACTAAACAAAATGACTGTCTGTTTTCTAATGTAAATATTTATATTTTGGAGTTACTGCTTTAATCATTGCTTTAAATATTTTTTCTGAAAGTTAAGGAAAGGTTATCTAATTGTGAGAATATAAAATATCTTTCAGACAAAGTGGTGTAAAAGTGCCTGTGTGACCAAAACGTTCCTGGTCTGAATAGAGAGTACCTGCCCTGGAATAGGAACTAAATTAGGGACTGGAACTAAAATAAGGACTAGGAACTGAAACAAGTTCCTACCTCGGAAAAGGCCTAAGGTTGCTTGCAAGTTGTTTGTGTGATGCCAAGAATTATGACGGATAAAATTTTAATCCTAAGAATTACAGTATATATATATATTAAAAAAAAAAAAAGATGTAATATGTGACTAGTTAAATCTTAAATAGTCTATAATGATCCTAATTTTGTTTCAGTGAAATCAATAGTTTAACCTGCTGGCACTAATGAGTTGAGTACAAATAATAAAAAAAAATAAAGAAAAAAAAACGATCTCACTTTTGCAAAGTTGTAGGCTATATTCAGTGCAACACAAACAAACGCGAGAGCTGTGTTGTCTCCGTGTCTCTGTGAGACTGACTCCTCCCCTTGCCTTAAATTTTCGCTCTAGTGAACAATCCTGTCAAAGATTTTCCTGTCTTGAACACACTATACTGTAATTAGTTCAGTCTATGGTCTTTCACCATTAGGCCATAAGGAAACATCGGGAACCAATCAGATCGCGAGATCGTCGCCACGGAGATGACTTTGTGACGTATTGCCTCTCGTGGACTATATAAAGGCTGGTTCAACGCCACTTCAGCTCAGTCGGCCGCTGGCCGCCGAAGGGGACACCCGTGTGTGTGGGAGCTCCGCGACTTTTGTGATCTCCGGCAGTTGGGCCAGTATGTCTTGTTTTTTCCACATGATTTCGTTCAGTGGTTGTGCGGAGGCATGTTTGTGATGGCCGGGCTCCAGGTGGGCTCGCTCGGACTCATTTTCATCCCGGAGAGGGCACTTTAGTAAAGGTGAAACTCAGTTCAGAGACCAGCTCCGAGCAGACCGTGGAAGTCAAAGTCACCAAAACAGCGAAAACACGAGGATGATGCTCCACATAAGGTACTATTTGAGCTTCTCACTTTAAGTTAAAGAGTGTGAAACAGCGCTAACGTTTGCTAGTCATGTGTTTGGTTGATTTTCTCATTTTAAACACAGTTTAAAGAGTGAAAAACAGCGCTAACGTTAGCTAGTCATGTGTTTGTTTGGGCTCCTCACTTTAAATACAGTAGAGTGGAAAACCGCGTTAACGTTAGCTAGTCATGTGTTTGTTTGAGCTGTCACTTTAAATACAGTTTAAAGATCGAAAAATATCGCTAACGTTAGTTAGTCATGTGTTTGGTTGGGCTCCTCACTTTAAATACAGTTTAAAGAGTGAAAAACAGCGCTAACGTTAGCTAGTCATGTGTTTGTTTGAGCTGTCACTTTAAATACAGTTTAAAGATAGAAAAATATCGCTAACGTTAGGTTAGTTAGTCATGTGTTTGGTTGGGCTTCTCACTTTAAATACAGTTTAAAGAATGAAAACAGCGCTAATGTTAGCTAGTCATGTGTTTTTGTTAGAGCTGTCAAAACAGCGCTAATGTTAGCTAGTCATGTGTTTAAATCATGGATGTATTATATTCCATGGTTTAAACCAGCGACTAGTTTTGTAGCCGCTAGCTTCTCCGTTAACTCAAGATACAGCTTCAGCTCTATCGGATAAATAAACAACATTTTCACAGTTTGATTTAGCTACTGACAGTAGTTGCTTTAGTTTTAACTGTTACTAGTTGTAGAATGAAGTAAACCAAGCTAGCTGCCTTCATTTGCTACAGAAAAGATGATCTAGTTCATTTTTGATTCTTTTGCTGCTTCCACTTATAGTAATTAAATAAAAAGTGAAAATGTTTATTTTTTGTCAGAGCAATCTTATGGATAATGTAAAGTGTAGATTCACTTGTCTACACTGGGTGTTACATACATGACAAGATAAAGTGTACTTTTAACAAGTTTCATTCTTTTTACGACTACAAACCTATTTTAACACAACACACAGTTAATTGCCACTGCATAAGTAGAATTTACCATCTTTTCTAGAGCAAATAAAGGTGGCTTTCATTTCTTTGATCAGGACCAGGACCAAACCAGATGTGACTAAATTATGGGTCATATAACTTACACCTATAAACAAAAATTGTTTGTTATATTGTTATAACAACATGTTGCATGTGTGTTTGTATTAACCTAGAGATACCTAGGTATTTTTGTAGTTTTGTTAATAAAACTCTTTCTGGTTTCGATACCAAAGAAAATACTCAATTCTCGAGACCAATTTGGATATTACAATTACTAAAAACAAAAAATGCTTTATTTATGTCAAGATTTTAGAAAATTCTGACATTTTTGATACAGATTGATAAAATAATGCTCTATTGTCTTTCTTTCTATGACCTTGTAGTTTTTATATATCTGTAGTATTTTGTTTTCAGAAAAGGCCAAATTGTGTTTTGTTAATGTTATTTTTTTGCATCAATAATTTTCCAATTAAATATTTTTGATACTAATACCAGTATTCAATACTTGTATCTGTTTTTAAATACTTTTGACTAGTCTTTTTTTGGAGTATATAGCAAGTGTCTTTATGTTGTTCTGTTTACATTAATAGGTTGCGTTCACATTGCATAATTTAATGTCTTAAGTCCTGAAGGTGAGCAAAAGACAGTTTTTCCAACTAATAATATTGCACGCACCAGTCAAATGTTTCAATCTCATTGTTTTCACTGAGTGTCTATTAAATTGTCTGGCTTTTTGCTATTTTGCTGTTCTCAGAGGTTTTTATGGCAATGCGTCAAATTGTGCAGAAGTGGATGCTTCTGAACTTTTGGAGTTACCACACAGTCAATGTATTCTTTTCCTATTGTTTAGCGACTTTTATCTCGTGATTTCAACATCAACTAAACAATATGGCTTTCTAAAAATTTAACTATGCTGCCTCCTAACACCAAACTTAACCATAATCCAGACTTTTTCTTAATCTTAACCATTACCTTTGCCTGTTTCTAAACTTAACCTTTTTCTGAAGCTTAACTGTTAGGCTTCTATAACGTCTTCTAAGCTTTAACAAGTAATCTGGCTAACTAACATCTAAAAACTAATAATTAATTTGTTCTTTTTTTGCAGCTATAGTTGCTCTTGTCTCGAACATGTTTTTACTGTCTGTTGCAGGGATGTTTTTGAAGGCTCTGAGTTGTCTGCATGGAGATGTGAAGGCCGATAACATCATGCTGGTGGATCACAAGTCTGGTCTCCATCCTGGTCTGGTACAGGTACTGATGAAACACACACTCAGGTACCAATAAAACACACACACTCACCGCATTCATCCTCCAATCACGGCAGGGTTTCCTAGCATTTTATGTCAACGCCGGAAAGGTGCACTGTGTAACTTTTTGACCAACTATAGACACTAATTGACCTTTCGCCAAGCTCCGCCCCCCTTAGTTAATGTTGCTACGCCCATCAAATGCGAAACAGCGCCATTAACTGCGTTTCCTGTTGAAATTTGCATAAGTAAAGCGAATAAAAAAGGCGAATTAATCTCCGTTTCCATCAAAGCACATACAGTATCTGGGTGTTGTTATGGCAACATGAGCTGTGTCATAACACCGCTGACCGCGCTACGTGCCACTTTTTTTCACAGCGGCAGATTCTTTAATATTAAGTTGTTAGCGGCAGACTGCTCCGTCTTCTGAAAAACTTTATCTAGTTATCACTTTATTAATGCGATGGATCTGTTTAACAGTGAAACAAAAGGCTGCTGTCTTAGTTTTTAACATAAATCCTCCTCTGTGGAAAGGATGAGCTCTGAATCACCGCAGTGTTGGACAAACATAAACTTTCACAGAGTATTTTGATCAAACAGCGCTGTGTTTTCCAAGTTAGTTTTGATCGGCGGACCTCAGCAACTGTGTTGTTTTTGCAGTGTAACGGTGCTGCGTGTCTGCAGCATTTTGGACAAAA
Organism: Mugilogobius chulae; assembly: GCA_038363315.1. Lineage (NCBI taxonomy): Eukaryota > Metazoa > Chordata > Actinopteri > Gobiiformes > Gobiidae > Mugilogobius > Mugilogobius chulae. Next base: position 12,912,231 of record CM076403.1, read on the forward strand.
CAACTCAATCTGTGTGTATTCTTTTGCTTTTGTTCGTTACCAAAATCCCTCCTCCAGAGCCGCTGCAGCAGGTACGTAACCCGGGGGTCCCGTGGGTTTTAATTCGCTTCATGAGTTAATGCGAATAACTGCGTTTCCAGCTTTCAAAATTCGCTTCAGCCTTTATGCGCATAAAACAAAATCCACCTCTAGAGAGCGTATAAACGCATTAGGGATTCTAAATCCGATATTAGCCAATTCCACCTCCCGGGACTTATTCGATACTTCTTAATGGGCATTAAAAACAAGGGGGTGGAAACGCGGTTAATGACTTCTATAACAGAAAGAAGTACACCGGTTTCGTGTTAGTGACCTTTTTGTAGCAATTTCTCCGCGGTATTCTTTAGATCGAGGCAAAAGGGATTGCACAATGCAGCGAAGGGATAAATTCAAAACATTAAAATACGCAACAAAGGGGACATAACTCCTATCAAGGCTAATGCTCCTGGTCTCAAGCTAAATCAGAAAATCCCCATGACCTTTGTCTCAAATAGGGCTGTCACTAACGATTATTTTAATAGTCCATTAGTCAGCGATTATTTTTTCGATTAGTCGACTAGTCAATAATTAATTTTTTTACGTTATTTTTGCTTACATCATGCTTTAAACCAGTGCTTCTCAAACTTTTTTTTGCCATGCCCCCCTTGGAATAGAAAAAAAATTATCCACGCCCCTACCCATCTGCAAAAGTACAAAACTGTCTGTGGTATTTAGGTTTAGCTGCATAATTTTAACACCAAATTATATTTTAAAATGTCTAATTTGTAGTTCAATTAATAAACTCAATTTTACCAGTGTTCATCAGTTTTAATAATTTGTAGGATCAGAATGTTATTTCATTTTGTTTTAGGCTGAACAGAAAGTTATAAAACCAAGTTTAAGCCACTCATAGAACTATAGTTACATTGGCAACTAACATTTTCAGTCCTGAAGAAAACCTGGTCTAGTTCTGGGATAGTCCTGGTTAAAACCAGCTCAGTGCTCACTAAAAACACTGTGGGAAGTGAAACAAGGCTGTTTTTAACGTTTTCAAAGTAAACATCACAAACGCGTGTGTAAAAGTTCGCGCATTGCCGCTGATCGAGCGCTGATTCTCCGTGCGCATATTTAATGAGCTGTTAGCGGTTTGAAGTCTTAAACGGGACATATGTCCGTGATTCTTTGGTCTTTTTGGACGATTTAAACACTCACACGGAGCTCAGACTTGTCTCTTTCGCGCTGTCCATACAGCAGACCTTTCTTCCTCGTGTCCACTGCAATAACTATAGCGGAAAAGATCCTCTGTGTGTGGACTGTTTATGAGAGAGGGAGAGAAAAGGGCACAGCGGCAGAGCGGGACAGTTTCATTCATGCATCGCGTGCATCGAGTTGCGTTAATGCCGACAAAATAATCACAAGTACGTGGGGAGTTCGTCTCCTGTTTCATCTGCATCAGTAGCCTTTCTTTTGACAGGATCCTGCTCATGTTGCAGCTCCTCTCGCTGCTGCAGCTGATCTCTTTTCCTGGTTTATTATTGTAAAATGGAATGAAGCGACGCGTCGACTATAGCAAATCTGCGTCGACGATTTTTTATGGTCGACGTCGTCGTCGACGTCGACCAATCGTGACAGCCCTAGTCTCAAATGCAACAAGCACAGACTTGTCCTGCTATTGCACTGCCGGGTAAGTTCACTTTTATATGTTACGCTCTATTATTGTCTATGTATGTAATATGTAACGATGTATGTGTGTGTATGTAATGAGTACAGATGTATAAGTGTATTTATTTATTGTGTACAAATGTTTAAGTGTATATACATAATGTTTACAGATGTATAAGTGTATGTAATGTGTACAAGTGTATGCATGTATGTACAGTGCCTTGCGAAAGTATCCAACCCCCTTGAACTTTTTTACATTTTCTCTTATCATAAAAAAAAATAGATCATGTATGACTGTCCTTCCACTTCACCATTGTGTGCAACTTAGTGTTGGTCTTTCACACAAAGTTTCAGTGAAATATGTTTGATTATTGTGGTGAGAAAATGTAGAAAAGTTCAGAGGGGTTGGATACTTTTGCAAGGCACGTATGTGTGTGTACTGATGTATAAGTGTGTGTATGTAATGTGAACAGATGTATAAGTGTGCGTATGTAATGTGAACAGATGTATAAGTGTGCGTATGTAATGTGAACAGATGTATAAGTGTGCGTATGTAATGTGAACAGATGTATAAGTGTGCGTATGTAATGTGAACAGATGTATAAGTGTGCGTATGTAATGTGAACAGATGTATAAGTGTGCGTATGTAATGTGAACAGATGTATAAGTGTGCGTATGTAATGTGAACAGATGTATAAGTGTGCGTATGTAATGTGAACAGATGTATAAGTGTGCGTATGTAATGTGAACAGATGTATAAGTGTGCGTAGTAATGTGAACAGATGTATAAGTGTGCGTATGTAATGTGAACAGATGTATAAGTGTGCGTATGTAATGTGAACAGATGTATAAGTGTGCGTATGTAATGTGAACAGATGTATAAGTGTGCGTATGTAATGTGAACAGATGTATAAGTGTGGCGTATGTAATGTGAACAGATGTATAAGTGTGCGTATGTAATGTGAACAGATGTATAAGTGTGCGTATGTAATGTGAACAGATGTATAAGTGTGCGTATGTAATGTGAACAGATGTATAAGTGTGCGTATGTAATGTGAACAGATGTATAAGTGTGCGTATGTAATGTGAACAGATGTATAAGTGTGCGTATGTAATGTGAACAGATGTATAAGTGTGCGTATGTAATGTGAACAGATGTATAAGTGTGCGTATGTAATGTGAACAGATGTATAAGTGTGCGTATGTAATGTGAACAGATGTATAAGGTGCGTATGTAATGTGACAGATGTATGTTGCGTATGTATGTGAACAGATGTATAAGTGTGCGTATGTAATGTGAACAGATGTATAAGTGTGCGTATGTAATGTGAACAGATGTATAAGTGTGCGTATGTAATTAAGTGTGGTATGTAATGTGAACAGATGTATAAGTGTGCGTATGTAATGTGAACAGATGTATAAGTGTGCGTGTAATGTGAACAGATGTATAAGTGTGCGTATGTAATGTGTACAGATGTATAAGTGTGCGTATGTAATGTGAACAGATGTATAAGTGTGTGTATGTAATGTGAACAGATGTATAAGTGTGCGTATGTAATGTGAACAGATGTATAAGTGTGCGTATGTAATGTGAACAGATGTATAAGTGTGCGTATGTAATGTACAGATGTATACGTATGTAATGTGCAGATGTATAAGTGTGTGTATGTAATGTAACAGATGTATAAGTGTCGTATGTAATGTGAACAGATGTATAAGTGTGCGTATGTAATGTGAACAGATGTATAAGTGTGCGTATGTAATGTGAACAGATGTATAAGTGTGTATGTAATGTGAAGATGTATAAGTGTATGTATGTATGTATGTAATGTGTACAGATGTGTAAGTGTATGTGTATGTATGTAATGTGTACAGATGTGTAAGTGTATGTATGTATGTATGTATGTAATGTGTACAGATGTGTAAGTGTATGTATGTATGTATTTGTACAGATGTGTAAGTGTAATGTATGTAGTAATGTGTACAGATGTGTAAGTGTATGTATGTATGTATGTAATGTGTACATGTGTAAGTGTATGTATGTATGCAATGTGTACAGATGTGTAAGTGTATGTATGTATGTATGTGTGTACAGATGTTAAGTGTATGTATGTATGTATGTGTGTACAGATGTGTAAGTGTATGTATGTATGTATGCAATGTGTACAGATGTGTAAGTGTTGTATGTATGTATGTATGTGTACAGTGTATGTATGTATGTATGTATGTATGTGTGTACAGATGTATAAGTGTATGTATGTATGTATGTATGTACAGATGTGTAAGTGTATGTGTATGTATGTATGTAGATGTGTAAGTGTAGTATTATGTATGTAATGTGTACAGATGTAAGTGTATGTATGTATGTATGTATGTGTACAGATGTATAAGTGTATGTATGTAATGTGTACAGATGTATAAGTGTATGTATGTAATGTGTACAGATGTATAAGTGTGTGTATGTAATGTGTACAGATGTATAAGTGTATGTATGTATGTATGTAATGTGTACAGTATGTGTATATGTATGTGTGTGTATGTATATGTAATGTGTACAGATGTATAAGTGTATGTGTATGTGTACAGATGTATAAGTGTGTGTATGTAATGTGTACAGATGTATAAGTGTATGTATGTATGTATGTAAGTGTAATGTATAAGTTGTAATGTGTACAGATGTATAAGTCTGTGTATGTAATGTGTACAGATGTATAAGTGTGTGTATGTATGTATGTGTCAGATGTGTAAGTGTATGTATGTAATGTGTACAGATGTATAAGTGTATGTATGTATGTAATGTGTACAGATGTATAAGTGTGTATGTATGTAATGTGTACAGATGTATAAGTGTGTGTATGTAATGTGTACAGATGTATAAGTGTATGTATGTATGTATGTATGTATGTCAGATGTAAGTGTATATGTATGTGTACAGATGTATGTGTATGTATGTAATGTGTACAGATGTATAAGTGTATATGTAATGTATGTATAAGTGTATATGTACAGATGTATAGTATGTAATGTGTACAGATGTATGTGTGTGTATGTATGTATGTGTACAGATGTATAAGTGTGTGTATGTAATGTATGTATAGTGTATGTATGTAATGTGATGTGTGTGTATATGTAATGTGACAGATGTATAAGTGTATGTATGTATGTGTACAGATGTATAATTGTATGTATGTATGTAATGTGTACAGATGTATAAGTGTGTGTGTATGTAATGTACAGATGTATAGTGTATATGTATGTAATGTGTACTGATGTATAAGTGTGTGTATGTAATGTGTACAGATGTATAAGTGTGATGTATGTAATGTGTACAGATGTATAAGTGTATGTATGTATGATGTAAAGTATGTATGATGTGATAATGTATGTATGTATGTAATGTGTACAGATGTATAAGTGTATGTATGTAATGTGTACAGATGTATATATGTAGTATGTATGTAATGTGTATGTATGTGTATACAGATGTATAGTGTATGTATGTAATGTGTACAGATGTATAAGTGTATGTATGTATGTAATGTGTACAGATGTATAAGTGTATGTATGTATGTAATGTGTACAGATGTATAAGTGTATGTATGTATGTAATGTGTACAGATGTATAAGTGTATGTATGTATGTAATGTGTACAGATGTATAGTGTATGTATGTATGTAATGTGTACAGATGTATAATGTATGTATGTATGTAATGTGTATGTATAGTGTATGTATGTAATGTGTACAGATGTATAAGTGTATGTGTAGTATGTGTATGTATAAGTGTGTGTATGTAATGTGTATGTATAAGTGTGTATGTAATGTGTAATGTATGTATAATGTGTACAGATGTATAAGTAATGTGTACAATGGTATGTTGTGTATGTATGTGTACAGATGTATGTATGTATGTATGTGTACAGATGTATAAGTGTTGTATGTAATGTGTACAGATGTATAAGTGTATGTTTGTATGTAATGTGTAGATGTGTAAGTGTTGTGTATGTAATGGTACAGATGTATAAGTGTATGTATGTAATGTGTACAGATGTATAAGTGTATGTATGTAATGTGTACAGATGTATAAGTGTTGTATGTAATGAATGTGTACAGATGTATAAGTGTATGTTGTATGTAATGTGTACAGATGTATAAGTGTATGTATGTAATGTGTACAGATGTATAAGTGTTGTATGTATGTTAGTTAATGTGTAAATGTATATAAGTGTGTGTATGTAATGTATGTACAGATGTATAAGTGTATGTATGTAATGTGTACAGATGTATAAGGTATGTATGTATGTAATGTGTACAGATGTATAAGTGTGTGTATGTAATGTGTACAGATGTATAAGTTGTATGTATGATGTAATGTCAGATGTATAAGTGTATGTATGTATGTAATGTGTACAGATGTATAAGTGTATGTATGTAATGTGTACAGATGTATAGTGTATGTATGTATGTAATGTACAGATATAAGTATGTATGTATGTAATGTGTACAGATGTATAAGTGTATGTATGTATGTAATGTGTACAGATGTATAAGTGTATGTATGTATGTGTGTACAGATGTATAAGTGTATGTATGTATGTAATGTGTACAGATGTATAAGTGTATGTATGTAATGTGTACAGATGTATAAGTGTATGTATGTAATGTGTAATGTATAAGTGTAATGTATGTATGTAATGTGTACAGATGTATAAGTGTGTGTATGTGTGTATATAAGTGTAATGTGTATGTATAAGTGTATGTATGTGTATGTGTGTGTATGTATGTGTACAGATGTATAAATGTGTATGTATGTATGTGTAATGTGTAAGTGTATGTGTATGTATGTATGTATGTGTATGTAATGTGTACAGATGTATAATGTATTGTGTAGATGTGTAAGTGTATGTATGTAATGTGTACAGATGTGTAAGTGTATGTATGTATGTAATGTGTACAGATGTATAAGTGTATGTATGTGTATGTGTACAGATGTATAAGTGTATGTGTGTAATGTGTAGATGTATAATGTATAAGTTGTGTGTAATGTGTACAGATGTATAAGTGTGTGTATGTAATGTATGTAATGTGTCAGATGTATAAGTGTGTATGTATGTATGTGTACATGTATGTATGTAATGTGTACATGTATGTGTATGTATGTAATGTGTACAGATGTATAATGTATGTGTGTACAGATGTATGTGTGTATGTAATGTGTACAGATGTATAAGTGTGTGTATATGTTATGTGTACAGATGTATAAGTGTGTGTATGTAAGTGTACAGATGTATAAGTGTAGTATGTATGTGTCCAGATGTGTAAGTGTTGTATGTAATGTGTACAGATGTATAAGTGTATGTGTATGTATGTGTACAGATGTATAAGTGTGTGTATGTAATGTGTACAGATATAAGTGTATGTATGTATGTAATGTGTACAGATGTATAAGTGTGTGTATGTAATGTGTACAGAGTGTATAATGTATGTATGTATGTGTACTGATGTATGTATGTATGTAATGTGTACAGATGTATAAGTATGTATGTAAGTGTGTACAGATGTATAAGTGTGTGTATGTAATGTGTACAGATGTATAAGTGGTGTATGTAATGTGTACGATGTTAAGTGTATATGTATTGTGTAGATGTGTAAGTGTATGTATGTAATGTGTACAGATGTATAAGTGTATGTATGTAACAGATGTTAAATGTATGTATGTATGTGTACAGATGTAAGTGTGTATGTGTGTATGTAATGTGTACAGATGTATAAGTGTATGTATGTATGTAATGTGTACAGATGTATAAGTGTGTGTATGTAATGTGTAATGTATAAGTGTGTGTATGTAATGTGTACAGATGTATATGTATGATGTATGTAATGTGTACTGATGTATAAGTGTATGTATGTAATGTGTACAGATGTATAAGTGTATGTATGTAATGTGTACAGATGTAAAGGTGTGTGTATGTAATGTGTAGATGTATAGTGTTGTGTATGTAATGTGTACAGATGTATAATGTGTGTATGTAATGTATGTATGTGTATGTTGTATGTATGTGTGTATGTATGTTATGTGTACAGATGTATAAGTTTGTGTATGTGTGTGTACAGATGTATAAGTGTAGTATGTATGTGTCCAGATGTGTAAGTGTATGTATGTATGGTACAGAGTGTAAGTGTATGCATGTATGTTATAGTGTACAATGTAATAAGTTGGTGTATGTAATGTGTACAGATGTCATAGTGGTGTTTATGTATGTATTGTGTACCAGATGTGTAAGTGTTATGTTATGGTATGCTAATGGTGTACGATGTTGTAGTGTATGTTGTAATGTATGTGGTACAGTGTTAGGTGTGTATGTATTAAATTGGTGTAAGATGTTAAGTTTGTGTATGTAATGTGTCAGAATGTTAAGTGTAGGGTATGTGATTTGTGGGTCCAGATGTGTAAGGTGTGTGTATGAATGGGTCTGATTGTAAGTGTATGCATGTATGTAATTGTGTAACAGATTATAAGTGTGGGTGTATGTATGTGTCAATGTATAAAGTGTGTTATGTATGTATTGTGTCAGATGTGTAAGTTTGTTTGTAATGTGTAAGGATGTGTAG
>CM076403.1:12948346-13022434 GCA_038363315.1 Mugilogobius chulae
CGCACTAATAGTTGTATTGTATGACTATCGTTAAAGATGTATACAAGAACCACAGTGTACGCCTATGTATAGATCAATACTAGTGTACTAATGTACTAAAGTGTATGTATGCTACACATTGTATTTACAGATGTATCAAGTGTGTGTATGTAATGTGTACAGATGTATAAGTGGTGTGTGTATGTAATGGTGTACAGATGTATAAGTAGTTGTATGTATGTATATGTTAAGTGTAGCAGAATAAGATGTATAATGTATGTATGTAATGTGTACAGATGTATAAGTCTGATGTATGTAATGAGTACTATGGTATGTATAAGTGTGTGTATGTATGTATGTGTCCAGATGTGTAAGTGTATGTATGTAATGTGTTACAGATGTATAAGTGTATGATATGTATGTAATGTGTTACAGATGTATAAGTGTATGTATGTATGTAATGTGTACTAATGTATAAGTGTATGTATGTATGTATACGATGTTGTGACATGATTTATGTAAGTGTGTAAGTGTGTAGATGTAATGTGTACAGATGTATAAGTGTATGTATGTACTGTGATTTTATGATGTAATGTTACAGATGTATAAGATGTATGCTATGTAATGTGTACAGATGTATAAGCTGGTAGTATGTGACAGTGATAGATTATAAGGCAGATTAGTGGAGTATCGTATGGAACAGTGTATACGAGTTGTTTTATGTGTGTATATGTGAAGAGTAAAGGTGTGTAGTAAGCTGATATGATATTGATGTATGAATTAAGTGTGATATGAATGGAACGGTAGTGAGAGTATGTTAAATGATATGTATGATGTATTTGTAATGTGTACTGATGTATAATGTGTGTGTATGTATGTAAACAGATGTATAATGTAGGTATGTAGTATGTATTATGTGTACTGATGTATAAGTGTGTATGTATTGTACTGATGTATAAGTGTGTTGTAAGTGTACAGATGTAAAGTGATTATGTATGTTAAGATGTATAAGTGTATGATGTAGTAATGTGTACGATGATAAGTGTGTATGTAATGTGTACAGATGTATAAGTGTATGTAGTATGTAATGTACTGATGTGTAAGTGTATGTATTATTAATGTTTACAGATGTATAGCCTAATGTATGTATGTATGTACATGTTAATGTTGTATGTAATGTACAGATGTTAAGTGTATGTATGTAATGTGTCCAGATGTGTAAGTGTATGTATGTAATGTGTACAGATGTGTAAGTGTATGCTGTATGTAATGTGTACAGATGTATAAGTTTGTATGTATTGTAATATTGTTATATAATTGTCGTATAAGTGTTGTATGTAATGTTACTGACTAATGTTGTATGTAATGTGTACAGATGTAAAAGTGTATGCATGTATGTATGTAATGTGTACTGATGTATAAGTGTGTGTATGTAATGTGTACAGATGTATAAGTGTATGTATGTAATGTTTACTGATGTATAAGTGTATGTATGTAATGTGTACAGATGTATCGGGGTACAGATGGCAAGAGGAAGGCCGGAGGATGGAGACTCCTGAGGCACGCAGTTGGAGAATACAACACAAGAAAAGAACTAAGTAAAGGAACGTGAAAAGAAGTTTGCTGTCTGCTGTGATTGTGGCCAATGCAGGGAGAGGCCTATTGAGTAAGGCTGTCCATTTGATTTGACTAGGGGACTGACCCGACCTGGAGCCGGCTGCCTGAGGGGAGGAAGACCGGAGGATCCAGATGTGGGGGATAAGCGTTTGCATGTCCAAGCTGTTGACAACGTTCCATGGCACCAGTGGTCGAGTATTGAGCAGGAACTGCCCCAACCAGGAAATGCTTAGACTTGTCGTCATGAACGCCTCACAGATGAAAAAGCACCTTGATGTACATGTGTATGTAATATGAACAGATGTGTAAGTGTATGTATATATGTAATGTGTACAGATGTATAAGTGTTTGTATGTAATGTGTACAGATGTATAAGTGTGTGTATGTAATGTGTACAGATGTATAAGTGTATGTATGTATTTTTTGTACAGATGTATAAGTGTATGTATGTATGTAATGTTTACAGATGTTTAAGTGTATGTATGTAATGTGTACAGATGTATAAGTGTGTGTGTATGTAATGTAAACAGATGTATAACTGTATGTATGTATGTAATGTGTACAGATGTATAAATGTGTGTATGTAATGTGTACAGATGTATAAGTGTATGTATGTATGTATGTAATGTGTACAGATGTATAAGTGTATGTATGTATGTATGTATGTATGTAGTATGTATGTATGTATGTATGTATGTATGTATGTATGTATTGTGTACAGATGTGTAAGTGTATGTCTGTAATGTGTACAGATGTATAAGTGTATGTATGATGTGTACAGATGTATAAGTGTATGTCTGTAATGTGTACAGATGTATAAGTGTATGTATGTGTATGTAATGTGTACAGATGTATAAGTGTATGTATGTGTATGTAATGTGTACAGATGTATAAGTGTATGTATGTAATGTGTACAGATGTATAAGGGTGTTCCTTTTCTAGCACTTATTCCCATTTAGAGTCAATTTTTTTTCTAATTTATATGTAATATATTATTATTATAAAACTAAAGTAATCTATTATCCAACACAGCTGATTCTGAACCGACTCTTCAAAATTCTGACATATTTTTCCAGAGTTAAAAATCACTTTAACCAAAGCTCTGACTGCATTCTACCGTCTTATGTTCTTGTTTGATTGTATTTTGTCAGTTTGTTGTTGAAAACGTTAAAAACAAAGTTGCAGACATGCTTAGTTTCCAGCTATATCTGTGTCATTGTTGCCATAGTTACCAGTCTAAATATCCAGGATACTCCCAGGAACATGAATGTCCAGGTTTCTCAGAGCGCATGTAAACACCAGATCCAGATTATTGTCATTAAATAGATTTTCGTCCACAACTTTGCCTTTTGTAAGTGATTTTAGTTTGACTGAAAAAGAACTTCCTCAGAGAACATCTGTTTGCTTTGGACACTGAATCGGTTCTTTGTCTCTTCTAAGGAAAGTGCACAAGAAGAAAACCACAATGGATCTGGTTCATGAAGAACATTCACCATCAAAGACGTCGTCTGCAGAGTAAGTTTAAAGTAGAGAAAAACAATCATTTGATTTTAACAGTCATGTTTCAGCCCCAATCATAGCCCTTCTTTTCAGGATTTTACCCATGAGCCTCATTCAGAAATGTAAAAAATAGACTTTTTTTTTTATTTGACAGAAGTACTTTTTACTTTTGCACGTACAGGCTAATGTCTTTACTTTTTCAATCAACAGCAATCCGACCTTCAGAAGCCAGAACTCCTACTCCACTCTTCAACATGTCTCCAAACTGAATCGAGCAGAAATGAGACTCAAATCTCAGATAGCTTTTATATACTTCTCTTTCTATCATCGTTCAACTGTCCTCCTCCAAAACCTCGTACAAGCACTGGACTTGTGAACATATTTCCCAACATCAGCCTGAAACCCACACTGAGAATAAAGCCAAAGAAATAGGCCTACACTTTTTCATCGGTTTGTCTTTCACTTCCTTGGGTAAAATGTATGTTTTTGTTCGCCCAGGTTTGAAAAAAAGAACATTTAATATTCCATAGAAAACATGAGTGATCTTCCCTGCTGTCCAGGCTTGCTGATAGAAATGTGATAACTTCATTGGTAATTTATTTAGGCCTATTTACTGTATGTCTCCTAATTTATAAATTATACCATATGACGTGCAATGAAGTACCTTAAAGAGTTCAGAATTAAGACATTTCTGTAGCTACTGAACTTTGAAAGTGTAACTTAAAATGAGTGTGTGCAGTGAGGTCAGGATGACGCTCCACAGCCCCTCCCTCTCTCCCTCGCGCTCACCCCTCCCTCCCCGCGCTGTCCTGGAGAGAGAGAGAGAGAGAGAGAGAGAGAGAGCAGCAGAGACAGCCTCGATGGCGGACATGCCCGCACTGTGTGCGCTGCGCAGACAAACACGCATTGTTCTTGTTTACACTGGAAAGAGCCTCGCGCCCCCGTGAGAAGGTGAGTGTGATCAAGCCGCACATGTGGATTCTAACGCTATGTAGATGGTTCTTATGAGGGAGAAGAGAACTGTCCGTGCGAAGCGTTTGGAAGATGCTAGAAAAACGCAGAGGAGGCACCGCCGCTGCGCAGCGCTCCGCAGGCCCGTCTCCTGGAGCTCTGCGTCCTCACAGCGTCACACCAGCCCCAAGTCCAGGCCCAGCGCCCACTACGGACGGGGTTTGCCCGGTTCTGTGGCCCGTTAAGTCCGTGTTGTGCTGACGCACAAAAGGGAGCGTCTTTGGCACGGGCGTGAGCGGTGAGACCGTTACATCACTGTCACCATGCCGTAAACGCCCGCAAATAGCCTCCTGCGATTATAAATATACGCGGCTGTTTGTGTAGCGATGAGGCTGTTGTGTTATTCTATATTGTGACAGATAGTGCATAGAACTGCTGTTAAGAGAACACAACAGCGCAATCACTGCTTAGAACGGCGTGTCATCCGAGCCTGAAGATCGTAAACATCCCGTCCGCAGAGGAAGCACCGTGGGATGTGGCGCACAATCTTTAACAACGAGGTCAAAGAAATAGCTACGTGGACACTGTTTTTCTATTGTGTATAGGACCATGGAACTGTTCTGGAGACAGTGCTACAGTGACAGACTAAGTGCAGCGTGTCCCGGGCCTGGCTGCCACCGTGTCTTTAACTCTTGTGTCGCTGCGTGAGGCTGACAGGCCGTGTTCTGTATGGCCAATGAATTCAACCACTAATCGCCAAGGCTGAGATTTTACTAGATATTATACTTTGGTCTTATTGCCACAATAGCTCCTTCATAACAGAGAGCACACGGGTCTGTGCTGTGTGAGTGTGTGAGAGGAGGAGCTGGGCTCAGTCTGATGAAGCAAAAATATCACAGTGGAATACTGTACACAGAGTTGTGTTTGCCCAGAGGCCACGTCCACAAACCCTGTGAGAGCACTGAGCTGGACATGTAGCCTACACAGTAATACTCTACGCATTCTTGAGCCGATATAGCCTAGCATCATTGTAATAATAACACGCTGTGTCCAGAGTAGAACATGTCAGAATCTGAGTGAGAGGAAGTGCTGACTCATGTGAGTCTGTCACTCATGAGGACAGAGGAACACGACTCTTATTGTTGTTTTGTAACAAATCCTTCTTTGTTTCTCCAGATGGACTGTTTGGACCATGTGGTGGACTTCCAGGACCCTGTCCATATCCTGGAGCTCCCGTCTGTGTGAAGCTCTCCACACTCCTCTCTTCAGTCTGCAGGACCATGGACAGCCCTCCCAAGCTTTCCGGCGAGACTCTCATAGTGCACCACATCCCTCTGATGCACTGTCAGGTGTCGGGGGGCCGTAAGGGGGGCTGCGCAGGCTCGCTACTGGGGGACAGTCCCTTTATACCTCCTGAGAACCTGGGCCTGAGCCGCACCACCTCTCTCCCAGAGAGAGACCTTCTCCATGGAGAAGCCCTGCTCTACAGCAGCCTGTTCCACACCACCAGAGGAACCTGGGCCCAGCATAAAGCTGAACGCAAGAGCACCAGAGGAGACAGTATGGCCAGTGACTCCTCCTCCTTCACCTCCAGTAACTCTGAGGAGCAGATCACAGCTCATACTCTGCCCAGAGTGAAGAGCCGACAGCGGGCCACGCTGAGACACAACCCTTTCCTCTGCAGGGCTGATGTGGACGAGGACGAGGGAGACGGGCTGAGCGGGTACCACGAGGACTGTTCCTTTGACCTCCACGGAGACACCACTGACTTCCACAGCTTCTCCTCAGAGCCCTTCCACCTGCACAGCTCCGGAGGCCCTCCACTCTCACCTCTGTGTGCACATTTTGAACACCTGGAGCTGGAGCCACAGAGGCCGCTCAGCAGCGAATCAAACGTCTCTATGGACTGTGGCGAGCAGGACTGGGCCGACGATGAGGGCGATGAAGATCACATGATGTCAGGGCGGGACTTGGAGCACTCCTGCTGTCGGCACGTGTGTGAGAGCAGCGACTCCTCCTGCAACAGCTCGGATGGAGTCCTAGTTAACTTTAGCGCCATCTACAGCAAACTCAACAACGCCGTCCCAGAGCAGCCGCAGTGGTGCGGGGACAGTAACCAGAACAGGCTCCCAGACGACCGGGGCGACAGTGGAGCCTTTTACCTGGACCTCCACTGCTCCCCCACTGAGCCCACACGACCACAGGCTTTCCCTCTGCTGCGAGAGCCTCTCCTCTCCACGTCGTCCTCCTGCTCTGCTGAGCACCAGGCTTTTGACTTGGACGCTAACTGTAACTCGTGTGCGCCCTCGGGACACTCGGAGCTGGCCCCCTGTGTGCAGGGACACGCCCCGTGTCTGCAGAGCCAGGCGCGACTGGTGGTGGCCACGCAGAACTATTACAAACTGGTGACATGTGACCTGTCCCAGTCGTCCCCCAGCCCCGCCCCCTCCAGCACCAACAGCTCAGACGAACAGAGCCGCGGCAGCCCCACGCCCAACCAGCCCAGCCACTACTACCTGTTCAGACAGCAGCCGCTGGGCCTGGAGGAGGAGCAGGAGCAGGAGCAGGAGGAAGAGAAGGAGCAGGCTCAGGTAAGCATGTCACTGAACATTTACACAAACACTAGTTTGAATGATCTGTGAGCTGTTAAGCCTGGTTTAGTTTAAGAAGCTGGCACAGATCCATCTCCTGCTCACTCTCTCATCTGCAGCAGCTCAGCTCTCAGTAGTCTCTTCAAATGTATGGACAGAATCTGACTGCAAATACAAGCTTAGTCTGTTGATGTCTTCAGTGGAATGTGCATGCTCATAGGCACACCAACACTGTGAACATGTGTCCTACTGTGTCAATACAGCAATGACAAGAAATCCCTCTTAAATGATCATTACATTCACAGTTACATAAATACAAGCGTTTCATCGGTTGATTATGACTATTCAGACTAGAGCTGGACATTTTAGATCATATCGAGACGAGTGTGTCATTTATAGTTAGAAATGCTTAAAAAATAGTTGCTTAAAGATACAAAAACAAAACATAGTAAATGTTCAAATAAGTGTTGGAGATGATATTTTAGTTGCCAATATTTTTACTAGTTAGAAAGCACATTCAAGTTATTCAGAATTTTTTTTACATGAAAGTCTCGTTTAGCTGCATTTTTTCTTTTTGATTAGTAGGTTGTGTCTTGTGAGGAAAGTTTGGGTCAAATGTTTGGTCAGAACATTGGTTTTGAGAGGGAAGGACCTTCATAAGTCGACTGAAATGTCTTTAGTCAACTACAGCCTAATCTTTCTGATCATTAAACTGATGGAGGTGTGCCAAAACATTATTAAGATCACTATTTTTGTCACTCTCGCCCAGCCCAAGTATCTTCAGTGGACCACAGGCCTAGAGTCGACAGAGCCACTTGTGAACCTGCTTTTTGTTGCAGGGCGATTTTTCACTCCATTCATTGATTCGTTGTTTAGAACACAAAAGTCACGTGACCACCAGATTTCAGTATTGCTGCTTGAGGACATTTTGGAGGTGTAGTTTTGTTTTCATCAGACACTGAAAAAATTTGCTCTAATGGTCTTAAATGAGATCATGAATTATAATTGATAGAAAGAAATAGCATTTTATTATTTATTATTATTATTATTATTATTGTTATTATTATTATTTTTTAAGCATTATTTTATTACCTTAAAATAGTGGTGTAACGATGCATCGAACGACGATGTATCGCGATGCATTGTGCTACAATTCTGCATCATGCACTCTCTCGATGCAGAGCCGCTTTAATAATATTATTAAAAGAACCCCGCATATACGTCTCGTTGGTCTGTGTTGTGCTAAATGGCCTATGAGAATCAAGACTGTCCCTTCTCTCATGTGTGTGCGACCTATTCAACACGCGTTGATAGCGCGAGCCGCGCGATGTCAGAAACTATTCCTCTGCTCATTAAACTTCCTCAGTTTGTGAGAAAGACAAGTTGTGAGCGCAGACTGGGAGCGAGGCGCAGCGCGCACGCACACAAGGAAACAGAAAAGTGAGCAAAGAGACAGTGATCAACACTGTGTAAATGTAACAAAATGTAAATGTGACAGAACAGATCATTAGAGACTATAAAGACACAAAGGCTCAAAACTCACATGTTTAACATGACTGAACAGAGGATCTGTTCAGCTTTGTCTTTGTCTCCAGTTTGATACCACATGCATACAATGTCAGTGCATGTTTGGAGACTTCAAACAGCTTGTGCTCGGCTCCGACCACATAAAGTGAGACTAGGACTGGGCAATACTGACAAAAATGAATATCTCGATAACGATATATGGACGATATTTTGTCAGTCCCACATAAATTGTTGAAAAACCGATCTTCAAACTTGTTACTATATGGGGAAAAACGAAATCTAAAATTGATTGAATGACTTTTTACATAATGTTTTTGAGTGTTTATAGTGATATGACTTTCTTAAATAAAGATTTGCCAATAGAGGTTATGCACTGACATCATTTTATTCCAAAAATCCTTAGCAACTTTAGAATGAGTGGCATTTCTTCAATGTATGTCTTTGTTGTCGTGGCAACGGCTTGTCTGTAACAACAGTTGATGATTTATGACATTTTAACTGCAACAAACAAACTCAAAAACATATTTTTTTTTAAGAAGAAAAAGGTAATAAGTTCAACTGTGTGTGATTTCTATGTCTGATAAATGTGAGAAGCTAAAGTCTTGTTGTTTATCTGCTTTGCTACAACTGTTGACTTGATTTTCTCTGTTTACATGTCAGTTACAAACCCAGTGCTCAGTAGACTTGTGGTGGGTTGAATTTGTTTTCAAACTGTAGTTTATTTTTCCTGTTTTAGCTGTTTATTGAACTCTTACAAGAGAAAATGTCCTTTCTCTCCATTGACTCTCACTCAGCATGAACATTTAGAATGCCGTGATGTCACCTGCATAACCTCTATAGACCCCTTGCATGTTAGTAAACATTGCGTCAAATTCTGGTGGGCGGAGCTTAGCCGGAGGCAAAAGACGACGCTACCTCCATCTAAACCAGTGTAAACTAGCTCGTTTTTGGAGGGATTTTTAAACACAAAAGTGGAAAAAATGTCAGATTCTGGTAGGATAAACATCGTAACTTACTCGGTGGGACCTGACACAGATTTTGGTGAATTACTTCTGATGGATGGAAGCATTTTGTCTGAGCTTGTGTGTTTCGTCTTGGAACAGCATCTACTCTTTCACGAGGCTGAAGAGGTGATTTTTACATTTGTTTCAGGTTCGTTTTACTTTGCTAAACCCAGTAGTGGCTAAAATGCTGTCCTTTAACAGTTCACACACAACATTTAATAGTAATTATTTTAAGATTCATTTAGTCCGACAAAATTGGTTGCTTGTAGCTTTGAAAATCTGTTAGCTCTCGTCAAAGGCTTTACTAAAGCAGGAAATGAGGCTCTTGTTTATGGAACTTGAATGATTGACAACAGTACAGTTTTAGCTAGCTAGAATTGTAAATAAAACAGATCAGTTTGAACGTTAAACTGCACCTGCACGTCTGGGTAAGGTCAGGCTAACATTAGACACAAAAGTCCTAGTCACAGTTCACAACGAAACGACATTTTAACCACGATAAAACCTCCAACTTTTAATGCGCGGCTACGAGTTTTTGTCTTCTTTGCCTCCAGCTGGAGCTGTGACGTCACCGTGACGTAGCATTAAAAGGGCCTACAGAACAAGTAAATTTAGTTCTTATTTCAGAAGGTTTTTTCAATAAATTAATTTAATTTAGTCAGTGTGTATTTTTCTTACTTTATGTAAAAACAAGATGTTATATTCTATTGACATTTGACAACCTTAGTCGAAACCAATAAAAACGTACTTAAAAGAAGTAAAATACTGCTTATTCCAGGCACATATTGCCTCATTATTTGATGGTTAATTATCAGACAAACATTTGTCAAATGAATTACAAAAGTGCAGCCATCCCCACTATAACCTCATTTTTGTAAATCACTTATCTACAAACACTGAAAGAAATAAACTTACTTTGTCTAATAAAAACTTTACAGCATCACTTACATCATTTTTATTGTAAATGAGCTCTTTTGTAGGATGTTTTTACTGCCCGATATACTCCATATTCAATGTTTGCATATCTTATCTTAAAAACAACATTCACGATATTATCTACATTTCGATATATTGCCCAGCTCTAAGTGAGACTAACTCCGCCCACAACTGCACCTCAAACAGACTCGCAAAAGTGGCCCGCGCTCGGAGGCCTTTTAAGAGACGCCCCGTGGTGTGAACAAACATTGATTGACAGCACCAAATATGGACAGTGAGCTTTTGAGTTCTGTGAGTTTTGTGTTGGAGGTTTACAGCTCTGAGGCTAGTTTCTAGTTTTTACAGAAGCACATGAGCAAAAAAAAAATCTCTTATACATAGGTCTGGGCAATATTGTGATAAAAATCGAATCGTGAGCTCATCTCTGTGACAATCTGCTTTTTTGGTGAAATCGTCATATCGAGATTTCCTTTTTCTCTATTTGATGCATCTGTCTGTTCAAATACTCAGAATATTTTTCCTACCTATTACTCTTAGTCTCAGAGTTGCCAATCCAAGTCTTAATAGCAACTTTCTGCTTTTTTTTTTTGAAGTCTCTTTTAAACTGCGCTTTTAGTTGTTAAAAGAAACAAATCTTAGCATTTTTTCAGGTTTGATTTATGGAAATATATCAATTTAAACCACTGAAACATTGATTTTTACCATGTTTTCTTGTCTAAAAGTCACTATTATTGTAAGAAAAACACATGATATGGCAAAATCCCTAACACTTGTTTTGCAGCAACACATGATGTTCTAATTCACACATGTCAAACTCAAGACCCAGGGGCCAGATGTGGCCCTCCACCTCATTTCATTCAGCCCTCAAGGTCTTATAAGTTTTGCTTTAATTCTGTAATTTTTTGTCATTTTTCAGACTAATGCGAATGTATATTTAGTAATTGTCACTTCAGTAAATATACAATATTACAACTATTATTTGTAGTATGTCAAAGATTAATAAGGTTAACTTTAGTTACAACCGGCCCTTCGAGGACAACCCCAACGCCAATGCGGCTCTTTGTCAAAATGAATTCGACACCCCTGTTCTAGTTGATCGATTCTTTTATTAACTTTTTATTAAAAGGGCTGAAGTTTGCTTAGTTGTTTATAGTGAATTGTAATAACCGCAAAGACAATAGGAAAAGAAAAATAATCGTGATGAAATCGAAATTGTGATCTGGCTCCAAAAAATCGTGATGTTTATTTTTTGCCATATCGCCCAGCCCTACTTATACAGAGTTGGAACCTACAACCTTCTACTCCAATCACCACCCGCTGATCCATTTGAGCCAATTAACCGATGATGTCATTGCTCAGCGGGTGATCACTTTCCAACTCTCCACAGCCGCGGTGTCAGGAGGAATTTATTTATCCCACCTGTGCGGCTCGTCTGTGGCGTCAACTTGATGTGGGCGTGAACTGAAATGCACTGACAGCGTTTGACCCTCGTGGCAGTACAGTCACGTTTTTTCGCACACATAACTACAAAATGAGTTTGCACAAAAATGTCCAGGAAACAGTAGATACTTCCATTTTGACCTGATATACACAGTGTGACAGTGAAACAAAGTTGATTCTGAGTTTAGTTTGTTTTTAAGCAGAAGTGTCAAACTCAAATGGAGCGGGGGCTGAAATAATCCAAGTCACAGTTGGTGATAGTGAGATCCAGAACTCACTATGTTATATTCAGAGGTGGGTAGAGTAGCCAAAAAATGTAATCAAGTAAAAGTAACAAGTAGACTTACACAAATGTACTCAAGTAAAAGTAACAAGTAGACTTACACAAATTACTCAAGTAAAAGTAACAAGTAGACTTACACAAATGTACTCAAGTAAAAGTAACAAGTAGACTTACACAAATGTACTCAAGTAAAAGTAACAAGTAGACTTACACAAATGTACTCAAGTAAAAGTAACAAGTAGACTTACACAAATGTACTCAAGTAAAAGTAACAAGTAGACTTACACAAATGTACTCAAGTAAAGTAACAAGTAGACTTACAAAATGTACTCAAGTAAAAGTAACAAGTAGACTTAAACAAATGTACTCAAGTAAAAGTACAGTTACTTATAAATGCATTTACTCAAGTAAAAGTAACAAGTAAGAGTAAAAAAGTACTTATTGAAAAAATGACTGGAGGACTGAGTAACTGTTGAAACATATCTTGTTTATTTTCTAGTTTTATTCAGACAATAAAATAAATGGTGCAGATTCTTTTGTTTTCAAATGAACTTGAGCGATTCTGAATGTGTGATCATGATTTATGTGTTTCGTCCAATCAGACGTAGTTTTGTTGCTGAAATGTCCATGTGTTTTGGAAGCAGAGAAGACAGAGCATTACGTAGCTGTTCTTTTGTACTTTCTTCAAGAGAAACATGGTTTGAATATGTCTTCTGTTGTGTCCTTTTCTTCAGCGCAGACATTCACTTCTGACATTTTCACCTGTTTGCTTGTTTTTACCGCAGCTCGTGCTCAACAGTAAAATGTTCTGCTTCCGTGTACCTCGCAAGAATGGTTCCGTCTGATAGGACAAGTAGAGTCATGTGACTGTTTGACTACATTTGACTGGCCAAACGTGGTCACGTGCTCATCTGTGAGAAGAAGAAAAAACAAATGTTGATAAATAATGTAGCGGAGTAAGAGTAGTGTTATTTGGTCATACATTTACTCCAGGCAAGTAAAAAGTACAAGCAATTAAAAATACTCATAGAAGTACATATTATTCAAAAAGTTACTCAAGTAAGTGTAACGGAGTACGTGTAGCGTTACTACCCACCTCTGGTTATATTTGACATAAAGATGCATATTATGCTATGTAAAGCCTAATGTAGCACATATTCTGTCCACTTGTATTGTTTTACATTTTACATCAAACACACTCAACTGATAAAGTAAATAAAAGTGGATAACAAAGATCTAGGTGTTCTGGACAAATTGTAGTAACTGCTTTATTCTTGTGCATCTTAGAAGTTCTACAGTCACATCTTATATACTTGATTGGTGGGCCACTATCAATAATAATCAGAAATCATCTGGAGGACTGCGTTTGGCCCCCTGGCCGCCAGTTTGACACTCCTGCGGCTTAAAATAAGATTTGCTCTTGTATTGTTTAGCTGAGCATAGACAAGGACAAGCGTTCTCTGATTTGACAAAAAAAAAGCCACTCCACTTGAAATAACCACATAAATATCTAGTTTTATTGGTCATTATTATTTGTAGAATTTTCAGAACCACTCGACTTCAGTTAACATTTACTCAAATCAAGATCATATTTAGTTTAGTAGTAACACAGTTCTATGTCATTGCTGCCCAATTCATTAATAATGCATTGGATTTATACAGCGCTTTTCAAGACACCTAAAGACGCTTTGATTGGAGTCAATAAAACTTCTTTTTGCATGTATGTTTGGAAACCTGTTACAGACCAGTTAACGATTAATCGATTACTAAAGTAGTTCAATGATCGATCAGTTGAGATTAATCGATGAACTTCAGCCCTTCAAAAAATGTTAGTTCTCATCAGGAGCCGAATACTGCATGATTACAGTTTTCCTTTAAACATACATGATTATTATTTTCATCCTGATGGAGCATCCTTAGTCCAAACCCTTCTGTTGTGTCCTTTCAGAAGAAGAGCCTGGAGCAGGACCAGGACCAGGACCAGGATCAGGACCAGGCTGTGGAGGGGCAGCTCTTCGTGAACATGCTCCCCGCTCGGACAGGACAGGGCCGGCCGCGCTCTCGAAGCTACGACCGCAGCCTGGACGTGTGCCAGTGTCCACAGCTGGGGGCGCTGGAGAGGATGCTGAGCTGCCCGGTCAGGCTGAGCGAGGGCGGAGCTCCGGCGCAGACTCCGCCCCCCAGAGTCACGTCCTTCGCAGAGATCGCTCGTAGCAAACGCCGAACTGGAGCCGCGCTTCACTCTCCTTCTGCCAAGACCCCAGCCTCTGCCTCCTCACACTGCTCTGCTGACTTCTGCCCCATCCAGGAGCACAACCAGGGGCCCTTCACACTCAGCCTGGACCAGGAGGGGCCCCGGGCCAGCACAAGGCTCAAGGTAAACTGCTGTCACTGCTGCTTCTGAAAGCTTCTATTTGCTCTCTGCCAGTCTGGATCTTATTTATTTATTTATTTATTTATCTGTTGGTTGGTTGGTTTGTTTGTTTGTTTGACTGGGTTGTTGCATGGAGGGTATTCTATGAAGCCAGATAAAGCCAAACGCCTGGCTTATTTGGCCTATTGAGGCTTATGAAATCCTCATTTTTGTTCCACCTATGCGGTTAGCTAGAGTTGGCTCTAAGTTGCCGTAGTAATAAGTACAGAGACTTAAACCTGGTCAGGATCAGGCTAACTGTCAAGATTATTTTAGCTTTGTCTCATAAAATGTCTAAAGGAACACTAGTTTATCCCAGCACACTTCCACAGCTGTGGGAAATCTCTTGGTCTGTCCCAACACTGCTTTTTCTTCATGTGGCACCAGGAGGCGCTCTCACTGTGGACAGATCCACAAATGTACATGTGGCTCAAAAAGCAGAAGAGGCGGGGCTTATCAGTGCTTAACAGAGGGTCAGTGTGGAGCTGTTTTTATGACGCTCAACAGCTTTTGGTTCTGAAACTACTGATGTCCATTCTGAATGATCATAGGGACTAAAAAATATGATACCAATGCAGATATTTTTCCTTTAAAGGTGCAGTAGCTCATTGTCACACTGCAAATGTGATTGAGCTTTTAATCTGACAACTTCCTCTCATAAATCTTTCCACGGTTATATCACCTGTATTCATTGTGCCTGTAAAATGGCTTAAATAGCACATTTTACAAACAACAAAGTGAAACTGGAGAGGACCACCCGGCACAGCCAATCAGAGCACAGGATTTGTCTGATGAGAAATAAAAATTATTCACTGCAAAATCTACATACTGTATATAGACTTAGAATGACTTAGATTCATTTGACTGGATTTGTGACTTTTTTTAGATCGGATAAGATTTCATTTCTTCAGCATTGTAGAATATTTACTGGTTTGGTTTTAAAGCGTTAATTGTTTTATGAGAATTGGGCTTAACATAAGAAAACTAATGTGCCAGTGTGGTAAATACAATGTTCTTAACCCAGTGGAGAATAATTTTTGCTCAAAGTAATGAAGTAAAGTAAAATGAAGAAAAAAAACTGTTTGAAACATAGAAAAAATAATCCCAGTCTCTACAATCAATAGATCCTAATCTTTCATTAATTTTCTACCCTTGTTCTTGTCGGTGACTTTGGGCCTTAGGCGGGGGAACACCCTGGACAGAGTTAGAGAATAAAATGAACTAGACTTTAAATTTGTCAAAAGGCTTCAAATTAAAGTTCAAATCTTGTTTGACTTGTTTTGAAATTCATTTTTTGCAGTGTAGGGACTGAAAAAAGCTTTTTTTTTTTACATTTTCAAAACTCAATTATTTAGAAAGTGAGTCATAGTGTTATGCAACAACTAAACAAGTTTATGTGACTAACATTTCAAACATTAAGAGACCTGTTTAGTTGAGTTGTTTATTTCTCAGGGACAGTGGTGCACAAAAACATGATCTTACACAAAAAGGAGCGATGCATGTGCCAGGTTACAGCTAAGTGAAGTCTCTGGACAGGTTGTTGTTGTTAAAATGTTGTACATGTGAATAAACACAAACAAACAAACTCCGGGACACATCAGACTCATGTCTTTGAGCTGCTGTGGTCACTCATCACAGCCCAATACCACAGTATATTGTCTCATTCAGGCATGTCCAAACTGCGGCCTGGGAGCTAAATGTGGCCCTTAGACTAATTTCTTTTGGCCCTCAGACGACCTGCTAGATTGGCCCAAATTACAAAAAGTGTAGTTTTTATTGTCAAGTTTGAGCAATTCTTCGATCATAGTCAAAAATAACAAAAAAATATATACTTATGTTCTATAAACTAGGGATGCACCGATTCAGCATTTTTAGTTCCGATACCGATACTTTAGAATGAAGCATCTGCCGATACCCGATATCAACCGATACTTGTGTAAGGACTGAAATAGCTCTTTTTTCCTTTTCAAAACATAAGACTTTTGATCATAGTGTTATTTATACTGTAAGACAAAACTGAACAACTTAAGAAGAAGAGAGAGAAAAAGAGAAAAGAGAGAAAGAAAGAGCGTGAGGAGTGAGAGAGAGAGAGCGAGAGAAGAAAGAGAGAAAGAGAGAGAGAAAAGAGAGAGAAGAGAAGAGAAAGAAAGAGAAGAAGAAAGAAAGAAAGAGAGAAAGAAAGAAAGAGAGAGCGCGAGGAGAGAGAGAGAAGAAAGAGAGAGAAGAGAAGAAAGAGAGAAAAGTGGAGAGAGAGAAAAGAGACGAGAGAGAGAGAGAAGAAAAAGAGAGAAGAGAAGAAAGAGAGAAAGAATGAGAGGAGAGAGAAAGAGAAGAAAGAGAGAGAGAAAGAAGACAGAAATAGAGAAAAGAAAGAGAAAAAGAGAGAGAAAGAGAGGGAGAGCAAGAGGAGAGAAAGAAAGAGCGAGAGGAGAGAGAGAAGAAAGAGAGATAGAGAGGGAAAGAGAGCGCGAGGAGAGAAAGAGAGAGAAAGAAAGAAAGAAAGAAAGAAAGAAGAGAAGACAGAGTAGTAGAGAGAAGAGAGAAAGAAAAGAGAAGAAAGAAAGAGAGAGAGAGAGAAAGAATAAAATGTCAAACATTATGAGACATTCTGGATCAACATCAGACATAAATCAGACTCATTATGTCCAATTAAACACAACTAGGATATCGGCTGAACCGATATCATGGAGCCGATACTCGAGCAAATTTCCTGGATCAGCACCGATATTCGATCCCAGTATCTCTACTATAAACCTAAAAAGAATATTTAATGTCTTATTCAAAATCTGGTGGTTCAAATATGTTTATGAGTCACTTCACAGCCACACTGCAAAAAAATCAATTTGAACACAAGTTAAAGTTGCTTGATTCTAATTTTTAAACCTAATTTCAAGCATTGTGACTTGTAATTTAACCTTGTGTTATTGTAGAGACATAGATTATTTTCCTTGTTTCAAAGTGTTTTAAACTGATCTCAAGATATTGCTTCTTATTTCAAGTCAAATTATTTGTCAATGGGTTAAGTAAAATGTTCTTACCACACTGGCACATTTTTTGTTCTTATTTTAAGCCAAATTCTCTTAAAACCTGATTCCAAGTCATTTTAAGCAAGTCTAGATTGATAGTTTTTGCAGTGCAAGTTCTATGTGGCCTCTGGACAGCCCTGGTCTAATCAATATAATATCATTTGACACCACTAGGAGGCATTAACGTGCAATCCAATGACTTGTGGTAGACTTGTGCCAGTAACATGCATAAGCAGGCTTCATATTTATAATAACATATGTATCTAAATGTTATTATTTAAGACAATAAAACAAGCTTGAGAGTCACAGTAAACATGGACATGGTTGAAAACAATATATACAACTCCAGTCCAACTTAGCAAACATACACATATATACATTTTCCCACCCTTTTTTGTAATGTGTTTAAGGATTAAATTTGGCCTTGGGGATCGTAGCTGTTTGTTTGAGTGTTAACGTGCCTTGTGTCGTCACACACACATGTAAATGACAGAAGAGCCTCGTCACACACACGTACATGAGGTCGAGCGTGAGGTGCAGCACCAGTAGGTCTCATTAGTTTGGGTTGTAGAGCTGACACTTGGAAAAAAGAAACGCTCTTACATTCGATTCAATGGAAGCGGCGGGTGTCATTTTATCACATTGCACCAAAAGACTTTGTCCCGGAAGACAAAAATAAGCTCTTCTGATTGGACAGGGACATTTTAATCAGGTTTTTGATTAACTTTAAAGGGGCACTGTGTAAGAAAAAATAAATAAAGTGATCCAAGTAATGTCCACTTTTGAACACCAGGGGGAGCATTTCTAGTGCAGTTTGCCTATCTACCATAGTAACATCTAGCGTCAATATTCACATTCCGGCCGTAATAAAACATTTCAAACAAGTATAAATGTATCACAATTGATGTGGATTGGTTAACAGTGCTCTCTTAAGTATTCATGTCGTAAAGAATAAATATGATTTAAATGTTTGTGGACTATATGTGATCATTAAAATTCCTCTCAATCTTACACAGTACAGCCCCTTTAACTACACACCTCACTCATTCTTTTCACTTTTGTTGGCAGTGCGTCTATCGTCTTAGTGACGAGCCGTCAAACTTTAGGAATCAGCACCGGTGTTTGATTCCAGTACTGGTTCGGTGCATCACCATGTTGAATTTTGTGACTGTATATAAGATAACACCAAACATCTCCTCAAACATGTCAATACAGGACAATGTAATCATCATCTCTTAAACTTTGTAAATGCTTAAAAGTGAAAACATATCAGGATTGTGACCCATGTATCGAGACAAGAATCAAATCATGACAACAACAAAAACTCGCCCCCTCTCTAGTAAACACACAGCACTTGTTGAAGCAGCTCTGTGGCCTGCTCCTCTGCACACAGCTGCTTCTGTCTGTCACAGTCTGAGCGGAAGTAAACACACATCAGACCAGGACGGACTGCGACGTGTGACACTGTGGACTTACAACCTGCTGAGGTACTGTTAGACTAATCATAAACAAACACAGAATCAGCTCAGAGTTAGTGTTGGCTTTAGTCTTTCTTGTCTCTGTGTTGTAACTTTGGGGTTGTCCTTGTAAACAGCTCATTTCTAAAGGCTAGACTCTAACATGTGGGTTTTATCTTTCTAACACTTTCTGCTTTGTATAAAAAAGACCCAAACGTGACATAAATATGAACTTGGAGAGATTGTAAGATTGTTATTGGCTTCATGTTTCAAAACACTCGTCGTTGATCCAGTTGTGATTCTAAAACTGTAGAGCCCGAGATTGTGACATCACACATCAGTAGAAGGTTCAGTTGGTCTCATGTTAAATCAGTAAACACATCCTGACACTACAGACAGACTGATAGATACATTTACTCAGTAGAGACGCAGTAGTTCAGTGCATTGTCCATGGTAACCTTTCCTTTTCCTTTATACTAGAAAACCTGACACACCCAGACAAGAGAGAAGATCCACGAGGAGAGTCCACCAGGCAGGAGAGTTCACAGAGGAACAGAGTCACAGAGGAGAGTCACAGAGGAGAGTCACAGAGGAGAGTTCACCAGAGGAAGAGTCAGCAGAGGAGAGTACACCAAGGAGGAGAGTCAACAGAGGAGAGTCACAGAGGGAGAGTCACAGAGCAGAGTCACAGGAGGAGATAGGTCAACCAGAGGAGAGGGAACAGTGGAGACAAGCTAAGGGGGAAATAACATAGATCAGATCAGCAGTGAGTGAAGCTGTCGAAGGTTTATCTTTCTCAGAGCGCTGCCATGTTCCATTTTCTACCTCAGACGCTGAAAATCTCTCAGAGTGTCCAAGTAAGAACTCTGAGTTGGAGGGCTGCTCCAGTGGAGTACAAGTCGCACTATTACTTTGTGTTTAAGCAGTCAGAGCAACAAATCGTATCCAACGTATTATATATATATATATATCCATAACTATAACTATAATGGTTTACTATTTTGTTTGCATTTAGAAAGTTAGTTTGAGAAGAAATTAATATTATAATTGTATTTTTTATTAACATATTTTAAGAGATTACACTTTGGGCATCACTGCTCTATACATACAGTATACACAATATTACTGTGCAGAAACACAAAGGAGTGACTTTCCTCAAGACTTAGAAACAAATGATTGGGCTAGACTTTTTAGTCACATATGAGAGAGACTCAGAGACTATGTCCTGCTGTTTTGGTCATCGTACATGAGACAGAAGGTCCATGAAGCTGTACGTGTGATCAGATGTGTTTAGTGCAGTGTGAATCCTAATGTGTTGTTGTGTGTGTGTGTATTGTGTGTGTGTGTGTGTGCAGGAGCAGAAGGCCCTCAGTCCTCTGTGGTCCGCTACAGTAAGGAGCAGCGGCCCACCACTCTGCCCATCCAGCCCTTCACCTTCCAGCACCAGTTCTCCTCTAAAGCACAGCGCCCCTGCTGGCCGCGCCGCAGGGCCTCATGCAGGGCTCTCACTCCAGCTCCGGCTCTGAGTCTGGAGCAGAGAGAGAAGAGGACGCTCCTGGAGGCTCTGTGAGGCCCTCTCCTCTGGGCAGTTACTCTCCGGTGCAGATCCTGGGGCCTCGGCCCTCGTTCACCTCCTCCAGCTCTGTGTCTTTGGACAGAGAGCCACAGCAGAGCCCTGTGCAGCTCAAGCAGCTCAGCGGGCCCTCCACCCCTCCTCCATCCACTCTGGCCTGTAAGAGAGGAGCTGTTCTCCCAGCACTGTCCACCCTACAAGGACAGGCCGACACCGTCAGTCCTCTGGGACCAGGAGACGCTGGGCTCAGAGGCACGCCGGCACGCTCTCATGGTAAGTCTGTCCTGTCACTGTCTGAGTCTGAGCTGGAGTGAGTCAGTATCAAGTCAGCACAACTCACCACACACACGACAGAAACAGACTGTAATGACAGAAACAGACTGTAATGACAAGATTTAGTTTGACATCAAACCTGATGGACGATGTTTCTTCTCTAATTCTTCATCTGTGTCCTCATCATCATCATCATCCCTCCTCCTGCCTCGCTTCCTGCTCCTCCCGCTCCTTCTCATACTTTTCCACCTGCCTGTCCCTCCTCCTGTCCCTGTCCTCCTCCTGTCCCCCCCCCACCCCTTCCCTCAGTCGCTCTGAATACCAGACCACTGCCCTGGCACACAGAGACCAGCGACACAACTCTGACTTTCTCCTCAAGCCCCAGACAAACCAACGGGCATCCTGTCATCTGACTAGGGACGTATTAAACTAAACATAAAGTTGCGACCACATGGAGGTACAAGAGTCAGGACAGCGACTTGCCTCTGAGTGTGGGGGGGGGCAGTGGGGGGACAGACTCGACCCGAGATCCGCATATCAAGACACGATATGTGCGCACACGTACTGCTTTCGTAGATTTCCATGTCATGTAAGTTTTTTTTTGCAGCTGTTAAATATTCCTCCACACACAACTGTGCAGACATCGCAGAAAACTCTAAACCTGTCCAGTTTTTATTTAAAGAGACAAATGACAAGATAATTAGTAAACATTGTAAAAAAAATATATAATGTCAAAATACACGCGACATCCGAACACCAGTTTTTTCAACTTAACATAGCATGTACAGGAAAGCTAGCACTTGTTTTCTCTCTATGGTGTGTTGGTGTTGCACAGTGGTGGACAGTCTGGGGACAAGTAGTGGCACATGATGAACATGTACATCTATTGTATGAAACTGCTCGTATGGAATCGTGTGTTGTGTGGAGACTGTGGACAGTGCATGGACATGTGGACAGTGTGACAGTGGGACAGCTGAAAGCTGAGTTTGTTTGATAGTGTGGACAGTGTGACAGTGTGGACAGTGTGTGTGTACAGTGTGGACAGTGTGGACAGTGTGTGATGTGTGGGAAGCAGTGTTGTGTGACAGTGTGGACAATGTGTGGACAGTGTGTTGTGTGGACAGTGTGGACAATGTGGACAATGCTCTGAAGCTGAAGTGTTTGTGTTGCAGACTGTGACTCTGATTACCTGTGTCTGGCGGAGAAGCCTCCAGAAGAGTTCTGTCTGTCTCCGGACACGTCCACACGCTCCAGCTCTCGGCCTCATGTGTCTGTGGACCTGCAGCACAAGAAAGGTCTGTCCTCCCTGTACCTATGACCATTATCATCTCATTATAAATTGGCCATAGCCTGATCCTGTCAGATCTCAAAAGCTAAATAGTTTGAGCCTGGTCAGTACTTGGATGGGAGATGAAAGATGCAACACCACAGTGCAAAAGCATAGAGACTTCAGACTTTAGCCTGGAGAATCCAAACTGATATAACTCCCACTTAAGCCTGCTTGGTATATTGTTTTATCACTGAGTATGTTTGTCTAAACTGCCTCTACTGTACTGACGCTGCTGTTGTGTCCCTGCTCAGGTTTGGTGAAGGCAGTGAACACGGCTGTAGACCTGATCGTGGCCCACTTCGGAACCACGCGAGATCCAGACGTCAAGGTTACTCTTCGGTTTATTTATTTATGCTCTTCATGTGCAGTTAGAAGAATGGAGTGATGGTAGACAATGACTAAACTACTGCTGACTGCTGCTTGTGTTCTCCTGCAGAGTAAACTGGGGAACAGCTGGGTCAGTCCAAACGTGGGTCACCTGATCCTGAAGTACCTGTGCCCAGCTCTACACGACCTGCTGCAGGACGGACTGAAGGCCTACGTACGAGACCTGATCATCGGGCAGAGGCGCTGTGGGCCCTGGAACCTGGTGGAGGCCTCCACACAGCCAGGTAACACTCACTTTATTAACACGCTATAGAAACAGACACAATCCTACTGTTTGAACATTTGCAGTTTAAATCTCTGTAACAGCTGGATCTATAAAGTTGTGTGCATTGGATCTCCTGATGATGTTTTGGTCTCCTGCAGGGCCGTCCACTCGCCTGCTCCACAGTCTCTTCTGTAAGATCAGTCAGTACTCAGAACTCACCTCTGCCTCCATGAGATTCAACGCCTTCATCATGGGACTGCTCAAGTACGTCCCAGCCTGTCTGTGTTTCTCTGTGTGTATCGTCTGTGCTCAATGTGTGTTTGTTTTCCAGCCTGAAGTCTCTGGAGCTGTGGTTCAGTCTGCTGCACACACATGAAGGTACGCTGCTTTGTCTGTGCCTGGACAGTGGATGAGTTTAGAATGTTTATTTAAACCATGTTTGTGTGATGTTTGTTGCAGACATCCTGGGAGCGCACTACCAGCCGTGGGGTTTCCTGCCGCTGGCCCAGGGGCCGTGCCGGGCCCTGTTTGAGGAGCTGCTGTTGCTGCTTCAGCCTCTGGCTCTGTTGCCCTTTGACCTGGACGTGCTGTTGAGCCCCGCCTCCTGCAGAAGGGGCGGGACCATCTGCGGCGTAAAGAACTGCTGTGCGGCAACACACATAGTCTCCACCAATCAGAGCGCTCCACTTTCCAACTCATGAGGGGGCGGAGCTCGTCTCCATGTGGGCGTGGTCAGGTCCGAGGTGAGGCTGAGCCTGCAGGTGAAAGTCACAAGGCCAAAGAGGGCTGGTGGTACCAGCTCATGCAGTCCTCTCAGGTCTACATCGACCCCTCCACACACGGCTCCACCTTTACCAAAGCAGACAGGAGGAGCAGGAGGTCCTCCGAGAGACAGGCCCCGCCCACCAGAGAGGGCGTGGTGGAAGGGGCGGAGTCAGGGCCCACTCGCTGCAACTCTGAAGGAGGTTCTGTTGTCTCTAAAGGAAGACTGTCCTGGATGGGCAGTCCTCCAGAGGCTGCGCTGAACCCAGACAGAGACTCTGCATCTGTGGAGAACCAGGGGCTCCGCTGGGGACATCTGTTTGGAGCCACAGGCAGCTCCTCACACGAGAGCCGCGAGTCCAGGAGGAGAGGTCACAAGAGCAGGTAAAAGAGACACCTAGACCTGCCCCAGGCCATATAGACATAGACACACTGACATAGTGACATACTGACATAGACATACTGACATAGACATACTGACATACTGACACAGACACACTGACATAGACATACTGACATAGACATACTGACATAGTGACATACTGACACAGACACACTGACATAGACATACTGACATAGACACACTGACATAGACATACTGACACACTGACATACATATATACAGACATGCTGACATACATACAGACATAGACATACTGACATATTGACGTACAAACGTACAGACATACAGACATGTTGTTGTGTGTTTTCAGAGCTCCCTCCGGCTGGCTGCACCTGGACACCTCAGTCTTCTCTCGCGTGGCTCAGAGCATCGGCGTGGGCGGTGACAGCAGACCTCAGAGCCAGGCCTCAGCGCAGACAGACCCAAGCCCCGCCCCCTCAGAACCACGCCCCGCCCCCTCGGAACCACGCCCCGCCCCTCCGAGCCGCTGTCCGTCCCCAGATACCCCTCCACCTGCACGGCGCCTCCTGCTGCTGCTCTCCCGTAGGTTCACAAACACTACACACACATGAGAACACATCCTGCTTTACATATAAACTTGCCTAGGGCTGGGCGATTTAGCCAAAAATCATAATTGCGATTTTTCCAGGAAATATTGCGATTGCGATTTTTTTGCGATTTTCTCCCACAGCATAAAAACATGAGCAAAAGTAACAAAATCACAGTTTATTATAAGAATTGTTATATTTTGCTAGACATGTACCTGTGAAATGATTTTTGACTAAATTAGATCCAGTTTTGGGTGTAACTTAGTTACTGTAATTACATGTTTGAGTAACTAGTAGTGTAACTTAGTTACTGTGAAAAGACTTGTAATTTACTGAATTTGAATCTAAGCAACTCTTTTGTTGTTTGCCTTTGTTTAAATGCCAATGATGGATTTAAAATTGATGTTTGCAATAATGCACACAAAGTAATCCAAAAGTAATAACTAAGTTACTCTCTTGAGGCAATAACTAAGTAGTGTAACTAATTACATTTTCAAAAAGTAAAAAGTACCTAATGAGTAACTAATTACTTTTTCAATACATTTCCCCCAACACTGATTAGATCAACAAGATTAATTAACTAATTTAATTGTGAAGGTGGATAAAACTATACAGGCTATAGCCTAACCAGCTCTGCTTTTTACAGACATGAA
Source organism: Mugilogobius chulae (assembly GCA_038363315.1). Lineage (NCBI taxonomy): Eukaryota > Metazoa > Chordata > Actinopteri > Gobiiformes > Gobiidae > Mugilogobius > Mugilogobius chulae. Next base: position 12,973,205 of record CM076403.1, read on the forward strand.
CCAGTTATACTGAACTTGTGCAAATTCATTCACTGTTCATTTTTATTTAAGTTCAAATAAGTGATATCTGTAACTTATATTTCATTCCAGAGCTACTCAGTGTAAAATATGCTTTCATATCCAAGCTAAGTTTGTTCCCCTTTAACTTTACGCACGGCTCTCGGCTGCTGCTGCTGCTTCTCCTTCTCCTCCTCTCCGTCTCTACTACTCACTCGCTCATCCCCCGCTCCACAGACAGGACAGAAGGCAGGACGATTACCTGTCCCTGTCCACGCAGAGAACCATAGTGCTCCGTGTTTGGAATTAAATAGTTTATCCTTCGTTTGGCAGCGCGTCACCGGCGGACCACTTCATGTTACAGCGCGGACTCGTAACGCGGTGGGATTTCGAAGTCAGAGGCTCACGCACATACGCGCTAAAAGGCAAAGAGAAGCGATAGACATTCACCTGAAACAACTATTATGTCTATGTTTCGTATCACTAACGAAGAGACTTCGCGGGGAGAGTGGAGAAAAGAGAGAAGAACGAAGTACAGCGCTGGCTCCAGGCTCACCTCGTTCACCGCCGCTTTAAGCCTAAATCCTTTGCTGTAGTTTTGACAAGAGCACAGTTTTACACCGGTGAGCCTGGTATTGTCATTACATGTCGTCGATCTCATGAGCAAACGAATTACAGAGAGAAAAGTGAAGCACAAGTCATGGAGGTGTCGGTGAAACATAACATGAAGCTGCAGACCGGAGGCGCTGCAGTCAGACGGCCGCACTCACACGCAGCGCTTCAATTACTTCCAAAACAAAACGCACATGGCCAATAATCGCACGTCCTGCGATTACATAATCGCGTCTTGTCATATCGCGATATAATCGCAAATGCAATTAATTGCCCAGCCCTAAACTTGCCTATCTGAAAATTCACAGCATCACGTATTTCATTTTTATTGTTAATGACCTTTTTGTAACAATTATCTTTACTGCACGATATACTTGATAGAACATTTTTGCATGTTTTGAAACTAAAATAGACGATATTATCTAAAATTCAATATATTTCCCAGCTCTACATAGAGAGAGCAGTGGATGCAGCGCTGAAATAAGAACCAAACCGAGAGTGAGCTTTAACCAAGGTCTTATAAGAAGCTAGTGTGACCGGTGCGTCTGATCAGCCCATTTATGCATTTCATCTGTCCCGGGATCAGCCGATCAATCAGAGCAGAGTTTGTGTATTCAACTTTCAGCCAAAACATTATTTAAGCCTTTTTTGTAGTTGGAAATCAACAAATAACGTGTAAGAATCATTTTCATATAACAGAATTGTTTTTTGTCAAAAATCTAAAAAGACCTATTGTGTAAAATAATTTTTTCTAAGTTTTATTAACTCTTTCACTGCCAGCCCTATTCTCACTTTGACCCCCCTTCCCTGCCAGGACTTTTTGCTCCATTTTAAGCAATATTCACAGCTCCACAAAAAACCTTGTGCAACTGGAATCATGCAATGTTGTACATCAAATGAGACCTACAAGTGTCTACTTTCATTTAAAAAAATAAATGTTATTCTACATTATTCCGTTCTCTTTTTATAGACATTTGAAATTCATTGTTTTCATTAGATTTCAGCATTTGACGAGAAACTTTTGAGAAAACGTCCTTTTTCTAAATCAAACTTCATGTCAGTGTTATTTTTGTCTGTTCAACTTTTTAGTGAAAGAATATGAGCCAGTACAATGAAATAATGTCTTTAGGATAAAAATACAAGCTTCACGTGTTTTAAAGCAATGAGGGACGAGTGTCTTTTTCATCTTTAAACCAACAAAAGCTGTGTTACAGACGAGTAGGTATCACAGGACTTTTTCTACTTTCTGATACAGATTCTACAGATTCAGACGCTTTCACAGGGAAAAGATTATATTTAACCCTCAAAACATGAAGAAATACAGTAGTTTGACTAACTCTGACACTTATGGATTCCTCACGGAAGAGGATGTTTAGTTTTTCTCTTCCAGACTCGCTGCATGTGTTGTTCTCCTCAGAGTCCTAGTCCAGTAGGATCGTCTTTCTTCATTTTAAAGATTAAATATCTGCTCTAAACTTACTCAACAATTTTTTTAGTCCAAGATGTGTTGCCTGTAATCTGTTTGAACAGAAAGCCAATCCTTTAGAGTCGGATGATCACGTAAACACAGCCGACAGCGCTGCATAATAGTCGTGTTCAAGATGGTCAAGGCGGTGCAGTCGGCTCGAGGCGTTAAGGGGGGTCGGGTCTGACGACAGCGCTGTCCGTTGCGCTGATTGATCTCTTGCGCTGTCAGCTGATATGAAACTGCATCATGGTATCTCAGTCCTGGTGAATTCAAAACGTGCATCAGAGAGCCCTCTATCGCCGCATATAAAAAAGCTTATGACGACAATTGTCGTCATTGGCAGGCTACGGTTCGGTTCGCTATGTCATTGGCAGGGAAAGAGTTAAGAATGATTCCTGCATGTTTGAGTAATCTTGCAACTTTGCAACAATAAAAAAAATACACTTTTAAAATCTGCTGCTTGTTACAAAAAAATCTTACAATGAAGAGGTGGGGCTTGTTACTATAAAGAGGTGGGGCTTATCAGTTCTGCAGTTTTGCACAGGAAGTAAATGGACCTGTTACTGTGTCTAATGTGTTTGACATCAACTTTGTCTACAAACAACAAAATGTAAAATAAAAACAATGGGTCCCCTTTAAAAGCAGTTGATAAAAATGGGTTTAGTGAAATAGGAAATCATAATATTTTATATATTTTTTTTCAACTTTTTCCAAAAAATGTCTCTGGTTATCAGTTGGTTTCCAGGTGTTTTGTTCCAACAAAGCTGCAGATCTTATTCAACAAACAAAAAAGAAAAAGAAAACATTTATATTCTGTATAAAGCTGTTTTCTATCTGACGTGTCTGGCATTAGAGCAGGTGAAAACAGGACTTTTCTACAGGATTATTTATCATTTTAGCGTGTCTCCTTTAAGATCTACCTCGCACCATCCCTCACTAACCCTGTCCTGTGTGTTTGTCCTGCAGCCTGGTGCGAGCTCTGTGCCACCACCAGGCCACAGAAGCGGGACACCTGAGCTTCCACAGAGGGGACGTCCTGAGCGTGCTGAGGCAGAGCGACCCCGACACCCTGCTCTGCTCCCGGGGCACGTCCCAAGGCCTGGTCCCCATCGTGTACGTGACCTGGGCGGCTCGGGGGAGGACAGCCTGCTCCGGAGCGACACGCAGGGCCCGGGCTGGACATGAGGAGGAGAAACGCGCTGCTCCGGGACAAGTGTGCATGTACGCTAAGCTCCGCCCCCTCCTCAGACTGTGACTCTTCAGCTGGAGGGTTCTGTATGTTGCCTGGACACAAACATGTAAGAGTGTCCACTGCACGATTCTGGCTGTTTACAACTAAAGATCATTACATTATAAGATACTTAGTCTCTGCTCAGTTACATTTCACTCCAGCTGCTGCAGAGCTGTCCAAAGTTTTATCATCAGGGACGCTTTTAGAAAAAAGATTTGGAACAGAAAGCCACATAATGGATGGAAATGAAGGGAATTCTTAAAAATGTTGCGTTTAGATTAGCTTTGATAAGACACAAGAGCCATAGAAGAGCTCTGAACAATCCTTTTACAGTAGGTCTGTGCTCTCTTTAAAAGGACGTGTTCATTCACATGTTTTATTCAGATATTAAAGACTTGTGCACAAATCTAAATTGTATATGTAGACTACTAGAGCAACAAAGCGTTGTACTAACTTGATTGTAGGACACAGAGCAACATGAATAGTCAAGTGCTGTATAAAATACAATAGAGAAGAGTGAGTATCACACACATTTTATTTGTGCTGAATCATTTAACACAGGGGGTGTCAAATTGGCAGCCCGGGGGCCAAATGTGGCCCGCAAGATGATTTCTTGTGGCCCCTGGGATGATTTCTGATTATTATTGATTGTGGCCCACCATTAAAAGTACATAACAATGAGAAATATGGACAGCTCTAACAATCACTTTTAACATTTCTAAAACACAGAAACAAACACAGGACAAGAAGATTATGAGAGCAGAACCATCAGGAAAACAGAAACTACACTTCAGACGTCCTGATAAAGGTTCAGGCTTGTGTTTGCAAGACAGACTATGGAAATATAAAGCTTTATATTGCAGAGATGTGACTATAAAACCTCTAAAATGCACAAGAATGTAGCAAATACTTACACTTTTTTTGAAAGAACAGTCTGTGGTGACGATGTAATCAGTGGCGGCTGGTCAATAGGGGGCGCAAGTGCGCCGCACTCCCTGATTTGACCCCGAAAAATAACGTAAAAAACCTTCCAATATATTCCTATGTTAGTGTAAAAGAGTGGCTGAAGTCTATGGGTTTCCATTGGAGCATGAGGCTTCAGCGAACGCTTAAGATTGCAATGGTGAGGCCTGAAGTGTCGCGTGAAATTTTAAATTCTCGTGCTAAATTCCATTAGTTTATAGCACAGCCATAATGTCGCTTTAGGTGCGCTGGGCACTGCGCCTTTTTGATAGTTTAAATGTCCCTGGGGAAGTCTATTCCTGCCACAGACTTCTCTGTCATGGTGCAACATGTGACCAATGAAAACCAATGTACATTTGCTCTGATGTATCTCACTGACTTCATTTGACTTTAACAGTCACAATAAGACCAAAGAATGACTTATCATCGTTGCTCTAATGCTACAAGTACTTATTTAGTCTAAAAAACGAACTTTTTCACAAATTTTGTGACTGACCAATCACGATTCAGTACGCACCAACCAATCAGGATTCAGTATGACCGGCATGCTTTCTTATGCTAGCACAGCGAAGCACCGGAGGATAAACATTATATTAGCATATTGTTTCTTTTTTCTAAACTTTTGGAATGGTTGAACAAGTTGAACATGGTTTTGGATTAGTTTCATTTCACTTTTGGAGAAACAAACAGGAGCAAGAGGAGAAAGGTCAGACATTTGGTTTTTAGCTTCACTTTTGGAGACATCTGAGCAGCTAAGCCCTACTGCTAACGAAGTTATGTGTAAAAGAAAAAAAGAGCTCATGGTTCATTCAAATACATATGATGATGATGTGCATGTTGGGTGGGTGCTTGTTGCTGTGTGGGGGTGTGTGTGTTCCATGTGCTCCTGTTGTTCTCTACACATGGTGCTGATGGGCTGTGGAGCTGTATATAAAACTCCCTCCTTTTTTTTTTTTGCGCACCCCCCAAAATATATACCACCAGCCGCCACTGGATGTAAGTAATGTAATACAATCTGAATGTGGACATGCATATTAGGCTTAATACAGCCTAGATGCCATATTTGAATACGTCACAAGACCTATATTTCAAAATGTTGCCCTCAACCACCTCTGACTATGACCTGATTTAACACAACAACAGTGTTAAATGTCCCAACACAGTCACTGTCAAAAGTGCTAAAAACGAACACGTGTGTGTGTTTTCAGAGTGTAAGATCTAACTGGTTGTAGTTTAGATTATAAAAACAGAATGGTTCAAATTAACAGTAAAACTGTACGTATTTGTGTAATTTGGGCCAATTGAACAGAGCGTCTGAGGGCCGTAGTCTGGACATGCCTGCTCAAGCGTCTCTGGTATTACAGAAGTCCGATTTTTTCCTCCAACCCTGAAAACCAGGAAGTACAATCGGCCAATCAGAGAACAGAGAAAAAGAGGTGTGTTGAAATAAGACTGTTTATGTTCTTTTGGGTGAAAACAAGTCAAATGTTTAACAAAATCCTAAAAATAGCTATACGCACTTCCAAACTTAAGATCAATTTATACAGATAAATACTACTTATTAGAATCACCTTTTGATTTGTAATCCTATTTAATCTTTGTTTTCCCAAACAGTTGTGAGTACGCTAACATAAAAACTTGTGCCATGTTGTAAAATATACTTCCTTTAGAATGACTTCCCTTCAGTTTCATTAAAAGACGTTTATTCTTCACGTGTTGTGTGAAATCAGAACGACGTCCTCACAAACAGCCAGAACCATGCAGTGGACACTAAGCTATTATTTATATTCAAAGGGATCTCTTCTTGCTCTTGAGAGACATGCAGGGACGCCTCTCCGCAGATCTGACCTGTACTGCACCTTTGAACTCCTCTAGAACGTCTCCTGTTTCCGATATTCTCAACGCTGACGCTGTAAGGTTTAGCGGAGCAGAAGTTTGAAGGACACATATTAGGCTAAATCTTTTGTCTTTGTTCTTTCACCGTTCACACTTGCTTCATCGACGCTGTTTACAAAGTCATTTTCATCTCATATTTACTTTCCTGAAGCACTTTTTACAACTTTGAAAAGCCAGAGTGAGTTGAACCATGGCAGTAAACAACAGTCACATAGAAACAGTGATTGGATTTTGGGGAAATGATCTGTTATTAGACGTAGAAGAGACACTGCAAACTCCTTTGTGCTGGTTCAAAGCTGATTTAGGTTGTCTTCCTAATAAATAAATAAACTAACAAATAAATAAATAAATAGTGTTCGTGGCCAGTCGATCAAATACATTGTCGAGATGTGTTTATAAAATGCACTAGAATACAACTCATTACATACAATTCATCCAAATGTGCTTGTGTGTGATGAATAATGAATATAGACTTAAAATAACAAATCTTATTGGAGACTTTAGTTTAAAAGTCAAACATAGTCAGGACCATACTTACAGTGTGGCCCTGGACAAACGCAGCTCCAGTTGAGTTTGGAGCTGTTTTCTTGTGTGATTTCTGAAGTGTGACATGTGCTATACAGATAAAGATGATTTACTTTCTCACTAACCTGCTAACCTGCCTTAAAGCCACACAGGACCTGGATGTTTCAGATTGAACAGACATGCGTCCTCAGAAAACTGATTGGTTTGAATGAAGGCCTGTCATCTCTCAGTCAGTCATAGACTAATACACTGTATAATCTGATATATACAGTACGGTCTGTGGTCATCGGTCATGCTGGATGTTAGCTTGACTGTATATTCATTATTTCAACTGCCAGAAACGACTAAAATGTCTGTCAGTTGTAACTTTAGATCGCCTCAGATGAGAGAAGTAAAGTCTGTTAAGAAAGATTTATAAAAGTATTTTTGAAACCTGGTACTTTCAGTCTTTACAACATTCAGTTCAACACTCATGTTTCTCTGCTCTGAGCTAGTTTATTAGCTCTTACATATTGTGTTTTCACAAATGTTAAGATCATATTTGTGGCTAAACCTGCTTATCAAAGCCTGATCCTGCCTCCGTGTCTGTTAGACTGTGAGTGGATCCTTGAATGTAAAGCACTTTGAGTGCCTTGAAAGGTGAAAAGGCACATTATAAATAGAGAAGATTCATATTTAACTTAAAAGAAGCATTTAAAAGTGATAAATACACTGTGTTGTTTGTCCTCGGAGGTGTTGTTTAAGAGTTTGTGCAGAAGAAGAAGATGGCAAAAGTACAGAAGTTCACTGCTCAAGTAAAAGTACATTTACTTGTGTAAAAAAACGACTCTGGTAAAAGTCAAAGTTCTGCTGAAACTGCTTTACTTGAGTAAAAGGACAAAAGTAAAGGTGTGTACATTTACTTCAGTCAAAAGTACACTCACACTGCCAAAGAGGATTATCTAGTCTCAGTTAAACTAGAATCATAGACATTTCACAGGTTTTTCACTTGTTTCAACATATTTCTGACAGTTTTCAAGAGATTTGAGCTTGAATCAAATTTGCCAATGAGGCGAGTAAAAATATCTTCATGAGCAAATCATTTCAAACAAATTTAATGAAACAAGTCATATAATCCAGGTCTATCCAGTAGCACAACCTTAATCAGAAAAAATACCAATAATAAAGGTTCAAATCCAGAATTACAAGACATTTACCAATCTAGAAGTACATTTGTTGCAGTGTGTGATGTTGTGGAGAGTGAGATGAGCTTTATAGTAAATTAAATAGAATTCATTTGACTTTTATCATTGGATAAATAGAAAATATAAAGTTTTTAGTGATTCACGTGGCACAGCAGGTCTGATCTGGTATTAAAAGGAAAATACATGGGCTCATGAAGTAACGCACTTGTTTTTAAATGTAGGAGTAGAAAGTACAGAGATTTCTTGAAAAATGTCAGAAGTAAAAGTAAAAAGTTTCCAGATTTTGTAAAACTCAAGTACAGATACTCAAGAAAATTACTTAAGTAGAGTACTTGAGTAAAAATACTTAGTTACTTGTCACCTCTGTCGAATTCAGCTCTGACTCTGATTGGTCAATGACAGAGCCTTCCTCATGCTAGTTTTAATAGAACTGCAGTGTCTTTAGCATGTGTTTAACTATGTCTATTTAAAATAACTTTCTATATCAGGCAGATTATCTTTTACCTTCAGAAAGTGACACAGTGTCACTTTAAGTCCATAAATCATTCATTCAGATTAGAGATGCACCGATCCGATACTGGGATCGAATATCGTGCCGATCCAGGAAATTTTGCTGGATCGAGTATCGGCTCCATGATATCGTTCAGCCGATATCCTAGTGAGTCTGATTAGGCTGATGTTGATCCAGAATGTCTCATAATGTTTGACATTTTATCTTTCTCTCTTCTCACTCTCCTCTCTCTTCTCTTCTCTTTTCTTTCTCTCTTTCTTCTCTCTTCTCTCTACTACTCTGTCTTCTTTTCTTTTTTTCTCTCTTTCTCTCCTCGCGCTCTCTTCCTCTCTATCTCTCTTTCTTCTCTTCTCTCTCTCTCTCTCTCTCCCTCTGCTCTCCCTCTCTTCTCTCTTTTCTCTTTCTCTCTATTTCTCGTCTTCTTCTCTCTCTCTCTCTCTCTTTCTTCTTTCTCGCTCTCTCTCTTTCTTCTTCTCTCTCTCTCTTCTTTCTTTTTTTTTTTTTTTTTTTTTTTTTTTTCTTTTTTTTTTTTTTTCTTTTTTCTTTCTCTCTCTTCTTTTCTCTTTTTTTTTCTCTTTTTTTCTCTCTCTCTTCTCTTCTCTTCTCTCTATCTTCTCTCTTCTCTCTCTTTCTCTTCTCTCTCTTCTTCTTAAGTTGTTCAGTTTTGTCTTGCAGTATAAATAACACTAGGATCTAAAGTCTTATGTTTTAAAAAGAGAAAAAGAGCTATTTCAGTCCTTACACAAGTATCGGTTGATATCGGGTATCGGCAGATGCTTCATTCTAAAGTATCGGGATCGGATCGGTACTGAAAAAGCTGGATCAGGGCATCCCTAATTCAGATCCTTTCAGCTTCAAGCCATGTTTATTAATCTCACTGGCAATCAGACATGAGTGGTTCTACTCCAGACGTCTGCAACCTGCTGCTCATCAGTGTCTCTTTTAGACTATAAAAAGTGAAAGAATATTCTTTTCTAGCTGGTCATTTATTCATTTCTAAACGTATTGTCGGCCATAACTGGAGTTTGTTCACCCGAGAAGAGAGAAGTGTTTAACATAATGAAGTCATCTTTATTTGTATAGCTCTTTTCACAGACAGAGTCACAAAGCGCTTCACAGTGACATGAAATGAAGTGCTAGAGGAAAACAAACGTATTAGTCTTACCATCAAAATCATTTTTTATCATTTAACACAAAGTTTTATTTTTGAAAACATTGTGAAATACAGTTGAAGCTTTTACTATTTTTGATTCGGTTGAAATTGGGCAAACGCTCGGCTTTTGTTGTTGAAGGTTTGCAGACCTGTACGCCAACACAAACAAACAAACAAACAAACAAAGCAGAATATGTGTCCTTTGAAAAGAGTTAACCAACATGAACTCTTCACTCCTCCTGTTTCATCTGAGTATCTAACTTCTAACCAGTGCATTGGTCCTGTTCACTGACACAAGCTGTTGGACTGAGGACGTGTTGCCAAAAGAGGCACTAACACTGTACAAAAGAGCAGACGAGCGAACGGAACTTGTAAATGCATTTCTTGTACATTGTTGCTAGAGACTTGTGTACAGCAGATATTTTTGAAGGTTGTGTATGTTCTGTTGGAAGAGCCGTCTGTGGAAAGTTTATGAGAAGTGTGGGCGATAACTAAAGCTAGCTTCTGACCGATAGGTTGCGTTCACGTGACATTGTAACGCAGCTAAAATGACCAATGTTAAATGCAGTTTTGGCTGTAATACAAAAAGTGAATGGAGAGTTGCTAACAGAAATCACCAGAGTCAAAATGTGTGACTTTTTTTTTTATTTCATGGCAAAGTACAAATATTGTGCCAGATACAGACTTGAAGACAGAGATAAAAATAAAAAAATAATAATCCAACAGCCCAAATTTGTAAACATATCTAACAATGCTAACAGCAGGTGCGAGCTAAATGCTAATGTGATGCTAGCGCCGCTGTATTTTCAAACTTACAAAACAATCTTTTTTGAAATTTATGACTTGACTTGAATTATTTGTGCTTAAAATACTCTTAGTTCACCTGGAAATGTGGTAAAAGAGCAAACAAAGTTGTGTTTTTTCAGCCTCTCAGCAGAGACATTTCTCCTACGACAAGCTACGCCTCCACATCTGTATCTGTTCTACAAAGTGAACGCAACCTATGAGGAAAGTGTGTGTGAAAACAGCTTTAATGAATGTGCACTGAAGCCACGTTTCCACTGGTTCAGTTTGGAGCTGAATAGAACGAAATGTTTCCACACATATTTGCCAATCCAAAGTAGGTCGTGAGAAATTTAACATTCAAACAGGTCTGGCTCACTTGTGGCTCCTGAAATGCTCCAAACCGGGCCCTACTCCAGCCCTGGTTTGGAGCATTTCCACTAGTCCTGCTTTACTGATACTTTACCCCAAATAGAACCTCCTGTTTGTCCTCACCAAAACGCCTGTCTATACGGTGTCAAGACAATGAGCGTGTAATAAACACAGAATAATAGGAAGAAGCGTTGTCTTGACACATTATTTTCCATTGCGTGGTAAAGACACAGAATCCAGGAAAACCCATTGCTTCTATGAATGCAGATATGGAATCACAACCAGGCCAAGTAAAGTAGAGTAAGGCCAAGTAGGGCTACTGTTATGCAGATGACATCACAGACATGTGTACTCCCGACGTCTCGGCTACACCCGGGTTTACTCCCGACGGTCTCCGGCGTACACCCGGGGTTACTCCGACGTCTCGGCGTACACCCGGGGACTCCGACGTTCGCGTACACCCGGGTTACTCCCGACGTCTCGGCGTACACCCGGGGTTACTCCCGACGTCTCGGCGTACACCCGGGGTTACTCCCGACGTCTCGGCGTACACCCGGGTTACTCCCGACGTCTCGGCGTACACCCGGGTTACTCCCGACGTCTCGGCGTACACCCGGGTTACTCCCGACGTCTCGGCGTACACCCGGGGTTACTCCCGACGTCTCGGCGTACACCCGGGGTTGCTCCGACGTCTCGGCGTACACCCGGGTTACTCCCGACGTCTCGGCGTACACCCGGGTTACTCCTGACGTCTCGGCGTACACCCGGGTTACTCCTGACGTCTCGGCGTACACCCGGGTTACTCCTGACGTCTCGGCGTACACCCCGGGTTACTGGTGACGTCTCGGCGTACACCCCGGGTTACTGGTGACGTCTCGGCGTACACCCGGGTTACTGGTGATGTCTCGGCGTACACCATCAAACCAATGGGCCCACATACACGAATCTGATTTATGTCGGTGTGCGGAAAGAATCTGGAGAAAGTCTACTTTTCCCGGAGACCGCAACTGTCTGTGAACCTAACTTGCAGTCATTGTATGGGAGGCGTTAGCCTCAGAAAATTATGACTAAAAATATCGTTCAGATTAGGTTTTATTTAGGCTACTAATAAAACAACAGTCTTTATGCTTAGATGACATCTATCTTTGGAAACACATTCACAATGAAAAGAACAGTTCCAAAAACACTTAAACTCTATAAGCCAGGACCAGTCCAAACGTGGCTTCTGCTTTGCCCACATTGTTCCACAGTATGGCGTTACAATGTGGAGAAAGAATGTCTCTGAAAGTTGCGTAGTGTACCTTTAACCTAAACAGCGCTGTATGCCCATATAAGGAGCTGTCATGCGTTAACGCAGAGAAGTGTTGTACCATGTTTCTTCTGTTGCACATTTTGTACAGACGTGTTCCAGTGTATAAAGTGTTTGTGGAGCAGAAGCAGCCTGTACATAGAAACGCCTCATGTGTATCTTCACTGCTCTGGAATAAAGCTCCTGAGATGCTCCTCAGACTCCACTCCTTATTTAGCACATGAATGTTCCCTGGCCTTAAAGTTTTATGTCAGTTAAACTCATACACGTGAGTTCTCTGTTATTCTCTCACCTCATCCTCTCTCTCTCCCTCCCCCTGTCTTTCTCTCCGCTCTCTCTCTTTGTCTCTCTCCTTCTCTTTCTTGACTTTCTCTCTCACTCTTTTCACTCTCTCTCTCCCTCACTCTCATAACGTAAAAGTCTATGTTGAAAACCTTTGACTCACATTGTTAGGTTATATCAGCACAAAGATTTAAGTTAGTTTAACTTATCAGATGCAGATGGAAATTCGCTTTGTGCTAAATCTGGTGCAGCCATATTTTTAATGTACCTGCACATTGTCCTCCAAATAAATAAATAAATAAACTAAACTAAATCAGCATTAGGACAAATACATTGGTACATTAATATGTCGATTCATTGTGATAACACAAGTGCAGAATACTTTTTCTCAAAAAAGTGCTGGGGGCCTGATTAAAACATGTTGTGGGCCGTATTTGGCTCCTGGGCCACAGTTTGCTTGTTTGGTCTTGGGTTGCAGCTTCACAACTTTTTCAGTTTGGTTAATGTGGTGATATGTAGCAATGCACACCACCAGTGCAGAGACTGAAAAGGACTTTTTGTTTGTTTTATTTCTTGAAATAAATTCAGTTAACAAAGAGGTTCTGCAGATGACATCACAACATTCTAACTGTCAGCAGTGAGTGGCCAAAATGAATGAGAGTAAAGAGAGAGAAATGACATTTTCTCCTGCTTCAGACACTAAAGTATGAAAAAGCAGCTGTAGACCAATAATAAATATAAACAAACATGACTCCTGCTGAATACTGAGTTTGTATGTGACATGTACAAAGAGACAATCAGGTAAACAGTGGCAGAAAAGCAAAAAAACAACAGGAACACTTCTGTTTCTGTCACATTTCTCACTGAAACAGACATTAGGGTCTCACACAGACACCTTTAGTTTTCTCCAACTCCCGTTAGGAAACAAATTAGCAAAAGTCAGCGCTACAACTACAATTTTTGCCAAGAAGGAAATTTGTCCCCCTTAAAAGCTAAGAACACATTTATCACTCGATCTTCTCAGACTTTTGCTTCAGTCAGAATGTTGAGTGTTTTTCAAATAAAAAACCTGTCTGTGCAGAACCTTTATTAGAAAATGAATCTATATTGTAATGAATATTTATCATGCAGGTAACAACTTAAAAACGAATAGCCCTAATTAATAACTTTATGTGAATATAAATTTCAAACTTTGAGACATTTGTCTGAATCAATATTATGAAACTTCTTGATTGATGCTCGATTGGTGCATCACAAGTTCAATCCAAGTGTTCAACTGGAATATCCCTGATCTAAAGTTTGTGCTGAAAAGAGTAGCTGCAAAAACCAATATATATATCAAGTTCATTACTTTACCACTTGACAAGCATGAGTCTTCATCTCTGGTTCAACAGTATGTACGTCTGCATTTAAAAGTGAAGATAAATACAGTACAGTAAATACAACACAAAACACACTATTCCTTTGCAGAGAAAAACGTGCATTTTATTTTACTGTCAGGATATGACCCGCCGAGGAAATGATTCACCAGACTACTTTTGGCAAACTTGGCAAAATCTTTACTAATTGTGCCCCATGACTGATTCTGGCCCACTTAAGAACAGAGCTTCTCTAGGCCTAGAATTAGAATCAGAAAGTCTTAGTGGTGAACAATAATGATAACAATGTTGTGCTACAATATTAATAAAAGTGGCCATAGGTCCTAATGGTCAACGAGAAACTGTTGTCACTCGACCTACCTGGTAAAATATTTAATGAATAAATAAATAAGCCAATACAGAGTGATAGAAAGCAGTCAAAAATATGTGCAAGAATATAATAAATGACTCAAACACAAAATTCCTAGAGTAAAATCAGATCTGTTCTTAAAGATGCACTGTGTAACTTTTTGATAGAAAAATGAACTTCAACAAATGCCTATCATTGTTAAATAGTTACTAAATGAATAATAATAATAAAACTCAGTGTTATTGTTTTCATATTAAGTTTACTTGTATTGCCACAAAATGATTATTTGGCCTGTAGGAGCCTCTTTTTTTATGTTTCATAGAAAAAGATGTTCTACAGAAAAAGGTTTTGTCCCAGAATATATTTTCCAAGGAAAGATGTTCAATGAAACAATGCATATTGCATTATTTCCTTTTTACAGCAAAACTGTAATATGAAACAATACAGTTGTGCTGTATGTGTCCCCCTTTCACAAAACATTGTGATGCCCATGTTAAACAGATTAAACAGGCTGTAATCTGGCTTTCTTCTTTATAAAGACAGTATGAAGAGAAAGTCATGTTGCGTGTGAAAACAATATATGGATGTCATTATTGTGGACCCCTTTGAAAAATCCTCTGGCTCAGCCACTGCTTCTCATCTACCTCATTGAACTGCCTCTGTCAGTGTTACATGACTTTATCCAGCAGAGGGCAGTGAGACACAACATGTACAGATCAAGGAGACAGTTGTTTTTTTTTTTCTTGTAGCATACTGTATGTACATCTGCAGCATTTAGTTCATTGTAGTAGTTAGTTTATTTAAAAGGGACAGAACATAGGTACAACCGATGGCACATTCACAGACCTCAGGGCCGGTCCCTCATCACAAACAACAAGACATACAATACAATACAATATAATACATAAAAAATAAATGAGACAAAGTATTTACAGTAAACACACACAATTCTAATGTTCACATGTTTGTCGTTGAGCCGTTGTTTGATCTTACATTTAAAGAGTCTCAGATCTGTGAGAGCTTTCAGCTGGGCAGGTCAGGTGTTCTTTAACTGTGAACGCTCTGACTGAAGGAGGTCTGACATGAGTCCAGTCTCAGTCTCCGCTGGTCAGCTTCTCTCTTTCTGATCAGAAATGAGTTCTTTATAAAAATATCCAAACATAAAATATTTAATCTTTCTAAAATGTTCCAGCAGTGCCACTTCATGGTCTTTTGGCCCACAATGGGATCAAATCATTGCAGCTTTTAGTGACAGGTAAAGTCTTATCAGGCCAAAGCAGGTTAGATTAGTCCATTCTGTCTATGTCCGTTTCTTTATACGACCTTCAAACATAACCCTAAATATCTGAGTTCATCTGCTCTATTAATGTTTTTTTTTTTTTTGCACATTAAAATGGACTTTTAGCTTTTTCCGCAGAGAGAAGCACATGACACTGTTTTTGGGACAGACTCTGGCCTTTTGTTTAGTTAGTAGTTCTGCAGTCTTTCCTGGGGTCTTAGTTGAGACATCCATCCTAGATTATAATATTCATAACAAACTTATTGATTCTTGTAAGCTATCTACCCTGTGGCTCTGTCCTTTGGCCTCACTTCCTGCTCTGAGTAGAAACAGCTCGTTGTTGTTGTTAGAGACAGTGTTGCATTAAAAAGAAAACAGCGGGCTAAAGGGGCAGCCTCTGGTCGCTATGGTAACTAGTGTTTTATAAAGGGAGTATGAGCAGGTCACAGATCTTTCTCACAAAATATAAGAAGTAAAAGTAACCACATTTATTCTTCTCCAGTCAAATACATGTAATGGGATAAGCTGTAGGAGGAGAGTAGGCGTGACAGTAGCGAGGCGAGGGCACATAGCCGCGCTTCCTCTCTCTCTCCATGCCATTCGGGTCTGAAGCACGACACGCTTGCTGCGCGCAGATTTCAAACCGATTTCATGTAAGTGTAGTAGTGTGGGGTTTGCGTACCTGGCCAGTCGCACACCTGCCTATAAAAAGGGCACTACGTTGGTACGTCGTCCGTCTCTACTCCTCCACCTTGACGTCAGATGCCAGAGGAGCTGGGTCATGGCCGCGAGGCGAAAGCACTACTGCAGCTATTGTGCAGCGAATAGGCGCACTTGGGTCGTTCGAGGGCGTAAAGCGCGGCGACTAGGAAAAGTGTGCGGGCATCGGTGAGTAGCTTGTAGTAACTTTCTGTGTGAAAAACCCAGGATGCGTCAAGCTAATGGGCAATTGTTTTAGTTCGCTATGGCCTGGCGTTGGATCTCTCCCCTCGCTGCTGGTGAGGTGTTTTGGGCGGCTAGATGGGTCAGCGCACAAACCACTCTGTATTCCGGTATGTGTCTTGTGTCCACTGTTTTGTTATTGTTTTACTGTATCATGTTTAGACTGTGTAACTTGTTGTAGGCTCCTGCTGGCGGCGAGCCTCCTCTTTACCTTTGGCTCTTTGTCGCCTCTTCTTCATCTCCTGTCTCCGTGTGTATCGTGATTATCATCTCAACTGTGTCAATGGAGGAACATGGGCCCAAACAGGCTCTGGCGCCCGCTGTAAGCTAAGGACTGGTCTTGGAGCTTGTCACGGTTGTAATATGGGACTCTGAAAGACTTTTTTTGTTCTGTTTGTCCAAGGTGCCCTATGTTTATTTTAACTTAACTCAAAGCAAAAACTAGAAGTAATAAATAAGAAACCTGATTCATGTCTCATGTCGTTTTAGTTTACGAACCTGTGTTGCCTTAAAGCAAAATTTAAATATACAAACTATTTATTTCCCTATTTAATGGATGACGTTGCTGGTAAATGTAAAAAATAATATAAATTGGTAGTTAAGCCCGTAGAGCGCACCCGCTTTTAGCAATCGTAACTTGTTCATTAATTGCACCTAAAAATAAAGCCAGTGAAAGGCACTCGTTTGCTCTATGTCATTTGCCCAATATCTAGGCATTGTATGAAAACCTCCAGCCATCGACAATGCTTGGCTAAAGGACTCTGGATGTGAGTTTTACTGAAGTGTTTTTATAGCCTAAGAATTGTTGTGTGAAGATACTATCATCAGTCCTGGGATATAAGCCAAAGACTGAGGAGTGCATACAATTAACCTCTTATTTTAGCAAAGGTATTTTTAATTGTTAAAATAATATTGTGTGTGTTTTATAGGAAAATACCTGCACCTGTTACTGTTTTATCCCACCTTCTCATAATGATAAATAATATTCAATAGGCTCTTCAATAAATTGACCTTCTAGCATTTTGAGTGCATTGGCAAAGTTAGAGCAATGTGCAATATGGCCTATTGGTGAATTGATGAATTATTCAGTAATTTTATTTTGGGATTGAAGTGTTGGTTTTCTTTTTATTTTGCTATTGTGTGTGCAATTTAATTCACTGAAATCTTTTTAGCATTTTACTAAATCGCCTATTGCCTATTTATTAAATGCTTTTTAAATCAACAAACAAACCTATTGATAAATAAAGTCAAGAAACCTTAATTCCAGCTCTGCCTAGTTATTCTGTTTCTTNTTTGACGAGAAACTTTTGAGAAACGTCCTTTTTCTAAATCAAACTTCATGTCATTGTTATTTTGTCTGTTCAACTTTTTAGTGAAAGAATTAGGGCTGTAGTTCTTTAGTCGTTTAGTCGATTAGTCGGTCGATGGGGCTTTAGTCGACCAAAATTTGTATTAGTCGACCCAGCCCGAGCCCGCGCACGTCGTGTCCGAACCCGACCGGAGCCTGTGCCTAAGCCTGAGCCCGAAGAGAGCCCGCCCCCCCACTCACTAAACTGTGGCATTTTAATGACAGAAAAAGCTTCTTATGATGTCCAGCGTGTTTAATGTAAGTGTGTCTCGCCGCTTCCTCCACCGCACATTCCTCTCTCTCTCTCTCTCTCTCTCTCCCTCCCTCCCTCTTGTTCCTTCTTTTCTCCCGCGCGCGTAACGTGCCTTCCCGTCTTTCGTTCTCCTTTCACTTTTACCTGCTCCGCGCTTATTCACAAGTCTTTTCTCTCTCTCTCTCTCTCTCTCTCTCCCTCTCTTTCTCTCCCTCCCTCCTCTTGTTCCTTCTTTTCTCCCGCGCGCGTAACGTGCCTTCCCCGTCTTTCGTTCTCCTTTCACTTTTACCTGCTCCGCGCTTATTCTCAAGTCTTCTCTCTCTCCTCACTCACTCTCGCGCCGTATAGTTGGCCACTTAAACACTGACTTTTTTTTTTTATCACTGCCGTGGTTTTGCGCTGTGTTCTGACGCGGCTGTCATCATCCGCGAAGCGCACGTGTTCAGTGCGGCTCTGCGTCTTGGCCCGAACCCGGCCGGCCCACATTTCTCACGTAGTTGTCGGGCCTGCACGGGCTCGGGCCCAGAATCTAAACTCTGCCTTTTTTGATATAAACACACTGTGTCATATTCACTGTGTAAATTGTTGTTTTTGCATGAACTCCATTGCACTTTTGCCTTTTTGTGTCAGATAAATTGTCAGATCAAACTATATTTTTTAGCTTCAGCGCTTTAGCCACGCCCCCTTTTTAGTCGACTAATCGGTCGATGGGACATGTCTTTAGTCGACCAAGAATTTCTTTGGTTGACTACAGCCCTAGAAAGAATATGAGCCAGTACAATGAAATAATGTATTTAGGATAAAAATACAAACGTCACATGATTAAAACAATGAGGACGAGTGTCTTTTTCATCTTTAAACCAACAAAAGCTGTGTAACAGACGAGGAGACATCACAGGACTTTTTCTACTTTCTGATACAGATTCTATAGATTCAGACGCTTTCACAGGGAAAAGATTATATTTAACCCTCAAACATGAAGAAATACAGTAGTTTGACTTACTCTGACACTTTTGGATTCCTCACGGAAGAGGAAGTTTAGTTTTTCTCTTCCAGACTCGCTGCATGAGTTGTTCTCCTCAGAGTTCTAGTCCTGTAGGATCGTCTTTTCTTCATTTTAAAGATCAAATATCTGCTCTAAACTCACTCAACAATGTTTTTAGTCCAAGATGTGTTGCCTGTAATCTGTTTGAACAGAAAGCCGATCCTATAGAGGCGGATGATCACGTAAACACAGCCGACAGCGCTGCATAAAAGTCGTGTTCAAGATGGTCAAGGCGGTGCAGTCGGCTCGAGGCGTTAAGGGGGGTCGGGTCTGACGACAGCGCTGTCCGTTGCGCTGATTGATCTCTTGCGCTGTCAGCTGATATGAAACTGCATCATGGTATCTCAGTCCTGGTGAATTCAAAACGTGCATCAGAGAGCCCTCTATCGCCGCATATAAAAAAGCTTATGACGACAATTGTCGTCATTGGCAGGCTACGGTTCGGTTCGCTATGTCATTGGCAGGGAATGAGTTAAGTATGATTCCTGCATGTTTGAGTAATCTTGCAACTTTGCAACAATAAAAAAAATACACTTTTAAAATCTGCTGCTTGTTACAAAAAAATCTTACAATGAAGAGGTGGGGCTTGTTACTATAAAGAGGTGGGGCTTATCAGTTCTGCAGTTTTGCACAGGAAGTAAATGGACCTGTTACTTTGTCTACAAACAACAAAATGTAAAATAAAAACAATGGGTCCCCTTTAAAAGCAGTTGATAAAAATGTGTTTAGTGAAATAGGAAATCATAATTTTTTTTTTTTTTTTTTTCAACTTTTTCCCAAAAAATGTCTCTGGTTATCAGTTGGTTTCCAGGTGTTTTGTTCCAACAAAGCTGCAGATCTTATTCAAAAACAAAAAAGAAAAAGAAAACATTTATATTCTGTATAAAGCTGTTTTCTATCTGACATGTCTGTGCATTAGAGCAGGTGGAAACAGGACTTTTCTACAGGATTATTTATCATTTTAGCGTGTCCCCTTTAAGATCTACCTTGCACCATCCCTCACTAACCCTGTCCTGTGTGTCCTGCAGCCTGGTGCGAGCTCTGTGCCACCACCAGGCCACAGAAGCGGGACACCTGAGCTTCCACAGAGGGGACGTCCTGAGCGTGCTGAGGCAGAGCGACCCCGACACCCTGCTCTGCTCCCGGGGCACGTCCCAAGGCCTGGTCCCCATCGTGTACGTGACCCTGGGCGGCTCGGGGAGGACAGCCTGCTCCGGAGCGACACGCAGGGCCCGGGCTGGACATGA
Source organism: Mugilogobius chulae (assembly GCA_038363315.1). Classification (NCBI taxonomy): domain Eukaryota; kingdom Metazoa; phylum Chordata; class Actinopteri; order Gobiiformes; family Gobiidae; genus Mugilogobius; species Mugilogobius chulae. Next base: position 12,993,333 of record CM076403.1, read on the forward strand.
GGAGGAGAAACGCGCTGCTCCGGGACAAGTGTGCATGTACGCTAAGCTCCGCCCCCTCCTCAGACTGTGACTCTTCAGCTGGAGGGTTCTGTATGTTGCCTGGACACAAACATGTAAGAGTGTCCGCTGCACGATTCTGGCTGTTTACAACTAAAGATTCATTACAATAGAAAATACTTAGTCTCTGCTCAGTTACATTTCACTCCAGCTGCTGCAGAGCTGTCCAAAGTTTTATCATCGAGGGACACTTTTAGAAAAAAAGATTTGGAGCAGAAAGCCACATAATGGATGGAAATGAAGGGAATTCTTAAAAATGTTGCGTTTAGATTAGCTTTGATAAGACACAAGAGCCACAGAAGAGCTCTGAACAATCCTTTTACAGTAGGTTTGTGCTCTCTTTAAAAGGACGTGTTCATTCACATGTTGTATTCAGATATTAAAGACTTGTGCACAAATCTAAATTGTATAGGTAGACTAGAGCAACAAAGTGTTGTGCTAACTTGATTGTAGGACACAGAGCAACATGAACAGTCAAGTGCTGTATAAAATACAATAGAGAAGAATGAGTATCACACACATTTTATTTGTGCTGAATCATTTAACACAGGGGTGTCAAATTGGCGGCCCCTGGGATGATTTCTGATAATTATTGATTGTGGCCCACCATTAAAAGTACATAACAATGAGAAATTTAGACAGCTCTAACAATCACTTTTAACATTTCTAAAACACAGAAACAAACACAGGACAAGAAGATTATGAGAGCAGAACCATCAGGAATACAGAAACTACACTTCAGACGTCCTGATAAAGGTTCAGGCTTGTGTTTGTTCAGACTATGGAAATATAAAGCTTTATATTGCAGAGATGTGACTATAAAACCTCTAAAATGCACAAGAATGTAGCAAATACTTACACTTTTCTTGAAAGAACAGTCTGTGGTGACGATGTAATGTAATGTAATACAATCTAAATGTGGACATGCATATTAGGCTTAATACAGCCTAGATGCCATATTTGAATACGTCACAATATTTCAAAATGTTGCCCTCAACCACCTCTGACTATGATTGATTCAATTTGAGTTTGACACCCCTGATTTAACACAACAACAGTGTTAAATGTCCCAACACAGTCACTGTCAAAAGTGTTAAAAACGAACACGTGTGTGTGTTTTCAGAGTGTAAGATCTAACTGGTTGTAGTTTAGATTATAAAAACAGAATGGTTCAAATTGACAGTAAAACTGTATGTACTTGTGTAGTTTGGGCCAATTGAACAAAGCATCTGAGGGCCAACATAATATCATCCCGTAGGCGTAGTCTGGACATGCCTGCTCTAGTATTGCAGAAGTCCGATTTTTTCCTCCAACCCTGAAAACCAGGAAGCACAATCGGCCAATCAGAGAACAGAGATAAAGAGGTGTGTTCAAATAACAGACTGTTTATGTTCTTTTGGGTGAAAACAAGTTAAATGTTTAACAAAGTCCTAAAAATAACCATACGCACTTCCAAACTTAAGATCAATTTATAAAGATAAATACTACTTATTTGAATCACCTTTTGATTTGTAATCCTATTTAATCTTTGTTTTCCCAAACAGTTGTGAGTACGCTAACATAAAAACTTGTGCCATGTTGTAAAATATACTTCCTTTAGAATGACTTCCCTTCAGTTTCATTAAGAGAAGGGTTTTATTCTTCACGTGTTGTGTGAAATCCAGAAATCAGAACGACGTCCTCACAAACAGCCAGAACCATGCAGTGGACACTAAGCTATTATTTATATTCAAAGGGATCTCTTATTGCTCTTGAGAGACATGCAGGGACGCCTCTCCGCAGATCTGACCTGTACTGCACCTTTGAACTCCCCCAGAACGTCTCCTGTTTCCGATATTCTCAACGCTGACGCTGTAAGGTTTAGCGGAGCAGAAGTTTGAAGGACACATATTAGGCTAAACCGTTCACACTTGCTTCATCGACGCTGTTTACAAAGTCATTTTCATCTCATATTTACTTCCTGAAGCACTTTTTACAACTTTGAAAAGCCAGAGTGAGTTGAACCATGGCGGTAAACAACAGTCACATAGAAACAGTGATTGGATTTGGGGGAAATGATCTATTATTCAGCGTAGAAGAGACACGGCAAACTCATATGTGTTGGTTCAAAGCTGATTTAGGTTGTCTTCCTAATAAATACACTAACAAACAAATAAATAAATAAACAGTGTTAGTGGCCAGTCGACCTAATACATTGTCGAGATGTGTTTATAAAATGCACTAGAATACAGCTCATTACATACAATTCATCCAAATGTGCTTGTGTGTGATGAATAATGAATATAGACATAGTACATAGTCAAACGTACTGTAGTCAGGACCATACTTACAGTGTGGCTCTGGACAAACGCAGCTCCAGTTGAGTTTGGAGCTGTTTTCTTGTGTGACATGTGCTATACAAATAAAGATGATTTACTTTCTCACTAACCTGCTAACCTGCCTTAAAGCCACACAGGACCTGGATGTTTCAGATTGAACAGACATGCGTAATCATAAAACTGATTAGTTTGAATGAAGGCCTGTCATTTCTCAGTCATAGACTAATACACTGTATAATCTGATTTATACAGTCTGTGGTCATCGGTCATGCTGGATGTTAGCTTGACTGTATATTCATTATTTCAACTGCCAGAAACGACGAAAATGTCTGTCAGTTGTAACTTTAGATCGCCTCAGATGAGATAAATAAAATCTGTTAAGAAAGATTCATAAAATGTGTTTTTTGATAAAGGAACATGAAGTACTTTCTACAGTCTTTAGAACGTTCAGTTAAACACTCATGTTTCTCTGCTCTGAGCTGTTAAAGTTTATTAGCTCTGACATATTGTGTTTTCACAAATGTTAAGATCTTATTTGTGGCCAAACCTGCTTATCAAAGCCTGATCCTGCCTCACTGTCTGTTAGACTGTGAGTGGATCCTTGAATGTAAAGCACTTTGAGTGCCTTGAAAGGTGAAAAGGAACATTATAAATAGAGAAGATTCATATTTAACTTAAAAGAAACATTTGAAAGTGATAAACACACTGTGTAGTTTGTCGCAGGTGTTGTCCTAGTCAAAGACTGTTTGTGCAGAAGAAGCTCATTGAATTCAGCTCTGACTCTGATTGGTCAATGACAGAGCCTCTCTCATGCTAGTTTTAATAGAACTGCTGTGTCTTTAGCATGTTTAAACATGTCTATTTAAAATAACTTTCTATATCAGGCAGATTATCTTTTACCTTCAGAAAGTGACACAGTGTCACTTTAAGTCCATAAATCATTCATTCAGATCCTTTCAGCTTCAAACCATGTTCGTTCATCTCACTGGCAATCAGACATCAGTGGTTCTACTCCAGACACCTGCAACCTGCGGCTCATCACTGTCTCTTTTAGACTATAAAAAGTGAAAGAATATTCTTTTCTAGCTGGTCATTTATTCATTTCTAAACGTATTGTCGGCCATAACTGGAGTTCGTTCACCCGAGAAAGACAGAGAGGTGTTTAACATAATGAAATCATCTTTATTTGTATAGCTCTTTTCACAGACAGAGTCACAAAGCGCTTCACAGTGACATGAAATGAAGTGCTAGAGAAAAAACAAACGTATTAGTCTTGCCATCAAAATCATTTTTTATCATTTTACACAAAGTTTTCTTTTTGAACACATTGTGAAATACAGTTAAAGCTTTTACTATTTTTGATTCGGTTGAAATTGGTCAAACGCTCGGCTTTTGTTGTTGAAGGTTGCAGACCTGTACGCCAACACAAACAAACACACAAACAAACAAAGCAGAATATGTGTCCTTTGAAAAGAGTTAACCAACATTAACTCATCACTCCTGTTTCATCTATGTATCTAACTTCTAACCAGTGCATTGGTCCTGTTCACTGACACAAGCTGTTGGACTGAGGACGTGTTGTGAAAGAATGGCCACGGAGAACGACTTCTACAAACGCCAAAAGAGGCACTAACACTGTACAAAAGAGCAGACGAGCGAACGGAACTTGTAAATGCATTTCTTGTACATTGTTGCTAGAGACTTGTGTACAGCAGATATTTTTGAAGGTTGTGTATGTTCTGTTGGAAGAGCCGTCTGTGGAACGTATATGAGCAGTGTGGGCGATAACTAAAGCTAGCTTCTGACCAATAGGTTGCGTTCACGTGACATTATAACGCAGCTAAAATGACCAATGTTAAATGCAGTTTTGGCTGTAATACAAAAAGTGAATGGAGAGTTGCTAACAGAAATCACCAGAGTCAAAATGTGTGACTTTTTTTTTAGATATTTCATGGCAAAGTACAAATATTGTGCCAGATACAGACTCGAAGACAAAGAGATAAAATAAAAAAATAATAATCCAACAGCCCAAATTTGTAAACATATCTAACAATGCTAACAGCAGGTGCGAGCTAAATGCTAATGTGATGCTAGCGCCGCTGTATTTTCAAACTTACAAAACAATCTTTTTACTTTTTTGAAATTTATGACTTGACTTGAATTATTTCTGCTTAAAATACTCTTAGTTCACCTGGAAATGTGGTAAATAAGCAAATCAAAGTTGTGTTTTTTCAGCCTCTCAGCAGAGACATTTCTCCTACGACAAGCTACGCCTCCACATCTGTATCTGTTCTACAATGTGAACGCAACCTATGAGGAAAGTCTGTGTGAAAACAGCTTTAATGAATGTGCACTAAAGCCACGTTTCCACTGGTTCAGTTTGGAGCTGAATAGAACGCTCCAGTAATCCAAAGTGGGTCCTGGGAAAACTTTCAAACATGTCAGGCTCACTTTCAGCCCCTTAAATGCTCCAAACCAGGCCCTCCTCAGCCCTGGTTCAGAGCATTTCCGCTAGTCCTGCTGGTACTTTTTAGCACCTGCTTGGCCCTGGTTCTAACAGATTCACAGTCCATAGTTAAAACAGAATTTTCATTAGATTTGTGTGTGCAGCTTCCATCAGCCTGCTCTCACAAATGTGTGTGTTTATACAACAGCGTCATGTGAAAGCAATTTCTGTTATTTGTGTGCCTATTTACGCGTTTGCTTCATCTTTTATTTATCTTTCATTATTAATGAATATTAACAAAATTCTAAACCTAATCTTAGCCAACTCCAAGCCTCAGACCTAAACTTAGCCCTTGACCCCCAAAAAACCTCCTGTTTGTCCTCAAACGCCTGTCTATACGGTGTCAAGACAATGAGCATGTAATAAACACGGAATAATAGGAAGAAGCGTTGTCTTGACACATTATTTTCCATAGCGTGGTACAGACACACAATCCAGGAAAACCCATTGCTTCCATGAATGCAGATATGGAATCACAACCAGGCCAAGTAAAGTAGAGAAGAGTAAGGCCAAGTAGGGCTACTGTAGAGAGGCTGTACAGATGACATCACAGCACTCAGTGTACACCCTGGGTTACTCCTGATGTCTGTGTACACCCGGGGTTACGCCTGACATCTCCTCCTGACCCCACAAGACTTGAAAGTGCGTCAAACCAATGCGCCCTCGTACATGTGTACAACTGTCTGATATGAACCCAACTCGCAGTCATTGTATGGGAGGCGTTAGCCTCAGAAAAATATGAATATGAAGTATCATTCAGATTAGGATTTATTTAGGCTACTAATAAAACAGTCTTTATCCTTACAATTAAAAGAAGCGTTCCAAAAACACTTCAATCTAAGAGCCAGGACCAGGCTAAACGTGGACCAGTCCAAACGTGGACCAGTCCAAACGTGGACCAGTCCAAACGTGGACCAGTCCAAACGTGGACCAGTCCAAACGTGGCTTCTGCTTTGCCCACATTGTTCCACAGTATGGCGTTACAATGTGGAGAAAGAATGTCTCTGAAAGTTGCGTAGTGTACCTTTAACCTAAACAGCGCTGTATGCCCATATAAGGAGCTGTCATACGTTAATGCAGAGAAGTGTTGTACCATGTTTCTTCTGTTGCACATTTTGTACAGACGTGTTCCAGTGTATAAAGTGTTTGTGGAGCAGAAGCAGCCTGTACATAGAAACGCCTCATGTGTATCTTCACTGCTCTGAATAAAGCTCCTGAGATGCTCCTCTGACTCCACTCGTTATTTAGCACATGCATATTTGGGCCTCAAGGTCGAAAAGGTTAAGAAGCCCAGGTCTACAGCCGCCCAAGACAAGTGGATGAGAGCCTTAAAGTTTTATGTCAGTTAAACTCATACACGTGAGTTCTCTGTTATTCTCTCACCTCATCCTCTCTCTCTCCCTCTTTCTCTCTCTCCCTCCCCCCTGTCTTTCTCTCCGCTCTCTCTCTTTGTCTCTCTCCTTCTCTTTCTCGACTTTCTCTCTCACTCTCTTTCACCCTCTCTCTCCCTCACTCTCATAACGTAAAAGTCTGTGTTGAAAACCTTTGACTCACATTGTTAAGTTATATCAGCACAAAGATTTAACTTAGTTTAACTTATCAGATGCAGATGGAAATGAGCTTTGTGCTAAATCTGGTGCAGCCATATTTTTAATGTACTTGCACATTGCCTCCAAATAAATAAATAAACAAACTAAACTAAATCATCCTTAGGACAAATACATTGGTACATTAATACGTCGATTCATTGTGATAACACAAGTGCAGAATACTTTTTCTCAAAAAAGTGCTGGGGGCCTGATTAAAACATGCTGTGGGCCGTATTTGGCTCCTGGGCCACAGTTTGCTTGTTTGGTCTTGGGCTGCAACTACACAACTTTTTCAGTTTAGTTAATGTGGTGATATGTACCAATGCACACCTCCAGTGCAGAGACTGGAAAGGACTTTTTGTTTGTTTTATTTCTTGAAATAAATTCAGTTAACAAAGAGGTTCTGCAGATGACATCACAACATTCTAACTGTCAGCAGTGAGTGGCCAAAATGAATGAGAGTAAAGAGAGAGAAATGACATTTTCTCCTGCTTCAGACATTAAAGTATGAAAAAGCAGCTGCAGACCAATAATAAATATAAACAAACATGACTCCTGCTGAATACTGAGTTTGTATGTGATGTGTACAAAGAGACAATCAGGTAAACAGTGGCAGAAAAGCAAAAAAACAACAGGAACACTTCTGTTTCTGTCACATTTCTCACGGAAACAGACATTAGGGTCTCACACAGACACCTTTAGTTTTCTCCAACTCCCGTTAGGAAACAAATTAGCAAAAGTCTGCGCTACAACTACAATTTTTGCCAAGAAGGAAAACTAAATTTGTCCCCCTTAAAAGCTAAGAACACATTTATCACTCGATCTTCTCAGACTTTTGCTTTAGTCAGAATGTTGAGTGTTTATCAAATAAAAAACATATCTGTGCAGAACCTTTATTAGAAAATGAATCTATATTGGAATGAATATTTATCATGCAGGTAGCAACTTAAAACAAGTAGCCCTATTTAATAACTTTATGTGAATATAAATGTCAAACTTTGAGACATTTGTCTGAATCAATATTATGAAACTTCTTGATTGATGCTCGATTGGTGCATCACAAGTTCAATCCAAGTGTTCAACTGGAATATCCCTGATCTAAAGATTGTGCTGAAAAGAGTAGCTGCAAAAACCAATATATATATCAAGTTCATTACTTTAACACTTGACAAGCATGAGTCTTCATCTCTGGTTCAACAGTATGTACGTCTGCATTTAAAAGTGAAGATAAATACAGTAAATACAACACAAAACACACTATTCCTCTGCCGAGAAAAACATTTTGTTTTACTGTCAGGATATGATCCGCCGAGGAAATGATTCACCAGGCTACTTTTGGCAAACTTGGCAAAATCTTTACTAATTGTGCCCCATGACTGATTCTGGCCCAGGAACTTCTCTAGGCCTAGAATTAGAATCAGAAAGTCTTAGTGGTGAACAATAATGATAACAATAAAGATATTGTGCTACAATATTAATAAAAGTGGCCATAGGTCCTAATGGTCAACGAGAAACTGTTGTCACTCGACCTACCTGGTAAAATATTGAATGAATAAATAAATAAACCAATACAGAGTGATAGAAAGCAGGCAAAATATGTGCAAGAATACAATAAATAGGCTCAAACACAACATTCCTAGAGTAAAATCAGATCTGTTCTTAAAGATGCACTGTGTAACTTTTTGATAAAAAAATGAACTTTAACAAATGCCTATCATTGTTTATTAGTCACTAAATGAATAATAATAATAAAACTCAGTGTTATTGTTTTCATATTAGGTTTACTTGTATTGCCACAAAATGATTATTTGGCCTGTAGGAGCCTCTTTGTGTATGTTTCATAGAAAAAGATGTTCTACAGAAAAAGGTTTTGTCCTAGAATATGATTTCTAAGGAAAGATGGAAAAGATGTTCAATGAAACATGCATATTGCATTATTTCTTTTTTACAGCAAAACTGTCATATGAAACAATACAGTTGTGCTGTATGTGTCCCCCTTTCACAAAACATTGTGACGCCCACGTTAAACAGATGTAATCTGGCTGTAATCTGGCTTTCTTCTTTATAAAGACAGTATGAAGAGAAAGTCATGTTGCGTGTGAAAACATTATATGGATGTCATTATTGTGGACCCCTTTGAAAAATCCTCTGGCTCCGCCACTGCTTCTCATCTACCTCATTGAACTGCCTCTGTCAGTGTTACATGACTTTATCCAGCAGAGGGCAGTGAGACACAACATGTACAGATCAAGGAGACAGTTTTTTTTGTTTTGTTTTTCTTGTAGCATACTGTATGTACATCTGCGTTTAGTTCATTGTAGTAGTTAGTTTATTTAAAAGGGACAGAACATTAAACATTGTTGCCCTGTTAGGTACAACCGATGCCACATTCACAGAGCTCATCACAAACAACAAAGACATACAATACAAAACAATATAATACATAAAAATAAATGACACAAAGTATTTACAGTAAACACACACACAATTCTGTTCTAATGTTTTAATGTTCACATGTTTGACTGTCGTTGTTTGATCTTACATTTGAAGAGTCTCAGATCTGTGAGAGTTGGGCAGGTCAGGTGTTCTTTAACTGTGAACGCTCTGACTGAAGGAGGTCTGACATGTGTCCAGTCTCAGTCTCCGCTGGTCAGCTTCTCTCTTTCTGATCAGAAATGAGTTCTTTATAAAAATATCCAAACATAAAATATTTAATCTTTCTAAAATGTTCCAGCAGTGCCACTTCATGGTCTTTTGGCCCACAATGGGATCAAATCATTGCAGCTTTTAGTGACAGGTAAAGTCTTATCAGGCCAAAGCAGGTTAGATTAGTCCATTCTGTCTATGTCCGTTTCTTTATACGACCTTCAAACATAACCCTAAATATCTGAGTTCATCTGCTCTATTAATGTTTTTTTTTTTTTTGCACATTAAAATGGACTTTTAGCTTTTTCCGCAGAGAGAAGCACATGACACTGTTTTTGGGACAGACTCTGGCCTTTTGTTTAGTTAGTAGTTCTGCAGTCTTTCCTGGGGTCTTAGTTGAGACATCCATCCTAGATTATAATATTCATAACAAACTTATTGATTCTTGTAAGCTATCTACCCTGTGGCTCTGTCCTTTGGCCTCACTTCCTGCTCTGAGTAGAAACAGCTCGTTGTTGTTGTTAGAGACAGTGTTGCATTAAAAAAGAAAACAGCGGGCTAAAGGGGCAGCCTCTGGTCGCTATGGTAACTAGTGTTTTATAAAGGGAGTATGAGCAGGTCACAGATCTTTCTCACAAAATATAAGAAGTAAAAGTAACCACATTTATTCTTCTCCAGTCAAATACATGTAATGGGATAAGCTGTAGGAGGAGAGTAGGCGTGACAGTAGCGAGGCGAGGGCACATAGCCGCGCTTCCTCTCTCTCTCCATGCCATTCGGGTCTGAAGCACGACACGCTTGCTGCGCGCAGATTTCAAACCGATTTCATGTAAGTGTAGTAGTGTGGGGTTTGCGTACCTGGCCAGTCGCACACCTGCCTATAAAAAGGGCACTACGTTGGTACGTCGTCCGTCTCTACTCCTCCCACCTTGACGTCAGATGCCAGAGGAGCTGGGTCATGGCCGCGAGGCGAAAGCACTACTGCAGCTATTGTGCAGCGAATAGGCGCACTTGGGTCGTTCGAGGGCGTAAAGCGCGGCGACTAGGAAAAGTGTGCGGGCATCGGTGAGTAGCTTGTAGTAACTTTCTGTGTGAAAAACCCAGGATGCGTCAAGCTAATGGGCAATTGTTTTAGTTCGCTATGGCCTGGCGTTGGATCTCTCCCCTCGCTGCTGGTGAGGTGTTTTGGGCGGCTAGATGGGTCAGCGCACAAACCACTCTGTATTCCGGTATGTGTCTTGTGTCCACTGTTTTGTTATTGTTTTACTGTATCATGTTTAGACTGTGTAACTTGTTGTAGGCTCCTGCTGGCGGCGAGCCTCCTCTTTACCTTTGGCTCTTTGTCGCCTCTTCTTCATCTCCTGTCTCCGTGTGTATCGTGATTATCATCTCAACTGTGTCAATGGAGGAACATGGGCCCAAACAGGCTCTGGCGCCCGCTGTAAGCTAAGGACTGGTCTTGGAGCTTGTCACGGTTGTAATATGGGACTCTGAAAGACTTTTTTTGTTCTGTTTGTCCAAGGTGCCCTATGTTTATTTTAACTTAACTCAAAGCAAAAACTAGAAGTAATAAATAAGAAACCTGATTCATGTCTCATGTCGTTTTAGTTTACGAACCTGTGTTGCCTTAAAGCAAAATTTAAATATACAAACTATTTATTTCCCTATTTAATGGGATGACGTTGCTGGTAAATGTAAAAAATAATATAAATTGGTAGTTAAGCCCGTAGAGCGCACCCGCTTGGTCACACTAGCAATCGTTTTAACTTGTTCATTAATTGCACCTAAAAATAAAGCCAGTGAAAGGCACTCGTTTGCTCTATGTCATTTGCCCAATATCTAGGCATTGTATGAAAACCTCCAGCCATCGACAATGCTTGGCTAAAGGACTCTGGATGTGAGTTTTACTGAAGTGTTTTTATAGCCTAAGAATTGTTTGTGTGAAGATACTAATGTGTTTATTTACTTGTTGCATCATTTTAGTCCTGGGATATAAGCCAAAGACTGAGGAGTGCATACAATTAACCTCTTATTTTAGCAAAGGTATTTTTAATTGTTAAAATAATATTGTGTGTGTTTTATAGGAAAATACCTGCACCTGTTACTGTTTTATCCCACCTTCTCATAATGATAAATAATATTCAATAGGCTCTTCAATAAATTGACCTTCTAGCATTTTGAGTGCATTGGCAAAGTTAGAGCAATGTGCAATATGGCCTATTGGTGAATTGATGAATTATTCAGTAATTTATTTTGGGATTGAAGTGTTGGTTTTCTTTTTATTTTGCTATTTGTGTACAATTTAATTCACTGAAATCTTTTTAGCATTTTACTAAATCGCCTATTGCCTATTTATTAAATGCTTTTTAAATCAACAAACAAACATATTGTTAAATAAATGTCAAGAAATTTAATTCCAGCCTCTGCCTAGTTTATTCTGCTTACAAAAATACTACATACAGATACACAAACAACTACAACTACAACTTCACTTCATTATGAGGCCTGATTTATCAAGCCAGGTGCTAAAGTAGAGGTGCAAAAAAAACAAAAATCATGTTATTTCTGAACATTTCACACAAACTTTAATATTGGAAGATACAACAAACTAAACTAAACAGATATGAACCACTTCAAGTTCTACATCTTTAGTGTGTGAGAGACAAATGTCATCTCTGCCAAGGTTTTGCTCCCCCTAACCTGTTTTTGCACATGAGCACATGCTTGATAAATCCGGCCATAAGAGTACTTCAAACATAAAGTAGTGTGTACTTATACAACAGACAAGTCAGAGAACAGGTTTGGATTGTCAAAGTATTTAATTAGAAGCTTTTACACAAAAGTGTAGTTTATAGACTCTAGATACAAATATAAAACTTACACTTTTATAAAAATACACTTTCATTCATAATTTACACTACAATAATCATCTCATATCAAATTCCCATCACTGTGTCTAGTTGTCTTTCATAGTTTGTCACAAAGTAGAGTTTTATCTTTCTATTTCTACTGACAGACAGTTACATATCTGGATTAAATCTGCTCATTTCTACTCATACATTTGTACTTCAAGTTGCTCCTGTTCCTGAGCAAACACACAAAAGCCTATATGTGATACATACATTAGATTTGTTCCTCTGTGGTTTGAACTTTGGCAAAGGAAAAGGAGATGTTCCAGTGTTAGTGCTGGGAGGCTCTGTGATGGGACGTGTGGGACCAGAGGACACGGGCCTGCAGCGATGGGACGTGTGGGACCAGAGGACACGGGCCTGCAGCGATGGGACGTGTGGGACCGGAGGACACGGGCCTGCAGCGATGGGACGTGTGGGACCGGAGGACACGGGCCTGCAGCGATGGGACGTGTGGGACCAGTCACTAGAGGACACGGGCCTGCAGCGATGGGACGTGTGGGACCGGAGGACACGGGCCTGCAGCGATGGGACGTGTGGGACCAGAGGACACGGCCTGCAGCGATGGGACGTGTGGGACCAGAGGACACGGGCCTGCAGCGATGGGAAGCGTGGGACCAGAGGACACGGGCCTGCAGCGATGGGACGTGTGGGACCAGAGGACACAGGCCTACAGTGGTTTTGGGACGACTCTTCATCAGTGCCTGACTCCGGCGCAGCGTCTTCCCTAGAACACACAAGTACAGCAGCATGAGGGGCTGTGACATTATTAGACGTAGTATTGATTCTGTAACTGCGGCGGCCATCTTGTGATTGTTGAGCATTTGTAATAAAACTGGAGTAAGTGATTTTCAAACAGCAGAACATGAAGTGGATCTTTAAAGGATAATGCTTTACTTCTGAGCACCTCCGCGTTGGAATCTCAGGCACCACAACCATAAAGAGAGTAGTAAAGCATAAATGACAGTTGAGTGTTTCTCACATCAGGAAATGAGTTAGAGCTCCATCTTCTGACCACACAGGGAATTACGCAGGCTAAATTATCAAATGGATCTTCCCTGATATGCTACAGCTGCAGAAAAACTCAAAATGAGCCTGGATTTATGATCAGATGACAGATGATCACATTTTATATTCTGGACTTCGTTTGAACTGTTAGTCCTTGTGGTAGCCTAAATATTGATCATAGTTTTACAGCAGTTAACATGCAAACAATGAAGAAATTGACAAATAAAAGTTGAAAATGACAGGATGTAATCTGAGTTCTAAAATAGTGTTGTCAAAAAGACACTTTACGACTGACACATTTTAATGGAGTTTAAATAATCATTTAGCACAATTTAAATATTATAAAATCATAACGTCTGTGTCCTTTATGTGGGTTTTGGTCCACATTTCTAATGTGGTTGCTAGGTAACAGTTGTGGGTTCACCTCTACTTACAGTATGTAATATTTACTGGACAAAACACAACTACAAACCTCATAAAAACAGTCAGTGTAGGTGACATTTTAAATCTAATCATGTTCACTGAGTTTGACTGAATCTGAACAGAACAGAAGATCTACCTATGACATCACAGTTAAGAGACATTCAGAACGAAAAACACCTCACAGACAAAACTCCAGCTGTGTCTCCTTTAAAGCAAGGGCGTGCTGGCTAATCGGGAGAGTCGGGACGTTTCCCGGTGGGCCGCGTGACTTTTGGGCCGGTGGCCTTTGTGGTTGAAGAGAGAGAAAGAGAGAGAGAGAGAGAGAGAAGCCCGGCCCATACAGCTGCAGCGGGCAAATGTGCGCACAGTGGGAGAGGCGGAGCCAGCTGCTGCCTCGTCTATGATGTGTTTCACAGCACATAGCGCATAATCAAAGACTCTTGACACGTTTTGGAGCCCAAAAACATGCTCCACGTACCATAAGCTCTCAGTCAAACTTTGTTTCAAGTAAATCCGTTGTATATTCTCGGAGTTACGAGCAAAAACGGCTGATGAACAAACACTTCAGCAGATTTATACACGCGAATCACCGCGGCGGAGCGGAGACATTTCCACACAAAACAAGACAAAAGGTTCACACACAAGTTTGTCTTTGTGGCAAGAACGCACTTTGTGTGTTTGTGTGAGCGCGTCCTTCATGTGTGTGTGTAAGAGCGCACTGCTGTGGAGCAGAGGACAGGTCAGAGGTCAGGAGGAGAAAAGCTGGGAGCTGTGTCTGTACTGTATTGACCATGTGTGACTAAAACTAAGCAGTTTACTACTGGAGAAGAGAATGTATGATAGGTGGAGTAGATATTGGTTAAAAAAAAAAAAAAAAAGGAGATTTCCTGAGCGGGACTCGAACGTGGGTGCAGAAAGGGTAAACGTTTATATGCACAGTTCTTAACCACTCAACTACCAGCTACGTCACGTAACTCAATGAACAAATGGGCCAATCTAAGGTCTAATTTTCCCGGGCTGAAAAATGATCCCAGCACGCCACTGCTTTAAAGGGACTGAACTCGACTTTTACATAAAATAACTTCAAATCTATTTCCCCAGCACACACATGGAAATAGTTGTTGTTGTTGTTAGCATTGTGGTTAACTGCTGCTAGCATACCAACACGTCTTGCTCCCAACAGCGATGAAAAAAGCAGTTGGGAGGCTCAGAAAGCATTAGGTAATTGAACAATACATGTGACTGATGCAGGAAGTTTGATCTGAATTATTTCCGTTTGCATTTAAATCGGGTTTAGCACCTTTAAATGTTCAGTGTGTGACTTTCTGGAGGCGAAAAGTCCACTAGACAAGTTTGTAGAAACTTTAGTTAAATACTCTATGATATTCTGAATGAGGGATGTGAAGTGTCTTGCAGAAGAACACAACAACAGCTGCTTTCTCTGGCACCTGGTCTGATTATGTCATCGTCTCTTGTCACTCGCTGCTTTGTGGATCACTGACACGACAGCAAACCCTTTTCTCATCCTTGTATCCTTATCCTTGTATTGTATCTGAGTTTAGGACACATAGAACACAAACCGAGTCAGAGTAATTGTACCTTATAAGCGTGTTTGGCGCAGTGCTCCTTCAGCTCTGCCACGTGTCTGGAGAAATGCTCCAGTCTGGTCTGAGAGAGCGGGAGGCAGAGGGTCCGGCGCTGTCGGGTCACCAGGCTGTAGGTCAGAGGTCACAGGTCAGGAGCAGTGTGGGACAGACTGTATCCTCGAGAGGTTTTAGGGAATTATGTCAGGACTGTTACTTGACAGTGGAACCAAGCCTTTACTAACGACATGAAAATGACTAAACAAGATTGAACTCAACACCGATTAGAGATGGAGGATATATCGGTATGAGTATCGGTATCGGCCGTTCTCTAGTCTCTCTGTGCACGTGTACCAGTCCTAGTTTGTCCTCAAAGCATCAGACATGAAGCTTTGAATAAACATGATAAATAAACAATAACTTCAGCTAAAATTGTTTTTTATATTTACATAATAAGTGATCTTGTGAGTTACTGAGCGACTTCAGAGTGGAGCGCCCCCTACAGTTCTACTGTGCAAATATCAAACCTAAAATTACACATTCTTCAAAGTTAATGTAGGCTGGATATAAAACCAACTGTCAAAACATTTATAATAAGCACATTTTCATGTTTTTGTACTTAAAGTGCCTCTGACAGTTGAACTACTCATTTGACAAAGACGTAGTAAAGATCAATATATTTAAGGTTTTACAAATCATTTTTCAAAGTTCATTCCAGTTTGGCCATTTTTTAGCATTAAAAATGTACTTCCTGTTCGTAAATGATGACATCACGCTAGGTAGTTGCCTGGCAACCATGTAATGAACTGGGCCAAAACTCCTTAAATATAACTTCTTTTTTTTTTACTTGAGCCATAAAAATACACTAAAACTCACTTTGTTCTTAAATGCTGTTTACAGGGTTATAAAAATCAGTTCTTGTGAGAAAATTGAAAATGTCCTCGTCTCCCCAGTGTGATGTCATCAGGTTAGAACTCTGCTCTACTTCCTGGTATTTTCTCAACAGATTTTCACATTTTTCTCCACAAACTTGTTCTTGATTAACGTAAAACTATCATTTATAATTACAACAGGTATTAATCTACCAAAATAAATACACATTTGAAAAACATTAAAACCTGTCTATGCACTTTAATTATGTAAAATCAATTATTCAGAGATTATAACCTTGTTATAACTGTCATAACTCATCATTAGTTTACTCAAAGTTGTATTTGAGTTGACTCATGTGTGTGTGAGTAATCTGTTCAAACACTTAAAGAATCTCTGTTCTGGCCCGCCCACTTGTCTGGATTTACTTGTTGTAATTCAGAAATGAGTCCTCAAAGTAAAGCATGTGTGGTTCAAAACTGTCCCATAGACACTTTACAACAATAAACATGAGTCATTTCAATCTGCTGTTTGTTACAGTTACATGTTAAAGTGAAGAGGCGGGGCTCAGTTTGTCTGCAGTTTGAAACAGGAAGTCACCGGAGCTGTTTCTATTTTTAAGTCGTAATAGTTCAATTTTGTGTTTTGCAAAGACTAAATGTAAATTACTGATTTACATATGTTCTAGTTCATTGCTAAAAAGTAAAAAAAACACACAAACCCTCCCTTTAAAATTGTTACGAAAAGCCAAAATGTAAAAAAAAACAAGAATTTTGGTTTTCTTTCAGTTTAATCTTAACCCGTCCCAAGCCCCAGCCCTAAACTTACTCATTTTAGTCACTTGAAGCCTAAACTTACCTGTTAAACCCAAAGAAAATGTTATTTGATTTACAGTGGCTTTTCGTAACATATTTACGTTAAAAAGGTGTGAAAGTGCTTATTATACGTTTTAACATTTCGTTGTAACTAGGGATGTACTGATCTGATACTGGGATCAGATATCGGTGCGATCCAGAAAATTTTGCTGGATCGAGTATCGCTCCATGATATCGGTTCAGCCGATATCATAGTTGTGTCTTAATTGGACATAAATGACTAATTTACTGGCTGGTGTTGATCCAGAACATCTCATATTATTGGACATTTAAGTCAGATTAAGTTGTGGCTTGCTCTATAAAAAACAGTACATAACACTATGACAAACGTTTGTTTTGATAAGAAAGAAAAGCTATTTCAGTCCTTACACTGGTATCTGCTGATACCCGATACTTGAAGACAAAGTATCGGTATCAGTATCAGAACTGAAAAAGCTGGATCCCTATTTGTAGATCTCCATTTCCTGTGGAGACTGTTGAAATATCAGTTATCGCCACAACAGGTGGCCGATAAACCTCTCATCCCATCCCCGGACAGGACCCTCTTTTGGTCTGATGCTGTGTACTCACATGAGAGCGTCGATGGCACAGCCCTGTCCTGCCACCTGCACAGAGTAGTCCACCACAGCTCTCTTTGGGACGTCTTTACTCTTCACCTGGAGACAACAGTCCACCGCAACCTGCCCCGCGACCCCTGTCCCACACAGAGACAGAAGAGCACATGGGACTGTGAGCAGCACACACACTGAAACACCATCACACTTTACTTCATTCAAACTGTCTGCGTGACAAAACAAAGTGAATGTGCTGACCCTGAATGTTCAGTCAAGTTCAGTTGTTTGTGTTTTGGGTTCATGTATTTTGTTTACTGAGAGCTACCAATGTGTCCATACATAATACAGTGTTTCCCAACCAGGGGAAGTGGACCCCGGGCAGGGGTGGCCCATCATTAGGGCGATAAGTGCGACGCACCGCCAACAAAAAGAGGAAAAAAGAGCAAGATGTGTAGTTAAAGTTGATCAAAACCGATTAAAACCTGATTAAAATTTAAACATCCTTGTCCAATCAGAGGGCTTATTTTCTCCTGCCGGTGCATAGTCCCGCCTCTTTTGGTGTAATCTCAGCCTGACTTAAAATGCTCCCGCTGCTTCCATTGAATCTAATGTAAGAGCATTTTTTTCTAAGTTTCAGCCTCACAATGTAAACTAATGGGATTCGCAGGTGCTTGCACCAACGCTGTGCGTCGTCACGCAGACGTACGTGACGACGCAAGGCACGTTCATCTGTCAGTCAAACATAGTCAAGTCAGCGCGGCTGGGCTAGTGCTAGTGATCCAAGTCAGAATATTCACCACCAAACAAGCTGCTTTAACAACTACGACCCCGAGGCCAAATTTAAACATCAGACACGTTACTACAGAATGTGGGAGAATGTATAATTGTGTATTTTCTGTTTTTGTTTTCAATCATGCCATCCATGTCTATGTTTACTGTGGCTCTCTTGCTGTTTATATTGTCTAATATTAACAGATAGATTTGATTTTTTTATTATTATAAAGTCTGCTTATGCATTTACTGGTCTGGATCTTGATTTTATAGTTTTATTGACATAGTTGGCCACAGCCATTTGATTTCATGTGAATGCCATCTAGTGGTGGAAAATTAAATTACAGTGGGCATAGGGCTTTGATAGCTGCAATGTATTGACCATAGCACCCCCAAGAAATAAGTCAGGATCCGCCACTGCCCTCACCAGGGGGTACTTGGAATGATTTCAAACGTCATTTTAAATGTTATTTGTGGTTATTTTTTAAATACTTTTAAGGCATTTTAAACCAGCATTTTTACAAAAACAAAAAGATACAAAGCAACAGTTGGCAGTTTCTACTAGAAAATCCATTTGTTTGCCTAAAAGCACAAGTTAGGGGGTACTTGGTGTGTGGGACAAAATTTAGGGGGTATTTAGACCAAAAAAAGGTTGGAAACCATAATAGAACTAGATTTACCAAATAAAAAAAATACAATTTAATGATATAATAAATCATTATTTTTCTTTTAAAATGTTATGTTGAATTCAAACTCACTTACTTTGTATCCATTTTGTTTAGATTTCATTTAGTAGATGTCATGTTGCTTTTAAATAGTTTCTAGATTTTCACTCATCAGTTCACATTTTTATTTTTTTGTTTAGTTTGAACTGACATTCTTCTATCGATGGAACTTAAAACACTCTGATGCTTAAAATATCTTCTAAAACATTCACTTAGCTGCATATAAACTGTCTCACTTTACTTCTAGAAACCACTTTTTCATTTGAGTTGAGTAAATGTCTATAAACCCATTCTGAGAAGAGAGTGTGACTGACCGGAGCAGCAGCAGGACAGGAGCACAGCAGCAGCAGCAGCACAGAGGAGCACACACTGGACACGTCCCGGGACAGGAGCAGAAGTCATGTTTGTATCAGTCGGAGCAGATTCACAGTGAGCACACGCACAGCCCCAGCACTGCTTTTTATAAGTTTACTTTCACTTTCCTTCTTTGGGAATTCTCAGGACATTAACCTCTGCCCTGCTCTCTCTCACACACACACATACGCACACACACCCAAAATACTCTAACACTTCTCTGTTTCCTGGAAGCTCCACTGGCTCACGTTCATTTTCTGTAAACTGATCCTGGCCTCATTCAGAGTCACTAAAGCTTCACTTACTGTAAACACAGACATTCATCATTCAACATTATTATTTGTATATATATGTAAAAACATGTATGTGCAGCTTGTGGTCATTAACCCTTTAAGCAACACAGTCTTGGACGAAAACGTAGATCTACAACGAAATGTCAGAAATGTACGATTTTTTATTAAATATCTCTGTTTTCTTCAGTGACATGGGTTGAGCTGGCTCCTCCTAGTGCCTCCACTCAGTTTCATCTGACTACACTCAGGTCAGGTATCACAGGATGCAGACGCTTCCCCAAAAAGCAGGAAGTACAGTCATCCAATCAGCAAACGGGTGTAGCACCAAATTCTGGGCCCCAGGTATATTATTTGTCGATGGGCCCTTTTGCATATAATCTGTTTATTATTTTAGTCATTTTTCTATTTATTTGGGTTTTATTTCCTTCTAGAATTATCATATCAGCCTATTGATTTAATTTATACATTCCACACATTGTTAGTGTTGGTTTTGCAGGCTTCAGCAGATCAAATTAAATCCTTTGTAATGATAACTTAATTTTACTGCCATAACTGACATCTATGTGTTTTTTGGGTCAAAACTGTTGGGTTGGAACCACTGAAGTTGTGATATGTACTGACAATATTGAGTGAATATGCATTTATTTAACCGATCATTTTGGTCAAATCCTGTTTTTTGTTCAATAAAAACTGCAATCTCGTGCGTATAATATTATAATTCTAGCTGTTAAACTTGTAAGTAATTTGGCCAATTATTATTCCTTTTGTTAGGCATTGTTATTTTTTTTAATCGAGGTTATTTGCTGATATCAGAAATAACTGCATTTAGAGGAACAGTTAATCTCACAAGCAAAAATGACACGCTTTTGGGGGCCCTTTCCTGCTCTGGGCCTGGGGAAACTTGTACCATTTAACCCCCCAGTCCGACACCCCTGGGAATGAAGAGTGGCGAACAGACTGTATATGTTCTCCTGCTTTGACCTTGTGTCAAATATTAACTTCAAATAGAATATTTTACTTTTCATTTTGCGGGTTTACACACATACACTGAAAAAAGATTCTGGTCCTTATTAAAGGTGGCATATATTTTTAGAATCAGATTTTTATTGTTATTAAAATGTACTTACATAATTAGACTAATAAAGACACCGACACTGAATTTAAAATGTATGTATAATGTGTATTGTAATTGTTTCATACTTACACCAAAAAATTGTGTAAAAGCAAAGATCTACTTATTGCACCTGCTCCAGAAAGCAGCACCAAACACATCCAGTCTGTAAGAGTCAGTGTATCTTACCAAAGCCTGATGCTGTCAGATCTCAAAGCTAAGCATGTGTTTTTAATACTTTATTGTGTTGTATTTTGAAGTTTCTTCTTTTTTTTTCTTTGTTAGATCTCATCTACAACACAATATTTTTTTTTTCCAATTGTGACATAAAATACAAAACATACAGAAAACATATATATACAGTACATACATACATACATACATACATACATACACACACACATACTGTATATATTTAAGTACATACATACATACACACATACTGTATATATTTAAGTACATACATACATACATACACATACTATATTCATACATACATACATACATACATACATACATACATACATACATACATACATACATACATACACATACTGTATATATTCATACATACATACATACATACATACATACATACATACATACATAAATACATACACATACTGTATATATTTAAGTACATACATACATACACACATACTGTATATATTTAAATACATGCATACATACATACATACATGTATACATAAAAAAATAAATAAAATAAAATATATATAATTTAACAAAAACACAACAAAGACAGTAGCAAAAAAAAAAAAAAAACAGGACAAAACATATACTCAACAAAAATATAAATGCACCACTTTTGTTTTTGCTCCCATTTTCCATGAGATGGACTTGAAGATCTAAAATTCATTCCAGATACACAATATTACCATTTCTCTCAAACACTGTTCACAAATCTGTCTAAATGTGTGATAGTGAGCACTTCTGCTTTGCTGAGATAATCCATCCACCTCACAGGTGTGCCACATCAAGATGCTGATCTGACATCATGATTAGTGCACAGGTGTACCTTATACTGCCACAATAAAAGGACACCCTGAAATGGGCATTTTGTTTTTGCTTTATTGGCGGTCTGAAACGCTTTGGAGACGGCTTATGGTGGAGAAATGAACATTCAATGCACGAGCAACAGATCTGGTTGACATTCCTGCTGTCAGCATGCCAATTGCACGCTCCCTCAATGCTTGTGGCTTCTGTGGCATTTTGCTGTGAGACAAAACTGCACATTTCAGGGTGTCCTTTTATTGTGGGCAGTATAAGGTACACCTGTGCACTAATCATGATGTCAGATCAGCATCTTGATGTGGCACACCTGTGAGGATTATCTCAGCAAAGCAGAAGTGCTCACTATCACACATTTAGACAGATTTGTGAACAGTGTTTGAGAGAAATGGTAATATTGTGTATCTGGAATGAATTTTAGATCTTTAAGTCCATCTCATGAAAAATGGGAGCAAAAACAAAAGTGTTGCGTTTATATTTTTGTTGAGTGTACATAGGTGCATGCGCCTAGATACATCATCCATATACATACTTTTATATAGTCCATAAACAAGCACAACCCGCAGCTATATGTAATCATACCTTCATTTAATTAATATTTATTGTTTATTTTATTATTTTAATATTGTTTTGTTGTTGTTGTTTTTTTTCTCTCAACAGCAAGTACCCTATTTAACCTATATTTATATTTTATTGATATAAGGTGCCCATCTTTTGTTAAATAAATGTATTGTACCTTTTAGATTATGTGTACATGTTTCCATATTATAAATTTTCATTACTAATTCATTCCACTTATTAGTATTTGGGGCCTCTGCTTTTTTCCAATTCTTTGTTATTTGCTTAACTGCACTAGTTCTTAGCACCCAAAACATATGATAATTTGCATTTTCCATATTATTTGGTTGGATGCAGTTAGCTAAGCATGTTTGGTCTGAGCAGTACCTGGATGGGAGACAACAGGAGTGACCTGAGTGAGACAAACAGAGGAGAAACTCATCGGATGTAATCATTATTTACAAAAGACGATTAATCATATAAAGTATATTCAATATTATTATTATTTTTTTAGATTGGAAGTAAACATTTTATTTAAACTTTACATAAAAATATAGCTGAATTTTCATTTTTTTTTTTTGTTTGCAATATCTTATGAAAATAATTAGTACAAGTTATGTTTTTCAGTGTAGAAATGGCAACGACCAAAAGCACTGGCCGAGTAAATCACAAAAAGTCCCTGTGCCTCCAACGAGCTCCAGTGATGTGACGTCAGACGTGAAATGAAAGTGATGCATCAGGTTCTTCAGTCTCAGTCTGGTTCGTCTGAAATACTGGAGAAACTAAACTGAACTTTTAGAATCCAAACTGAAGTATGAATGAAGTGTATTGTTTGATACAGAAACAAGAATGGAGAGAACATGCAATGACTTGTGCAGAATTGGAGTTTAAAAGGTTTGCTATGGAATTGTTTAATCAAAAGCAAAGCAGACTTGAATTAAAATAAATAAATAAATGAAAAATATATAAAATAGCAACCAATAACATGCAGGTTAGGGTAATATCCTCCAGCTACAGTAGTCCTGACCAAGAACACCTGGACATGGGTCCCTGAGCGCTGCACTGTGGAGTCACTGCTCCTGAGATGCTGCAGAGGTATTGAAGGATGGTCACATGCAGAGGACACATTTCCCTACAGGGACAGTAAAGTGCACCTTAACCTTAGTTTTCAAATGATGTAAAAATGGATTTTAATGATGTAAAAATGGATTTTAACAAGTAAAATGTTTTTTTTAGAAAGTTAAAACTATGATGTATGATAAATATGAAATAGAAAAACAAGGACCTATGACTAAGGCGGAAGTCCTGCTGCCGAAACTGTCAGGTAAATGAGCTCTCAGCTTATTACAAGGAAACAGAAAGTTAAGTGTGTGCACAATGTCAAAAAACTATGTTACCAGAAAGAGAGGGAGAAGAGAGAGGGAGAAGAGAGAGGGAGAGAGAGAGAAGAGTAAAAAGAGAGAGAGAGAGAGAAGAGAGAGAGAGAGAAAAGAGAGAGAGAGAAGAGTAAAAGAGAGAGAGAGAAAGAGAAGAGTAAAGAGAGAGAGAGAGAGAAGAGAGGGAGGGAGAGAGAGAAGAGAGAGAGAGAGAAAGAGAAGAGTAAAAGAGAGAGGGAGAGAGAAGAGAGAGGGGGGGTACAAGAGAGGGAGAGAGAGAGAGAGAAGAGAGGGAGAGAGAAGAGTAAAAGAGAGAGAGA
Organism: Mugilogobius chulae; assembly: GCA_038363315.1. Lineage (NCBI taxonomy): Eukaryota > Metazoa > Chordata > Actinopteri > Gobiiformes > Gobiidae > Mugilogobius > Mugilogobius chulae. Next base: position 13,017,208 of record CM076403.1, read on the forward strand.
GAGAAGAGAGAGGGGGGTACAAGAGAGGGAGAGAGAGAGAAGAGCTATAGAAGAGAGAGAGGGAGAGAATAGAGAGAGAAGAGAGGGAGGGAGAGAGAGAGAGTAAAAGAGAGAGAGGATAAAGAGAGAGAGGAGAGAGAGAGGGAGAGAAAAGAGGAGGAGAGAAGAGAGAGAGAAGAGAGGAGGGAGAGAGAGAAGAGAGAGAGGGGGAGAGAGAAGAGAGAGGAAGAGAGAGAGAGAAGAGAGAGAACAGGGAGGGAGAGAAGAGAAAGAGAGAGAGAAGAGAGAGAGAAGAGAGAGAGAGAGGCAGAGAGGTAGAGAGAGGGAGACAAAGGGAGAAAGAGAGAAGAGAAAGAGAACAGAGGGAGGGAGGGAAGAGAGAGACAGAAGCCAAAAGAGAGAGACCGAGAAAGAGAGAAGAAAGAGAAGCAAAAGAGAGTGAAGAGTAGAGAAAGAGAAGAGAGAGCGAGACGGAGAGGGAGAGACAAAGAGCAATCAAAAAGAAAGAGAGACAGAGGAGAGAGAGGGATAAAAAGACAGAGAGACAGACAGACATAGTAGAGAGAGATACTGCATTGTTACTTGCACAAATAAACAAACTGGTTCAGTATTTGGTGTAGTGTTGATGCTGTTGTGTTGATGTTGTTGTTCTTGTTGTTGTGCTGATGAAGAGCATGTGCAGGACGTGTTTGTGACCTTAGACACTTGCTGTACTTGTTTGCAGCTGGAGCGGGTCCTGTCCTGCTGCTCCTGTCCAAAGTCTCTGTGTCCTCTCGGTGCTCTCGTGGACTTACTCTAAGTGTGAGAGTTTCCCAGAAAGACTAAGCCTGCGTTTCCTGTGGACGGCTGGATTTCCCCTGAGCTGCAGAGACGGCTGTGTGTGTGTTTGTTTTTATCACCTTATAGGACAACCACCGGACAGCACACTCTATAAGTGGGACCTAAATTTTTGTGGGGACAAAAATGCAGGTCCCACAAAAATGACAATGTAATTGATGAAAATAAGTTCCGAACAACACCCTGTACAAATTTGGGAAAAATCCCCACAAGTCAAAAAACCTGACTTTAAGTGTGTGCCCACACACACTGTGTCTATTTTAACAGAATAGCGCGTTTTAGAGGGGGGATTATATGAGACACTCAGTCCGCCTCTGAGGCACTCTGCTCTGGATTTCTGATATGGGGGGTCATTGCTCACTTCTCATGCCCGGAGAAGAGCACTCATCCCGGCTAGGTTGCACGGAGGGTCGGCCCCTGTTCCCCTCTTCTCCACCTCCACAAGACTGTGTGTGTGTGTGTGTGTGAATGTGAACTCCATCTCTCTACTGACACAACGGTTACAGCTGAAATGCTCATGCTTCTACACACTCTCTCTCTCTCTTCCTGCCCCCCCCTCTAATTTCTCTCCTTTTCTCATGCTGGCGGACAACTATCTCTGGGTTGTGTCGTCTTCTCTCTTTCTCTTTGTCTCTTGGCTCACCCCTCCTCATCCGTCGTCGGCGCCTGTCGCGCTCGCCTCTGTCTCTTTCGTCCTTTACTCCTTTTCTCTTTGGTCCACTCCGCATGTGGGTTCCCTCATGTCTCCCTCTCTCTCTTCCGGTTGATCGTCTCCTCTCTGGTCGCTCCACCCGCCGTTTTCTCTTGGTTTTCTTCGCCCTCTCTCTTCTCCCGGTCTGTTGCTACCCCCTTTCTCTCTCTCCTCTCTTCTCTTCTCCATCTGCTTTCTTCTCTTCTCTTGCTCACCCCTCTTCTCTCTTCCTCTCTTCTCTCTTTCGTTCCTCCTCTTCTCCTGCTGCCTTCTTGTTGCGTCTCTTTTTTCTTTTTTTCTTCTCTGGTCTCCTCCCTCTCTCTCTTTTTCTCCTCTCTCTTTCCCTCCTTTCTCTCACTAACTCTTTCTCTCTCTCTCTCTCTCTCTTCCCCTTTCTCATCTCTTCTCTCTCTCCTCCTCTCCTCTCCATGTATTGATAGTTTCTGAAACCTCCCTTAATAAATCACAATTGATAAATCATATAATAAACATATCTGCCAAGTGAACCAAGAAGAATTAGTGAAGTTATTATCAAATGTTTAATTTGTAGAATGTATATAATCTAGAAAGAAAATGAAACCTAAATAAACAGATAAATAAAGAATAATTAGAAACAAGATTCTGTGTTTGTCTTCATAAGTTCATGAGTCAGTTGCACCACAAACTTCGTATTTGACCTCTGGAGAGCTGTCAGCCCCAGTGCACTGTGGGAACGTGACCTTTCACCTCTCACACCAGGCTCCGTCCTTTGTCCACTTTTTTAGGGGAAATGACCAGATATATTTATCATCCGTTCTTTAACAGGGTTAAACTTACACTTCTCACTTTCCTTTGATCTGTGCCTTTATTGTTTATTAAGAAAGAACTTGAAACCCATTTTCACCAGGCGGATAATGAGAGGGTGTTTGCAGTGTCCAAAACTAGATCGATCTACATTCTAAATACAAAAGTTCAGGTTTTGGGAAAGTGAAAGTAAATATATTAGTAACCTTAGTAGTGTTTTAGTGCAGTGTTATTTCAATGAGACTAACTCATTCTGACAAAGGACACAACTGGGACTGTCTCGTAGGGCCAGATGAACTCAAATTGAACTGTTCACTCTAAAATAATATCTAACAAAACTCGATTTTTTTCTCTCACATGTTGACAGTGTGAACACTTAAACCCTTAAGAAAGAGACAGGTAGTACTGGGGCTTTTTAATTTCTTTCAGTTTCTTGTTACTGTTTAGTCCGTCAGTCGTTTATGAGTAAGTAGTTATTGGCCATAAGTTTTTTTTTTCCTCCTTTTCTTTTCTTATCTGCCAAACCCAAAGATTTGTTGCTAAGTCCCAACGCTTCTGGTGCTTGTGCCAGTCCAGGAAGCGAAGTTCAGACAGACAGTGAGCTGTGGGCCTCAGATGAATGTCGTCTCCCAGATGAAATGGGGGTCTCAAAAAAAAAAAACCCAAATCCTGCATGTTACAATATACAATTACTTATACGGTATGCAGGATGGTGGATCTATGCTAATTCACATTTACAAGGGCTTGTATTACCTATTTTAGCCCCGCCCACTTGGCTGGAAATGCACGCCTGATGTTACTCTGTTTAAGTAAGCTAACATGTTTGTTTGTCTGTTTTGTTGGGGCATTTTAGATTAAATTATATATGACAGTTTAAAATAAACCCATCGACTTGAAATCTACAGGCTAAATGCCACTAGGAACAGGAAGTGCGATGTCCTAGAAAAGGTAGGCGGACAAGAAGGTAGGTCAATATAATCAAATAGCAAAACAGCTTCAGTTCACCCATTAAACAAATACATGGCACAGGCCTAATGCCATATCTACAGCAAACTACTGTTGGACAAAACAAAAATAATCAATTCTAAGTACTCAAAAAGTACGTATATAATATCTTCGATTGTTTTGTGAACATTACTCAGGCTATATTCAGCATTAGCAGGCTTAGCTCAAACTGCAAAAACATTGAACTCACCCGCGAAGATTACGCAGAAAGTAAACAGTAAACTGGCAGGTATTCACAGGTCAGTTTTACCCAGTGGACTGAGGCTTTAACAAAGAAAAATATTGCTTGTTTAACAGATATTCATTAAAAATACCAACTCAGATCACATGTGCGTTACCTGCCACGTTTTTCTCCTTTCTGTTGCACTTGACTTACTTGTCACAGCACGACCTCTAGAGCCACCTATCTGGCAGAGGTGGTAACTACACTTTAAAACTAATTACAAAACTAGTAAATAATATGTACGGTGTGACAATGAGGAGAATGAAAAATAAAGAAAACAATGATTGAACAAAAGACTGCAAGTTTGCGGGGGTTACAACAGATTTGAACCGCTGCTGCGTTTTATTGTGTTTTAACAGTTCTGTCCACAAAAATAAAAACTTTTCTCTGGAGTTTTACATTCACATACATGTATCTCTTATCTAACTACAGAGTCAGTCTGTTTGGACAGAAGAGCTCTGAGCTGCTTCTGGTGAGTTAAAAATACACGTTTTTCTTGAATTTAATCTCAATGACTTTTCTAATTTAAACTTAATTACACAAATCAAGAACAAGTTTTGTGAATAAAATCTTGAAAATATCTTCATATCAGGAAGTAGAGCACTGATGACATCACACTATAGGGAAACAAGTATTTTCAAGTTTATACCCTCCAAAAACAAAACAAAACAACAACAAGCTTATGACCTTGTGAGACATGACTTTAACAAACTTAACCCTCTGATGCATCGCGGTCACTACAGTGGACAGATACTAAAAAGTCTATTTCTTCTTTAATTCATTGGGTTCTAAGGTGGAACTGCAGATCAGCCTCTAGAGTGCTCTCTGCTGCCACAGTCTGTTGAGGTCAAGTCAGTGGTCAGTGAGTGTAACTGCAGGTAATAGCACCTGTTCCAATTCCAATGATGGCCGCTCTCAGTCACCTCTGCCCAAACCACTGCTGGTATATCCTTTGCCAATCCTTCCATCTAGAAGAGCCCCACATCAACAAAAAAATATGATCTATGTACAGCAAGTATCTAGAGGAAGGAATATTTATCTGTTTGGAATAGATTATTGTGTGCAATTATGTAGAAAATGACAATGGAGACCAGTGGTCACTGAATGTGGACATCATGCGGTTCAATCCAATATATATTATTTTTGACCAGCAGTAAAATAATGGCTTCACTAGTCATAGCATGATCAGATAACTGTGGCAGATGGACACATAGCACAGTATGTATTGCGAGTACTCCAGCCTGGGTAAATATCTGGAGAGTCCAAAACAATGAACTATTGGATGGAATTCTTTTTAGGAAACTGGATTACCTGCAGATAATCAATGGGGATCTATTGCCTCCACATCGACACATGTGACCAGCAGAATCTCTTTGAGTGAATTTAGCCCGTACAAACACCCAACTTATGATTCTCCAGAAAGATTAAATAACAAGCCTGGCGAGTGACAGAGAGAAGAATAGCAGAATTGCCTCAGCTCAAGGTTTCATACTTCATCATCAGAGGGTTTTCTTATTTGTTTATAATTATCTCTTCTAGAATCTGCTTACATGGAGGAGTTGTGGATCCCAATGTGGAGCAAAATACTAGTGTAATGTCATCAGTGTGTGGAGTGAACATGTTGAAGTTTACAGTGTTTTAATCTTAACCAGAAAATAATACAAAAAGATGGAAATTTATTCAAATGT
>CM076403.1:13023434-13042758 GCA_038363315.1 Mugilogobius chulae
TTTTACCAACCCCCACAACCCACCCACCCCATTTCCCACTTGTCAACAGGTCCATATAATAGCATAAATCAGCAAAAATGGTTGAAAAGAAAATACATGAGAGAAAAAAAAAATAAATAAATAAATACAAATAAATACAAATTACACACATACATACAAAAATATATACATACATACACACATACATATGCAATCATCAAAAAAAATCAATAACAATCACAATAATCATATTAAAGAATATAAAAATAAACCCTACCCCCGCTGTCCAGGCATGTTTGTAACATTTATAAACATATATATCGATGTTATAAGTGAGAGAGCGAAGAAAAAAGAAAAAGATACTACTAATAAAGAAAAAGCTAATTTCCTCCGTCATAGACATCCACAGAAATAGCCGTTTATACATTTTAATGTAAGCATACTATATTGATAGACATAACATATGATACATATTTACTATGTACATTAGTTTCTTGGTAGTGTTACAGTATCAGGTTATCAATTCTATTTAACATATTGAGCCAGCAATTAATATTTTGATGTTTTGCACCGTGCAGCCGAGCTGCTGAGAGCTCTAACTGTACGATATCTTTGAATGAAGAGAGCCATTGTCCAACACACAAAGGCTGCCTTACTTTCCAACGACATGCAATAATTTTTTTAGCTGCTGTAAGGCCAGCTAGAAATTGGCGTCGTTCATTTATAGTTAATTTTATGCTTGTTGTATCATTCAATAAGAGCTGCCTTGGTGTGAGGGATATGTTTCTCTGCAATAAATTAGACAGAGCACTAGCCACACTTTCCCAGAAGCTATAAACCTCTGGGCACTGCCACACCATATGAAGGAAAGTGCCAATGGTATTGTCTGCACAAAAGTCACAGTATGGGTTGTCTTTGAGTTTCATCAAATTTAATCTTCTCGGATAGAAGTAAGATCTGTGGATAAATTTATAGTGGATCATTTGATGATTTGGATTTCTTGATGACAAATGAACACTGGACCAAATATGGGTCCAGTCCCACTCAGAGTGGTCTTTAAGTTCTGTTTTCCAGAGTTGCTCAATAGGCAAGTGCTTATATGAAGCCTTAACAATGTTTTGGTAAAGATCAGAGACAATCCCATTGTTTTTCTCTCTGTTCAAAATGGAGTGAAGAGGGTGATTATCTAAAAGAATTTCCCAGGGCACGCCATAGGCCCTCATTGCTGTTCTAAGCTGTAAATAGAAGAAGAAAGAAGTAGCTGGTAAATCATAACTTTTTTGTAAATCTTGAAATTGTCTTAATCCACTCTTCCCAATAATATTATGTAATGTATAAACCCCTTGGCGTTCCCATGGAGGAAAAGAGATTGGCTTTTTATCGATCATTAATAAATTATTTCGAAAAATTGGTGACTGCAAAAAATACTTATTATTTATCTTCATAAACTGATTGACCTTATGCCAGACAGAGACAAGGTATCCAATGACAGGGCCATAGTCTCTTTTTGCTCCCTTAAGTGATATGTTGGAAAATATAAAATGCTGTAATTTGTGAGGCTGCACTATTTCCTCTTCTATTGGTCTCCATGAAACAGGAATGTTAGGTTTGAGCCAAATAGCAAGTGTGCGTAAGGCAAAACACCACGAGTACCATTCAAAGTTAGGAAGACTGACGCCGCCTGATGGCTTTAATCGATACAATGTGGAAACTTTAATTTTTGGTTTCTTGTTGTTCCATAAATAACTGCCCACAACAGAATGCAGCTTTTTCCAATATCCTTGTGGTGGTGCTAGAGGCAGCATAGAGCTTAAAAAATTTATACGAGGCAAAACATTCATTTTGATTATAGATAAGCGAGATTGAAAAGATGTTGGGAGTAAGCCCCATCTGTTCAGATCGTTTGTTATGGAATGCAATGTTTTATTAAAATTATTACTAGTTATGATATCCAGAGTAGGATATATAGAAATGCCAAGGTATTTGAAATTTTCAACGACTGGAATATTGAATGCTGATAGATTGCAATCGAATTCGCCCAAGGGCATCAGTGCAGATTTTGTCCAGTTCACTTTGTACCCTGAAATGTTTCCAAATTGTTCGAAAGTTTGAAGAAGATAAGGTATTGACACTTCTGGGTTGCTTGTATATATCAAAATGTCATCTGCATAAAGAGATATGTAATGAGGACTTCTCTGTACCATAATTGGCGCCAGTTTTCCGGATTGCCTAATTAATTGTGCAATAGGCTCTAGAGATAAACAAAAGAGAAAAGGTGACAACGGGCAGCCCTGGCGCGAAGAACGAGATATTGTAAATCTAGAAGAACAGGTATTGCCCGTTATCACTATAGCTGTAGGATTTGCATAAAGTGTTTGAATCATGGAGATAAATCCTTTCCCAAAACCCATGTTTTCTAGCACAGACCATAAATATTCCCATTCTAACCGATCAAATGCCTTCTCCGCATCAAGCGAAAGAATGGCATTTTTTCTGTTTGATTTGGATGATGAGTTTAAAACATAAAGTAATCGGCGTAGATTATCAGAGGCATAACGTGATTTCATGAACCCTGTTTGATCATGATGAATAAGCTGTGACATATACTGTTCCAGTCTCATAGCCAAAACTTTTGCATATGCTTTAATGTCGGTATTTAGGAGACTTAGAGGTCTGTAGAGCTGCACTCTGTTGCTGATTTATCTTTTTTTAGGAGGAGAGAAATAATAGCTACATTGCAGCTGTCTGTAAACGAGCCAGATAACATTGAAAAATTAAGCATTTCTAATAGAAGTGGGCCAAGCTGAGGCCAGAAGGCAGAATAAAGTTCTGGTGGTATCCCGTCCAGGCCTGGAGACTTGCCTTTATTCATACTATGTACTGCTTTGGTCAACTCCTCCAGGGTAATTTTTTTTTCCAATGAATATGCAGCTTCGGATGAGATTTTGGATAAGTTAAGAGATTGCAGAAAATTATTGCAAATCTCTTTACTATGAACAACTTCTGAAGTGTAAAGCTGTTGGTAAAACTTTTCAAAAGTCTTGTTTATGTTAATAGGATCCGACGTTATTGTGCCCTTCTCTGTCATAATTGCAGGAATTTGCTAATTGTTCGCTGTTTCTAATTCTGAGGGCCAGAAGGCGGCTTGGGCGGGCATCATTTATATAGTGTTTTTGGCGGGTTCTATGTATTTGAAACTCTGCTTTTTGTCTCAGAAGTTCATTAGTTCTCCTAATAATTTCTGTCGTTCTTCAATATTTTTTTGCGGTAACTTTGCTTGACATTTCTTCGCTCAGTTTTGGCTATCTCTTTTTCTAAGATATTTATTTTATAGTTTTTTTTCCTTGTTTAATCGAGAGGCAAATAAAGTTGTCGTGTTTCTAACACAGCCTTTAACTGCATCCCAAAGAACCCTTGGATCCTTAACTGAAGGTTTATTTACATGTATAAAGAAGTCTAATTCTTGCTTGAGTTCCTCTTTAAAAGGCACATTCTGGAGTAAAGATGTATTAAAACGCCAACGAGGTGCCTTTGTCAAACAGTTTTGACAAAAATGGAACATAAAACAGCCCTGTGATCCGATAATGGAAAAGATACCATATCGGTGTCACAGATAATTTCAAATAAAGGTTTAGATAGGAATATATAGTCAATCCTAGAAAATGTCTTGTGCCTTGTTGAGTAAAAAGAAAATTCCCTTGAAGAGGGGTTCATAAGGCGCCAGCTATCAATTAAGCTAAATTCATTTGTAATTTTTTGAAATCTTATTTTTATCATCCTTCGTCTTTTAGCCAAAGGAAACCTTTTTTATCTTTCAAAGATTTTGAGCAGGTTATAACGCGTTTGTTTCTACTGCGCTAGACTACTGCAATGCTCTTTACAAAGGAATAAATCAAAATGCACTTTATCGCTTGCAGTTAGTTCAAAACTCCGCAGCCCGGCTCTTAACGGAAGCAAAACGAGACCACGTCACACCAATCCTTGGCGTCGTTGCACTGGCTTCCTGTTACTTTAGAATTGATTTTAAAAATTGTATTGTTTGTTTTTAAAGCTTTGAATGGAGGCACTTCTTACATCTCGGACCTCACCAAATTTACACACCAGCGCGCCTTGAGTCCGAGAGCCAGCTCCACTTGTGGTGCCTAAGACAGCTTAAAACCAGAGGAGACAGAGCGTTTTCTGTGTGGGCCCTTTCATGTCCGATCTGCCCCCACTGTGGAGTGTTTAAGTCTCGTCTAAGACCCACTTTTATTTCTCGGCTTTTAACACCGTAGAGTTTGTATGGTCCTCTGTGTCTTTTATTTTTGGTTTATTTTATTTTATTACTTTTTTAATTGTGCTTTATTTTATATTTATTATTTTAGAAGTTGCACAGCTTTTATTTATAGTTTTTAATCATGTCTTTTTGATAAATTGATTTTATTTTATATTTTATTTTGCTGATTGTATATTTTGCTATTATTGCAGCACTTTGGAAACTATTGTTGTTGTATAAAATGTGCTATAACAAATAAAGTGGATTGGATTGGATTGAAAGATTTTCCTCATGTGGAAATGTGCCAAAATACTTCCTCTATCAAAAAACACAAAGGTCAGTCTCTCTGCAGTTAACAGTAGGCCAATCATTCTTCTGATGCTTAGCAAGTTGCTAGAAAAGGTTGTTTTTAGACAGATTTTAAAGTATTTTTTGCATAAATGAATACAATTTATATCACAGCATGCGTACAGGGAGAGTCACTCAACATGTACAGCACTTACTGAAATGACTGATAAATGGTTATCTTGTCTCGATAAGAGAATTATGGTGGGGGCCGTATTTCTGGTTTTCAGTGCTGCTTTCGATTCAGTGGATCATCAGTTGTTCCTTGAAAAATTGTCTGCCTATAGATTTGATGCCACACCACTTAAATGGATGAATAGTCATTTAAACTGTAGATTTCAATATATATATATATATATATATATATATATTTTTTTTTTAATGGGATTTTTTCCTCTCCTAAACATTCGCGGTGGTGTGCCCCAAGGCAGTTATCGAGACCACTACTTTTTTCTATTTTCATTAATGACAGGCCGTACGTCCTCAAAAAGTGTAACACAACTCTGCATAATTGTTTTATGTGCAATGTTTTATTAATGTTGTGAAGCGCTTTGTAACTTGTTTTTGAAAAGTGCTATTGAAATAAAGTTATTATTATTATATGCAGATGACTCAACTGTTTACTGTGCGGCGTCTAATGCTGCAGAGTTAAGAAATACGTTCTGATTTACAGTTACTGTTACTGAGCGGGATTAATGAAAACAAACTGGTGCTGAATATGTCAAAAACTAAGAGTATATTGTTTAAAAATGGACAACAGTGAAGATCATCTAAATATTGTACTTAAAGGCATATATATTGAGCAAGTTAAGGAGGTAAAATCCTTGGTGTAACTTTTGATGAACACTTACTTTGGTGAAAAAATGGGTAAAATACAGTATGTCATGTATAAGGAGGGTCAGCTCTTGTATGACATCAGCCTCTAGAGTCCTGGTGGTTCAGTCATTAGTGCTGTCTCACCTGGACTACTGCTCAGTGGTGTGGTCAGGTGCTGCTAACAAACACCTGACTAAACTTCAGACTGCACAGAACAAAGCTGCCAGGCTGGTTCTAGACTGTCACTAATGCCTCAGTTGATAATGCATGGGATTTCTTCTCTTCATCTCTGTAGGCTAAGAGACAAAGCCTGGGACAAATATCATAGCAGTAATGACTGGGAGGCCTATAGACGTCTGCGCAGTGACTGTAAAACCAAAACAAGAGATGCCAATCAGTTACTGCCAAAACAGTCAAGATTCTAATAATCCAAGAAAAAATAAATTCAGTTCTTAACAATAATAACAAGAATAAATCAAACAAATTGTTTAAATAATAGCTGTATTACCGAACCGGAAGAGATATCAAATGTCTTTAATAATTATTTTATAAACATCTGCCAGTCACAGCCAACACCGTATGGGGATATTACATACTTAAATGAAACCCCCCTCTCATCAATTTAGCTTTAAAATAATTTCTCCACACGAAGTTTTAAAATGTTATAAGGGAATTTAAAAACTGACACAAGTGCTGGACCAGATGGAATAGATACTAAATGTATCAAGTTTGCAAACTCTATTCTCATGTATCCATTGGCTGAGCTCTTTAATTTATCCAACCGACATTAACAATTATAGACCAATATCAATTAGCCTATATGTGAAGTTCAGAAAATCTTTGAAAATATAATATATGATCAACTTCATCAATATTAATAATATTTTATGTCCTGTCAATCAGGGTTTAGACCTCATTATTCAACAACTACAGCTCTGCTCAACTTACAAATCATATTTACAAAGGCTTCAACAAACAAGAAATCACAGGTGCAGTTTTTTATAGGTTTCACCAAAGCCTTCGACACAGTCGACCATTAGTTATTGTTGGATAAGCTTTACTCAGTTGGCGCCTCCAGAGATATATTGCTCTGATTTAACTCATACTTACACAGCAGAAAACAATTTGTTACCGTCTAGGGCAAATCTTCTGAGATTAGCATAAGCAAGGGTTTTCCCAGGGCTCCTCTCTAGGACCTTTATTATTCTCAATTTTCATAAATGACATGTCAAAATTATCAGTAAGTGTAAAATTCATCTTTACGCGGATGACATCGTTATTTACAGTCTGATAGAAACATTACTAACGTCCAGGGGTCACTTCAGACTGATTTAATGCCTAAACTGTGTTTGCAGTGTAAAAATCAGCTACACTACCTTTAACATTAGTTTATTTGTGCCTTAATAATAACTCTAAAGGCATACGGCTTAATTCTAACTAACCTTGACCTTATTTTTATTTCATCTAGCGATTATTTGATCACTTCTTAGACCTTTAAGCCTACTTTCATAACCAGAGCCGGCTCGTTATATAGGCAGTATAGGCAAATGCTAAGGGCGCAGAGTGAGGAGGGGCGCCGGCCGATGCTCCGGAGATGCTGAGCTCAAAGGGTGACTGACGTATGATACATGCGTCTGATCATTCACAGCACTAACGCTGTAAAATCAAAGACCCTGGATACAGTTTGGAGAGAACACTATCATGCTAAACCAGTGTGGTGAACCGGAGGCTGCATGACCCCTTTGACCTGTCCGAGTGCGACTTTAGCTCATTCAGAAACATGTGCGCCTCCACACGCGCTCTCTCTCTCTCTCTCTCTTTCTCTCTCTCTCTCTCTCCTTCCCTCGGGAAGCCTCGTGCGTCTGTCAGTGCAGCATCAAAGCAGAGCTGTTTAACAGACAAATTGTTTCTTTGAGAAGCATTTCAAACTCCCAGTGATCTTCTGTGAAACGATAACTTCATATTGATCTAAGGTTTGTTCAAATCCGTCTTATATCCACGGAGAAAAGGTCCAAAGTGTACAATGAAATAAAACGTGTGCAAAGAACAACGGCGAAAATCGCGAAAAACGGCGCACCGCGGAAATGTTGAACGTGGCCCTTACAGATTTTATTTTTGGATGAATGTGACAAAAAACACACACTAACCTGATAAAAGTCTATACAACAGCAGCAGCGGTGTTTTCTCTGCTCTCACCACATAGGACCGTCCTGAGCCAGTCTCCTAAAAGCTCAGTTTTACAGGGGTGGAGCAAAGGGGGGCATCTGGGGCTGGAGCCCCTAAATCTGTCATCTATGGGGATCCCCCCCTTTTGATTTTTTTTATTTAACTAAATCATGTCTTTTTAATTATAGTACAATTACATCACATGTTAAAAATATCACATCTAAAACTCACAAAAATGCAGGAAATTGCACAGAATTTTAAAAATTTCTCCTGCATGGGGAGAATTCCCCCAGACCCCCCTGAATTACATCAAAACCTTGTTATATTGAAATGTATTTGTATTTAAGGGCTTATGGCACTAAGGTCTGTTTGCAAATATAATTTAAATAACAATTTCTTTTGGAAAGGGGAAGTAGAGGGTTATACCCACAATTTATATCTATCAGGGGCGCTGTTTGAAATCTCGCTAAGGGCGCCAAAAGGGCCAGAGCCGGCACTGTTCATAACTTCTTTTTCTAACTAAAATTGACCTCAAACATGGATGTGGATGCTGACAGTCCAGCAGCAGGGCGACCTTCTGGGAGAGAAGGTAAAAGACTAGTGTGATATAAAGAAGGCTTTAACAGTCATGGAGAAAGTGTTCATGTTCTTTCCACAGGCTGCAGAGGTCTGTGTGGAGACTGCCTCTGATGGGTCAGTCCAGAGCAGGCTGAGGAGGAAGAGGACACGTGGGACTGGTCCATCTCCAAGAGCTCCCAGACCCTCAGGTAAGAGTTTAGACATTTATTATATAGTATAACACTCTACTGTGTAATTAGATTCCCCAAAAACACATGTTTAAGCAGAAGTAACATTTTGATCTTGTTAAATGTCTTTGTAAGTCTCTTAGTTCTGATTACCAGCACAATTACAAAGATGTTTGATATTCATACAGTGTAAAGATTCAAACTATGATATAGAAAACATTTAAATATTCTTTATGTCTGCATCTTATGGTTGACTTGATGTTGATGAACCTAATCTAAATAGAGAATAGTTCTTTTTGGTTTTGGGACAATGAACTTGACTGAGTCTCTTGACCTGCTTCACAAGTGCTCCCTCTAGTGTCAGACTGAGAGCACAAGCACCTGATGGGTAGAGACTGGATTTGTGCAGAGGGATGAAAGGTGACGTCATCAATCATTTATAAGAAGTGGGCCCTGGTCATCTCTTCATTTCTTTCCTTTTCCCTAAACAGAGCTGTGTATATCTCAGTGAGGACTGATACTGTCATCTTGGACTTAAAAATGAACTGAATTGAAAGACACTTAAAGCTTGGGGGTATTTTCCAGACTACAAGTTTATTTCATAGTCTGACTCTGGGTGCGACTTACACTCAGGTGTGTCTTATGTATATAAATATTTAATGTGAATTTATGTGTAATTATTCATATATTATGGGTCTCAACTGGACTGGAGCTCTTCCTGCTTCTCAAACGCAGAGATTTTCTTGCTTCAAACCTGCTAAAGTAAAGTCAGTGTGTGTGTTTCCCACGTCAGGAATTGAGTTAGAGCTCTATTTACTGACACAGGTAATGTGATAAAACCAATGCCTGATATTCTAATGCTGCAGAAATGCTTGAATTAAGTGTGATTTATGGAGTTAAAAACAGAGCAGAAGACTTCAGAGATCTATCTATTAGTGATGGGCAAATGGCGCTTCATTGTATACTCGAACCATTTGCCAGGTGTACCGAAACATGAGCCGGAGCTTCGCAGAAGTGGTTCGTTAGCTCTTCTGCGCCATCTTGTGGTCAAATACATGTATGCATGTAAAATGAAACCATGTCATGAACAAATAAATGCTATTATTGAAATTAACCAACAATACTGTAATTAGTAGCTTAACTGTATAAATGTTTGCATTTCATCTGTTTATTTTTCATTTTTAAAATAACATCCAAATTCAGACACAAATGTACAAAAAAGTTTCGTCTTGTGCTGGATCGAACTCTTAGCCTGCCGCACCTTATGCAGACGCCTAGCGTGTTGAGCTATAGTGTCGCTCGCGTGATATCCACCCAAAATCTATTCATCCTACATACACACCAGAAGTTTTTTTTTTAATTGATAAACGGGGTCTAAGCTTATTTTTTCATTGGAGTCTTTAATATTTGTTAAAACAAGGTCCAACATAAACCAGCCCAGGTCTATAAAGTGTCCCAGATCCAGGCTCTGCTGCGGATCACGAGACGATCCTTTTGCTTCAACGCAGCTCGGCCCAAATGAACCACTTTCCGAACCACTTCAGCCAAACGGCGCTTCATTACGCGCTGATGACTCCCTGAAACAACACAAGCTCCGGTACGCGCTTCACTCCCTCCCACCAGGAAAACCTCGAAGCGTGTACCGAAGCGTCGTTCATTTCGCCATCACTACTATCTATGACATCACAGATCTATCTATGACATCACAGATCATTCAGAATGAAACGAAAAAAAAAAAAACTCACAAACAAAACTTTAGCAGTATTTCAATCAGGAAACAACTTTACAGCAGGATTACAGCAGGAACCTTCTAATTCCGGCGTCCCTTCGAAGTGCCATCCCACTTTTTCTTGATAAATTCCTTTTTGTTCAGTATCTGAATAAAACAAACTATGAAGCAACTGGAAATGTTTAAGATGAAAATCACATTTAGAGTCAAATCAGCCATTCAGGGTTGAATCAGACTCAGTTTCTACTGTAAACTTAGAAATAAAACAAGGACTTTTGTCTTGCCTCCACCTACATTTTTTTTGAGTAATTTCAGGTTCCTAAAACCTCAATGCCCTTCAGCTTTTGCACAGGAATTGTCAAAACCTCAAATATGCAGAAAATAACAACAAAATCTCCTGTCTTATTTAGCATCAAAACAACCATCTCTGCAGAAGTCTCCATCTGCAACAGGCATTTATTTTATCTGAATTCTGAACAGAATCAATTTTAACTAACTGGAATCATAATATTAACATCTTGTTTCCAAATTGTGCAAGGTTTTGCTAAACTTGTTCATGATTGTCTTATTATTATATTAAAGTGCTTGTGTAATTGAATTTTAATAGGCTCTGTGCATGGAACTTCAGTTGGCTTGTTTATGTTCAAAATAGCTAACTCTGTACCAATGAGTTATAATAATGACTAGAGATAGCATGTTGTCGTGGCAGCTGCGGCGGCCATCTTGCGAGGGGAGGCAGCAGAATTCTAATTGAAAACAATGTAAAAACAAGTTCAGATAATTCATAGTTGAAGGGGTAATTGAACATATAATTATATATTAATAGTCCAGATAATACAGAGAACTGTTTTCTGTCTGTGTCTGGTTACTTTTCCTCTGAATTGCGAATATAAATATTCAGGCTAAAAACACTGCACGTGGCTGGATTTGATGCAGATATGAAATACTTTGTGTGTCATTACATTACAGGAGCACTAACATTTATCATTATTGTGCTGGCTTCACTGCTGTGACTATTAAAGAAGATTTTATTGGCTAAAAATAAAAGTAGTTTTTTTCAAATTTTTTTCTTATTAGTTTGGTTGAACAGAAGCATAAATAAATGTACAATACATAAAAGTTCAATTATCAAAGTATTTAAGTAAAAAAGTCACTTCAAAGTTCAGCTTCCCATTAGTTTATATGAGAACTTCAGTTAAGTCTCCCCACACAAGATGGCTGCTGGAACTGGACATTTGTTGCTATAGGTTACCATGGCTACGCTCTCTCTAGTCATTATTATAACTCATTGTTCTGTACATATGACCATTTCCTGTTAGCGTTAGCATTTAGACACAAACACGTCTCTGTAACATTCACCACAACTGTCTGATCTAAAGAGTATTCATTTGTTTTAAACTGATGGAGTGAAAACCCCATAAAAATGAATTGAACAGGAAGTGCTAGTATGTACAGGATGTAGTACTTTAAATGAAAACAAGAGCCTACTGGGTCTGTAATAATAATATGTTTTTTTAATCCTTTAGTGTCACATAACTGCTCTGCTGCAGAAAACGAAAGTCTTTGAGTGTTTCTATTTCTGATAAATAAGATCTGTTGGTCTTGATTGTGTTTGATGGGAAAGAATCAGGCAGGTTCAGACTTATGCCTCATGTTTGGTGATGCAATCTGCCTGAGAGAACAGGGCCAAAACATCCACTGTCACTGTCAATCTCAGCAAAGTACAGTACAGACAAGTGTGCAGTGGTGCTTTTTTATTTTTGCATCAAGTTTCATTTGCAGATTTCTACCAATTTGGTTTACTTTTTAAAACAATGGTTAGTGTAGAAATAATGATTATCCATTAGATAATTAAATATACATCAGAAACTATGTCTCTGAGCACAGTGTCAGAGCAGGGACCAGATCCAGGAGAGCAGGAGGGGATCAGCAGCAGGACACTGCCTCGTACATCTACCAAGACTCAAAGTACCATATGATGAGTGCGATTTCACGTCTTTTTTGCATTTACAGTACAGACCAAAGGTTTGGACGCACCCTGTTCAAAGACTTTTTTCTTTATTTTCATGACTATGGCTTTATAGATTCACACTGAAGGTATCCAAACTATTATTAACACATGTGGAAGTATAGTACACCCAAAAAGTGTGAAACAATTGAAAATATTTCTCTGATTACTGCTTTGCACACTCTTGGCATTCTCTTGATGAGCTTCAAGAGGTCGTCGCCTGAAATGCTCTTCCAACAGTCTTGAAGGAGTTCCAGAGATGCTCCTTCAAGCATCTCTGGGAACTCCACCTTCACTCTGCGGTCCAGCTCAACCCAAACCATCTGGACTGGGTTCAAGTCTGGTGACTGTGGAGGCTCATCACCTCCTTCTGGTCATTCATGGTTTGGATGCCTTAAGTGTGAGTCTACAATGTTCATCCATCCATCCATCCATCCATTTTCTTCCGCTTTTATCCGAGGTCGGGTCGCGGGGGCAGCAGTCTGAGCAAGGACGCCCAGACCTCCCTGTCCACACACACCTCCTCCAGCTCTTCCGGGAGGATCCCGAGGCGTTCCCAGGACAGTCGAGAGACATAGTCTCTCCAGCGTGTCCTGGGTCTTCCCCTTGGCCTCCTCCCAGTGGGACATGCCCGGAACACCTCACCAGGAGGCGTCCAGGAGGCATCCGGTACAGATGCCCGAGCCACCTCAGCTGGCCCCTCTCGATGTGGAGGAGCAGCGGCTCTACTCCGAGCTCCTCCCGTGTGACTGAGCTTCTCACCCTATCTCTAAGGGAGCGCCCAGCCACCCTGCGGAGGAAACTCATTTCGACCGCTTGTATCCGCGATCTTGTCCTTTCGGTCATTACCCAAAGCTCATGACCATAGGTGAGGGTTGGAACGTAGATCGACCGGTAAATCGAGAGCTTTGCCTTTCGACTCAGCTCCTTCTTCACCACAACGGTTCGATCAGTGACTGCATCACTGCAGACGCTGCACCGATCCGCCTGTCAAACAATGTCATAGTCATGAAAATAAGAAGACTCTTTGAATCAGAAAGTGTGTCCAAACTTTTGGTCTGTACTGTATATGTTACGCCGTATATATTTCAGGATATGACAAAGTGAAAAAGGGCACGATATTTCATAGGGTCTAATAACACAAGTTTTGTTTGAAGCCACGTGGGGACATTTTCTGAAGGTTTAATGAGTAAGTTTAGGCTTCAAGTGACTAAACTGGCTAAGTTTAGGTCTGGTGTTTGGTTAAGATTTGGATAAGGTTTTTGTGAATATTCATCAATAAGAACACATCTTTACAACCACCATAGAAATGAACTGGGACTGAAACGTGTGACATATTTATGCAAAAGACATGAAATTGTGCTATTCACACACTTTTAACATGTCCTGTTATGTCGTGGTGTATAAAGGTTTTCTTGTGGGTTGTTTGTGCCAAAGGGACAGGAGTTCTGCTCGAGCTCAACAAAAGCACCTCCATCAGAACACTAATGCGTCTGCCCAAATAGTCACAAACCGACTCCATGAGGCTGGTCTGAGGCCTGACGTCCACAAGTGTTCAGACTCACTGGCATTTCCCAGAGACACACAAATTGTCAGATTGTGGACAACATTCTTTAGGTCAGCGACGGTCCCAGAGTCCGGAGACACCGTGGACAACATTCTTTAGGTCAGCGACGGTCCCAGAGTCCGGAGACACGTGGACGACATTCTTTAGGTCAGCGACGGTCCAGAGTCCGGAGACACCGTGGACGACATTCTTAGGTCAGCGACGGTCCCCAGAGTCCGGAGACACCGTGGACGACATTCTTTAGGTCAGCGACGGTCCCAGAGTCCGGAGACACCGTGGACGACATTCTTTAGGTCAGCGACGGTCCCAGAGTCCGGAGACACCGTGGACGACATTCTTTAGGTCAGCGACGGTCCAGAGTCCGGAGACACCGTGGACGACATTCTTTAGGTCAGCGACGGTCCCAGAGTCCGGAGACACCGTGGACGACATTCTTTAGGTCAGCGACGGTCCCAGAGTCCGGAGACACGTGGACGACATTCTTTAGGTCAGCGACGGTCCAGAGTCCGGAGACACCGTGGACAACATTCTTTAGGTCAGTGACGGTCCAGAGTCTGGAGACACCGTGGACAACATTCTTTAGGTCAGTGATGGTCCAGAGTCTGAAGACACTGTGGACAACATTCTTAGGTCAGCGATGGTCCCAGAGTCTGGAGACACCGTGGACGACATTCTTTAGGTCAGTAATGGTCCCAGAGTCTGGAGACACCGTGGACGACATTCTTTAGGTCAGCGACGGTCCCAGAGTTTGGAGATACCGTGGACGACATTCTTTAGGTCAGCGACGGTCCCAGAGTCCGGAGACACCGTGGACGACATTCTTTAGGTCAGTGACGGTCCCAGAGTCCGGAGACACCGTGGACGACATTCTTTAGTCAGCGACGGTCCCAGAGTCTGGAGACACCGTGGACAACATTCTTTAGGTCAGTGATGGTCCCAGAGTCTGGAGACACTGTGGACAACATTCTTTAGGTCAGTGATGGTCCCAGAGTCTGGAGACACTGTGGACAACATTCTTTAGGTCAGTGATGGTCCCAGAGTCTGGAGACACTGTGGACAACATTCTTTAGGTCAGTGATGGTCCAGAGTCTGGAGACACTGTGGACAACATTCTTAGGTCAGCGACGGTCCCAGAGTCTGGAGAACTGTGGACAACATTCTTTAGGTCAGTGATGGTCCCAGGTCTGGAGACACCGTGGACGACATTCTTTAGGTCAGTAATGGTCCCAGAGTCTGGAGACACCGTGGACGACATTCTTTAGGTCAGTAATGGTCCCAGAGTCTGGAGACACCGTGGACGACATTCTTTAGGTCAGCGACGGTCCCAGAGTTTGGAGATACCGTGGACGACATTCTTTAGGTCAGCGACGGTCCCAGAGTCCGGAGGACACCGTGGACAACATTCTTTAGGTCAGTGACGGTCCAGAGTCTGGAGACACCGTGGACAACATTCTTTAGGTCAGTGACGGTCCCGGAGACACCGTGGACAACATTCTTTAGGTCAGTGACGGTCCCAGAGTCCGGAGACACCGTGGACAACATTCTTTAGGTCAGTGATGGTCCCAGAGTCTGGAGACACCGTGGACGACATTCTTTAGGTCAGTGATGGTCCCAGAGTCTGGAGACACCGTGGACGACATTCTTTAGGTCAGCGACGGTCCCGAGTCCGGAGACACCGTGGACAACATTCTTTAGGTCAGCGACGGTCCCAGAGTCCGGAGACACCGTGGACAACATTCTTTAGGTCAGTGATGGTCCCAGAGTCTGGAGACACCGTGGACAACATTCTTTAGGTCAGTGACGGTCCCAGAGTCTGGAGACACCGTGGACGACATTCTTTAGGTCAGCGACGGTCCCAGAGTCCGGAGACACCGTGGACAACATTCTTTAGGTCAGTGACGGTCCCAGAGTCTGGAGACACCGTGGACAACATTCTTTAGGTCAGTGACGGTCCCGGAGACACCGTGGACAACATTCTTTAGGTCAGTGACGTCCCAGAGTCCGGAGACACCGTGGACAACATTCTTTAGGTCAGTGATGGTCCCAGAGTCTGGAGACACCGTGGACGACATTCTTTAGGTCAGTGATGGTCCCAGAGTCTGGAGACACCGTGGACGACATTCTTTAGGTCAGCGACGGTCCCAGAGTCCGGAGACACCGTGGACAACATTCTTTAGGTCAGCGACGGTCCCAGAGTCCGGAGACACCGTGGACAACATTCTTTAGGTCAGTGATGGTCCAGAGTCTGGAGACACCGTGGACAACATTCTTTAGGTCAGTGACGGTCCCAGAGTCTGGAGACACCGTGGACGACATTCTTTAGGTCAGCGACGGTCCCAGGAGTCTGGAGACACTGTGGACAGCATTCTTTAGGTCAGTGATGGTCTGGTAACACATCTACAAGTCATTTTGATTTGCATTTATCATTCTTATTTTAGTTTGTTTTGAACACACTTCTTTATTTAATCAGAGCAGAGTTTTGACCCAAACATCAGCCTCATGAAGCTCTATAAGATGTTGTTCAACTTAAAAGCAGTGGTTCTCAACCTGGGGGTCGCTGAAAGATTTCTGGGTTTCCCTGATGATGTGTGAAGTTTAACATTGATATTTTGAACAGTATTTGACCTTCAAATATTTTATCTAGGCTTATGGTTATAATACCAACCAACTAACCCTTGGCCTAGACTAACGACTACTTTATCACGTTGTGGGACTCTTGCATTTTAAAGTGATTCGTTTTCTAGATTTCAGAATTAGGAATTTGTCCAGAAGGAGAAGCTGAAACTCTGAGTGTAGAGGAAACTACTTATCTTTAAGAATACTTTGGGACAAGCGCTGTAACTGATGAGCGTACAGAGAATCTAGAGGATTCTGAGGACAGACCATTTAACAAGCTGATTGAAAGAGTTCTTATTTTGGACAGAAATGCTCTCAAACCATGAGACCCAATGCAAAGGTCAAGACCCATTCTGTAAAAGCCCTTAAAAAAGTGTCATAATAGTTTTGTCTATTTTGAAAAAAGACCATTTCCTTCTGAGACGTGACCTTTCTTACACACAGCTGCACAGTTGTTTTCAAAATTCAATTTTGAGTCATCAATGCTCCAAGACACTTGTAGGACTCTACACATTCAACTGGCTGCACTTTGAAGCTCTCAAACTGCTGGTCGCTGCGTGAGCATACACTAAGCTATTATTACACAAACTTACCTGTCACTACATGGCTTCAGTTAATTGTGGTTAATTTTGACTTTATGAACGTGTTGCCGACTGTGCACAGCTCTCATGTCTCTTCCTTAGATCTCCTCAACCCAAACACTAATGGTCAAACTTTGTAAATGTGTCTTTATGTTAATGTTATATATTAAATATGTTATCTGTTTTGCAGTAGAAATCACAATATATGAAGATTTTTTCACTTGGATTGATAAATGAGGCGTTATAGTCTATTCTATGTCATGTTGCAATAAAATCTGTGCAACTGCTTCACATTCTATTCCAAACAAAGACGACTCCAACTGTAAACGCTGCCTGCCTCTGAACCACAAAGAGAAGGGGCAGGTTTAGTTTGGAGAACGGCCAACTGCTCCCATTTCCAGTCAGAGATCTACACTTTCACTTTCTCTTAGCGTGGATAAAAGAAGCCAGCGTGAGCCCAGAGCTTCAGAGACAGAGGCCGCAGCAGACTCTCCCAGCTCCAGCTCCAGACAGCAACCTTTTCCTCCTCCAGAGCACCTGACTCATCTCTCCATCATCACCGTCCACATGGATCCCAGAGCCAGTGTCCTGCTCCTGCTGCTGCTGTGTGCTGCCTCCTGCACAGGTCAGACCCTCCACTGTTTCATTTTGTACAAGGCTAAAGTAAATGTTATTATCTGTCACATTCCAACTGCTTTATATGGCACTATTTCTCTGTCAAAAGAACTGAGGAAATGACTTAGATGAGTGTCAAAACTGTTAATAACATTTTCTTTAGCTGTGGAACCTACTATATTTCTACGTCAACCACTATACACACCACAAATATTCATTTTGAGTAGTTTTATTGTCGAGGTAACCCAAAACTTTACAAGTTTCATATACATTAAATACCAAACATGTTTTCATCACTTATATAATTCATTTTTTATTCACTGCAAAAAAAAGAAAAAATCTAACTTAGATAAAATGACTTGAATTAAGCGTAAATCTCACAAGACATTTTAAGATTTTTTCACTTCATAAGACCCAGTCTTACTAAGATTGTTTGACTTGTTAAATACATTCTATCCTGATTTAGTTTACCTAGATATAAAAACTTATTTTAAGCAAATTTTATTTGTTTTAAGCCATAATTGCTTGAATCAAGAATAGATTTGCTTCTTGTCAAGAGGACATTACTTCACTTTTTTGAAAGGCCTTTTTGCAGTGTTTGACCAGGGTGTCCCAACTTTTTTTCACAATGGACCACATTTTGCATTTGACCTCATTTTTATGAACCACCGCACTTTTAATGAGGCCTTAAACATTCATTTTAGGTTTGTATAACATAATGAAAAAAAAAAAAGGGGGGGGGGCAATCTGGCAGTTGGACATAAAAAAACAGCATTTATCTGACTTAGCTTTGGAAAATGTGCTTGCATAATAAATAAATGATCAAAAAAATTATATAAATTGTTTGTTACATTTTACAGAAATGTGAATGTAATAATTAGAATTTGTTACACCAAAGATCACAGTCAGGCCGTCTGTCACTTTTTTCTGATTTTGAATATAAACCTCAGGAAAAAAAAACAACTCTGTTTTATGTAGATCTAGTGGCTAAAATTAAGGTATTTCATCCAACAAAACAGGAAATAAGTCCTGAAGTCTGTGATCTTATACATGGTGGCTTGCATGTTCTCCCATGTCTGAGTACTTTGGTTCCCCTATGATCTAAAAAACATTTCCAAGTTTAGCTGCCAGCCCCTTCTCTGACCCTCTAGAAAACAAAAGTAAAAGTAGTAAAGTTGTGTGTTGCAGCGGCGGTTCCTCAGGACTGTTGCCTCAGCGTGGCTCAGCAGCGTCTGCCGCCAATCGCATCCAGAGCTACAAGGTGCAAGAGGCAGGGAAAGGCTGCCACATCAGCGCCACTGTGTAAGTGTGTGTGTTTGTGGTTGTGTGTTCTCTCGGGGTCAGACTAGTGTGTGTGCTCTCTGTGTAAATAAATACAGGTCAGCTACAGTATGATTTCTGTTTCATCATCAAAAACAGTGTTTGCAAGCAGCCTCTGGTGAGACTTGTTGATTATTTGTTACAAGTTTTGCCAAATCTATATAGAAATGTCTATGACTAACTTTTTTTTTTTTTCATGTTTTTTTTTTTCATGTTTTTTTTTTAAGTTTAGTTTAGTGTATTCAAGCTCATACAGTTTAATATCAACATGTAATGTTCATCAGAATTGAACAATTGAGTTCAACTGACAACACAACATAACATCCATAACAAATACAGACACTTATCAAGCTCAAAGGGACTTATTACTCCCACTCCAAACTTATCTGTTTTCTCTCATTTTAGAAACTGACATTTAGATCAGATGAAGTCAGAGATTAGACTTGTTTGTACTTGGAAACTTAAATAATATTCTAATAGTTTTGAGAAACATAGATCTATGGCGATCAGAGAGGCCCAGACAGAGATAAATTCACCCAGTTTACTTTTAAAATCAGAAAGTAGATGAAAGTGTTACAATC